>JAJLQT010000019.1:0-600000 GCA_024516245.1 Peziza echinospora | reverse complement strand
TGTTCGGATTCCTCGGGAATAGCCATTGGTATGAGCTCGCGGGTTTCCATGGTCCATTGCTAGAAACATATATCTATTGAGTATATTGGAAAGGTTTTTCAATCGCCCCAATTCATGTGCGCAAGATATCTCAACTTCAACAATAAAGACTGGGGGTTTTAGGGAGATATTATTATGAGATACCTTCCCTCAATGGGATCCGGAAAGACATATATCGATAATCAATTTGCCACTTGTGTATGCAAGTATAGATAATTATTTCGAAGGTCCATGGTACCGTGACTTGCGATCTCGCTGAGGGATTGAGAATACGTGTACTTCAACGACAACTGTGGGCGATGGCATGTTTTCTCCGAGGCTAATTTTTTCTGATGGTGGAGAACACCGATTTTTGATGTGTAAGGTGATGCCCGATTCGTCCAGCCTGTTGTTGTTCAGGGTAATCTGAGATTGACGAAATTCTTTTGGTCGGAGTTCAGTGTCGTTTCCGCTCGGATAGTTCCGTGCCATTAGTCTTCGCCCCCCAGGCCGTTTTACACCCAAAAACACCCGAACGTTAGCATATTGATGCTTAATATGGGTTTCACAGCACCTGTGATGATTTCCCTGCCATGAATTCGTGGGGTCAGTCAAAAGACTGGACAGTGATACTGGCGAACGACGAGCGGAATTCGACTCCATGTTTCGTGTGGATCTTGATGGAGTCTCACGAAAGTCGATATTGACAGGAAATTTAGTCTGCAGCTGGAATTCGAGAGCGGCCTCAGGATGCATGAATGTAACCCAATTGTGCCGTGGCGGATTGAATGCCTGAATTTGTCCCTATCGATGTCTAGGGCTGAGGATATCACGAAGGTGGGGATGATCAAGGGGTTCAGACAATTGAGGCGTAGTCTCGTTCCCACGGAGGGGGGGGTCGACAAGTACCAGGTAATGTGTGGTAGGAACAAGGTCGCTTTCCTGTTTGGGAATTTGGTAGTCTCATGGCATTTTGAGCAGGATCATGTGAGTGAGTATACCTTATGTAATGCACTCATATTCTCATATGACCAAGTATAAAAACCGCACGCTTCACAAGGCTACCACCTCGACTCACCAACATCCTCAAATCGCATCATCACCTTCACACTACCTCTTCGCAGAACACTACCTGAATACATGAACGACGTGTACGAGAATACCGTATAACTCTGATAATCTAGGCAACCGCAAATGCAAGTGGGAGCCCAAGACATCATGCATGTACCTACCTACAAATGGAACGAGACCAACTCCAAATTAGTTGCCCATTCTCCTGCTGGCGACAGCTGAGGCTGAACGTCCTTGTTGGCGAAAATTGACTGAGATTTGCTACATCCATGAAGCACTCCAATACACATAACACGACAACACATAGATGCATCGACGAGGAATTTGAAGCAATTGGTAGCTGGAAAGATTGGGGCAATGTGACACCACCAATCCGGTTCATCAATGTGCTCTATTTGTTCGATGGCCGTCTGTAGGATTTCAGTGCTCGTATAAGGGCTTAAAATGACAAGGGGATATTCGTCGATACCCTTCTACAAAATGTTCTTTTGGATCGCATCATTGGTAAAAGCTTTCACGCCTCGTTTACCAGGCCCCTCTTCGATACATGTGCTGTCTTCGCTGATCAAGTGCATCTGCGAATCGAAATATATCGATTGGGTATGTAGTTTAGCGACGAGACAATTGCAGCACATGCATGCACCAGCCTGCCCTATAAAGTGCCCCTTAAAAGCGCACTGACTCAAGAATCTCGAAGGGGAGCCTGGTCTTACGACGCTACTCAAGAATGGCTTTCTCGTATTCATGCATCCTAGATTTGGACACCAGTTGCTTTTTTGGGGGCTCAAAAGTGAGGCTGTATGGAAAAAACACATGAGGGCGAGGCTAGAAAAACATCGACATTGGGGAAATGTGCGGTGTGAGTTATTCCCCCAACAGTCCGATAACTTATTCAAATAAAAACCCATCCGGACTTTCTATACCCGAATTGCGCCAAAAACCTGATAGTTTCATCTAGATCAGAAATTAATTGACCCCGAAGTCAGTGGCCTACGATCCCATTCCTGAAGATAAGAACCGATATTGCTTAATCAAAGCAAGTGCAGCAATTACCGGCAAAGAATCAATGGCGCCGTCTCCAACGAATATCACCGATGAAATTAATCTCACCGCCAAAGGCGTCCTCATATGTCGTCCAGCAGGATGGAAAGACATATTCCTCTTCCTGGCGCTCAATTATGCCGCGCATGCCTTCACCATTGTGTCCGATCCCTGGGAATCAAGTCTAACTTTCGTTGTGCGTGGTATCATAACAATCTACGTCCCAGCTATTGGCTTGTCCTCCGCATGTCGGCGTATCTATTCCGGCATTTGCATGTATTTACAGGCGTTCACCAGGCCTGGAGACTCGGGACCCACGACTGAAAGCCAAACGGAGGCGATTCGCACGGCTCACTATGCTGGTGTACTTTGTACTCTTGCCATAGGGCGAATAAATGATAACACTGGGATGGTGGATTTAATTGCCCCACAAACATTGATCGATGCCCTCAAAGTCGATAAAAATACAGCGGTGAGAAATCAATACACATTTGGTGTACACCGCATTCGAGCGCGCATGAATACGAGGTACGTGGTATCCAAATGTGGCGCTTGTGGAGTTGTGTAGATGTAGTGAGAGGGATAGACGTGCAAGTATGGTTATTACATATTTCAGATCATCGCCATTAACTTCAATATCAGGCCAGAGGCATTTGTATCACGTATGATCCACCGTATTACGCAAATCAACATCCACGGAAGACCGGAAGTGGGGGCAACATTTAACCACATCTCCCAAGCACCTGACAACAATAACCCACACACAAAATATGTAGTGGTTCCAGTTCGCCTACCAAGCGCCCGGCACAGCCCTGAAGCCTGGGATGTCTCCTTCGGTATTGACCGAACATATACTGGGTCTCCAATGAACCATCAAATGCAAAGGGAGCAACTCGGCGAACACAAGACTGATGGAGAAATTACGGAAGTAGAGCCTCGCTCTCAGGGATTGCCAATTGGAACGACCGGAGGACTTGCAACAGAACAGGCAATGTCTGATCAGTCTGCGGGGGCCAAAGAAGAATCAGTGGTTACTATAGCACAGAAGCAGGACTTTTTACAAGCAGCTGTGGCAATGGTACAGGGGCTGTATTCCATCTACGGCATCTACGAGGCACGGAGGAAAGAGCTGGGGAGGTACGGGTTTGCCTCATTCCACTTTTCTGTTCTACCCTTCGCAATGATGTCCCTCGTCAATCTTGTCGCAATGATGATACTTCCCCAGTATGATGCTGTCTTTCTTGTCAAGTATGATCTTTCACAGAGCTACGGTTGGCATCCCACGGAATCGGACATATCCTACACAGAGCGATTGAACAGACTCATGCCCGGAGCTGTGGGAACATTCCAGTTGAAACCACATCATTCATCAAAAGCTTTTGACCCCTCAAATCCGCCAACCAATATCGTTCACACATCTTTAATGGGATTTAATGCTGATACAACCAGTATTACGACCGTCAAGGACAAGAAAATCTTCCGAAAAATACAAATCTGGAGTGTTTATGACATTTGCTTTGTTATACTTCTTACTAGTTTCAATGCACTCCCTATCATCATTAACTACATACTTACCGGTTTTGATGGCAAAACGAGTACCAAATGGCAAAAGATTTTTATGATAACATGGCTTGTTATCCCAACAGCGAGCGTGACAATTGTGCAAATTGAGCGTCTCTTTTTAACATCTCGTCGGGTAGAAAAGGGAGTGGAAGCGAAGAGTCAGGAGAATTATGTTACAAAAAATTTAAAATCCTATCACTCGAGAATATGTAGCGAATGGAGGCGCGTCTATCCGGGATTGGGGATCCGCTGGGACAACTCGCAGATTCTCGCAGTTTTTAATCTTTCTATATTTACAATTGGAGTTTATATGATTATCTTTCCTATCCTTATTTCAGCTTTCCTGGCAGGTTCATTTTTACTGCTTTCCTTCGGAATTGGAGGATACTACACGGTTATCACGATGATCAAGGAATTTGGGATATGTGAAAAGGTTTAGGCACGTCGCAACTGGTTCCTTCTTTTCATTTTTTTTTCATTTTTTTTCATTTCATGTGTTTTTTTTTGGTCTGGAGGATACTGCACGGTTATTACGATGATCAAGGGGCCGGAGTGGGACGAGGCTAGGCCAGAGTTTGGTGAATTGGTTAGGCATGCATATGTTGCAATTGGTTTCATTTTTTCCATTTTTTCATCTTATTTCTTTAATTTTGGTCTGGAGGGCTATCGTCTCGGGGTCTGAGGTACATACCTACTAGTCTGGTGTGCATACCTGCTGCGTATACTATACATTACCTACCTAGGTAATTATACTTAACAAACATGTTTCTCATTGCAATTGTCGCTAAAAACGAACACATTGCTAAATTATGATACATCAGCCTTTTGCTTTGTATTCATAAAAGGTAAAGGAGCCTTGTGCTAGTCTCGTACCCAGACCCTCGTAGAGGCCTTGTGCACACATTTTAGAGCCCTACTTAAGGTATACATCTACATCCTAAGAGGTAGGAGTTAAGTACGGATAGAGTACCCAGAGGGTTCTACTCTATTGGGACGAGGCTAGACTATATTCGTACGGTACCTTTACAAGCTAGACTAAACATTAAAGTATCACGTGCCACCACAGCTAACGTCGTGTCATCCCAGGCTAATTCTCGCTTAAGCTCACCACAGCTGCTTCCCTTCACGCCAACACCAAAGCTCAGGCACACCTTCCCGAGCTGCTGAGCATCCTCAAACATCACCACCAACTCCTCCATTGGCGATGTCCTCTTCCACCCCCCCACCACCACCACTCCCGCCTCCTCAATCCGACCCAGTACTCTCCTCGCTCTCTCAGCTAGCATGGTACACCTACGACACCTCCACAACCACAACCTCCGAAACAAACCCGGGCCTCAAAACTCTCAATGGCAACAACAACAACACCACCAATAAACCCTTGTACAAACGGCGCCAGGAGCTGCGCCAGGATTTACCGACCGCAGATGAGATAATCTCCCTTGCGCAGCTCCTCCCGTCGACACGCTCGCTGCTCACGAACCCGGTGTTTTTGAAGACGGTAGAGGTCGAGCCGGAGGTGGTGAGGCAGGGGATTTTAGTTGGCTCGAAAAAGGATGAGGGTGGGGGTGGGGAGGTAGTGGTGGGGGAGGGAGGGAGGGGGGTTGCTAGTAAATCTATAAATTCGAGGAATAAGAAACACCCTCAACACCCTCAACCCACACAGCCAAAACCGCAGAAATCAAAGCTCCAGCTCCTGCAGGAGGAGGAAGCCCGGCTGGAGGAGATTGAGATGAGGGAGAAGGCGAGGTTGGAGAAGGCGGAGGAGGCAAGGGTGAGGAAGAATGAGGCTGCTGTGGCTGCTAAGAAGAGGAAGAGGGCGGAGTTGGAGGAGAAGAGGAAGGAGAAAAAGAAGGAGAAGGAGATTTTACAAAAAAAGAAGCCATCACCCCTGGCACCACCGCCACCACCACCACCTCCTCCTCCTCCTCCTCCGTCGGCCAGACTAGCCCGCGCGAATAAGCGGGCCTGCATGCTTGCGGCAATCCCCGCTGCCACTTCTCCTACCACTCCTACTACAACTACAAATACAACCACGATCACTAAACCCACCGCACCCACATCCACAAACCCACCCCCGAGAACCGCCACCACCTCCTCCTCCTTGGAAATCCTAGACTTCCACCTGAAGAAGCAACAGAAGATGGCGGAACTGGATCGGATACTGAACCTCTCTTCTTCAAATCCAAATCCAAATTCAAACACCGACACAAGCGCAACCGCACCCGCCATAGCCGCCGTGTCCACAGACATGGCCCCACCACACGAACCCCCCCAGAAACCTCAAACTCACGGCACCCGAACACGAAGAAACCGCATCGCGGAAATAGATAAACAGCTATCCCTCCAGCTCAACGCTTTTCCGGAGGATTGAAAGTTATTGCGGTACTACTACTACTACTACTACTACTACTACTACTACTACTACTACTACTACTAGAAGAAAAAATCTCCCATTCACTGCTCACCCCATGATCAATCACCTCGACGCATAATAGCAGCACAGCACAGCAGAGCACATGGGCACAGACAGTCATTGGATGCATGCATGCATTCATTGAAAGGGCTCTAGCTTCCTTCCTTCTAGCTTATCCTCCTCCGGAGGTTTGGATGGGATGGGAGCACTGAGGACTAGACTAGACTAGCTTCTTCCTCACACTTGAATACTTGGGAGATACGTCCTTGATGGAGCTGCTTTATAATTGATAATTAGGTTAACCCCGAAATTAATATTCATGATGGCTAAATCTAGATTATTAGTATAATTTTCGCGGAGGGGGGGATTTTGGGGAGGGAGGGAGAGGAAGAGGAAGAGGAAAATGAAGATATTATAATTATAGAAGGTGTCGATAGCTTTTCATTATCATCCGCGGGGGTCGTGGGTGCTCGAGCTTGATCAGCAGTTTCCTTCCCCTGCATTCCAATTGGGGTTACATGTCATTCGAATTCCCTTCCTCCTTTTCTGTTCTCTCTTTTTGGAGGTCTCGCTGGCGTCGAACATGAATAAATTATAATGTAGCTTCATATATATTAAAAAAAGTACAAAATACTGGTTTTCAAGATTAGTATAAGTACAAGTACAAGTATACAATAGGTACAATATGTAATATGATATGATAGATACAAGGCGCCGGCCATCGCCATCGCCATTGCCATGCCTACCTATATGGGCGACAGAATCCATATCAAGAATCTCAAGCCAAATGAGGAAAGGTGAAACAACAAAAAAGGGAAAGGATACAAAGAACGCTAGCACAGAAAACCAAAGCCGATTACGTATACGATCGCAAGTGTGCAGCTGTATATACGTACTTTGAGTATGTTTAGAAACACGGGGTAAAAAATCGAAAGACATTCCTCGTGTCTTTTCTGATACTCGCACACTAGCCTCGACCCAGCCTCAATCTGCTCGACCCCAGGCGGGTGGACTCACAGACACGCAGAAGCATGCCCTCTCCGAATCCATGGCCATATACGTACGGGTGTCGATCCTTCAGCTAAAGAAACAGTGCTAAATAGCAAACAGCAAAAGAGAAAACAAAATCTATATTTAAAATAAAAGGAAGGATTCGAAAATATGAGATTAAGAATGGGAGGTAGATAAGAAGGAAAAGAATAAAACACACACACACAAGTCCCTCAATTAAATCCCAAAAGGCCAAAATAGGAAATAGGTAAGTAGGGTAATATAAAAACCTAAAACAGAAATGAGGATAGGAAATTGACAAAAGAATAAAAAAGATGATAAAAATAGAAACAAAAATAAAGAACACAAATCAAAACAAAACAAAACAAAAAGATTTACTCCATCCAGTCACCCAACCACCCAACCGCAGGCCTATCTATACCGCTTCCTTTTTTTGCCATTTCAGGGTAATGCCCTTTAGGGGGGAAGTATGCTAACTTCAAATGCATGATAATCCATCCACATGCACGGATAACCACTGACACCAATGTTTGGTAACTGGTAATGCAAACGCTGACGATGGTACATATTGCATATAAAAATTTACATAATCACCTGCGAATCGTTAGAATAATCAAGGCACCTGGGCACATTGGAAAGGGAAAAGGCTTACGCATTCTTCTTCCTTCTTTTGCGCCTGTACTCCCATCTCCTCGAATGTCTTTGGGCCTTTCCCTGCAGGGACCGCAGCGGGCTTCGGCGTTGGTGCTGGCTGAGGCCTGGGTTGTTGTTGCTGCTGGGGAGGTGGTTGGGAATATTGAGGTTGTTGCTGATGCTGTTGTTGTTGTTGTTGAGGTGGTGGCCGTTGTTGCTGTTGCTGCTGGTACTGCTGCTGGATTTGCTTTTGTGGCTGCGGTGTGGGTGCTGGCTTCGGCCGTGGCTCTGGTGCTTCAAATCCAAGACTGACCTGTGGGGGAGGCCTCTGCCCGTTACCACCCGACCCTGGCCTGGGGCCATTCTGGTCGTATCCTCCATATGATTGCTGGCCTGGTCCCATGTTTGGTCTTCCGGGTGGGCCGTTCTTTTGTGGGCCTGGAGAGGCGTTGAATGGTCGATTTTGGCCGGGTCCTTGATTTCCCTGTGGGTAGGCACCAGCTGGAGGGATGTTAGTATGTGGATATACGATAGCGGACATGGGACGAGGGGCCTGAGAACCGGGTGGAGAGAATGGTCGTCCTTGGGGACCGGGTCCAGAATGTGAAGCGGCAGAAGTCGACCTTGCGGGGAATGGGAAGTTTCCGTTCATAGGGCCAGGTCCATCGATTGGGTAGGGGGCTGCGGATCCAGGGCGTTGTGGGGGAAGATTGTTACCATAGGCAGGCTCAAGGTATCCTCCTTGGTTCTGCGGCAGGAGATTTGGATTGATGAAGCCAGGGTTGATCTTACCAGATTGTGCCGAGCTTGAACGTGGTGGGAATTGCTGTTGTAGCTGTGCAATGTTTGGCATGACGGGCATTGGTGGGTAGTCGTGTGGAACGTTTGGATCCGGCATGTCAACTGCTTCCGGAAGTGAGCCCATGTTACCGGCAGCGCGTTGGCGCTCAGTAATTGGGTTAGTCTTTTGTCTTTGAGAAGCATGTCTTGCTTTGATCTTTGAGATGGCAATATTCTCATGGTCCTTCCGCGACAGAGTCTTTGACCTCGAGATACCATCAATACGGCTGCTGGCATCTTTATTACCGTGTGCAGCAGCCTTGGAGTACCAGGCTTTTGCCTCTTGCAAGTCCACCTGGACGTACATTCCAATCTCGAAGAAATAACCTGCGCTATGTTAAAGAGGAAATCATTATAGCTAGTCATATAGACATACCAAGAGCGAATTCTGCTGTGGCCAGTCCACTGAGGGCTGCCCGCTGAGCGTACACAAATGCCAGCTCCTCATTCTTTTCAAAGACATTCTCATGTCCGCAAAGAAACCATTTACTGATTGCCATTTCGGCTTCCGGTTCAGCTAGAGTAATGTCAATACCCACCGTCACTTGGAGTCAATGGCAAAGATGGGGTACCTTGTTTCGCCGCGAGAGCATTGTAATGCAGTGAAAGCGCAGGGTTGAAATCGCAACCCAATTGGCACAACTCGTATGCGGTCCCCATTTTCAATTGGGCACGCTGGATACATGCAATTATTAGTCTTGCCATTCAAGATAAGATTTGAAGATACATACCGCAAAACCAAGGTATGCAGCCTTCTCAATCATCTCCCGAGCTAGTCTGGTGTCTGGGGGCAAGAATGCCTCAGGAACAGTGATTCCGGGAAGTTCCCGGGCAAGAAGCATTCCATATACCTAAGAAAAGGTCAGTAGGGAATTAATTTGGTGAGCAAGAAAACATGTGCGTACATAGGCGCCCTGTGGTGCATTTTCGTCCGCAGTCTGGGCAGCAAGCCGGATGAGATGAACACCTCGGGCATAGTCTTGTCGTTGCCCATGTTGACCAAGAAGTGTCATCATTCCAAGCCGCTAAATTCGACAGGTTAGTCAAACTTTCCGTATGGGGACCAGTATCTTTGACGTACATAATTAGACGCAGAATCACCGAGAGCTGCACCCTGGGTGTAGTGCTTGATAGCTTTCATGGGCTCATTTGAGTTTTCGAATTGCATGCCCATTCGGTATTCGGCTCTGGCATAGCCCCGTTCAGCAGCTCTGGAATAGCACTTGAAGGCCTCCTTTTTGTCAACACGAAAGCCAAACTTCCCGAATTCAAGCCAGTTGCCTCGCATAAATTCGGCACGGGGGTGATGCTGATCGGCTAAAAACCCAACGACGTTGATTGCATCGGTTTTGATCTGATGTTCAAGCTCCGGGGTGTCTGGCCTCTGTCCATCGGGTGAAACCTTGGCGAGGTGTGCCAAAGACATCTCGACGTGGTTCAGGGCGTCGTAAGCCCATGTCAGCTGTAGCTCTGGGTCGTTTGACGATAGCACCTCCACTCGAGAATGCTCCACAGCCATCTCCTTCTCCTCAAACGTGGGCGGGACATTCGGGCCAGGGTTGATCAGGCGAGGAAAGGGTGAGTATTGCGAGTCGTCGTGCCCATAATGGTCATAGGACGGGTATGGGTCTGATGTTGGTTGTGGGATTGATTGCTGGTAGCCATAGCTGTCCCGATACTCTGAACCGCCCGATACGGTGGAAAAGTTGTCGGAATAGACTCGTGCTTGTTGTGGTTCGTATCTTCCAGGAGGCGGCTGTCGTACATTTGGGTTTCGGCTCACGTTCTCAAGGTGCTCTAGATTGTCTGCCATCTGTACTGGAACTTCTGGCATTACCCTGCCCAATGCCGTGTTGAATCAGTACAAATATTCGGCGATGACACGTCGGGAATGCCTGAACAAAAGAATTCGTCTTGTGGCGACGGGAAAGGATGGGGAGGGAGAAGGGGGTGTATTCACCGTTGGGGAGCAGGAGAAATCACTTCTTGGTCCATTGGATATGAGAAATCGTCATCCCTGCCAGGGAAAAAAGTGGCACCAAGAGGAGGAGGCCTCTGAGAGTTCTGTGCGTACATACTGTCTGAGGTGCTGAGGCCACACGGGAGATTAGCACTGACTAACCCAGCCGAGCCTGGTCGTGGGCAAAAAAACTCACCGACCTCTTTTCGAGCAACAAGCTCTTGTTCCGGGACACGAAAAGGGTGGGTGGGGGATGGTGCAGCAGCTGAGCGGGGTACCGGCCTATCCGATCGCAGGTCTAAGTACGGATCGTGTATACAATGCAGCACACAACCCGTCGGGCCAGCAGGACGGAGCTTTCAGGCCGGCAGCGTGGGTGGGGCTTGCAGCGCGAGGCGGGGAGGGATGAACCTGCACTCGAGGGGCGGAGGGCGGAGAGATGTGAGGCTGACTGTATAGTAGCTGTGCAGGCTTGCTTCGTGATGGTGATGGCGATGGGAATCAGGATGGAGGGGCAGGGGCTTTTGGCGGGGGACGGGCAAGGTAGGGGTGGGGGATGCCAGAAGGGTGGTAGTGGCAGTGGCTAAGCAGCTATGCGATGAGAGCTGCTGCGATGCGAAGCTCGCGGCGTGGGAAATGGAGGAGATGCCCGACGAAAGACGAGTATCAGACGAGGCTCTTGTAGGATGTCTACGGCTCAGAGCAACTGTGGAACAACGGCGGAAAATGGCACACGGGCTGAGGGTACCGGGTGATCCTCTGCGCCAGTCTCGTGACTCTCTGCGTCTGCGGCGACGGAAATACTTTTGTTGGTGGAGGAGCAGATGGGATTCTAGCACGGGAGCAGCAGCGCCGTATGGCTGGGTGGATGGATACTCTACCTACGAGTACAACTCTACCTGTTTGGCGTGGTCCCGTGGTTGGGTTGAGGGGAGGATCAGGATCAGCTGTAGCCGCCAAAGCAGTTGCCGTCGGATGGTTGATGGAGACGGGCCCTCGGGCCTGGGTCTCTGGGGCGCCGGGGACGATCTCGCCTGGGGCGCTTCTTTTCTTGGTCTTCCTGCTCGTGCGCCTGCTGGATGAATGGACGAAATGGGCGTGCGGTTGAAAGCTTGCTTGATGGCGCTCGACTAAATTGGATCCGGCACAGATCTAGAGGAGGTAGGCGTATTCTCGGGATTGCGGTGTAATTTTGTTTGCCTGTGCAGAGCCAAACAAGTCGGAGGCCACAGCGCCGCAGCGAGAGCCGGACATTTGTACTTTTAAATTCACTGAACATACGGCCGACATCTCAAGTTGGAATCTATATTTACATCAGGTGCAGAGCCGACCCCCTCACATGGCGCACGACAAGCTTCCAAGGGCTTCCAATCAATCTCCTGGGAGCTGGTCCCGAGGTGAGTGTTTACGTGGGGGACGGGCAGTGCCATGACCAAAAGGCCCCAGGTGCTCTGCATAGCGTACACGGGGTATGCTTGTCCCTTGCAAGACATATGACTTGGCCAAGTCACGGAGGGCTTCGCACAAGCACAGCCTTCGTGCCCGTCAGGAAGCGTCCTGCCTTCTTCACGGATGCCCATGGCAGCAAATCTCTGCTAAAATCAAGCTTTTGCGATCCCGAAGTCGACGCCGGCTTCTCCGGGGCGGAGGGTTGGCTCTAGGGTTGGCGCTGCAGAACTGCCTAATTAGGAGGCTAAGTACGGTACTTCTCCTCTAGGTAGGCACAGCTCTCTCAGCCGCGGTCTGCAATCTGCAGCCGCACGTCCCACGCCTTCTGCTACCCGAGAGCTCGAGCTCAGGCGCTACCATCAGGTCCGTAGGAGGGTATTGTGCCAAGACTACCATCAGGCACGGCCTGGTAGCTCGAAGCCCCAAGCTTCGGGACCCGTGCACAGACTCGACAATATCCGACCAAAGGCCAAACCACCAGCCGACGCCCGATCACCAATCTTTAACGGCGAGGAAAAAACTGCTTCCAACGGGATTGTTCTCGGGTATCTACTTTAAGCACGGGTCGGCCGGTCGATGCAAGACCCCAATCATGAGTCTAGACTCCATTATCCTCGGTCCCGGACTCCAAAGGCCATGCCGTGGTCATCAAAGATCACCACAGTCGACATCGGAGCTCATATACTGGTGCGACGGGTGAATCATCATTTCATTTTATAAATTATTTTGTGTGCAATATTTCGCTAGACTCGTGCCATTTCTCGCCGAAAGTAGTCGAATGGTCAACGTTGCACACGAGACGGAAGCGATGGAACCGGAACCGGTTAACGCTGTGTCACGGTTTAGGCGCTTGCAATATTCCACACATCTGTGGAATATAAATATTTTATGATACGATAACGTGCTGTACGGGGTCTCAAGTAACTCGGTGCCCCGAATCACCGCATACAAATTTATGAAAAGTTGAGTATAATGTGTCTGTGCACGTTGCAACCACCTAACAAAATGCTCAATGACTCGGGACTGAGGGATACTCGAGGCCCCGTACAACACGTTATTTCACAATATTTCGCACGAATGTAGCCTCGAGCTCGCCCCAAGGCAAGGCTACACATGCAACTACAGATATCCCCATTGGAAATGAGAAAAGTCAAGAATTTCAGGAGTATCTCGAGCTCGAGAAGTTCGAAACATTCTATTTTGGTTTGGAAAACGGTTTAAATCATCTCTTGGGATACTCGGACTCACTTCATGATCTTCTAGAACCCTACGATAATATGACTGCAAGGGAAGTTGGCATTTCTGTATCGATATCCTATTTGAATTCAGATTTGTATTGGCGAACTTCGAATTCAGATATATCGAACATTTGGCAACTACAACAACATTCGAATTCCCATGGCCAGCGACCTTTTGTACTCGTCAGCTCTTACATAATAAGTTGATCTAGAGATCTCAAGTTTTACTAATAAAATGGTTTCTTCCCCGATTTATATATAGCATTTAGGTTTCCTCGGATCCGGAAGAATTACATGAGATGATCGATCAGCTATAGGCGGCGCTGGCTATACATTGTGTCATGATCAAGCTCAAGCTCAAGCTCAAGCTTTGCTTTCGGCTCACAGCCTCATACCTGCTACATGTTATAAATAGAAAAAGCAACCGCGACAACGTTAACTGGGCCCATGTGCTTATAGAAACGAATAGCCTACCATAAGTACCTATAGCGCTACCTATAGCTACCTCCTAGTAGGCCGACATGAGAAAAAACATTTAAAGGTTTCTTCCGTGCACGTGTAGACACTCTCATGATATATATCATGACCACATGTGCACCATGCATGACTGGCGATGTATGAGAGATGTCAAAGTTTCTACTCCAATCATGAGAGCACGTGGGCTTGGCGAGGTACGCACCTCTTCTATGTTAATTATAATTTTGACAGTTGAGGGTAATGACAATTGCGCAATCGATCGAACCGTTGAATCGAATCTGTGATTTATGCAACCAGGCATTACACGTGGGTACATTCACACAATTGTACTTGAGTACAATTAGAATCTTTGTAAGGATCGGTTACTTTAGTCTCGTGCCCAGGTTACTTATAAACTTGGTACATGTACATGTCATTTATCGATATCAAGCATCCGTTAGGTATAAGAGATATACATGCTATAGTCGAGACTGTTATAAACCGGCCTCCCAAGACTACAGTCTTTTCGTACTGGTCTCGTGCTTTCAAACTAAGTCTCGTGCCCAGCCCCGATTAGGAAATATGTCTCAGTCGACGTCTTCTAGCCTGGTTGACGTCTTCAGACCATATTCTCAGGCCAAACAAATGACCAGACTGAAAGACCAAGACTATCTTACTTCTGAAGAACTCTGAAACGTTAACCTGGAGATGCTCAGGTATACGAGATGTAGAGATGTGAGATGAGCTGTTCAAATTCCCATGACGAATCTTTGTGATTATATTTCAAGGGAGATTAGGTCGGTGTGATATGATCATGAGTTTTGTATATATGTACCTTGGATTCAGTATTCTATGTTAGAGTTGCCTGGCACGAGCTGTTGAATTCGAATCATGAAGGGAATCTTATAAGAGTACGTATACTGTTGGAGTATTTTTATACGACTTCCTAAATAGGCAATTCTCAAGACATCATGGCCGTTCCATGGCCAAGTCAACGGAGGCTGGGAATGTAGACTCGACAGTGTTCTACTCGACAGGTAATATGGACATACTCGGAGGAGAATGTACATTCTCGTGTGACCTACCTCGAGTGCCAAAACAGCTCACTCTGCGCTATGTTCTAGATCTCCTTCTCCAGGCGCTCTGAATATTTACTGAAGAAGCTTTAGCCGAGCTCGATTCCAGGGTTGTAACGTTACTAGACTTCATAGGGTTCTTGGTTTCCCCAGGTTCCAACCCAATTTCTTTATCCGCTCGAGTAAAATGTACCTGCAGTACTTAATGTAAATACAACATGTATGGATTCCGCGTATACAATTGGGGGCCTTCCATAACTACTCGAACGACAATCGTTCGACCGGGGGCGAGTACGCGAGAAGTGGACGGGGGGACGTTCGACACTCTATTCAACCACAGGCGCCTGTCATAACCTCAAACTTCAGGCAGGTACATTTCCCCTTAGGGCTCGTGCCGAGGGAACCGAGAAGGGTAACGAGACTGCCGAGAAGTGTCTTGGCGGTCCCTGACAGGGTCACGTGGTCCTCATACATCAAGAGATTCATATGGAAGATATCAAAAGTGCATCAATACGGGACGAATGTATCTCGCGCACAAACTCTCGGAATTCCTCACGCCACTTCTCCAGTCGATACCTGACACGCGCGACGAGACACGCCCCACTGCGTCCAAGGACAGATATTGGCTGGCGTCAGCCTGGCAGCCTGCAAGTGCTCGCCGTTTCAGCGACGCAGCTTGAAACGTAAGCGCCGCCCCTGTTTGACCGGACTGGCTACGGACTGGCGACATCTCTCTCTTTGTCGAGCCCACGGCAGCCGTGATGAGGCGTGCCCTCCTTCTGGCACGATTGGACGCCTTGGAGACGCCCGCCCGTGCTGGGGAATAAAGATGATCCCGGCGCTGGGCCCATTATCGGGTGAGGGCGAGGGCTATGGGTGAGGCGTGCTGCGCTTCGTGAGCGTCCGCCGCTTAGAGTGCGCCCTGGTTGACATCAGAACAGAGTGCACCCTTTGAATCTTATGCAGGCCGGGGTATGCTGCCAAAAACATCGATCGACCCCAAGAAGCTCAGAAGCTCCACCCCCGTTCGCCCTCAAACTATCGTCCACCCCAGACCCGCCCTTTGGTGTATACCCTCCTGCCCCACGCCCCATCCTGTTCTTCCTTCCTCCGACATTCCCATTCGGTGGTCTTTCGTTGTGCTTTTTCCGCCAGCCTTTCGTTCTGTGCGTGTACCATTCTATATCTCTTTACCTTCCAGCCTGCGGTTGCCCTTAAGCCTTGCCCTGTGAATCCTTTCGGCGGTTCAGCAGGATCTGAACGACATCTGGTGGAGCTTCTTTCAACTGCGTGGATCGCACCGTTTCTCGAAAAAAATATATCCCAAATAATCGGAGAAAGACGTCGCCAACATGAGTTCGTTCGGCGGACAGTCAGAGCGGTCGAGATGGCCTCCTCTGGCGAAGGTTATGATGTCGGCGGATGTTGTCACAGAGGCCCCAAAGCCGCTCTCGCCAAAACAGAAGTTCGATCGCTGGTAGGTCCCCCGAGACATATTCAGAATATACTAAAGACCGGCACTAACAAAATGGCAATAGGATGGTCAATGAAGGATATCGGAGAATGTAAGAGCGACTGCGACATAGGTGCACACAGGCGCAAGGAATCATGCTAATTGAGCGATACAGTTTTGTGGGCGTTTTCATACTACTACATATGTTTGTATTTGGCTTCGGCTTCATACATTATACTCTAAAGGTAAACCTAGGCCGAAAGCTCATGAATTTCGTCGCAGAAGGCTTACTGTTGTTGTATAGGACAATTTGGTTGGGCCACGAGCTATTTTTGGCATAACACTACCGATTGCTCGTTCTGCTGCCTTGGTCCTACATGTCGATGTTGCGCTTGTCTTACTACGTTTGTCACTCTCCTCCAGGAATGGCTATTCGGCAATACTAATGCGATTGATTTAGCTGTATGTCGTACTCTCATTTCCATGGCCCGCCAAACGCCACTCAACGGAATTGTGCAATTTGGTATGTACATGAACTCCTACAGATGTAACGAAACTGAACCAATACTAACAAATACTTCTTACAGATAAAAATATTACATTCCACAAATGTAACTCCAACCCAACTCTGATAGCTTATGCCTCATAAACTAATTTATATGTTTCATAGTGACTGCATGGTCGATCGTCTTCTTTTCATGGCTTCACACTATTGCCCACTGGAACAATTTCGCACAGTTGGCAATTAAGCAGAAGCTTGGATTTGTTGGATGGCTTCAGGCAAATTTCGTGTCTGGGCCCGGTTGGACTGGTTACCTCATGTTGATTGCATTGATGGCTATGGTCGTCACGGCTGTTGAGAAACCTCGCAGAGCCAACTTTGAGCGCTTCTGGTTAGCATCCCATAAACGCAACCCTCTGCATAGTATATACTGACAATCTTGATAGGTACACTCACCATCTCTTCCTTGTGTTCTTCTTCTTTTGGTCGTTCCATGGTGCATTCTGCATGATCAAGCCAGACCGTGAGCCCTTCTGCGATGGAATTGGTGTTTTCTGGAAGTTTTGGATGGTTGGTGGCCTCATTTACTTGGCGGAACGAACCATGCGTGAAATCAGAGGAAAACACAAGACTTTCATCAGTAAGGTCATTGAGCACCCAAGCAACGTCGTTGAGATTCAAATCAAGAAGGATCACACCAAGCCTAGGGCTGGGCAGGTAAGCCATCGCAATATCTCCAAGCCATCTAATTTCGTTTGCTAATTTTATCTTAGTACATCTTCTTCTGTTGCCCGGAAGTTTCTATTTGGCAATATCATCCTTTCACCCTTACCAGCGCTCCAGAGGAAGACTACATCTCTATCCACGTGCGTTGTGCCGGAGATTTTACAACGGCGCTCGCAAAGACCCTAGGCTGCAACTTTGGTAGTAAGGATAAAGATAAGCGTAAAGCAAGAGAATCGAGGGTCATTGGTGTCGATGCAAGGACTCGAGATGATGTTGATCCAGCCCTGAGAAGGGTTTTGCCACGAGGTAAGACATGCGTATTCTTCCTATAATTTGAGCTATTCTAACAATTGTTCAATTAGTTTACATCGATGGGCCATTTGGTAGTGCTTCTGAAGATGTATTCAACTTCGAATGTTCAGTCCTTGTCGGTGCTGGTATCGGTGTTACGCCATTTGCTTCAATCTTGAAGAGTATTTGGTATCGTGCAAACTATCCACAGAAAAAGACTCGCTTGTCCAAGGTTTACTTCTTCTGGATTTGGTAAGATCAGCTCATCCAAAACATCATTTATTTTTAATATTAACTGTGTTATAGCCGTGATTTTGGAAGTTTCGAATGGTTCAGATCGTTGCTTCTCGCCATCGAAGCTCAAGATATCTCGCATTTGATTGAGATTCATACATACTTGACGGCAAAGATCAAGTCGGATGACGCAACGAATATTATGATTAACGACGCAAATGCCGAGAAGGATACCATCACTGGACTGCGCGCACCAACGAATTTTGGCCGTCCAAATTGGGATACCATCTTCAAGGGCATCCGTACAATCCACGCCCCTGCGGAGGTTGGTGTCTGTAAGTTTTATTATTCTTTTCCTGTTTGAGATGGCGAGTACTGATAAGATACAACAGTCTTCTGTGGACCTAAACCACTTGGTTCGACTCTTCACAATAAATGTAACGAGTACTCGGAACCTGGGTTCTCTTTTGTCTGGTTAGTACATCCTTCTTTTTTTTACCCACCCTATCTATATGTCAAACGTTACATTCAAACTAACTGTTTCATTTTCGTGTTATTAGGGGTAAGGAGAATTTCTAAGATGTATCTTTCTTTTTCAATATCTTCAACTTGGTGCCGTCACCGTTCGAGGTCCGGGTGGTTGGTGCTTTAAATATTTTTTGCATATAAGGAATTTCTTTTCAATTGGGATTCCTTGACATCTTTTTTTTCTTTATATTTCTAATATGATTATGTTCTTTTTTTACTTTTCTTTCTTGATCATATATCTTGTCGCGAGTCGTGTTGTTGCGATATCGCGGTTTGTCATCTCATAGTATGCTTTTTATTGCGAATTTGGTTTGTTCAGGACAGTTCTTGCCACGTGGAACACACATCGCTGCAGATGCATAAATTGGTGTGATCTGCTTGCTACTCTATGTGAATCACTCCCTATATACTCAAAAGCAATAGTGACTTTAGTACCGCAACGGTTCACCTGGCTAGAAATAGTGTTAAAGATACATACCTATTGATTTCAGGGCTGCCCTTGCAATATCAAATGCACTCTGCGAGTTTGTACCTGGTTGTAAATGGCCTGTTGTGAAGCTTTGTTCATTTACCCTGAACGTCTGTCACATGACACAATCTTGGCTGTCTGGACTTCCCAGCATGTGTCCTTAACTGCGGAACATTGTAGCTCAGACAGGTAACCCAGTAGATCACGGTGGACATCGCGACATGCATTGCTAGACCTCCTTCGAAAAGCCATCCCGCCCGAACTTTTCAGGGAGAGCAAAAAAACACAACCCCTACGAATATTCACCGATGCGATTCCGGCGGTCCCTGGTGGCAAGCACCATCTTGCTTGCACCTTATGTCCGCTTCGCAACTGCTGCCTCCACGCCGGCAATTAGTGTTGGCCTTAAGCCATCGTGGAATGGTGCGCCGTTTCTACTGGAATTACTGTAAGCAAAGAGCATCATCCATTGAAGCCTGGGAAATGCGTACAAGTTTGAATTCCTGCTAATATAAATTTGCTTTTTTCCTTTTGTTTTTTTCGGATTCTATAGAGAGACTGCCGGCGACGAAGACAAGAACGCATACTTTCCCCTCCTCGACAAAATTGCCGCGGGGGTGTTCAAGAATGAGAGTACGGATGAGGCGCTATATAGGCGATTTGTGAGGGAGGCACAGGAGGGTGGGTTCTTGACGGATCCGCAGGCGCTGAGTTCGTTTAATTTCGCGCTCTCGATACATTCGACGGCGCCGCGGATAGAGGCGCATTATCGATACTATGAGGACTCGTTGGAGCCGTTGCTGGGAAAGGCGTACAAGAAGAGGTGTAAGGCGTGGTTGATGTGGAGTCAGAAGCAGCATTGTAATATGGTTAGTGCGGTGGATGTGATCAATTCTTGGGAGAGGTATCCGAAGTATGTATATCCCCACCGGTCTTTTTTTTTCTTAATTGATGAATTGCTGCATGCAATTGTATGCCTTTTTTTTTTTTTCTTTCTTTTTTTTTTTGTTTGGTGATGCACTGCTGACAATTTCGTATTTTTCTAGTGAGAATGAACATCTTGCGTTTGATCGGGTTCTGGAAATTAAGAAGGATGTGCCCGCGGCAATTCTGTATGCGGATATCGATTCAAAGGAGTTTTCGACCTTCCATGCATTACTCTCGGACCACGCAAAGCGTGGAATCATCACATACCGAGTTCGATTCCGGCCTTCTTTCGCTCCCAAGGACAGGGAAGTCTTACTTAGTGGATACGGTGTGGAATTGGCGCTCAAGAAGACGGATTACTCCGTGATGGATGATCGAGGCACCCAAGGCCACGACTCAACTTCCAATGACGAAGGAATCACTGGTCAAGAAGCCCTACTCGACACTGAAGAGATATCCGACATCAAGCCACTACATCCCAAGGACGTTGCATTCCTGGGCATCAAATCCGCCGCGTTCATCTTAAAAAGTGAAAACAAGCTCCAGACGCTATTACAGCTGAACCAGGATTTCCCGAAATATGCGCACAAGATTGGCCCCGCGGAGGTGGATGGTGAGGTTGTGGAAAGTATTCGGGCGAATTGGGATGAGGGACATTTTCTCCCGGGACTGAATAGTCTCTGGATTAATGGGCTGCAGTTGGATGAGAATCAGATAAATGCTTACTCTCTCTTGGATAATCTGCGCCGTGAGCGCAAGGTGATCAAGAGTTTGCAGTCTTTTGGGATGGATACAACACAAGCACTTAACCTTCTTACCCATCAAATTATTGCCGATGCAAAGCGTGATGAGAGGCCTCAGAGGTTCGATTATCGGGATAGCTTTGAGGGTGGCAATGTTATTGTCTGGATGAATGATATCGAAAAGGACGAGCGTTATTCAACCTGGCCTGCATCAGTCAAAGTTGTAAGTTGGAGAATCTCGATTTTAAGAGGTAGAAAAATCTTGGGCTGATAATAGTTCTCAATAGCTCCTCCGTCCAACCCACCCAGGTCAAATCCATCATCTGAGGAAAAATGTACACAATCTTGTGGTACCTGTCGACTTGACTTCCGAAGAAGATGTTCTCCTCATCGTCAGGCAGCTTAGCCTTTTTGTGCAGCGAGGCATCAGCGTGAGATTTGGCTTTGTCCCACTGGTGCGGACATATGAATGTTTGTCGATCCACCCCTCGAGAAATTTGGAAGATTTTATACTTACTCCTTATCATAGCTGCTGGCCAGGCAAGAATTCTGTATTACCTTGCAGAAACTTATGGCCTTGAATTGGCGCTTGCTTACTTGGAGAGTGTATGTTTCATTTTTCGTGCCGCCTTTATTTTTTATCTCCATTAACTGACTATGGATTTTAGTCCGCCGAGAGTCAAAGCCTATCGAAGCCCAGCAAGAAGGTTTTCACTGCCGTGACAAAGGATGCCCCAATCCCAGAGGGAAAAACCACACTATCTTTCGACGAGGTGCTGAATTCATCAGATGTGAAGTTGAAAGTAGAAGGAGCAAGCAAATGGGCAAAGAGACTCGGTGCCAACACTGCTATTCCACCTGTATTCATCAATGGGCTTTCAATCCCACGTGGCGATGTAAGTGCCTTAGTGCTTTCGTTTCTGGGGATACATATTGACAATTAATTCCAGGATTGGATGCAACAAATGTCTGCTAGATTACAAGCGGATATTGGATTGACACAACAAGCAGTTTATGAGGACCTAATCCGAGATGATTCCGACTTCAATGATATTCTGCTATTGGGCGCCGCATCTCGCAGGAGCCCTTGCATTGTACCCGAGGACGAAGTTACCATCAGCGTTGTCGATATTGCAGCATTGAAGCAGGAGTATGCTGATCTTTTCAAGACCCTTCCCGTACTTAAGGCAAACGTGGCAGAAAAACTCGGGGAGCTAGAGATATGGGTTATTGGCGACTTTGACGAACAAGATGGATACGAGCTCCTCCAAGGTGTCGCTGAGGCATATAAGAATATCCCTGGAATCAGTATCACTCTACTCAACAACCCGGAATTGATTTCCCAGGCCCCATCACTATCGACCCTGATTTATCAACTCAACTTGAAGGATTTCTTTAAAAATGGAGACCACTTGTTGCAGCTTTTGAAGGAAACACCACCGAATCGTGCGCACACCGAGTTCCCGGAAATTGATATACTGGTTAAGCAAGAGGGATATCAAGCCGATGCGAAATCCCAGAGCTGGTATTTCCATGAACACGCCGAAGCTGGTAATTTCTGGAAGAAGACGCAAGATCTCGTCAAGCAAGTTGGCTTGATGCCTGGTGAGAGAGGCTTTGTGGTTAACGGAAGGGTATGTTCAATCAAAAACCATTAATGGCGAGCTTATTCTAATATTTACAAGGTGGTTGGACCTATTCCTCGGAAAGATGAGTTCGATTTCGAGTCTGTCAAGCAGCTTATAGAGTATGAGCGAGAAAAGAGAGTTGGACCTGTTCTTCAGGCAGCTGAAGATCTTGGTCTACTAGCCACATTAAGCCCGTATGCAATTGTCCCTCCTATTTTCATTATAGCGCACATCACTAATGTCAAAGTAGTGAGCAAGCTGTTCACCTTACGAATTTGGTGACCTTGACCAGCATCCCCGATGGGCCCCAGGAGCTTTTTGAAACCCCTCCAGCAGTCCGTATCAATACCTTTGATCAGTGGAACCATGATTCTGCCATCTTGATTGGTGACAAGGAATCTGCAATTTTCAATCTGGTTGCCACTATTGACGCAACAAGTGAGGCTGCTCAGAAGTTAATTCCTGTCCTCAAGGTAAGAAAGATCCCCTAAATATAAGGATATGGACAATGTAGCTGATATATATCCAGGCTCTTTCGGAGCTCAATGGTGTCTACCTTCGGGTATTCTTGAACCCTCACAGAATGTCGAACGATCTTTCTATCAAGCGGTTTTATCGATATGTCTTGGAATCCACCCCGAAATTTAGCGAATCTGGGTAAGTTCCATCTCGGACGTTGGGGGATAAAGGGCATACTAACAAAAGGCTAGTCAACTTCTGAGTCCAAAGGCCGAATTTCATGGCATGCCAGTCGACGCATTGCTTACCCTTGGAATGGATGTCCCTCCAGCTTGGCTTGTTACCCCGAAAGTGTGCATTCATGATTTGGATAACATTAAACTATCTGCCTTGAAGGATCGCCTTCGAGGTGGAAATGTCGAAGCAACCTATGAACTTCGTAGTATTCTGATCCAAGGCCATGCCCGCGATGTCACCGCCGGTGGGCCACCAAAAGGAGCACAGCTTATCATCGGAACACAGAAGAATCTGGAAACAGCCGACACCATTGTGATGGCCAACCTTGGATACTTCCAATTTAAAGCTAACCCAGGTCTCTGGAAGCTTGGGTTGAAGGAGGGTTCATCCGAGGCAATTTTCAACATTGACTCGGCTGGAACAAAGGGTTATGCTGCGCAGAGAGGGGACGATAATCCAGAAATCGCCTTGGTTAGTTTCAGAGGAGCAACTTTGTTCCCAAGGCTTTCCCGAAATAAGGGCATGGAGACCGCAGACGTCCTCACAAATGAGTACACCAAGCCAAGGGATTTCTTTGGTTTTGTCAAAAATGCATGGCAGAAGGTTGACGACGCTCTGACGGCCCTCGGCATGCTTACACCACCAAAGGTCGTTGGGAAGGCAGCTGTCCAAAACGCTGAAATCAATATCTTCTCAGTCGCCAGTGGACATCTCTATGAGCGCTTCTTGGATATCATGATGCTCAGTGTCATGAAGCATACAAACCACACAGTCAAATTCTGGTTCATTGAGAACTTCTTGTCTCCATCATTCAAGGACTTCCTCCCACATATGGCCAAGGAGTACAAATTTGAGTATGAGCTGGTCACTTATAAATGGCCACACTGGCTTCGTGCCCAGAAGGAGAAGCAGAGAGAGATTTGGGGATATAAGATCCTGTTCTTGGACGTCTTGTTCCCGCTGGATTTGGACAAGGTGATTTTCGTTGATGCAGATCAAATTGTGAGGACGGACTTGAAGGAGCTTGTGGATCTTGATCTCCAGGGTGCCCCATACGGATTCACTCCAATGTGTGATTCTCGAACCGAGATTGAGGGCTTCAGGTTCTGGAAACAAGGGTATTGGAAGAATTACCTTAAAGGCCGACCATACCACATCAGGTAGGACATTTTGTTCTTAATTTTTAGGGTTACCGTATCGCTAACGTATGTTATAGCGCACTTTACGTTGTTGATCTCAAACGCTTCCGCCAAATCGCTGCCGGCGATCGCTTGCGACAGACTTACCACCAACTCTCTGCCGACCCTAACAGTCTTTCTAACCTCGACCAAGATCTCCCGAATCACATGCAGATGAATCTTCCGATTTTCTCTCTCCCACAGGAGTGGCTCTGGTGCGAGACTTGGTGCAGTGATGAGAGTTTGGCGTCTGCAAAGACGATCGATCTTTGTAATAACCCGATGACGAAAGAGCCGAAGCTTGATAGGGCGAAGAGACAGGTGCCTGAGTGGGTTCTGTATGATAATGAAGTTGCGGCGTTGGCGGCAAGAGTTAAGCGCGGGGGGGCAAGTGTGGATCATGTTGTTGACACTGCCTCACCTGTTGCGGAGGCTGTGGTTGAGAGCGAGAAGGTGCCGGAGAAGCCGAAGGACAGCGTTAAGGACGAGTTGTAATTCGTTGCGCATATTCGGGATTCATTATGTATGAGAGGTTGTGCATTGCGATTAATTTCATTGTTTATTCAATTTCAAATATTAACTTTTTTTTTCTCTTGGTAATCATTTTAAATGCTACTCAGTTTATGTTAAAATTCGTGGAGTAGGATAGTTGTGGTTCTGCACTGGGAAGGTAGCTGTTCCTGGCACGTGAGGAATCCATTAGTCGTTAGTAATCTGGGGGGAGCTATTGCCAAGAACATCCCTGTGATGTGAGCTTGCATGCCCGTGGGTTGGAGGCACACTCCACAAACAACAACCCCACCACCACGCCCCCCAACAGCTCTAGATATTGCCCAGCAAATCAGTCTCCCAGGCATATTGCAACCCCCCACAGTATTTTCTTATACCATAGAATAGAAAGAAAAAAACCACCCACCTTCGTTCCTCAGTAAAAATATCCCTACAAGATGGCGGACAAGGAACTCCAGTCCATCCACCAAAGCCTCCAACGCAGCTTCCAAGCCAAGGACTTCCAAACCGCCAACCAGCTCCTCACCACCGCAAAACTCGCCCTCATCCAGCGAAACCTGCTTCTTCCAACATCCAGCACCCCCAAAGCCGTGCTGTCCGTGGTTCGGGACATCCTCGAGCTCGGTGCACTAGTCAGCATATACCTAAACGAGGAGGCGGCCTTCAGCCGGTTCTACAGCCAGCTGCAGCCATTCTACGATGACGCCTCGATCCCGCAGAGCCCGAACAAGAGCAAGTTGATTGGACTGTACTTGCTGCTGTTACTCAGCAAAAATGATATCGCGGAGTTTCATACGGCGCTGGAGACGCTGGTGGAGAGGACGGAGGATGATGTGTTTATCCAGTACCCGGTGATGCTGGAGAGGTGGTTGATGGAGGGGAGTTATGATAAGGTGTGGAATGCGACAAAGAGTACACAGGTGCCTTCGGAGGAATATTCGTTGTTTACAAGGGTGGGTTCACTATTTCCGAATTTCATGATAAGAGCCCGAGAGACAGAGCGGGTGTGGTTATGTGTTACCAAAGTTGGATAGTTTGCTAATCATGGATGGGGTTGGCATTGTAGATTCTCGTCAACACCATCAGGAATGAAATTGCAATGTGCTCGGAGAAGGCATATCCTTCGATTCCAGTGGCAAACGGGATAAATCTCTTCTTCTTGGATTCGGAGCGAGCTGTCGTTGAGTTTGCGAGAGAGGTTAGTTGTGGCAAAAATATCCTGGCTTACAATCAGATGTACAAATTTACTGACTCCTATAACAGAAAGGATGGGAGATTTCGGAGGGACGGATTTACTTCCCCCAGGATGACGAGGATAGGGAGGTGTTACAGGCCAGGAACGTGATCGAGAATACAGTAATGTACGCAAGGGAGTTGGAGACAATTGTGTAATTTTTTTTTTCTGGCCCGGGGGTATCGTTAATGGCTTGCACTGAAATCCTAAATCACACAATACCTACTCTCACACGCACGCAAGAAACAAATTGCTCGATCTTCCGCGGGCAAAGGACGAACCGCATACATCCACGAGAACAGCACACATCTAGAGCTTCACGTTTTGTTTCTTTTCTTTTCTTTTCTTTTTGTTTTCGTGTGCATAATTATTACTTTTGCTAGATGTTCCATATGCATAGCCTCTTGTCATAGAAACTGCACGACACAACGGTGTCCGGATAGCCAGGGTGGATACCACAACCATAATTCATGCTCTCGTGCTCCTCAAACCGTGCCACAATTTGTGGGGAGGTACCATTCGGACCTAAATCCACTATCCGCGTGCCAGCGTACATGCAACTCGCTACAAGTGATTGACCCCCCCGGTCCGCAAGTCTCCACACCCCACCTCCGAGATTTGCCTCTGCCACGACCTTGCGAGTTCGGAGATCGAAGACCCGGAGGTGGTCGTCGTATGAACCGGTTATGAGGGTGTTGTTGTCAGGCCGAGCCATGATTGCAGTCACCCCCGCCCCGTGCGTCTTCCTATCCCGCCAAATCGATTGCTCGGTCACGAGATCTTGGGCGTTGAGGACGGAGTCGTCGCCGCCAGAGTAGAGGATTGTTCCGTCGGGTGAGAACTCGCATGTCCATGCTTCTGCGTCGTGGGGTTTGTATTCGTTGACTACTACGTTTGTGTCTCGTTCATCTGAGGTTGTGTTTGGGTTTCCATCGGGCGTTTGGGTATCGTGGAAGAGAACGACGCGGCCGTCGTCGGTCGTGCAGGCGAGGAGGTGGGGGTCTGTGGGGTGCCAGGAGAGGGAGAGGAGGAGGCGGGATGGGTCGAGGATGGGGCTGGTGTTGTGGGGGTTTGGTGTTAGCCTTGGTGTGGAGGTGGAGGAGGAAGAGGAGGTGGTTGTGATGAGGCGGAAGGGTTGATAGAGGCCGCCGGACTGGCCTGTGGCGATGTAGGTCGGGTCATTTTTGCTGAATTTTACGTCGAGGATTGCGTTTGTTGGGTGGGATGAGAGGAGGGTTCTAGTTTGGTGGATGTTAGTTATTTGTGTTGATTTTATAATATCATCCTTTTATATTGGGATTAGGAATTTTAGATAGGTCTTGCAAATTCACAGGGTCGAATCGAAATTCGTTTGGAAATATATAATGTATGTATTTAGGGTTTTATGAAAAAAAACCGAATTTTGAAAGTAATGATGGGGAATCATGCTCTTACAATGAATCATCTGAGTGCTCCCATCTATAAAGTTGCAGGCATCCACTCTTTCGTGGAACCTCAAGTTCTGGCTCGTAGAGATATGTTCCTATTATCACTAGCGAAGGGTCCGTCGGTGCGACTAGAACGCATGCTGGTGGCTGATCGAGAAAGAGAGTTGAGATTGCATTCCGCACGGGGGATGTTTCGAGGGAGGTCATTTGCTCGACAAGATGATCAGGTCGTGTAGAGATGGACGTTGTTGAAGTTGATCTTGGCGATAATTCGAGTTGTGAAGGTTGAGTGGTGTGGCGCAGTATGGGGTTGTTTTTTAGTGTGGCGCATGGGGCTAGGTTGGGACGTTTATCGACTACCGGTTTGGGAGAGGTGGGGTGGTTTGGTGGTCGAATGAGGAAGTGGATGTCGATTATGAAGTGGGGAGTGTTCCGTGACTCTGACTGCCTCTTTAGAAAATAATTTTGCCTTGATGGTTTTCGGGTTGCTCCTCCAGATTACATGCTCCCAGTTCCCTCGAAATGCTCACCCTCCCCCTCCACTTCTCCCTCTCCGTTCTCGTGCCTCTCTTCGAATTCCTGATCATTGACTCGACTCGATTTTCAATATTATAACATTAGTGCATGTGAATCCCAATCAGACAGTCTTGAAAGAATCGCCAGCATATATTACACACGAAGAAAGTATGCCACCAAAAAAGACCAAGAAGGAGCAAGTGGGTGGGGAGCAAGGTACGAAGATTCCTGCATAGATATGTTGGCAGAACTGTATCGCTAACATGTCCCTCGCATGATAATGAGTTAGCATCGGATCTTGTTCTCGAGTATCTTCGGAAGCAAAATCGTAGGCGAACCCCGAGAACAGGCGAACCCGGTTTATCACGGGTCGGATATTAACTGAGGAATTGAAGCTGACACCTGGCGATGTTACAACCTCGAACGTGTAGGCCCATATTCAATCATTGAGATTGTTGCAAATCTTCACGATACAGTGAGCAAAAGTAAGTATATATATGCCCAATCCGAATTTTCAGGCTAACTGGTTGACCAATCTGGTCCATAAGCAAACTTGACAAAGATTCTGAAAGACCTGGTGGAGAGGGATCTCGTCAAAGAGAAGGTTTCAGGTAGTGATAATTCCCAGCACCCCCTCTGTACAACTTGCACTTCTGACAGATTTGACAAATTGAAGGCAAGCAAGCAATCTATCATATTGTCCAGGTACGTATTGATCAAATTCAGTATTTCCGAGCGAGAATGACTACATTTCGGTAAGTGAACCGTGCCTAATGGATGTTTCGTTCGCAATCACAGGATCCAAACGATGCTGCCACTCCAGAAGAACTCAAAGAGATGGATGCTATGCTAGAAAAACTCAAGGAGGAGATCACCAATCTCAAGGCAGAAAAAAAGGCATGGGAAGCAGAACTTAACACATTAAAAGCTGCACCAAGCTCAGAGTCTCTCCGCGAATCAATCAAGACACTCAACAAAGAGATCAAACAACTGATGGCTCACCTTGCTCCACTACGTGCTGGAACACTTCCCCCGGTATCACCGGCTGAAAAGGCCGCTATCGATGCAGAGTTTTCAAAATATGAAACAATGCTGAAATCCAGGAGGAAGATGTTTGATAATTTCTGGGGATATATAAGTGATAATAGTGGTCAAAACAAGAATGAGTTATGGGTAAGTTAAACTTTACTTCGATCTCCTGGTTTCAAATTGACAAAAATTGTTCGATTGAGATATGTCTTAAATAACGGCTTCGAACCTGGATTTAGGAACGTTTAGGTTTCGATGAGTGAGGAAATCCGCATCCTATCGATGTGATGTTGTTTAAAAATTGTATGACCTCCGAAACCATTCATGTAAGGTTCTTGCTAAAAATTCAGATTTTATGTTGAGGGAGTGGAACATATCTCTCATATGTTTTGAAAGATGCGATTTATAACGCCTCAATGCCTACCAGGTTGAGATTATTAAAATTATCCAATTTCCCTGCTATCATGTGTTTCTATTTTTGAATTCTTTTATGAGGTCGATGGAAATAGGACACTATTCAGCATCGTTTTCAGATCAACTTGCAGGTGACCATATGCATCCTGACTCGTGAACGGAAATGCCCCCAAGAAATACAAAATCCAAGGCACTACAGTCCCAGGCTTGCAACAATACTCGATCAGCTGGGTAGGGTTGCTTTGACAGGGATTGATGCTCATGTGTTGATTCTGTGCAGCCCGATTCGGATTACATGGGGGCCTTCTTAATCTTGTATTCTAGGACGACATACATGTAAGAACTAAGAGCAACCTTTCTAAAGTGAGTTTTTATCCCAAAGAGCCTTGAGAATAATACTGATTTTGACAGATGATTGTGAAATCACGCATGCGCAGCTGCACTCGAGTACATTTGTCACTTGCAACTCATTCAACCTAGGTATGTGTTGTAGGTTAAATCGGTAAAGGATCGGCTATCCTATGTTTAAGCTTCGCCGATCCTGTTCATCGGGATCGTGTTCCCAGATTCAGCCTTGAAGATTTATATATTCACTATTGCTTGGTTATATAATTAGGTAAAAATCAACTACGATCCACTCAATCTGCCAGACGAGCAGTATTGCTTTGGTGGGCATCCGAAACAATGCCACACTCCCTGCCACCGCAATCGAATGAAACACTATCAATTACTCAAATGAAGCATGCCTAGATTTGGTATATTCTAGCCTGGTGGTATATTCCTGTTTTGAACCTTGTTAATTCATAATAATGGCTAGTCTGGTGTGAATAATGGCAAATAATAGGTGCGCGCCTGGCTCAGAAATCGATGTCACTTGACCGTTGATACGGTTAGGCATTTGGATGCGGGGGCGGGGTCTGTGGAACATTGGCAATCGATAAGCCGAAGCCAGGCAGTTACTGGAATAGGATCCTTCCCTTTTGGAGGTAAGTGACATGGCCACTGAGATTCACATTTGGCATGGGGCCATCATTTACCTAGGTACTCAGTAGGTTAACTTTTTATGGAATTCGGTAGTGATATTTGAATTCTATGCGCTTCTATTGAATGCACAGCATACCTGAGATACTCGCCATGCTCAGTGAAAATTCGCAATCACACATCTATCTAGGTTAGTTGTATTTATGCTTCGAGTTCGGATGTGTGAAAACCACACGACAGTTTTTTTGACGTTTAGTTCGCCTATAACCTCGGGAAGCGTGGTAGACGAGGCTGTTGTGTACATTTACATGTGTGTACATGCAGCCTTCAATTGGACATGTCACAAAATTAGCCGAAATCCATTGATGGGATTCGGAAAATGTCTAGATTTGGAGAACATCATGAAATTCATCTGTACGTATGCCCACCTGGGTGAGTTTCATTCTCATTCCCATCTGATGTGTATACTTTCAGTTCACCAATCGGCAGCACATCAAACAAAGTCAGGCTTTCGAATTGTCATGGACCTTGAACCAGGAACCAGCAAATACCGAATGCAGTTCCATGCTGCCGAAAAAATGGGTTTTTACTTATTTATAGAAACTTCACCAGTTTCGAACCGGGCTAACCACTGACTGCCACATTGTGGGCACGAAACCAACGGATAGATGTCCCGTTAAGTAAGAGAATGTTCTGCAGCCAGCTTCGACATGCATGTACGCAGTACAGAGGGGATCATTGATACCAAAGCATGGGTTAGTGTACCTCAGGTACTAAATTCCGAGTGAGGCTAAGACTCAAAATAGTTGCCGATTCTATGGCGAGTAACATACAACAACACACAAGGGTGGATCCAACAGATGCCCCAATGTTCGAAATTCAGAATATTGAGAGGAATAAGCAAAACATCAATGATATATCGGTCAGTTTAAGTTAAACATATGTCACCTGAATTTAATCATAATCCCGAATATGTTGTACATTTCATGATCGAATTGGTCACTAATGAAAGTTTGCAGAAATATACGAGATGGTAATTTTGGTATGATGACATAAGATGACGATGTCATCATCAAGCGGATACTCTGAAAATTAGCACTTTCTAGTGGTATTTCAAATCAAACTCGGCTGCTTTCAATCCCAACAGATCGGGCCGGAATTCTTGGAGCTTATTTGTTACCATTGAGACCCTACTTGGGTACATACTCGAATATTCCGAGCCTCGATCAGCCACCATGGCTTCAATTTAAGGAGCTTACTCAAATATGGTACGAGTATTACCAGTCTGATCATTTGGAAAGTGGTAACTAATTATGTGATGAGACGATAATATTTGGGAATGAATTCAGCGGCTGACAGGGAACACCTCAAGAACAGTACAATATTTCTGATACCTGACATGTATCTCAGGTTGTCATGATCTGCTGCCAACACATTGTGCTAAGCGGTAGCCAGCTCATGTGGCCGTTTATTCTCATGTAAAATCTACCAAGGGCAGCCCGCACCCGGCTCACACCAGATCTCATCGCTTCACGTGGCGCAAACCGGGATGTGCTCCGTACCTCGTGCCCTGAAGCTTCGAAGATAAATCGATCACGCTCACGTTCAACTGCAGTACTGGCTCCTGTCACAGCCGAACGAGCGCTGCGTAGTCTCGAGTTACGAGTTCCAGGCTGGCAGAAGCAGGGGCGAGGGAGCGAAGGCCGCAATGTGACTGACGCTTTCCGCCTCGTTCTTGCATGCTGTCGACGTCCAACCCGCCAGGCTGCCCCATCAGAGTCGGCTATAAGTAGTGGGCCTCTGACGATGCTCAGTGGAGAAACGTATGAGAGGAAGAGCGAAGCAGTGTCGACTGAACTGTACTCCCCCCGCCAGCCCACCTTACTTGGACTCCCATTGGCGCTGCATAGCACCCTCAAACACTTGCTCGCCTGACCGGGACCCCTCACCTCCGCCGCCCTCCGCCCCCCCCCCCCTCTCTCTCTCCCGCCTCGAGAACCGCCGCCGCCGCTGCCTCGCCTCCGTCTACCGGCCCCGCAGCTTACAATATTCTCTCCTAATCCCTAATCGTATCCTCCTTCGCTCGCGGCCCGCTGTAGCGCGGCCACCGCCTACTGCCCTCCGACCAGTAGAGCCCTCGGCTTGCGCTGGCCTGCCTCGGACCCGTTCTCGAGTTGCATCCGCCTCCTCGTCCCCAAGCGGACACACTTCCCGGACATTTCCCCCTCCTCTTGCTAGACCCCGCGAGTGGCCAGCAGCGCCTAATTTAAAACACTGTTCTGGCCTTTACTTAGTAATTAGCAGCAACATAACACGGGGGTACGTTCATTGTGCTCGTTGAGGAGGAGTTCTATTTCTGCTTGCTCTAACATCCGCCCTGTTCGTCCTTGCCTCACAGCAGCCAGAGCAAAAGTCTATATCCGAGCATAGCATCACCGCAATATCAGCAACCCAGCTGGAGCCGGCGGACCCTTAACCTTCCACAATCCTTGTCTCTGGATTTACCTAGCGCTGTGTTAACGGAGGAGGGCGAAAGTGAAAAAAAAAGTAAAGGACCGGAAAGAAAGAAAGTCAAAGAGCAGAAGAGCAGAAGGGCAACAGCTGTGTGCGTTGCTTTATACATCCCAGGCCGCAGCAGAGCCATCCGCATCGGCGGCAGTCGTAAAAGTTAATTAAGCTCTTTCAGTTATAATGGAGGCAGTAAGCCCGTTTCCCTCCCTGTCCCAAGCCCAGCCGCCCCACCACCGCAACCTCCACTACCATAATAACCTCCACAACCACCGCAACCAGCTACAGCAGCATCACCAACAGCATCAGCTACAACACCAGCAACCGCAGCAGCCGCACAGTACAGCATCCCAGATAGAGCCGCAGATTGGCCAGCTGAACAACAATCTTTCCCTCGGCACCGCCCCGCACCCAGCACCCCCGCAGGAGAGCCCCAGGCCCACAAGCGCATCTAGAGCTTCGTCTTCCTCTTCTCCTCCCGAACCCAGCACAGTACCAATGCCGTCCAGCGGAGGCATCGCAGTGCCATCTGCCACGACACAGCCAGCCCAGGCCCAGCAGCAGCCGCCAGGGCTGCCAGGCGTGCCCGTACCACCCTTCGAAGGCTCACGAAGCCCCCCAGGAAGCAAGAGTAGGTCAACCCAATCTCTTGGCCAAACTCATGCTAATTGACTCCAGATCTTTCGCACGTTCCGTGCAAATTCTATCGACAAGGGGCCTGTCAGGCGGGCAAAGCCTGCCCATTTTCCCACTCCGCAGACCCCACTTCAGACCAAGCTCCCTGCAAGTACTTCCAAAAGGCAAGTCCAAAACTCACCCCACTTCCCTTCCCTTACGAACTCTGGAAGATGACTAACACCCACTCAAGGGAAACTGCAAATTTGGAGCAAAATGTGCCCTTGCTCATATTCTTCCCGACGGCAGACGAGTAGGCCGCCACGGATACAACCATCTTGGATTGGGCGCCAAGACCTATGTCGAGCCAAACCATCCCTCGCGGTCGACATTGCACAACTCCCTCGTCCAGGCCCAGATGATCCCTCCGTCCCGTCCGCAATTTGGTGATATACAGGATGGGTACCATTACGTCGACCAAAGACCACAAGACCAGGTTCTAGCCGACGGGGGGTTCGCTTCTCCGAGATTGGGCGAGATGCCAGCGATATCGTCACCGCTCCTTAGCTCATCCCTCCGGACCCTAGGGCCTTTGGATGCCACCTTGCCTAGCTCTTTTGACTCGAACGGTATTTCACTGTACGCCAGATTAGGACCGATAGCAGCTTCCGTACCTTCAAAGTTCGGCCTGGAGTCACCTCCATCAGAGTCTCGTACTCTCAAATCCCTTCATGCCTCGGCATTCGGCGAAGATGATTCCATTGGAAGCATGGCTCTCTCGCCAACCCTGGGCGAGGACACACTAGGGCATAGGCTTCAGATGCAATCCAGGCTGCGTGCGCCTTTCCTCTCCACCAGTCTTCCCCGGACAGGCCTTATGCTTGGTGATTGGGGCAAGGATAAGCTCCAAGGGGAACTTTTGGAAAATATTGGACACGAGGAGGACTTTATTCCTGGCAGTTTAACTGGAGAAATTTTGACTCCTCAGGAGAATGTTGTTCGTAATAGGAGGATGTCTGGGACCAACCATGAGGACCATTCCAGGTTTGGTGGACTGACGTCCCCTCGCGAATCAGCAAGTGCAGTAGGCTCCCCAATTGTGGGGTCCCCAAGTCGATTCGGACCACTCTTTACCCGAACAAAGCGTGAGGAGGAACCAACCCTTGGCCTTGGCCACGTTGGCTCTCCTCTTCGAAACTCATACATGGGAGATGATAACTCACCATTTGGAAATCTGAACCGTGCATCTTCAAGCGATTCGCCGATATTCTTGGCTTCTCCACCTAGGGTTTCTGCACTCACGCAAACTCTCAAGCACTTTACGCTCTCTAGTGACGGAACTGGAGAAACCCGACCAGATAAGCTGCACAGCAAGGGCCGAACGCCCACGACCAGCTCAAACATTACTTCGATCGATGAAGAAATCCAGTTTTCTATGGATGAGGAGGATGATAGCAGCAGGAAGGCTCAGACTGCTGCTATTCCAATCACTGGTGCCAGGCGTCCTTCAGCACTAGGAACAGATGACGACTGGAAAGCTTTCACTAAGCGCGATATCAAGCCTCTCCGTTAAGAAAGGTGCCCATGGTCTCCAAAAGTTTGTTTCTTTAGTCCCAGGGTAAATACTTCATCTTCTTCTTCTGCAAAAAAAAACAAAAACGCTGGTTATAACGATTTGTTAGTCTTATTCTTTTGGACATGGTTGGGAAAAGTCAATATAAAAAAAAGCATGCGATGGCAAAGGGTTTGGCGGAGTTATATAATGTTTTCCCCGTTTTCTTTTTCTGTTTTCTTTTTTTCATTGGTAACTTTTCCTTTTCTCTCTAATCTTTTGGTTATAATGTTACAACGTTTCCTTTTGTGTTTCATTGTGTAATGTGTTCTCTATATGATGAATTGTTTTTTTACGTTCATCCTGGCAATTTATAATTTGATTCTTATATTCATCTTTTTCTATCACGACGTTTTTCTACCCAGATATATCTCCGTTGGCAATATTGCAATTGGTTATGGGTTTTTGGAGGCATATGTATGGGGTTTGAGGTAGACGGATGATATACGCACGTCCCTTTGGCTAAGGTAGGGGTTACGTTTAATGCTTTCCACATATCTCGTTGAATACCCCTTCACACACTTTCGTTCATCCGGCTTCTCAACACACATGTTCTAAGTCCCCTCTCGACGCTCGTTTCCCTTCCCTTTCGTTTTCATTCTAGCTATAGATCCCACCTCTTGGAAAAAAATGTTTCCAGTTCTTGTGATGACTTTTTTGTTCGTTAGTGTACAGTATTTGCTTATATATGAAGCTCCAAGTCTATTCAAACATGCACTTAGACATCTCCCTAGGTCCCAATTCATCAAAATTGGTGTCTTCTATAAGCTTGTCCGAGTTGAGATATTAACTAACTTATTCACCCATTTCTCCAGATCCTACCATGAGCTGTATCTCGCCTCGGTGATGCTCATGACGAAGTAGTGGTATACGCACTGGTACGTTGTAATGATGGCTACCAAGTGGTAATAGGTAGCTCATGATATCAATTTCCTCGACTCGAGTTCCAAAGGCAAAAGATCTATGAAAGCAAAAACTGCACCAAACATTTTGCAAGCTTGCTACTTGGTATGAGATCATGGCGCTCGATCGAGTCCACCGGACCTAGGTATACTACCTGCAGCTACTCAGTCATGTCATGAGGGTAACCCCTGGGAACGAGATCAGGGTAACCCCAGGGCCACAAGCAGCTGGTTGCTCAATATTAATACAACACCAGATAAGTATTCGGCCTTGGCGTCACGTCTCTTTCGTGTTGCAGTAACTCACTCCCGAACTCAGCTCGAGCTCTTGGTGAGCCTCGCTGTGAGGACTGGGTTGCGCCAAGACGCTAGTAAGATCACGTTAATTTCTCGGTTATTTTTTTTTTTTTTTTTAAACTTCAGTTGAATGAGTTTTCGGTTATGTGAGTCGTAATGTGATCTCGTGCCCGTCGTAATGTAGCCTCGTCGTAATGGTTGTTTACAATCTTGGTTGCTTCTTGTTGTCTTCAAGTCCACATACCTTGCACTCACCTAGCGTGGCGCACTCACCCACCACATAGCCTGGTTGTGCAACGCCGCCCTCAACCTTCGCCCACCACACACACCAACCACTTTACATTCATGGCAGGTTACCCTCATCGAACCACGATGCTCTTCATGATTGGTCGCCGTACTATCGCCCGCCATGGCAGTCTCACTGCACAGCATTGTAATTATTTTACTGTCACTCAGGCAAGTTTTGAGGTTTGAATAGGACTAGTGGTAGTACACTACATACCTAGGTAACTATGTAGATGTCTAGTCTAGGAGGGATCTGGGTGAAAGTGAGAATGCCAGTTCCGAGCTTCCTGCTCCAAATAGCATTGCTGGAAAACTCTTCAAATTAGAATCAGTAAGGATTTATGGATGTCTTTTTCCTGCAGCAGGTACCTGCTAACTGAACCTCTAGGACATCGCCTGTCTCGATGTTAAAAATAATTTGAGATTCGACAGCTTGGAAAAAAATCTTGAAATGAGCTTTAAGGGCATAGATAAAAGATTTGACAGGCTTGAAGGTAGCCTCGACTCGCTTGAAGGCTGGAAAAGATGGGTGATTACTTTCGGTGTCGAGGCGGTTGGTTTGAGCATTGGGGTGGTATGTTTACAGCTTTCAACAAATTTCTTTTGTTTTTCGCTTTTACTAACTCTTGGACCATGTTCAAGGCCCTGTATCATGACAAACAATTCAAAGACGAAATTCTTTCGGCGGTTGAGGATGCTTTTGAGAGCTCTGCCACTAAGCTGGAGAGCAAAATCTTATATGCAGTTATGCAATCTGGGGAGAGGACTGGAGCGGAAGTGCATGCGGTGAAAGAGTAATGGGGGCGTTGTGAGTTGGTGATACTAATATGTACGGAGTTTTGGAGTTGGGCGACAAAGGAAAAAAAAAGGTTCTTAATCGAGATTTAGAGCTATGGCTAAAAGAGAAGTCTGGTAACGTTGTGGCAGGTCCTCTTTGAGGGGCTGGGCACGAGACTATGGCAGGTACAGCATTTGACAGGTCAATTCGATTGGACAGACTGACACGAGAAAGATATCCAGATGAAGAGGCCTATCTGCTGGCCTTTATATCCTTTCCGTCTGGCTTAGATCGAGCAAAGGTGAATTGGGGAGTTCAAAGCTTTCGCAGGCGAGTCCCCTGGAACTTGTAGTTTTCATCCACCTCATGTGTCTCGTCCCTCCCTTGGAACTTGTAGTTATCATCTGCCTCATGTGTCCGCTTCCTCTTCTCTCCTGTCTCCGGAGCTTTTTGAAGCTACAGTCTTAAAGTCACTTCCACGCCTTGTAAGCTAGTCCTAGTGTAGTTAGCTTGGGTACGTTCCCAAGTTACCCAAAGCGGAAGGTTGCGCCACAAGCAAGACTACGCCACAAGTACTCTTGGCAAAGGCGTATAAGGAGGCTATTCCCGCCTCTACTCTTCTACGCTTCGCTACTGTCGAATTCTATCAGTGCATTACATTCAGTTACGCCTCCACTTCATTACGCTACGGTGGTACCGCGCATAGAGGCTACCGCGCATAGTGGAATTTTCGATTTTCGCGTTTACTTGAACTTGGGATATCGATCGATAGGTATTGGTGGTTTGTACAACGTTACACTTGTACTACCGGGTCGATATCACAATCCATTCGAATCCTCCATAATTATACCACAAACAAAACAAACAGAAAACCATCACCTGAACTAAATATCGCAGGCACATAATACAACACATCCCTCACCAAATGCAATCTACAACCACAGCGCCGGCCGTCGACGATGGTGGAAGTATGCATATGCCAGAGCAAAAGCAAAACAGGGACTTCCACCATCCGTATAACCCGTATGATATCCAATTGGAGTTTATGAATACCCTGTATGAGACGATTGAGAGGGGCGGGATTGGGATTTTTGAATCGCCTACTGGTGAGTTTTGATTTTTTGGGTTTTGATATGCATTTGAACTTTTTTTGTTTGTGGTTTTTTTTCTTGTTTTGTGTATTTGGAAGATTTTGGAAACTGAACGAGGAGCATTTGCTGATTGTGAGGTTGGGTTGGGAGTGTAGGAACTGTAAGTTATTTTTTTTCTATTTTCTTTTTTACGATTGATACATATACCCCGTGGTGCTTTTTTGGTGTATTTCCTATTTGGGTAATCATAGGATTTTTCACCAAAATTCAATTACCGAAATTACCAATGTCTTCTTCTTTTTTGCAAAATTTTCCTTTTAGGGACATATATCATTTCATAGTGCATTTCTCTAACCTGTGCCATAATATTGAATCATAGGGAAAATCACTTAGTCTCCTTTGTGGCTCACTTACCTGGCTCAGGGAACATAAGGCGAAGGAATTCGATGCCGGTGTGAGGGAAGGTGCCGAAGTGGACGACAATGAGCCAGCTTGGGTGAGGGAGCATGCGCTTGAGGAAAGGAGAAAAAGGCTACTACGAGACAGAGAAGATCTAGAAGAACAGCTAAGAAGAGTACGGGAGAAAGAGGAGAGGGAGAAGAAAGAGTACATGAGAGGAGATGGGGGTGGTGGGAAGAGGACGAAAAAACAGGTTCGTCGTGGTCAAATCCTAGGGCTTGGAAACATACTGAGTACGATGGACATACAAACAGAGAGTGGATGTTGCAATTGAGAAAGGGGACGAAGATGAGGATGAAAATAAATTTATGCTGGACGATTATGAAAGCGATAAGGAAGGAGACAATAGTAGGAGGCCACAACCATCGACAGCGTTCGGGATTGAAGGATTATCCTCGGCAACAAAGGATATTTTGAGAAAGTATGGAATATTTTCTTGGAAGATGGCTACTACATGTTGGATAAGGAGGAATCGAAACATTATGGAGGTGATAATCTAACGATCATTCGTGGTTTGGCGCGGTAGGTTAGGTCATCAATTTGAAGGCGAGAAAGCGGTCGTGGATTTGGATCTTCCAGATGAGCTGAAGGTATGCATTAATTCAACATCTATATTTCATCACAAAGGAGTCACTGGACAAAGACAAGCTAATTTGCGAGAAAGATCTTTTATTGTTCCAGAACGCACTCACAGCTCACTCAATTTGTAAACGAACTTCGTCGTGTGCATTTTCCGCCTACAGTTCCCTTGGGGGATGACCAGATTGAGGAGGAAGTAAAGCACTTATCGCTTGGGTCCAGAAAGAATTTGTGTATCAACCCGAAAGTGCAAAAGCTTGGGGGTGTGACTGCAATAAATGAGAGGTGTTTGGAATTGCAGCAATCGGGTTGGTTCTGGGACCCCCTCTAGTCAGATGTATAGCTAATGATATTTGGTTACTGGCAGGCACTTCTCAGGAACATAAGTGCCAGTTTTTACCAGGGAAAGATGGTCAGGTTGCTGTGCGAGATTTCAGGGACCACACTCTGGCCCGGATTAGGGATATTGAAGAGTTGGCTGAACTTGGAAAAAAAATCGGGGTTTGCCCATACTACGCAGCAAGACCTACCATCAAACCCAGCGAGGTAAGATACGACTTTCTCTTACGGAATTTGTCGCTGATCATATTGTACTGCTCAGATAGTGACACTGCCATATCCCCTTTTATTACAAAAATCTGCAAGAGAAGCGTTGGGAATATCTCTCAAAGGGCACATTGTGATTATTGACGAGGCTCACAATTTGATTGATGCGATCTCAAATATACACTCTATCACGGTGACACTGGCGCAGCTCCAAAAGTCGCAGAAGCAACTCGAAATCTATCTGGCGAAATTTCGAAACAAGCTGAAAGGCAAAAATAAAGTCTACGTTATGCAGTTACTTAAGCTTTTGAGCAGCCTTGCAGGGTACCTCGAGGGTAAGAAAGGCGAGGGCGTGATTGCAATGGGGGATCTACTGGCCACAAAGGGCATTGACCAAGTCAATATATTCAAGCTCCAGCAGTACATCAGCGAGAGCAAACTGGCGCGCAAGGTCGAGGGTTATATCGACCACGAGGAGCGCAAAAAGGCCAAGTTGGCCGTAGCGGGAGGGACGGAAATGGCTGCTAAAACCACGCCGACATTAACACACATACAGGGATTCCTCTCAGCATTGACGAACCCTTCCGCTGAGGGAAAGGTCTTTCACGGCACGACGGACGATAGACAACCGTGTGTCAAGTACATGCTGCTGGATCCAGCCCATTACTTTAGAAGCGTGGTCGACGATGCGAGGGCCGTGATCCTGGCCGGGGGCACGATGGAGCCGGTGAGTGTGCAGCGCTGCCGCTGTTGGTTGAATTGCCCGATTGGGTAGCTAACGCCAGCTACGGGCGAAATTTGACAGGTCAACGACTTTCGAACGCATTTGTTTCCGTATGTTTCTCCGGCGCGCATCACCACTCTATCATGCGGCCATGTTATACCGCGGGAAAACCTTCTTGCTTGGTCTGCTGCGACAGGGCCAAGTGGACGCGAGCTGAAGTTCACATTTGATAAGAGAAATAACAATGCCATGGTATGTCAAATCCTACACGGCGCTTGCTCAATTCATGCCAGCTTCACCCGCATCCGCCTTCTGACAAACAAAATTTGCATGCTGTTCTAGATCGACGACCTGGGAAGGGCAATTGTGAACTTGTGTTTGGTAATTCCACACGGCGTCGTGTGCTTCTTCCCTAGCTATGCGTACCTGGAACTCGTTGTATCGAGGTGGCAACAGACGGATACAGCAAGTACAACAACAACGACCATATGGGAGCGCTTAGGCCAGCGCAAGACGGTACGTCTCAGACCCCTACTCTTCCCTATGCCCCGCCCCGCCCCCCGGATTGCCGATGGCTCATGGCGTTTTGTAGCTGTTTACGGAGTCCAAGAGTAGCAGCAGCGTGGAAGACATTCTCCATGAATATGGCCATGCGATAGATGCCGGTAAGGGTGGTTTGCTGTTCTCCGTTGTTGGAGGAAAGATGTCGGAGGGCATCAACTTCAACGACAGCCTAGGCCGTGGCGTGATTATGGTTGGCCTTCCCTTTCCAAACAGCCAAAGTGCCGAGTGGAGGGCAAAACTCGAACACGTTGAGAAGGTGGCATCTCAGAATTACAGTCCGGCCGATAAGTCACTGGATTCACCTGCTGCACGAAATGAGTTTGCAAAGGCCGCTGGAAGGGAATTTTACGAGAATGCGTGCATGAGAGCGGTTAATCAGAGTATTGGAAGGGCCATTCGGCATCAACAGGACTATGCAGTTATAGTGTTGATGGATCAGCGATATTCATTACCCCGCATCACCAGTAAACTTCCTAAATGGATCAGGGACAGTGTGGTTGACGGAGAAAAGAAGCCTTTTACGGATTTGATGAGAAGCGCTGGGATGTTTTTCAGATCCAGGGACAAATGAGAGGTGAAGTGCGTGGCGCCGAGCGAGGGGAATGAAGTATAATATTTCATATATGGCATATTTGAAGATTTACTTGAGGAAGGCGGTCGGTTGCTCATTGATTTTTGCTATTCCTACGAATTATTATGCATTTTATGAATCTGGGGTGTTCTCGTGCCCAGATCTGGGGAGCTCATGTATCTTGTTTTAATAAACTTTTGTGTCAAAAAGCCATGCTAACCAGATTTGGTACTACATTCGGCCTAGTCTGGTCTCGTAGACCTCCGCAGCCGTGGGCATTGTGCTCCTCCGTAGTCTCGTGCCAATTGTGCCAACAACAACGTTCCTACACTCGACATTGGACGGTTTGTTGATCTGGATGATTCGGCCAGCCAGCTGGCTCGCCATCCATCGGGACTGCCAACATCAGGAAAATCTGCCGTACCGGGCTTGTTGCAAGTGACAGCTGCATGGGCCAGTCGCCCACCTTCCACCTGCCATCGCCAAATTAACGCCGTGGCCGGCCGAAACCATTGCACTCCACACAGCACCCCCCGTGCGTCACAGCTATATTGCCAAGCGCACGGGTGCTGGGCGGCATCCCGTATCCGCACCCCAGCTGGCCGGGCACCGCATGAAACCGCCTGGGCTGCGCGGGGGACGGCCGTCCGTCAGTGCAGGGAATCTCGCCTGTGCCATCTAGAACAGCACGGCGGTGGTTCCTGTCGGTATACGGATACATGTCGATTCACTGTGTCCTCTGGAGCCTACGAGAAGTGCGGAGTAGAGTGCACCGCTGGCGGCGGTAGCGCTGCGGCCGAGTGCGGCTGGTCCCACGGCGCGGTGCGAGGTGCGCGAATGCCTGCGTGCGCGCCAATAAGCGGCCGAGGCGGGCTGGATTACTGGATACGGCAGTCAGTCGTGGCTGGGCGGGCAATCCCTCAAACGTCCCCAATCTCGCCCCATCCTCGTTTGCCGCGCCCTTCTCTCCACACCTGTGACAGCCTCGATCTCGAGCACACCGCTCTGCACCGCCGGCCGGCACGTTGCTGGCCGTGGGCTCTTGCTTCGTTCCTGGCTCGCGACGGGCAGGCTGGTCTGGGGCCGACAGGGATCCCGCACTGCATTCGAAACCATCGCGATACGCTGCACACGGTTCTCATCGTTTCAACGTCTGCTCAACCCTCCACGATACCATGGCCCCGCAGCCTGCCAACCAGGTCCATCCAGCCCACCATACCACAAACCCCACCCTGCAGCCTTTGGAGATGTTGCTTCCACGGGGCTGTTCCGAAGTGCACTTGGCGGAACTTCCTTTAAACCAGATGCCCCCCCCCCCTCCATTGCATCTGGTTTCTCCTCCATCATTCTACTGCTGTGGTACTTCATCCTACGGTTTTCTTTTCTCGCAAGTCTCCCAGGGGGGTTCATTCTTTTCTACTTCCTTCTTTTTGAACAAAATTCTCGCCGGCCGAATTCCTTCAACGCGTAGAACGTGTTCTATCTTTGACATTGAACATATACCCTTTATTTTTTATTATTTGTTTTACCAAACAAAACCGGCAGCTAGTTATATATCCTCTACAAGCCAACTTCACCATGCTTTTTCCGAATGTTTCCGTTTTTGCTATTGCAGTCGTGGGGCTTGCCTCAGTAGCCAGTGGTAGTGTAGCTTCTCCACCGTCTCTGAGGCTCAGGGATGCCCTCGAGAGAAGACAGTTTGGTGGACATCTCGAGGCCAGGCAAAACGAGCAACAGAGAAACCAAGAGTTACAAAGGCAACAGCAAATCCAGCAGGAACAACAGAGGCAGCAGGAGCAACAGCAGCAACAGGAGATTCAAAGGCAGCAGGAGATTCAGAGGCAGCAGCAAGCTGGTCAGAACGGTCAGAACGGTCAGAATGGTCAAGCTGGTCAAAATGCCCAAGCAGGTCAGAATCAGGGCAACCAGAACAACCAGAATAACCAGAATAACCAGAACAATCAGAACAACCAGAACAACCAAAACAACCAAAACAACCAGAACAATGGACAGAATAACGGTGCCAATGCTGCGCTGCAGCTCAACCCCAATAACGTCCAGACTGGTTCTCAGTCAAATGGTCAGGTCAATGGTGGCGATCCAGCACAAGCTCCTTCAGCTACTGACGCTGCCAACTTCATCAACTTCTGTACCGGAAAAACACTCACCAATGGTCTTCAGCAACGCCAGGGCTCTTGCAACGGAATTGGTAAGAATAGACTGTCTCAATATTTCTAAAGAAATTTCCTAACAGTGTATTTAGTTATGGGTGACCTACCCGCTGCCGCCAACATGGTCTCTACTGTCATTACTTCGCCAACAACTGGTCAAGATATCCCTGCCAACACTGAGTTCAATGTTGTGCTTCAAGTCCGTAATCTCCAAGCTGGCTCTTTCACCAACCCCGATAATACCTACTATACTGCTCCTCAGGCCCTTCAAGGTGGAAGAATTGTTGGACACACCCACGTCACTATCCAAGACTTGGGCGGAAGTCTCAACCCCCAGCAACCGTAAGTTACAAATATGTATTCCAATAGATGATTTAGTACGCTAACATATTATGATAGACCCAACGCCGAAGTATTTGCTTTCTTCAAGGGTATCAACGACAATGGAAACGGAAACGGTCAACTCCAGGCAGTCGTTACCAACGGTCTCCCAGCTGGTTTCTACAGAGCTTGTACTTTGAGCAGTGCTAGCAACCATCAGCCCGTAGTCATGCCTGTTGCTCAACGTGGTTCCCAGGATGATTGTACCAAGTTCACCGTTGGTCAGGGCCAACAGAACAACAACAACAACCAGAACGGCCAGCAGGGTCAGCAGGGCCAGAACGGCCAGCAGGGCCAGAATGGTCAGAATGGACAGAATGGACAGAACGGACAAAACGGCCAGAACGGCCAGAACAACCAGAACAACAACAACAGAGGCAGACGTAACCGAAGGGCCTAAATATCCACTCATGTACATTGCACAATTTCTTTTGTAGTTTTTCATTAAAACCGAGTCCTCCTCCATCTTCCTCAACCATCGTTTGAGCTGACAGGCATAGCGACATCATGGTGACTGGGTTGGAGAGAGTTTCTGAGCGGATGAGGACTCGGTGTTGTGGTAGTGAGATTGTCTGGGTGCACGTTGTAAAATCCAAGGCTTCTTTTTCTTCTTTTTTTTTACATACTTCTTAATTCTCATCCTCCCTATTTTTTATTTTCTTATTACATTATGTTTCTTACGTTTTTTTTTCTTACGCATTTTTATTTGTTGGGGAGCGATTTCTCGACGAATCATTACTACCTTTTTTTTTCTTCTTTTTTTGGCTTGACGTAATTCACATATACATACCATACAATACCATATTTCTATTACAAGTTTCCTTTACATTTCAGATGGATATTTGCTAGGTAGTTGGCAAGCGCGTCGAGTGTGTGTGTACGATATAGTACAGTCGATGATATCTTTTACACACACCCGCCCCCTTAAGGATCGATACCTAATTAATCTTGGTTTTTGATTTTTGTGATGGAGTTTGTGTATCAAGGAGAAGTTTAGAAAGCGGCAATCTCGACGGCGGCACCTGCAGTGCACTGGAGGATATTGGGAAAATACCTACCTAGTCAGGAGGCGAGGAATTAGGGGGTCGGTTGTAAAGCTTAAAAAGAAGGAGAAAGGGAAGCAGAGACGTCACAAGAAACATACCCCTGTCGGGATTCTGGGCCCCTTCGCTAGGATGCTTGCAATGGGGTCCTTAACCCCCCCCCACTGTTCCTGGTGAGCGCAACGGTGGGGTATATTGGGGGGTTTTATGCAATTGGGGGTGGATTAGGAAGATAAAGAGGTAGGGACGAGAGGTATGTACTCGAGTACATACCTAAATTGTATATACCCGGCCGCGGGTATAGCGCACGCGATGGCTGGGGGCGATGTTTTTGTTTTTGGGGATTGGGACGTTGTGTTTTGAGGAATTCGGGATAGGTTTTACTGGACTCCATACCGCTCCCTTGGTTTAGCATTTCTTTTCGATCTATAGCTACTTACTTAGGTACTTTATAGGTTTTTAAATCTTCTTTGTTCATGATTTGCAATGTTTAAAATTCCTTCCTTCCTTTTTTTTATATTTCATTTTATAATTATCTTGGAGGTTTCCATGCTTAAGCTTTCGTTTACATTGAGGTGGCTGGTATACTAAAGACTTTCACTGTTTACGTTTCAAATTTGTAAACCGTGAGAATTTTAAATTTTAGGATACTAGCAATATGGTGTCAATATCAAATAATATTAAACCAGCTGCAGATCTAGATGTGGTGAATTTTTGATGTCAGATAGCTATAGGGCTAGGTAGCTATAGCTTCGAAGAGTTGATATGTACGTATTTTTCAAGGCACGTACTCAGAGCGAAAGTCCAGACCTCGAGAGCTTGTCTCATGGTCATGATATTACCAGGTTTGAGTACTTGATTATATACCTAAGTAAGTACCTACAGTAATCATCATGACACCCATTGCCATTACCCGGATCCGGAGTATACTACTTTAGGTAATTGAAAGAATCATGATCAATTGCAACTCAAGAATTTGTACCTGCCAATTGCAAGTTTCAACGTTCGTTACTGATAATTACCTACAAACCTAGGTAAGCTTTATGTACCTTAGGTATGTATACGTGCACTGGGAGGGGGACATTTTGGCATCTTCATCTTCAGCCGAGCTCATGATCAGTATTGAGACTTGGTTTTCTTATAATATATCCAAGTTGAGCTCGTCGATGGCTGAGTACCTAGGTAAGTGGGTATACGTACTTCATTTCCATGTTTTTGGATTTTCGGATGGCGAGACCTATGGTACCGTACTTCCTGGAGCTAGCTACTTATAATTTGGGGGCTTCGACAATTGCAATTGGATATCTACCTCACCACGCACTTGATCATGAATTGCTTCGAATTCCCCCTCCCCTCCCCCCCAAAAAAAATGTGCCTCGCCTCGGTTGAGAGGTACAATAGAGCGAGGAAAGTGATCGGACACTTTGCTTGGCGCATACATACAAATTTGTATGTGCATGCACCTCGCGCTGTCCGATCACTTTGCTCGCTCTATTGTACCTAAGTAGTATATTAGTAACTATAGTGGGTCTGAAACGTTAACGTGGGAGGGGCCCGGGTTTTAAATTTTTTAAATTTGGGTGTTGCAGGTTAGTTCAATTGCAATTAATTGGTTGTTGGGTGGGTGGGTGGGTGTGGACTGGTGTGGTTATATGTACCTAAATTATGCTTTCTCAATTCTCAATTCGAAAATTAAAGGTTACCCTCAGATGTACATGCGAGGGCCGAAGTAATTCACGTGCAACAGGTCATGATAATTATAAGATATCATCGACTGGAGATAGGAATTCAAGCGGGGCCTACCTAGGCCGACTAATACTTAGGTAACGGTGAATTACCTATGTATCATTTAATCGATATCTTGAATTCAACTTGCAATTACAATTGCTAGACATACATGTAAGCTCGCTAGCTATATACTCGTCAAATCAATTAGCCCCCGGACACCTGAGTGAGGAAATGCCTGTGCATTTTTCCGGAGACTTATTGATTTGACGAGTATAGGCGCAGTAGCATAGCGATCTTTTTTTTTGTCTATATATCAAATCAATTCTATATATTCTTTCTTTCTTTTCTAATTGGGAAAAAAAAAAATACAAGATAATGATTCCCCCAAAAAACGGTATAGTAATGTTTTATGTATAAAATAAAAAAAAAAAAAGTGTATATCCACATGAAAAGCAGACGTCGACCTCTCCCTACAATCCCTACAACCACATCCACATTCATATCCACATCCACATGTCACAGCTACACTACAAAGAACACGCCCCTTCCGCAGAATTCGACGAAAAAGGAAGAAAAAAAAAACCAGGAAAAGGAAAGGAGAGAAACAAAAAAAAAAAGGGCAAATCAGATTTAATTAAACAAGTTTACATAAAAGACAAGGCTGAAAGAGGGGTAGTGGATTATCTGTATGGGGCATCTGCCTTGATGGTAGCTGCCAATTCGGGTTCCCACCTGTTTTGAAAATTGTGTTAGTGCGTGTAGATTGGAGAAATGGGGGGAAACTGCAGACGGGGGAATAAACGTACTTGTCTCCGTTGGATAATAGCTTTTCCTTGTTGTATAGCAACTCCTCTCTTGTCTCTGTGGCGTATTCTTGGTTGGGGGACTCGACAATTGCGTCGACTGGGCATGACTCCTGGCAAAGACCGCAGTAACTGGAATTGGTGTGAGCAAGGTGTTTTTTCTTGTAAAGTTTGAAAAAAGATGAAGTAGGAAAAACACTTACATGCACTTGGTCATGTCAATATCATATCTGGTTGTCCTTCTGCTTCCGTCCTCACGCTCCTCGGCCTCAATAGTGATGGCCAATGCTGGGCAGACGGCTTCGCAAAGCTTGCAGGCAATGCAGCGCTCCTCTCCAGATGGGTATCTTCGGAGAGCGTGCTCACCACGGAAACGGGGAGAGATTGGGCCCTTCTCGAAGGGATACATGATTGTATATCTAAAGTTTCCATGTCTGTCAGAAAAAGCTGCCTTTACCAGTTGAGGGCGAAAAAGGTGGACTTACGGCTGTCTGAAGAATTGCTCCAACACAACATACATCCCTCGCATCATCTCCATCATCAAAAAGTAACGTCCTGCCTTGTCCAATGCCGACTCGCCCTGGTCCCACTCTGGCTTGTGTCCGATTCGGAAACCCTGGGGTGCGCCCCCCCGGTTGGCCGGTGCTGGGTTGGCATAGCGCTGGATGGAGGACGTGGAGAAGGCATGGCTGGCAGTCGCTCGTGGTATCACCCTGGCGGCGGCATTGGGGAATAGGATGGCTGATGCTGCTCCTCTTGTCGACGCTGCCAGCAGCGAGCCGGCCGGGGAGGCGCTACTTCGGAGTCCCGCCCGGAAAGTCGTTGCTGCAGCCATTGTCTGCTTTGACGCAATCGCAACGAGTGAGGCCGGCATTGTGAGTGAGAGGCGATGCTGTGGTCGGTCTTTGGCTGGTGATGTCGTGCGCTGCCGGGGGTGGAGGTGCTGGTGGCGGGGGAGGCAGCTGCAGGGCCGTCTGTGAGTGTGAGGGCTGCTTGCTTGGATTAGCTCGACGCTGATTGGCCCGGAAGCAAGCTGGAGATGGTGATGGGGAGAGTGGAGATGGAGAGAGGGCGGGATGGTGATGGCACTGCTTGCTCAAAACTGGGCCCGGAGGTGGTGTGGCGGGGCTCAGGGTCAGGCTCGCGGTCTCAGGGTACCCGCTCCCACTGCTGGTAGTGAGAGGCCTGCGCGGAGGAGGAGGGGGACGCTGTGGCGCACCGCACGCAAGCCACACCTCCCCGGTTACGTAAGGCGCTGGGTGCCGGCTTAGTGATCCACTCATCTCGTTGTGGTAGCCCAATTTTTTTAGCGATCGGAGGTGCCCCAGCAAGTAATTACCCCAAGCCTCATTACGTCTGTCCGAAGTGATACACCCAACAACCTCTTCACAACAACTCACCCCATCCCGATCTCCGAAATGTTCAGATCCGCCGTCCTCCGCGCCGTGCGCACCACCCGCACCACCTCAGTTGCGAAGGTTGCCTTGCCGAAAATCGCAATCCCAAGAGTTGCCGGCTTCCCCACAAAGCCCCTCCTCTCCATCGGCACCCCGAGATTCTACTCCGCCCCGGCATCATTGACACAGGCCGAGGTTGAGGGAAGAATAATAGATTTGTTGAAGGGATTCGACAAGGTTTGTTCAGCCCAATTGAAGTTGTTGAAGAAGTGAATTCTGACGTTTTGATAGGTTACCGACGACAGCAAGGTCAGTGGTTCCGGCAATTGATGGCTCCCAAGTGGACGGAACGCCTAACAAAATATTTTCATGCTGCAGCTCACCCCAAAGGCACACTTTGTCAACGACCTTGGCCTTGACAGCCTCGACACAGTGGAGGTGGTGATGGCTATCGAAGAGGTTCGTAAGGAAGGATGGTTGGGGCATGATAACCTTGCCGGATTTTGTGCTAATATGAATTATTCTGTAGGAATTCAGCATTGAGATCCCAGACAAGGAGGCCGATGCTATTCGCAGTGGTACGTTTCTCCCGAAATGCCGATGGACCCGAATTGCAATACTGATATTGTTGGTGTGTAGTCGACCAAGCCGTACAATACATCTTGTCTCAGCCAGATGGTAAGATCACGCCGATCCTAGTGGGGCAGACGTCAACTAACAGTTCCATCTCAATGTCTAGCCCACTAGATTATACATATTTAAGAATTTTTACGGCGGGGGCCTGGGAGATTATGTTTAATAGAGAATGTTTTCGGCGGTCATGCCATTTTTTTCCTGCTTTCCTCCGCTCCCCTCCGGCCGCAATCTTGCACGGCGCTTGTTTTCTGCCGCGTTCTGGCCTGTGTGCCGGTGCATCCCCACTCGGCCCGCTTAATGTACATGTTTTCCCCACTGCGTGGCATACTCTCGCCGCTTCGGCAATAGATGATAGACTCAAGTAACCACCCCGTCACTGCATTGTAGGCCAATTGCAAACACGTGCACGGCTGTTCCCGCGATAGACGCGCATCCGGCTGGCGATGCCGGGGCGCGCTTGCCCGTCCAATGGAGCGGGGCCGAGCCGGCAGCCGCGCGCCGTGCCCAGCGCACCGCCCCTTCCGCGCCCGGTGAGGCTAGGGAGGGAGAGCTTCGAGGCCGCCCTGCCAGCCCGCCTTGCCCTGACAGACGGGGCTATCGATCTGACAGCGCCTGCTGAGCCCAGTAGAACACCAACCTGCCCATCCTCCAGTATATACGGAGGCCCCTAACAAAAGTTCGTGCGGGTGTGCTCGGGCCGCCAAATGTCTCAGCTACACGGATGGTATAGATATATACTAAAAGAACATTTATATATCGAGAGCACAGGATAATTCAAATATCTCCACAACCAGGACTGCTAGAGAGCTGCGGATGGGTGCGTTTGAAAGCTACACGCTTGCTCTATACTCTATGTGAAGGGCTTATGTTCTGAAATTATATAGCAATCGCGAGCAGCAAAAGAATGCTGGAAGTCAAAAAATATCGATTTCATGAATAAAAAAACCTATAGACCACGTTCAGCAGCTGGCAAGGCTGGAGCTCGGGAAGTTAAATGGTCTCTGCCCTCCTTATACTCGTTTCCTCCTTCCAACTCAATTACTTTCTTGATATGTGCCACAATTCTTTCAATCCATCGTTGAATTCTCGCTTGATCCAATTTTGCCCATTGAGCCCTCCACACTCTTGCTGCCTCTGCTCGAGAGGTTGGTGCACCCTTCTTTGTAGTTTCTCGCTTCATCCAGTACCAGCATGGCTCTATCATATTCAGGTCTGCTGAGTTGCCTTTAAAATGAAAAGCATGTTAAAAAATAATCAATATAAAAATATAAATAGAATGGGAATATACCTGGCCAAAGAAGCCGTGCAATCTGGTATAAATTGTATGTCCTTCCAATGAAAGCATGAGCATGACTGGGTGCATTGTCTTCTTGTACCAAAATGTTTGAGCGGGTTTTTGAGCACTCCTGATAATATGTCAGTTATAATTGTAATGATGTTTTGAGAAATGTATATCCAGTTTACCTGTGCAAATGGGATAAGCTTATCGAGTACAATATACTTATAGTATCGATACCAGTCAATGCCACCCTTGCTATTGCGGGAAAGTTTCCCATTTTTCTGTGTCCAACGCCATTCAGGTGTTTTTCCTGGCTTATTCCGAAGCCCCAATCGTGACATTCCGCTTTGTAATTCCCACTGCTCCTTCATAATTGGTTCCAACTCTTGATTTAAGGCATCAACAACTACTTCAGAGTCCTTCCGTTCTTGAACAGTTTCTGCCTGCCATATATGGCAAGGTCCCTTGAAGTTGTATGAAAAACAACCCCAAAACATAAATTCAGAAAAACCCTTCCATCTTGTTCGAATTGTACTTTTTAAGTACCGTTCATCAGATCTTCTCCAAATTCGATATCCACCTCTTCGATGACCAAGCAGTACAGATGTTTCGTCACTCCAAATTACAGCTTTCCATTCCTCAAGTGTCCAATGTTCGTGCTCCTTGCAAAATCGTAGCCTCGCAGCTTTCATCTCAACTGTAAGTCCTGGCTTGTAGGTCGGCTTTGTTTTTTTGAAACCTGCACAACGTAATGTACGCCAAACAGTCATAGTAGATATATTCAACTCAAGAGCAATTTGCTCACAAGTTTTTTCCCTCCCATATCGATCCCGCTGCACCTTTTTTGCAATTGACTGTTTTATCACTAAAGAAATTGGCGGCCTGCCAGATCTCGGAGCATCCTTTACATGATGATTGAGTACAATCTGTAATAATTTAGCACGTAGGTATAGTTATAGGATTTGGCCATAATAACCTTTGAGATTTCAGGATTATATCCTCGATCCTTTGCTTTCTTGACAACTGCTTGAATTGTCCGTACTGACATACCAGTCCATTCTGACACCTCATCATTTTTTATCCCATAGGCTTTCATAGCTACTGCAATAGCTCGTTGGGCAATCTCCCAGTTGGGCTTGCTTCCGGCAGAGGTAGAGGTAGGTGTAGACATCTCAATAGATCGATATGGTAAACCAGACTCCCCTTCGAGAAAGTAAAGATATCGATAGATCAGTTGTGCGGGGTTGAATATCAGTCTTGGTTGCAATGAATGTATAAATCATGTGGGGGCCGGGCAGGGGTCCCCTGCCCGGATTCGCACGCACGAACTTTTGTTAGGGGCCTCCGTACCCACTACCAATTACCTGCTTGCCAACTTTATATACACACCGCTACGGCCAGCCTCGAACCCGCGCCGACGACGACGGACGCACGCACGCCCTTACCACTTACGACGCACGCATCCACGCATCCATCCACGCATCCCCCCCCAGCCCAGACGAGAACGAAGAGCCAGGAGCACAGCTGCAGTCAGTCAGTCCGCACCCCCGGCACCGCCGCCGCAGCCGCAGCAGTAACAGCACCAGCTTAAGATCAGCAGGAACCAGCAAGCAGCGTCCCACCCCCACACCCGCCCCTATCCCGCCCATCACCTCCACCACCACCACCCGCCGAGACAGTCGACGCTGCCATCGCACCACCAGACCGAATGGCTTCATCGGGCCTCACACGCCGCCGGGGCGCGGCCGTAGCAGACGAGAACGGAGAGAGGTCAGACTCGCCGGGCAGGCCTGCTGCCCAGGGGGGCAACTCGTTCGAAGGACGGTCAGGGTAATTAAGCCACCCCGAGGGCAGAGGAACCTGAAAGCCCATGCTGATTTTTGGAATCAGGGAAACATCTTACACAAGTGAAGATGGCCACAAGATTGCATTTGACCCACGGGACATTAGCGAGAGCGAAGAGCGGAACAAACAGCCAAAATTGACGTTGATGGAAGAAGTGCTATTACTAGGGCTCAAGGACAAGCAGGTACGAAATTGATGCGGTGGACGCTGCTGGTGTGTAGCGGCTGTGATGCGGCACCGGTGATCACCGAAATTGTGTGGGAAATGGTAAAACTGACGTTCGAGGTCGGTGTCTACTAGGGATATCTATCACCATGGAACGACAACATCTCATACGCACTTCGTGGATGCATTGTTTTGGAGCTTGCATTTCGCGGCCGTGTTAGCATGCAAAAAGACCCGGCAAGGAGACGGGCTCAACTACAAGACCGCCTGATTGAGGTCATCGACGATACTCTAACAGGAGAGGTTTTACTGGACGAAGCTCTAAAAATGATGAAGACGAGCGAAAAGATGAGCGTTGCTAGTTGGATCGACCTAATGAGCGGTATGCCCGCTCCCTACCCAATTACCAAACCAAATGCACCATATTGGTGCAACTTGACACTTTATGCTGATTGAAACCCCCACCACCGGCATTCTACATCACCAGGCGAGACATGGAACTTGATGAAAATCGGCTACCAGCTCAAGCAAGTCCGAGAGCGGCTCGCAAAGGGCCTAGTCGACAAAGGCATCCTTCGCACCGAGAAACGCAACTTCCTCCTATTCGACATGGCCACCCACCCCGTCGCCGATGGCGGAGCTAAAGACGAAATCCGCCGACGAGTACGCCACGTCCTCACCTCCCGCACCGTCGTACTACCCTCGAACCAGTTTTTGCCAGAGGAAATGGAGTTTAGATATATCCGCACAATTGCAATGGTGTGTGCTGCTTATGCGGCAAATGTTTTGGAGAATGCGCTGAGCACTTTGGGGCACGAGGCGAGGGAGAGGGCGTTTGCGCATGTCGATGAGTTGTTGGCGGAGTACTCGCAATGGCCGTTTGGAAGAAGACAGCAGACGAATGGTGGTGTAGGGCAGAATCTTTCGCAGGTGTGTGCGGAGGAGGTGAATAAGAATAAGGATAAGGAGCTGCAGTTGGAGGTATGTCTAATATTTTACTTTGCTTCCTTTCCCACATTTTTGGTCATATTTTCTCGAGAGCATATTTCCACCCTAATTATTTTATTTTTGTTTTTGGATTTGTTTCATCCTTGCTGACATATTTTGCTTTCTCCAATCAGGTTGTTGCCGCATGTCTCAGTGTTTTCACTCGCCTAGATTCCCTCCTATAGAGGGAACATGTGTGTCGAGAAAACCACCACTATATACCTACTTTGTGACGATTGCTTAGAGATTTACCACGTGGAAAATAAAGTGCTTGAAGGAGCTTGGAGCTTGGCTGAGAGGTGTGGATCACGTTGAGCGGAGGGGGAGATACGCGGGAGTTGAGCTGCTCCATTGTGGACCATGGGGAAGAAGTAATAATTGGAGAAATAATGAAGATGCATAAAGCATATCCTTTTTTTTTTTTGTTTCAACGTATAAGTATCTAAACGTTGTTTTTTTTTTTCTTCTTCTTCTTTCTTCTTTTTTTGTATGTATGCCCCACTCACTTTCTCTTCTTTTTCTCTTCCTTCTTTTCTTCTTCCTTCTGTTCTTTTTTTATTTCTTTTTTTGTATCCAGCTATAGCTACGTATACATGTAACTTGATTTATTTAAAGGTCCCCTGTCTTACCTACGTATACTACGTCGTTTAAGGATCCGGACATGTGTCTTTGAACAATTATTTGTGTAGATCTAGATGTGCACGTGTAGCCATGGATCGATCCCGGGCCCCGCCCGCAGCAGCCTGGCCATGGCGCCGAAGCTTGCTTTAAATTTCCTTCCTTGGGATTTTTATGGGATTGAAACACTGCACTTTACTTGTTATTTTATTTCAACTATCTAGCTACCATGATAATCAGACGAAACTTACCCTGGTTTCGGCCCTGAACCGGTGGCATGCGGCAAAGGGGCAATGACTTTCCTAAATTTCAACTTGAGGCCCGGCCGCGGATGAGAGAAGATAGATAGGTACCTCCTAGGCCTACTTGGACACATATCTTGGAACCGCTGCTAGATTGTTTTCCACCTCTGTATATATGATTATGGATCCAGATATGTAGCTATATAGCAATTGCAATGAGATGTGTACAGAATTTCTCAGGTCAAAAAAAAAAAAAAAGCACAAACATAAACACAAGGAAAAGAAAAGGAAAAAAGAAGCATAGCAAAAATCTAATATACGTAAGTAAGTAAGTAGCTGTAGGTAGCAATATATAGGTAGCAATATATAAAGAAAAGAAATTTAAAGGTAGGTAGGTATGTTGAATGTGAAATGATGATGACTATGATAAAAAAAAAATGAAAGCAATAAAATTTAAAGGATAGCCACATGTTCATGCTCATAAAGATAAAAAAGAAGATAAAAAAAGAAAAAAAGTACAGTAAAGGAAAAGGAAAAGGAAAAGGAAAAGTAAATTACATATTTACTCTTTTCGAGACGGGGTGGGGGGGTTGGGGGGGAGCACGATATTCCACTTCCAATTCCCCTTCCACGCCCAAGTCCACTTTCCTCCGTAGGACCACGGTCCACTTGAAACAAATATACCTTTCCCAACCCCACCCACAACTCAAACACTACGTGCATCCTCACTCACTCACTCCTCCGTCCATAAAAAAACACACACACACACACACACACACACAAACCCCTCCACAAACTCACGCCAACAAACTACATTACCTACGCCAACAACTTCTCCTTATCGGCCCCCTCCTCCTCCAACTTCCAATACCCCGCAACCTTCTTAATCTGCCCGACCAGCTCCTCCACGCCCTTCCTCGTGATACTCTCCTTGGGCTCGACCCTCTCCGGCTCCGCAACGACAAAGAGCTTCTTGGCCTGCGTGGGATCCGCCTTCATCAGGTTGCGCATGTTAGGCGACATGGGCACCGCCACGGCCTGCAACCTCTGCCTCGTGGGGGAGATGTGGATGGTATCCCCCATCTTGCCCTGGAGCGGAGGAGGGAGTGACGAAGACGACGCCGACGCCGACGACGACGATGCTGCCGAAGGCTGGGTATTCTCACCGCCCTTCTTCTTCTGACTCTGGGCAAGCATCATCAGGGGCCTCATGGTCCGCTCATAAAACACCATCTCGGCCGTATACTCGATCCATTTCGCGAGCGCGGCCGCCTCCTCCGAGGTCGATATCGCGTACCAGATCATCTTCCTCCTCTCCTCATCAGTGACGACAGCGGAATCATCATCTGCCATGCCTTCTTCCTCGGTGTCGTTACCAGTGAGTTTTGGTGCTGGGGGGAGGACGCCGGTTGGGTGGGGCAGGTCCTTTGCCTTCTCGATGACGATCCAGCGGCCCCAGTCCTCGCTGGCCTTGTCGCGGTGGATGAAGAGCCAGTAAGTGTTTCCGAGGGCGTCGACCCCGAGGGGCCGCTCGCGGGGACAGAGTTTGCGCTTCTTGAACCAGAGACGGGACTCTATGAGTGCGATTTGGCGGCGCATGTAATTCTGTTCTTTATTGTTTCTCTCCTCGAATTGGGCCATTTCTTCGGCGGTAACGGTGAAGCGTTGTTTAGACTTTTCCTGCTTGAGCAATTCCCAGTCTGTTTGTGTGACGTGCATGTTAGCCAGTCCTTTCCTAATTTTTATGAGACTAGAAGATATATACCTGCTTTGATTGTTTTGATTTGTTCATTAACATTCTTGTCCTCGGCCTTTGACAACGCCAAATCATCGTCGATTCGTGCACGGATTGGCGCGGTGCCGGTTGTCAGCATGAGAAGCTGAACGATCAAAGCGAGCCGAGTCTTGATTTGTGTAAAGTCCGTCAGATGTGCAGTGTCGGTGCACTCCTGCAACATTGAGTGCAGGCACGACCAAATCTTTGGATCATCCGGTGGTGTCTTTTCAATCTCCTTGCTTCCAGAAACCAAAACATCCCATTCAATTGGAGGGTAATCGTCTGTGGCAATAACGCGGAGGAAGCACATTATGACGGATTTGTAAGTCAAATCGGTCCAGTCGGAGTTTGGGTTGTTGATGATTTGAACATAGCGTGGGAGGAGCTTCAAAGTTTTTTCGAATCGAAGAACAAATTCCCGGAGAATTCTGCAAAAAAGAAAAATGTTAGATGAGAAAATCGCCAGACGAGGGGGGGTGGACATACAATCGGTCGTGGATGACGGACAGTGGGAATGAAATCTCAATGTGCTCTAATGGCGGTGTCTCCACGAATTTCGGAGGGAGAGGGATGGCTGGAGCTGGCTGGAAATATTGTGTAACACTGCCTTTTGGTTCGTATTGCTTCCATTGCTTGATTTCAGATGGGTTCTTTTTCTGTTTCGTTTCAATTGCTGGCTTCTTTTCTTTCGGAGGTCTGCCGGCCTTTGGCTTCGTTTCCTTTGCCTCTTTTGGGGTTTTTGCAGTTTTTGGCTCTTTTGGCTCTTTTGGTGCCTTTGGTGCTTTCGGTTCCTTGGGTTCCTTGGGTTCCTTGGGTTCCTTTGGTGCCTTTGGTGCTTTTGGAGTCTTGTCCTTCTTCTCGGCGGGGGGTTTATCGGCCTTTGGTGCCTTTGCTGCTTTGACTGCCTTTTCCTTGGGTTGTTTTAATTTGGGTTCCTTGACGGGCTTGGCTGCCTTCTCCTTCTTCGCCTTGGGTGCCTTCTCGGGTGGTGGCTTTACCTGTAATTCTTCGGCCTCTGTATCCTCGAGCTCCGTCAAAGGCTCGTCGTCCGTATCGTCCACTATAACCTTGGAGGACGATGCCTGGGCAGGTGTACCAATGGGTTCCTTTGGGGCGGTGGCAATGGCCTGCTCTCCCTCTGGCTCTGACTGCACCTTTGCCGGCTTTGCCTGCTTTGGCTTTGGATTTGTCTTTGCCTTTGGCTTTGCCTTGGTTATGCCTGCTCCAGTCCTCTCCCGTGGTTTCTTTGCCGCCTTGAGCTGCTTTGCTGGGGCATCTGTGTTGTCTTCGCCGTCCGTCGCGGTATATTCCGGTTGGTGGGTAGCTGCATCCTTACTGGCATCCGTGTTTTCCTTATCTGAGGCCTGCGTCGGCGGGTCGGCCTCTGCAGCTGCAGCGGCTGCAGTCTTCTTGGTGTACGGCTTTCGAGGTTTTTTTGTGGGAGCCGGAGCCTCAGCGGTGGAGTTCTTTCGCTTCTTTGAAAGGCCAGACTCTGACGCAGACGAATCTGTGACGGCGAAATAGTCTGCCATGTCAGTGATGATGCCCAATGGTCAGTAAAAACAAAAACAAAAACAAAGATCCGGGGGGACAGCTGTGGGGAGTGCATGAACGGGCGGACGGGGGGCTACCTTTGATGGAGAGCCTTTTATTCGGCTGGGGCTGCGCCGGCTTCTTTCCCGAGGATGGCCCGTTAGGCAGCACTACGAGCTCCACCATTGCTGCAGGAGGGGCGTCTGTGGGACGGTAGGATAGTATGTGTCCCTGGCTGTGCTGTGAGTGTCCAGCTGGCGAATTGGCCTGAAGGCTGTCGTGCTGGCGGGCTTGCTTGCTGGCTGCTCTGCTGAGGTGGAGATGCCTAGGGGATGTCGATGGGGATGGAGAGGGTTGGGGCTCAGGGAGCGTGGGCTCGTTCGTGCCGGGGAGGGAGACGCGACTTCTGGGCGGGTGGGTGTGTTTGGCTCCAGTCAATGGCGGGCGACCTTCAACTTCCGTGTTGGGGGTTGGCGTCGCAACTGGAGGCCGAGCACGTGACGCCCGCGCCCAAGCGCGCACACGCTCCGTTGCCCAGTTAATTAGAGTAGAGTAGAGTAACCCTTGACTACTTGTTTACAAAGTGGTTGGTGATGATTCTGGGGACGAGGCTCGGTATAGAGCCTGAAGACGGCCTTGCTGCTATCAGAAACTTTTGGTATAGCGATTCTGCTTTGTTTATGTTCATCTAAACCTCAAGTTCGCCGATGCATGCATCACGTGTGCATAACTTATGCAGCCGATAACGATGCGATAAGCACCGCCAAGCCCCCTAGCCCGCAACTTTTTTTGGCGGCACCAACCCTGCGGGCCCCAAAAGCCATCGGTCCCGCTCGAGACAAAAGACCTCCGCCAACAACACCTCCCCCACAACATGCAATTCAACCCGTGACGGCCACCCCAATATACCCCGAGCATCCCCCGCCCATCGACATTCGTCTTCGACTGCCATTGACACAGGCCTCGACAAATCAACTCCACATATAGAACGAAGCTTGGGCCGGAAAACCCCCAGCTTCACACACCACCGGGAGCAAGAGCACAATGAAGCCCGCGAGTAGACTGCGCCTCTCTGCAATCGCACGGCCTGGAGCCACGATATCGACATGCTCTTTGACAGCTTCAACACATTTCCAGGCGCCGCTCCTGCCATTCCTCTACCCCCCACACATCCGCGCACGAAACTACACCACGCCCACAACGTCGAGTAGCAGCAGCGGGCCCCCGAACAGCGACCCATGGGCCTTCCTCCTCGGCACAGCAGAGTCCGACACCCTCCCTCCGCCGCCGTTCCTGCAGCACTTTGGGCAGCCCCGGGAGCGGCCCCAGAAGGACTTTTCCCAGGGCTACTACCCGATGCTCTCGCACTACCAGGAGCGCATCCGCGAGAAATTCTCCACAAACAACATCGCCGGCGGGGCCAACAGCAGCAGCAGCCACCAGCCCGCGGGCACCCGGTCCGGCCTGGACCCGACGTACTCCACAATCACCGAGCGCGAGCGCCAGATCTTTGCAAGCATCTTCGAGTCCATCCTCTCGGAATCCCCCCTCCCCGGCGGCACGATCGGCAGCCCAATGTCCTCCCTCCCCGGCGGCGGCGGCGGCGGAAAAGACCGCCTCACCCGCGCCCCAACACCCACCCTCACTGCGCTCTTTGAGAGCGCCGTCGGCCCGCAATTCAACCGCCACGAACTCTCCTTCGGCCCCGCCGACCCGCGCAAATCCTCCTCCATCACCGCCGCCATGGCCCGCGCCAGCGCAATCGCAGAATACCCCGCCTCGCTCCGCGTCGCCGCCGCCCACGCCGCCGGCCTGCCCAAAGTGCCCCTCACAAAGGCCGAAGAGCGCGAAGAGTCCGCGCGCCAGGAACGCCTCGTGTCCACCATCCACGCCATGCAGTCCTGCAAGACCGACCTCGAGCTGATCGAGTACATGGACAAGCACGTCTTCACCATGGTCTCCTCCGACGCCCCCTCCTCTGACTCCATCGCCATCAAGGGCCGCAAATACACCTTCCCCTCGGCCTCCTACGCCGACCTTCTCGCCGAGGGCATCAAGCTCCTCCGCAAAACGTTCCGCGACCTCAGCGGCGCGCTGTCCATCTTTGAGCGCATCAAGGCCCTCGGCGCAACATCCTACGTCGTCGGCTGCTCCGTCGCGGTCTACAACCACGTGCTCGAGGCGCAGTGGGAGGCATACCGCGACATCTCGCGCATCGAGGGCGTGCTCGAGGAGATGCGCATCAACGGTATCGAGGGCGACAGCAACACGGTCGAGATCCTGCGGATCCTGACAAGGGACGCGATTAGGCTGGGCAAGTCGGACGGCTTGCCGAGTCAGTTGAGTGAGAAGGAGCTCGAGACGCTGTTTCGGGTCGAGCAGGTGGCCGAGGGCATGTGGAATGCCATCAGGAATAGGGAGGAGAGTGCGTGGAATGTTCCCGGGAGGGGGTCTGGAGGGATACAGCCGTTGTCGTTGTAGGGTAGGGAGTGCGAGTGTGTTGTAGGTGGGTGGGAGAGAGTTGGGTGTCTGTTGAAGAGGTGGCCAAACGGTGCAATTATCGGTGGCCGCCGTTAGAAAAGAAAGTATATACCAAATAAATCATATGCATAATGTTTGTTCTTATTTTCTTTCACTTTCTACATGTATCTTGTATGCATTGTATTTAGATCTAGGATCGATATCGATGTCTATTTCCTTTTTTATGTGGGGGGGGGTGGGGGGGGTTTGAATTTAAAAAAAAGCCTCGAGAAGGGCTGGGGAGTTGGGCAATTTGAAATTTTACATACATCTTCTTATACATACATATTATATAGACCTTTTTCTTTTTTTGCATCATTACATTTAGCTCTCCACTCTCCTCGCTTTTTCCGATATAGATGATGTCCTAAGATGATAGCATTCCATCTCATTATGGTTAACGTTAACTATACAACTTCCATCATTCGTGCGCCATATGCACTTTCTTTCCACGGTTGATCCCGCAAGTCGAGAAACTTCATGTGCGCATATAGATGTGCCCCCCACCCTCCCACCTCACTCACAACCACTCTTCTCCTCTCCTCCTCCTCTTTCAATTAACAACCCCCACCCCTCCCGCCATCCCCACCCCCAATAGAGTAATTCACTTCTTCTCCTCCCCAATCGCCTTCTTCAATCTATCCATCCTCTCCTCATTCCACCTATTATTCCACTCTGTGACGCCCCCGCCCAGTAAAGTAGCCGTCGATGGTTGGAGAAGAAGTAGTTCTCGTGCGATGAGGACGTTTTTGAGGATAACCTGTTTTGTTGGGGGGAAAGGTAGCCAATGACCGGAGGTGGGGGGGGCACAATTGTCATCGTACTGGGTCCTTCAATTTGATTTGGTAATTATAGGGCAGGGGGGGGGGTTCAAAGGACTTTTTCACAGCATATATACATGGGGAAGATCGATTTTATAATGATGTGGAATAATATATTTCATTTCATGATGATTTTTTTTTTTTGTGTAGGAACCAAGAAAGTAAAAAAAAAAAAAAAAAAAAAGAAGGGAAGGTGGAAGCGAGTAAGTGCAGGCATACCTTTGCGCCAATCTTCATCCTCCCACCAATCTCTATCCCCGGGATCCGCTCGAGCTCAAACGCATACATCCTCGTTCCCGCGGCATCTTCAAGGAGAAGCTTATATGGCCCCAAACCACCACCTGCTGGTGCTCCACCACCACTAGCAGCCCTCCCACCCCCACCCCCACCCTGTGTAGCCTGCGTCCCCGCCCCAACAGCCTCCTCCGGCACAACCCGTATCACCTCCATCCCGCGCTTATACTCCCCCCTCTCCTTCTGCTCCAGCGCCTCGAGCTGCTCGAGAACGCTACTCCCCACGTCCCACACATCCACGATCTGTGTCGCGATGGGGCCCTGGAGGGTCGTGGATTTTGCGGTGGCGGAGGAGGTTGTGGGGAATAAGTGGGCGGAGGGGTGGGCTGTGTCGAGGATGTCGGAGAGGTCGGAGGCGAGGATGCGGAAGCGGAGGGAGGCGAGGAGGGAGGCGAGGGGGGGGTGCGGTGGGGGGGGGAGGATGCTGGTGAGGTAGGAGTGGAGGAGGGGGATGGAGAGGGTTTGCAGGAGGGTTTTGTGGAGTTGGAGGGGGGATGTGGCGGACATTGTTTGATGGGCGGTTGTGTGTGCACGACGGTGACGGGAGAGGTGTTTGTGTTAGTAAGAAGCATCTAGGTATGGAATCCTCAGGTACTGGGGGTCCCTGCCAAGCAAAAGCTCGAGCTCCCCTTGGGAATCCATGTAATATGCAGAACTAGGTATGCAATACCCAAGGTAATTATGCAGATAGCTCTCGGTAGCTTTCAGCTACAGCTACAGCTGTCCCCCATCAACACAAACCCAACCACAACCACCATCACCAACCCCACCGACCTCCAACCCCACAATGTCGAACCCAACAATCTCAATCGACCGCACCCACGCCCGCCCGCCCTCCCACTCCCGCACAACATCCCTCACATCCCTCCCCCCCCCCTCCCCAAACCCCTCCACCATCTCCGGATCATCCAGCACAACAAACACAAACACAACCACAACCACATCCCAACACTACCCGCCCCCCTCCGCCGCCTCCACGGTCCGCCAATCCCTCGACTCCCGCCGCCGCAGCATCTCCTCCTCCTCAATCACGACCGTGAACTCCCTCGCAAGCCACAACCCCACAACCACAAACACAAACACTACAAACACAAACGCCACAAACACACCCACAGGCACAATCAGCGGCGGGAACCCCACAACCTCCACCCCCCCTCCCACAACACGAACCCACCGCTCCAACCGCTCCGCCCTCCGGAACTTCTACGGCCTACAACCCCCCCACACACCCACCACCCCCTCCAGCGTCCCCCCCACCCCCGGCCTCCCCCCTCCCCCAACCGACCCCACCCCCGAACTCGACCTCCCCACCTTCTCCCCCACGCACTACATCACTGCCCTCACCACCACATCCGACCTCCCCGCCCTCCTCCGCACGGAAAACTCCCTCGTCAACGAGATCCGCGGGCTCGACGGCGAGCGCAAATCCCTCGTCTACGATAACTACAGTAAACTCATTATCGCGACAGACACGATCAAGCGCATGCGCGAGAAGATGGATCCCCTCACGCCGACGATGAGTACCCTCGAGCCGGCGGTCGGGCATATTGCGATGTTGGCCGTGGAGTTGAGTCGGAGTACCGGGGGGAAGGGCGGTGAGGGTGGGGATGCGCAGAGACGGAAAAGGCTTCGACGGCAGAAGGAGGCTGTAAGGTGGGCGCTTGAGGGCCCGCAGAGGGTGATGAGGTTGGTTGGGGAGGGGAGGAAGGAGGAGGCGGAGGCCGAGTGGAGGGAGGTGCTGGAGGTTGTGCGGGGGTGGGAGGGGGTGAAGGGGGTGGTGGAGCTGCGGGAGAGGGGGGAGAAGGTGTTACGGGATGCGGGGGTTTCGGTGCCGGTGATTGCGGTGGAGGGACAGGTGGATGTACCGCATGTGCAGCAGCAGGTGGAGACGTGAGGTTGCTCTTGTGGATGTGTGCAAGTGTGGGATATGTGGATAGATATAGTCATGGATTGGATACTACCTACCTAAGCTATATACACCATTCCTTGTATCATGATCAGGTTGCTTTTTAAATTTTTTGGCCCTACATTTTTTTTTTTGGATTGATTTGATTTTATAGATTTCCCCCATGGCCATGGCCAGCTAGCTAATAGATGTCTTGTTTGTTTGTTTGTTTGTTAATGCGTTGTTCTACGTGCATATGTTTTAGATCTTTAACAAGGCTGCTACACTATCTTATCAGATACTTAATGCCCGTGGGTATACGTACCTTAAAATTAGTGTACTAATATAATATATAAATATATATATATAATCAACGCTTTTGGACTGCAACTGATTCCCCCAAAATCTATCCAACGGATTCTCTCATTCATGTACAATGTACAAACTCTGATCCATGAATCATAACACATACATACATACATACATCCATACCATACACGAACAACTTTTTTTCCCTTCTTCTCCACGTATAATACAAAAACTACACAATCGAATACGGATCCCTATCCTCCGTACTAACGACAACCTCAAACCCGTCCGCGCCATCGCGCTCCTCGAGCGTGAGCGCCTCCCACTCCTCGGCCAGGACGTCCTGGAGCTGGGGTTTCATTCCCTTGGAGAGGTAGCCTCGCTCTGTGTTTGTGTGGAAGCCTGTGTCAGGTGTTAGTTCATTACATTACACTTCCCTTCTCGAAATGAGGGGGATTTTTAGATCAACACTAGGTACTTACAAGTGATGACTGAGATCCCCCGCTCCTTTGCGGCGAGGGCCTCGTGGTGCGAGAGCTCGCCGGTGAAGTAGAGGTCCGCGGGGACGTCTTTGAAGAGGGAGCCGCCGGAGCCGGCACAGAGGGCGATTGTGCGGATGCTGTTCGAAGTAGATTCCGAGGCTAATCCATCTTTATCTTTCAACCCAGAGACAGTTCCATGTCGTGGAGCTTGTGCGAGCATGACTAAAAATAAAAATAAAAATAAAAAATTATATATCACATTAGGATAGGAAAAGAATATGCCCTCGGGGGGAGGGGGAAGTAACTCACCACTAGTCATCCCCAAATACCTCTTGACCCTTTCCACGATAACCCGTAGATCCACGCCCTCCTTCAGCACCACAAGCCTCCCCATGCCGGCGCCCTCGAAGCCAGGCACGCCCGTAACGGGCTGCAGCACGTCGCGGGAGACCTCGTGCTCCCTGCCGCCGGAGATGCCGTCTGCGAGCCAGTCGTTGACGCCGCCGGGGGTGGCGTCTACGGCGGTGTGCGGGGAGTAGACGGAGATGCCGGCTTGGATGAGGGCGAGGAGGGTGGCTTGTTGCGGGTTGGAGAGGGTGAGGGATTTGAGAGGTTTGAATATTATGGGGTCTGTTGGGTGGTGGGTGGGGGGGGTGTTAGTTGAAGTAATTTAAGGTTGTTGGAAGCATTCTGGCCGGTTGGAGATGGGGGGAAGGGGGTTGGGGCTGGGATTGGGGAGCGGGAGGGTGAGGGTGAGATGGGAGGAAGGATTGATAGATATGGATTGTTGATGTGGAGTGTCTTCGAATGTGATCTCGACTTCTGGTTTTCTTTTCTCCACCCTCATCCATCCATCATCAATCCATCAATCCCAAAACCGCCTCGCCGGTCGGTCGGTCGGTTGTTTTCTCCATCCCGTCTCCACATGTAATAACTCCGAGAATAAATTAAAAAACTCACGATAAGCCACGACCGCTCTTGCGCCCCTCTCGACTGCTTCCCGCCCAACCGCCTGCGTGAGGTCAATCGTCAAGAGCACCACATGTTTCCGTCTTGCGCCCTCCTTCCATGTCGTTGTCGTTGGTGGGGGGGACTCGAGGAGTACTGTTGTTTCGATTTTACGAGTTCTGGGTCAGCTTGGGGGGCTCTCGATCAAGGTGGCAAGGAAGGAAGGGTTTCGTACGGCCGGTGTTGTCCCAGCTTCGGTCTGCGAGGGCTTCTGGGTAGAGGCGGCGCACGGAGGTGACGACTGTGCGGAGGATTGCTGCCATAAATGATGCTGTGGGTGGTGAGGCCGGCGGGGTGCTGTAGGCGGGGAGGTGGTACTGGTGCTGTCACTGTCAGGGTGCTGGTGGTGGTAGATCTTCTCGTTGATCGAAGCTTCAGGCAGGTGCACTGGAATACACTGGCACGAATGCATCAACCAAGTCGACTCGAGATTGCCATCTCTCCGCATCATGCATAATCCTCAATAGCAACGGCATGCATATATCGTTACATCGCAGCATAGCATCGATCATATTAACTGGGGACGAGGCTACATATTAACTCCCATTCCCTCGTATCACGCCGCAACGAAAAGTAATCCCCCCCCGCGCATTCGAACGGCGCGCGCCCCGCCATGACGACATGCGAGCCAGCGCCCACGAGTCGCATCTGCCCTCCATCCGCGCTACGCACGCGCACGCACGCACGCACGCACGCACGCAGCGCACGCGCCAAGCCTTCCGCAGCTCGGCCTATCTCGCCCCACCAGAGGGGACTCCAATCGAATGCGGTGCGATCAAATCCGCGCGATGCGAGAGTTGCGCTGGTAGCGACTGCCCTAGCAGGTAAGGGCGCGCAGCAGAGCAGGGCCGACTACTAGATCTGTCGAGACGAGCGGCGGCCGGGAAGCTTAAAGCTTAAAAGCTCGGGGAGGACCCGTCGAGAAAAAGCCACGCACCCGCACTACTCCACACAGACACCACCCCGCCATACCTCCCACCACCGTCTACACCATCATCACTACCTCGCTCACCTCGCTGTACACAAACCGCCCTCCCTGCAAGACAATCACAATCACATCCACAATCGCAATGACGCTCGTCAGTGTTTCCTCCCTCGAAGATGCGCTCAAGGACCGCCTCGGCGCTGCGCACGTCGAAGTCAAGGATCTGTCTGGTGAGCACCCGACAAGGCCATCCAAACTTCCCAAACCCTCATTCAGCAGCTAACCACCTCCCTCTCCATCTCCAGACGGCTGCGGACAAATCTTTGAGGCAATAATTGTGTACGTTCCCCACACCTCTCCTAGAAAACCCCCACCATACCCCGCCACTAACAATCAAACCCCCACCTCATGTTAGATCCTCCCAATTCACCGGAAAAACAACCCTCGCCCGCCACCGTCTAGTCAACAACCTACTAAAAAATGAAATCGCGAAAGTACACGCCTGGACGCAAAAGTGCTTTACGGAGGAGGAGTGGGACCGGAAGAAGCAGAAGGATTTGGCTGCCGTGATTGTGTAATCTTTGGCCCCTCATCTTGCGCTCCCCCCCAAAAAAAATGAAACGAGTGCTCGAGAGAGACCGAGAAGGGTCCAAGAGAGAAGAAATATTGCGATTGAGCGAGAAATTAAGAAAGAGAACCTTCAAACCGGAAGAAGAAGGGGAAAAAAAAGCAAGAGATAATTGAAAGAATAAGGGTTCAGTGGCCACAAAAAAAACTGTTACTCTTGGATTTCTTTACTTCTTTTTTTCTTTTTTGATGGTGGGGTGGGGATCCGGATATCCTCTAGATCTGGTTCCTGAATCTAGATCTACCGTTTCTTTCCTGCTTTCTTTCTTTTTCTTGCATCATATGTCTCAAGTCCCTTCTTTCTTTTCTTTTCCTCTCTGGCATGGACCCTTTTCATCTCTTCCCTTCACCCTCTTATTTTTCTAGTCCGTATTTTTTTTTTCTTTTTTTTTCTCTCCCCTGGGTCACGATCACGATTATGTCTTGTGTTTTTTTCTTTTTTTTCTTTTTTTCTTTGTCTATCATGGGTACCTACTAGTACTTGGGCCTCGTTCTGGCTATTGATTAGCTGAAGCTAGCTAGCTGTTCTCATGTCTCAATTTATGCCTCCCGCTTGTTTATTTTATATATCAGATTTACTCACTTCTGTGCGTCTCACGTTGTTTCATTATAAATTCTGAAATGCATGTTGAAGGGTCCTAGGCCCGCCCCCCTCTGTAATTGTGTGAGAGGGAAACGTTTATGAGATCTAGATCTACTCAGGTTTCACAATATTAATTGCGTTATACCTGGTAATCATCATCCAGAGAGGATATATGGATATGGATCGATCTGGGCTGATTCGAAATCGGACCCAAATCCGAATTATATTGTGGTACTACCAATTGGCCATGGTATCACACATACATACTTAGGTACTCGTACCTACTTAGGTAGGTATCGATCCCAGCGTGCACGTGTGCTATCATATTAATATTGTGTGGAGACTTGTCGGCCATTGTGCCATGCTGTTTATGTTACATATGTCCAAGTGACTTACTCGAGTAGGTCGATCTTACCGGCGAAGCTTTCCATCCACCGTCGTAACGTACTCACTCAAGGCCATGCATGTATGTATGGAACTTGCACGAACCATCGATCTATATGAACATTATAAGAGCTCGAGCTCGAGTATACGAGAGCTTGAATAGAGAGGTAGGTACCTAGGGTTCGAGTACTGTATGCATGTTTTTGAGTACCCTACCTACTCGAGTACAGCTCCACCTGCAGCTGCAGCTCCCTACATATAGGTAGGTAGCTAAGTAGCTACCTTAAGGTTAGAGTATATTGACCTGCGTCGTCCACCCAATCACACCACCCCCATATCTGACGGTTCTACATGCAATCATATATGGATGTGGTGTGAGTGGCCAATTCTGGATCGATTCCTCGACATCGACATCGACATCGACATTGAGCTCGCTGGCCTAATTTAGAGAGACTAATATCAGCTGTACTCTACATGTTTAGGAAGCTTAATTAAGCTTAACCGTATATTATACTACTTGGTATTAGCTATAGCTATAGGGGGCCGTTTGTGGAGTACTTAATGTATGTAGAGTAGAGTAGAGTAGAGTACATTAGTCGACGATCGGAGCTTGATTCCAAGTACTATAGCTAGAGTACGAGATATACGAGTACTATATCTTTTTTTTGCAAGAGGGGCCATTGACGTTGGTGGGAGTCCGAATGAGAAGGCAATATATACATACATCGAGATTACCTGGCCTGGCGAGTTAGCTCGAAGGTATATACGTATACGTATATATTATAAATTATAAACCTTAAGAGCTTGGGAATCGAATAATTTGAAATAGATATGTTCCGATAGGCCTAGGCCTGGCTGCAATGAAATTAATTAATTCAAAAGGGCGAGGATGAGGATATCGATCCGAGCTCGAGAGGTAGGTACCTACCTATGTAAGTAGTAGTAGTAGTAATTGGAATTGGCTTGATTGTAAATGGACCGTCGCCTTGCATGCCAATTAATATTCTGCTGGCAGTAATCGGGTTTAGGGAGGATGTGATTCGTCTTTGAAGTCAACTACCTAAACTCGCGATAGCTTTAGGGTACCTAGATTAGGTTAACTTACGCCTACCCGAAGTATGTTATATACTCGAGATTTATTACCGTGAAGTTACCTAAAACGTCAAAGCTTGCCATAGGAATCCAGATGGCATGTGATTGGCCGGGGCCGCCGCACGCAATACTCTACAGTACTAACTAAGTTAATGGATTCGAGATCCTCAAAATCTTGATATCAGCACATGGAAGTTCACAGGAATCTCAGGAACAAGAATTCGAAGTTACTTTCGAATCTGTAATTATAACTCGTATACCGTCGTACATCACGAACTAAGATCTGATCGATCAAATAATATTAATATCCTATGCATGTCAACAAGTTACCACCAATTCGAATTCATAATAATGGCCATGGCCAATTGCAATTGCTGCCACATCGATATCGGTGACTCCGCACATGTATCGATTCGAATCGATCCCAGCCTGGCCTCCTGCAACGCCTGACTCGAGGCTAGGCCTCCTGAAGCAACTCTTTATATCCTAGGTCGAGTCGACGTCCTAGGTAACGTGGGATACTACCCGGACGGTACGCGGTCGACGTCTCCAATCGTGCCCCGGGGCATCCCGAATCGATCCACCAGCTGGGAGCGAGCTCGCGTACCGTGACAGCCCAAAGTGCAAGTACGGTTAACGTGCACGGCCTCTACACGGAGGGTCAGATACATTCATCTGGTCTAGTCCAGTGCACGTAGTCTCGTACCCAGTGCACGGCAGTAGTCTCGTCACGGCAGTGCACCTGCCTATCCTCATAAGCTCATTCAGGAAATACATAGGTATATACCTAGGCTCTTTGCTACATATGATATCCTACCTACCTCGGCCTCATACTTCCCAATTATTGGGCAAATACTAATATCCCTACTTCAGGCACTTGATACTCCGCATACATGTATCAACGAATAGCTCGAGCTCGGGCCTAAAGCTTTAACCTGGTATATAATATATACGAGCCTTGTAGAGGGTACTTACATGAGGTAGGTCACCCAAGCTTGGCCCGTAAGTAAGAAGACTATTTGAGTTTGGTTGCAGTGATGGTTACCCTGAACTCCTCTCCGAGGGGCCTTTTCATAATGTAAGTGCGCACTTACTTACAGTAATTATAAGCTGGGCACAAAATCACCGGGGTCTAAGTACTGACTATGTACCCTGAAAATACATCAAGACTGATCCTCTCGGAGGGGATGATTGAAGCTTAGACTACGTGCGGCAAACGCTCAACCTTTCCAAACGACATATTTTTTTTTTCATTTCTCCGCTCTCCAAATCGAAGGTAATAAGTTGCCGAAGGTTAGGTAGGCAGTTGCGAGTCTGGGTACGAGAACAGCAGTTGCGCATGCCTGACATGCCACCTCAAGCAAAAAAAAATAACAATAATCCAATAACCAAGTCGTTGAATGAAGTACCGCTTTATAGGCAATATATAGATTACAGCACCGAAAAAGAATCAAGAAAAAAGAAAAAAAAAGTAAATGAATATTATGAAAACAGAAGAACGGAAACGAGGGATATGCCGAACGAAAAAGAAAAACAACGCTTGATTTTTACCCTCCCCTCTAAAACAAAGATAATATATCCTCATTCGTCCTCTTCCCCTGCTGCTGCTGCTGAGCCTGACTCGCCTGCTGAGGCTGCTGCAGCTCGCCTCCAAAACTAAGACCCTCGAACCCTCCAATCAAGCCATTATTATTTTGCGAGACTGGTGCAGGGGAATCAAAGACCCCCAACAGGTCGTCCAAGTTGTTGCCACTGCCCGAGGTCGGTGAGAGAGGGGATGCAACTCTTCCGGGGGAGGAGGTGAGGGTGTCCAGAGCGCCAGGGGTGGCGCTTGCAGGCACCGCGCCGTCAAAGTCAATGTCGAGAAGATTCTCTGCATTTGCTCCCTTGACACCGGCGACTTGGATAGGGTTCTCTTGAGCATTTTGGAGTTGTTCCCTAGAGTTTAATGCATGAGAATGGGAAATTCCATATTAGAGGCTTGCGGGGTACTTACTCAATTGCACGTTTCTGAACCGCATCTGCGCCGAACCTGCCTTGGCCGATAAAGGTTTCTGGAGGCTTGTGGTAGACAGACGCCAGTGTGGAAATCTCACCAAGTAGTTGCTCAAGTAATCCAGCAGGTAGAGATTGTATCGTTGTCGTGATAGGGGGCTTATCGGAAAGAACAATATTCTGCAATACACTCGTTAGCACTGCCCGTACATTGATTGCAGAATTATATTACTTTTGCAATCTGTGGGTCACTAGAAAGTAACCGCCAGTAGACATATGCTCTGTCTCTGAGATCCGGATTATCGCACTCAGTTGTAGCGCATTGAAGTACTTGTTGCACCAAGCCCTGGGCGGTTTCAGGCTTCTTCAAGAATAGTTTGACAGTTGCCGTTAATAATTGAAGTTGGACCTATTTATGTAATTAGCGAATATAACGCAAACAGAAGAGTAAACTGGAATCACATACCTGAGTATACTCATCTTTGAAGCCTTCGATGAATGTTTCCAAAATCTCATCGGCGTTGCTAATCTTCTCAGCATATTCACCGACAATCCAGATTAATGAACCACGGGCATTTGGCTCATCAAGCTCATCCAAGCATTTGCACAGCGTTGGAATAATGGCCTCATATCCTTGGTACTTTCGGAAGATATCCTAAAAATTGAAGTTAGCACTGATCAAAATTTTCACGGTGATTCAGCCTACCTTGATAACAACTATAGCTTCCTGCACAACGTAGTTGACCTTGGTGTTGATCAAGTCCAGGAGGACTTGGACACACTTCTCGCAAGCTCCTTCAATTTTAATTGCACATTGTCCAATTGCCTTTACTGCTCGCTTGACAAAGTCCATATCCACCTCCAAAGAATATTCCTTCAACTCAGACAATAGTTGCTCATAATTCTTTTCGTTGGCTATCCGAACCATAATTTCGAGTTTCTCCAACTTGACGTACGGTGGATCGTTATATTTACAGAAAAATACCCGCATTTCTTTGGCGAGAATTTCGGGCTGTTTTTGAAGTAAAAGGTTGATGTTTCTGAGAGCAACATATTGTACTTCTGGGGCAGATGAAACAAGAGTAACTAGACTTCATGTTAGATTTGGGAAACTGTGTTTATTTGAAATTGATAAATACCAAGAGGGGGTGCCATCTTGCGGGCGTATTGTTTGACAAGCTCCGGGCCAATAATTCGCATGTGAATAAATACAGCCTTGACAGCAGCCAGAACCACTGCAGGATTGACGTGCTGGAATTGTGGAACTACACGCTCGCATATGTGTTCGGCTTCTTTGATGTCTGTGGTTTTATAGTCGGCAAGAGTGGATAAGATGGTAACTCGACCCCATCTAACGGCAAAATTTAGTCTACTATTTCATCATCACATGGAGGGTTGCTTACTCTGTGCATTCATTGAGAGCCATCAGGAGCTTTTTCAATATATTTGGAGTAACTAATAATGCCTCTGTTTCTGGTGCAGCTTCATTGATCTCTGCCAGAGCAGTGACGGAATTCGCAACGACCTGTGGCATAACTTAGCATCTCCACAACCAGTGGATAATTCAAACATACCATAGGATTGGAGTCTCCGATCATCTCTTGTAGAGTGAGAAGGAAGCCGTTTTCCAAGCAGAGGGTCGGGTTGAGGTTGAAGAGCTTGGCTACGCATATTGCGGCCGTTTTACGCACATACGGGCTTTCATCCTAAAGAGTTGCATGAGCAAGCTGTGCTAAATTTGAAATGCGATGGAGAGCTACCTTCAAAGTTTTCCGGAGAGGTTCCTCTAGGTATTCTACAATCTTATCAACCCGAATGCATCCCATAGTCCTGATAGCTAAAGCTCTAATCAACGGATTTGGGTCCTCAGAATCCTGCGATGTATAAGCTTCTGTTTGTGGCAAACTGTGTGTGACCGGAACCAACCTGGACAAAGGTGTTGACTGCGAGAATGCACAAGTCTGGGTGGGTTTTTGCATAGTTCCTGGCAGGACATCAGAATAGCTCTCACACTGGAAGTTGTACAAGAGGACACACATCAGGTACAAGTACACCAGCTTCTTCTGGTCCAAATCCGATGTAGCCATATTTTTCAATAGATCCGGGAATAGCGCAGATACATCCTTCCCCAGTGTCATCGCAGCAATCGTATTTCTTATAGCCTCCTTCCTAAACATTCGTCAACACTGTATCCCCCGTGCCGCCAATCGACCCCCATACCTCTCATGGGCGAATTGCGAGTTGAGGCCCGTCCTCAGCTCGAAAGTCTCTCCTTTCCGCGGAGTCACTGGAAACATGTTCCTAATCCTGTTTGCCGCCATCGTGGGCAGGCAGGGACGGTGGTCGGCGGTGTTTGGTGGGTATAGCGGTGGTTCGGGAGAGCTGGTGCTCGGAGGGGATGGTGGGGTGCTGGATAGCTTGACGTGTCTTGGAGGGTTCGGAGAGGTGAGGCAGTAGGTTGACTAGACCCAGCAGGGGACCTCGCCTCAACCCCACGCAGCAGCCGCATGGGACGCTCAGTCCCGCCGGACCCCTCCAACCACACCCAACCACCAAGCCACCTCAGCCCTGCTGCCGATGATGGTGAGTTCTACGGCGCCCTTCGCATTACAGACATATGGTCACAGTGGTTTCTGACGGCCGTCCCTCGTGATCTACGCAGGCATCGCTCCCGAATCTACGCAAGCTGTTTGCGCTGAGCCGCACGGAGGAGGAGGAACGGACATATTCACGGATGGCGGCAAGTTTGCATGCCAATTCTGCTATGGAGTCTTGTGCTAACCGTACATTCAGTTCTACAACCTCATCCTCTTCGTGGGGTCGATTGCGGCCTTCTCATACTTCGCCCAACGAATGGCGCTGCCACTGGCGAAGGCTGGTGGACGATGACGCCAAGAAGCCCCCTGTCGAACCGAGATATGATTTCTCGCTATGTAACTCTGCGCAAATCACACACCAAAACAATTCATCTGATATCATGCGAAAAATCGTTGCTGAACCCAAACGCCAAAATGATCAAACCTTGCCAAAAAATAACGAGTAATTCACATGCATATTCGTAGCATCATTACACCTCAATTCAGTCCGACTCACTGCTTTGATCGTCCAAAAATGCAAGCTCTGGCGCACGAACCAACTGTTGAAATATAATTAGCTCTAAATTCAAACATAAATAATTGAAATGTGATTCCTACCCTGCGCGTCTTTGGTGGAGCCTCAGCAGACCTAGCAGACCTAGTCTTCATCACGCCAGTGTCGGATGTCCCCCATGCTTCTGCACCAGCCTGAACGGCTGCAAGCTCCTCGGCCAACTCTCTCTCCTCTTTGATTTTTTTAGCCTTTTCATTCGAAAAGCGGCCAGTCATACCGGCATCAGTGAGCATTCCCCTCAAATGATCAATCTTTTCTTTTGGACTGGAGCACTTCTGCAGCTCTCTGCCCCAAACTTTTCGAATCTGCCTTAGGGTTAGTTATGATGTTTCGGTAGGATATCGCAATAAATGTATACATACTCCACATCTGACAAGCCAGCTTTGGAGCTCTTTGATTTTTTCGGCATCTGGATCTGCATCCCCGGTATCCTTCCCCTGATGATATTAGTGACAGAATGATGGTATGAGTAATTGGCGACATACCTTTTTAGTAGCCCGTGCCTTTGCAGCAGGTTTGCTTGAAGCTTTAGAGCTCGATTTCGACTTTGTGGCACCATCACTCGATCGCTGTTTCTTCCTCTTCTTTGGGGATATGTCGATAACCTCAGACATTTCACTCTCACTCTCCTCTTTGGCAGCCTCCTCTTTGGCAGCTTCGGGTTCCTTCTCAGATCCAGCCTCAGGTACCGTCGGAATAGCCTCAATTGAAAGTGCTGGTTCGGGTTGTTTCCCCACTATTTGAATGTTTTCTTCCTTTGCTGGCCCAGCTTCAGCGGTCTTCGCAATCTTCTTTGGTGGGCGACCCTTCGGTGCGTCTGCCTTTGGCCTTCCTCGTTTTTTTTTCGGGGGTGCGTCTTCAACCTCAGACATGGCCTCCTCTGGCTCACTCAAGGCAGAATCCTCGCTCTCAACTGCAGCGGCGACTTCTATCTGCGCCTTTCCACGAACCCTGGCTGGCTTTTTTGGAGCTTCATCCTCGTCTAAATTTTCAGGCGGTCGAGTAGATTTGCTGGCGGGCTTTGATGGGGTAGTCTTTTTCTTTGGTTCAGATTTCCGCGACTTTGGCACCTTGACCACCTCAGCTACCACCTCGGCTCCAGCATTTTGCTTCTCCTGAAAGATAAATTAACAAAATAGATCGGAATAGGGTAACAGATGAAACTCACGAATTCATCTTTGATGATTTTCTTCGATTCGTCTTTCCAGAATGGATCCGTTCGCAAAAAGTTTTGGCCGAGTCCTAATGCCTCCTCGGCCTTATTTCTGATGTTGTTGATGGTAGGGTCTGTCTCGGCATCATGCTGCTTCAATGCCTCTTGAATGGCTGCCGCGATGCGCCTGATTTCCGCCTTGGTTGGAGCATTTGATGCCTCATCGGAGCTATCCATCGTTTTTATGATTTTGCTGCTTGCGATCTTTGGCGATGTGAGCTCGGAATCGGCTTGCTTGAGTTGGCGTTTCGTACACCGCGTTCAGGTACCCTTGCGGTGCTGCGTCCTACCGTGTTTAGGGCGATATCAGTGCCCAACCACCGCGCCCCCGTCGCGCCAAGACCATCTGACTAAAGGCGCTACGATAGTCTGTCTGCGGGCTAGCTGCCTTTGTCGACATCGCCAATCTTGGCTCTCCAGTCTCGTGCCTTCTCGAGGCATGGATGCGACTTCATTGGCTGTTTACTGGGCGTGCGCATCCTGCCGAGCCCATGCACATCCGGCTGGGCAGCCCGCGGCCATCATATGAGTGATATTTGCGCCCACTGTGCCTAGACTCGTGGAGTGCTGTAAGAAGAGAGCATGGCTATGTGGCTACACAAGTTGAGTGCCATTGGAGGGGAATGCGGGAGGTCGTACTCCGAGATGCCAGGAGATGAGGTCCATGAAAAAGCAAGCCGGGTTCGAGGCCTAGCAGATCGATATAATCCGAATGTTGAGATGGAATGGACCGCAGGTGCAGGCAGCAGAAACTGCGTGGGTACCTGTATTTCGTATCGTGGAATCTGGGTCCTTCCAATTGATGCGCAATATACCTGGAATCAATGCCCTCTCTTCACGTCGAACCAAGAGCAGCGATAACAAAGAACGGCTGGCTGGATTTCGAATTCCTGGCAATGGCCGTGCAGCATCATGGGCCTAGTAAGTTTCTTCGGGTTGCTTGCGGGCCTCCTTCTACACCCGGCCAATATGCACATTCCGTCATCGGCTGGGCAAGGCGGCCCACCCTGCCCAGCTCCACCTGATTTTCGGGAAGGATGTCATACTGCACGATTACCACCTCCCCCCCCCTAGCCTCGTCCCCCCACCCCCCCCACGAGAACACCCCCCCCCAAACCTCCAGACTATCCAGCCCGTTGAGCCCACGCAATTGATCCCGGAGCTCTGGTCTTGGCCGGAACTCATTAGCGAGGGGCAGTCGACTGAGAGGCAATGAAGGATTTGGACGGCAGTGCGAGAGAGCCTGCAATTGGGGCATTGGGGTTTGGTGATCGATTCGACAGTGTCACGGCAGAGCAGCACATGGCTCCACGCGCGAGTCCATCCTTAACCTCTCACATGGGCGGGTGGAAGCGAAAAACATGATGATCGTTGATCCTACAGATTAATGTCTGCTTCCCGCTGGCCTCGTTCTACTCGTTTTTCTGCTTGCGGGCCAGCAAGCCCTGTCTGGCCCGAATGATGGCCTGCGCCTTGCCTCACCTTGCTTGATATACCTTGATCCGAGTGCAGCCAACTGTTGTGCCCTATCTGAGATGTGTCAGAATATATCCCTCACTTTTCCCCGGGCCTGCCTGTTGGAACAAGCACCATCGGCCCAAGTGCATTCTCTGTTCCAAGATACAAATAGGCCCCTCCATCTCCACCTCGTCCCTAACCCGGCGATTTCAGCTCCGCATTGCATTACAAGCGCCGCAAGGTTCCAACGTTATTCTGCCGTCCTTCGCTTCCACACTCCCCTCTGCCAGCCCCTCACCAAGACCTGCTTAAAAAAAAGTAGCTTCAGTAAGCTCTGCACAAGGCAGGAGCTGCCGTCATAGGTTGGTGCTCGTTACCCGTGATTGCATTCGCTTCATCTCCTTCTTCCCAGCACAGCAACACTCGTCCGCAATACTAAAGTGCAGTTCGCCCTCATCAGCCGTAGCTTAAGAGAGCTCTTTTTGCTTCGATAGCTCCCATTCCCACATACCCCGCCATAATGACCACCGAAGATGCCCCACCCGCCCCACCAGGCAACTTGTTGATCGTCAGCAACCGGCTGCCCATCACCATCAAGAAGGAGAATGACAATTACAAGTACAATGTGTCATCTGGCGGTTTGGTTACCGGTCTTTCAGGATTGAGCAAAGCAACTCGCTTCCAGTGGTTTGGATGGCCTGGCCTGGAAATTCCAGAGGGCGATGTTGAGAGGGTCACTTCAGAGCTTGCCGAGAAACACGACGCCGTGCCGGTCTGGTTGTCTGACGAGCTCGCCGATAAGCATTGTACGAATGTCTCCGGATAATATTTGTGGGTGATGGCTAATCATCTTTCCGGCGATCACAGATAACGGATTTTCGAGTCAGTACATTCGATCATCTACCAAAACGCATGCCGTCTAACTGACAATTTATAGATTCAATCCTATGGCCGCTTTTCCACTATCACCCTGGTGAAATCAGCTTCGACGAGTCCCACTGGGCTGCTTATAAGGAGGCGAATGAGTATTTTGCGAAAACAATCGTAACCAAGCTACAAGATGGCGATTTGATTTGGGTTCATGACTATCACTTGATGCTCCTCCCAGCGATTTTAAGAAGCGAAATCAAGAAGATGAAGAATCCGGTAAAAAACATCAAAATTGGTTTCTTTTTGCACACACCATTCCCCAGTAGCGAGATTTACCGAATTCTTCCTGTCCGTGACGAGATTCTCCATGGTGTCCTGCACTGTGATCTCGTTGGGTTCCACACATACGACTACGCCAGGCACTTTTTATCAGCCTGCTCGCGGATTCTGTGAGTATTGTCAAGATGGATAGATTCATAAGTTCGTTTGCTAAGACAGATTTAGTGGTTTGAATACCACTCCGAATGGGGTGATTTATGAGGGTCGTGTTGTGACAGGTAGGTGGAATATCTCAAGAAGCCATAGCTACAATGACTAATTCTTGTTACTACGCACAGTTAATGCTTTTCCCATTGGAATCGACCCCGACACCATTACAGAGGGGCTACAAAGGCCGAAGGTACAAGAGCGCATAGCGGCCTTAGAAAAGAAGTTCCAGGGTGTAAAGATCATTGTTGGGGTGGACAGACTGGATTACATCAAGGGGGTTCCTCAAAAGTTGCATGCCTTGGAGGTTTTCCTTACTGAGCACCCAGAGTGGATAGGAAAGGTTTGTACAGTTCACTGGTTGCTGAAAAGGTTATCGATTGGTGCTAATTTTTGTAGGTGGTTTTGGTTCAGGTTGCTGTCCCCAGTAGAGGGGATGTGGAGGAATATCAAAATCTACGAGCTGTGGTGAATGAGCTTGTTGGGCGCATTAATGGCAAATTTGGTTCGTAATTATCCTTTCACGCTACAACTATATTTATAATTTTAGAGTTATTCATGTCACTAATTCTGCGCAGGTACCATCGAGTTCATGCCCATCCACTTTATGCACAAGAGCGTCAACTTTGAGGAGCTATTAGCACTATATGCCGTCTCCGACGTCTGCTTGGTTACCTCCACTCGTGACGGGATGAACTTGGTTTCCTACGAGTACATTGCCACCCAACAAAAGCGACATGGAGTCATGATCCTATCGGAGTTTACTGGAGCAGCGCAAAGTTTAAATGGAAGCATAGTGGTCAATCCATGGAATACCGAGGACCTCGCAACTGCTATTTCAGTGGCATTGAACATGCCCGAGGACACGAAGAGAGCGAATCACGAGAAGCTTTACAGTTATGTTACTAGATATACTAGGTAAGTGCTTCTTGGTCGACATTCCAGACAGCAGATGCTAACAGGCTCTTCAATAATAGTGCATTCTGGGGCGAGTGCTTTGTCGGAGAACTTACAAGGATCGCGGCAGCTGGCGACGAGGCTTTGGAACCTCCCCCAACAGCACCCAAGGCAGCAGCGACAGCATAATGATAATAGGTCTTTCAGGTGGCATGATGTTTTTTCTTTCATTATTTATCGGTATCCGGTTTTGGTTTTCTACTTTTGGGATGCAATGCCCGCACATTGGCGTTGCGACACAGGCCTCTTCTCCGCCGTCCTTCAAAATCGTTCGTTTTCGTTTTTCCTGTCATGATAGAGCATACGATTGAATTTTATGTGTAGACACCTCTCTGTCGTCGCTGTTGCTGTATTTTGTGATCGTCCAAATGTGCGACACGGGGATAAAGCCACTAGGCCGGGGAACAGGCGCCACGCCAGTCGCCGCCTGCGCAGACACCGTTAAATTTAGGCCCCAGACAAGGGCTTGCGTCGGGTGCTGCCGATCATCTTGCCCACCCGCCGCGGGGCCCGCGGTCTGGCTCGCCCTGTGTTCTGCTCATGCGCAGACAGACATCCGCAAGTGGCCCGGCCTCTCGCCGAGTCGCGCAGCGCCCTGGTGCCTGTCGTATATCGCCGTGCGGAGCTGGAGGGCTGTGTGCGCTCTGCTGGACGAAGGAGATCGAGAGCGTCAAGTCTAGTCGCAGCACTAAGCAAAGTAACATAAAACATCACGGGCCGGTGCTGGTGATACTGGTGCCCTTCCACTCCACCAACCAATCATCCCCCATCCCCAGCCAGAGCTTCCCCCCCACCTGCATCGCCATCTCGCCCGACCCATCACTTACATAACCCGCCCACCTGCCGCCTGTTAGTCCTGGGTAATCTGCTGGACGGTACTGTCGCACCTCCTCCGATCGCTGCTGCGCGTCTGGATGAACAGCCTCGGACACCCGCTACCTCGCCCAATCTTATCTGCCACCCAACAATAAATACATATACCCAGCTCACCCACCACAGTCGTCCTCAGTCGCCCACCGTCATTCACAGCATTTACAGCGTTTGCAGATAGATTCCAATTCCACAACAATCACCCCAGTCCCACCGCCGCCACCGCAACCACCTCCACCATCATCATCTCCGATCTCTCGTTGCAGGGCCGAAGCTCTTCCGTTGAATGACGCCAGTTCGGTCCAAAACGTATACGGCTCTGCAAAAGGCCTATGATCAGTGCTATCTGACCTGCAATACAGCTGTTGGTGGGCCCGTACATACCACCCCCACCCGAGGCCATTATCTCTAACATCAGTGTCCACAGTCTTATTACGAGTCACAGGGAAACGAAGCGGAGGCTCTGAGATGTTGGCGGGAATGTCTAGGCCAGATTCAATATTATCATGCGTCACGGCATAATGGGGCATTCCGGTCAATGAGGGCAAAATCAGACACGGAAAAAACACTGGAGCAATCGATGAGAACTATGGAACTGCAGTGCCAGGAGCGAGTCGATCTACTGGAGACGCTCCGGTTGAGCAGAGCGGATGCGCCTCCAAGAGTACTGAATGAACCACCGGAGCCTGGTGAAAGCAGTAGACGTCTTCAGAAACCACCACCACCACCACAACCCTATCCTTCACCAGTGACGTATGGTGAACCCAGGTATGCTCCCAACAACCCTCTGGATAATCCGCTGCCACCATTACCACTGCGCCCGAATCAGCAACCTCGCCCCGAACCAGTTTCGAGTCGCCCGGATCACTTGGCTCCCAGGCAATCTAGCACGAGCAGCGCTGCGACGCATTCTACACCCTCTGTCAGCCCTGCTCCTCCGATAACACCGCCGGTCGCCTACCCCAAGTTAGGACGGGTACCCAGCCCTGAAAAGCGAACTGGCTTTCTGACAACGCTACGGACAAAGAAGCCGGCTCGGAACAGCCAATCATTTGTAAAAGATGGACCTGGTACAGCTGCGAAAGCTGCTGGGCTTGCATGGGGCTCGATTGCCCGAGCGGAGTCCAGTCTTTCGAGGGCGTCGAGCTCTACGGAGCAATTGAGCGCTCGTGACTCCGAGCCTGCAGGAAGTTCACGGCAAACACACTCATCATCGGATCTTTCTCAAGCATCTCTACTAATGCCCGACCCATCAAAATACTGCCCTCCTCCTCCTCCTCGGCCAAATGGGCCACGGCCTCGCCCTCATAGTACGGTAATTCAGCCTATAGGAAGGACAAACTCAATGCCGCCCCAGAACAATCATCCACAAATTTCGACATCACGAAGTTCTCCAACTACACAGAATGGGCCCGGTGAACCGCTTCCCCGCCGTGAAACGACACAGGGGCCAGTTGTCCGGCGATCGTTGGAAAAGTTGTCCCAAAAATCCAATCCACTACCGCCATTACCCCCAGCAAAGCCAAAACGATTATCGACTGAAGATCCATTGGGTCGACAGGCAGTAAATGAACAGCGCCGAGATTCTCTGCATGGGCCTTCTGTTCCAAAAAAACCGGTTCCAAATGGATCACCTACTGGCAACAGCAAATCACATGACTATTTCGGCGAGCAAGAGGCTTCACCCCAACGCACTATATATGAGGATAGTACAAATGATAAAGAGGGGCAGACTGAGGAGGAAGCAGAAGACGAGGATAGTGAGGACGAGGCTCGAAAATGGAAGAAGCGGGTAAAGAAGGCATTATCTGAATTAGATAAAGGTGTAGATGAGTCTGCAGCAAGTCAAATTATAAATGAAATTGTGATTAAAGGGGATGAAGTATATTGGGATGATGTTGCGGGACTAGATGCCGCAAAAATGGCGTTGAAGGAAGCGGTGGTCTATCCGTTCTTGAGACCTGATTTATTTAGAGGATTGAGGGAACCTGCCCGTGGCATGCTTCTTTTTGGCCCACCTGGTACTGGCAAGGTTGGTATCCTATCTCCTTCCCTTATCTCGTACGTTTGCTAATTTGCCATGGTGAAGACCATGATTGCGAGAGCGGTAGCGACAGAGTCCAAATCCACATTCTTTTCGATATCTGCATCATCTTTGACGTCTAAATATGTATGCAGCCCTCACTACCGTCTGTTTACTCTTAAAGCTTCCCAACTAACTAGCATCCCATTTGATAGCTTGGAGAATCCGAGAAACTTGTCCGTGCGTTGTTTTCATTGGCAAAGGCATTGGCACCGAGTATCATTTTTGTCGACGAAATCGACTCGCTACTATCCTCAAGAGGCAGTGGCGAACATGAAGCCACCCGCCGACTCAAAACCGAGTTTCTAATCCAATGGTCGAGTCTTCAAAATGCTGCAGCCGGGAAAGAGCGGACGACTGGGGATCCATCAAGGGTACTTGTCCTTGCTGCGACGAATTTACCGTGGGCTATTGATGAGGCTGCTCGCAGAAGATTTGTAAGAATCCATTTCCCCTGGTAATTTTGATTATTTCTGTTTCCATTTACTGATATTAAATTTCCTGGATAGGTCCGCCGTCAATACATCCCCCTCCCGGAAACCGACACCCGAACCAAACAGTTTCAAAAGCTTCTCAGTCAGCAGAATCACGCATTGTCTGAGGAGGACTTGAACAAACTTGTTGAACTAACTGATGGATTCTCCGGTTCCGACATTACCGCGTTGGCGAAAGATGCTGCTATGGGGCCTTTGAGGAGTTTGGGGGAGGCGTTACTGAGCATGAGTATGGATGAGATTAGGCCGATCGAGTTGCAAGATTTTGAAAGGAGTTTGGGGAGTATCAGGCCGAGTGTGAGTAAATCTGGCTTAGAGGAGTTTGAGAAATGGGCAAAGGAGTTTGGGGAGAGGGCATAGCCTTTTTTTTCGTCATTTTTCTACTCTTCTTTTTTGCGTTTGTGTTTATATGTGCCTGGAATAGGGTCTTGTTTCTTTTTTCTTTTTTTCTTTTTTTTGTTTTTGTGTGTGTTTGGATTCTTTTGATTTTTACGTTTCTTGCTTTATCCTCTTATTGTTGGCGTTGATTGTGTCCTTTAGCAGCTTATACTTACTTTTTTTTTTGTGCTGTGTGTATTTACTTGATCCTCTATGGTGGATGTTGCAATTGGGTTTTGATATTGCGGGAGTCGGTGGGGATAAAAAATGGAAAGATGGATGATTGATAAACAAAGTTTTTGGAGTAACCTTTCATTGCAATTGCATTGCAAGTTGTGATTTACAATATTTTGTGCATCCTTTTCCGTCGCCTTTATCTTCCTGTACATGTACATGTATTGCGGCCGCCGTCTCACCCGGTTTTTCTGCCATTCTTAGGTATGTACCATGTTTAAACACATTGGGGTTTCTTGAATATGGGATTCTGGTGAGGAGGCGTAGCCACATAAGCACATGGGAAAGGGTCTTTTCTGATATAGATTTTCTTAGCTAGAACCGGATCCAAATCTCATGGTGTTCCTGAATTAATTTTTCGTGTTCCCTTACCCTGAGTAAGCATGCACATGTACACTCAACATACTTTCGGTACCACAGTACGAGTACCTACTGGTGCCGCTTTGGATGACGGGTTTGTTTTGATTGATGTTTGAAATTTACCGCGATGGAATTGAAATTTTTGATTGATTAATGTCAAGCAGTCAAACAATCAAGCGCTTATAAGTACATTTTATATTTTTGGCTTAAATGCACTCACTCTAGCCTCAATGTAGAGTACTTCGGGTCCCAGAAAGCTTAGCCATTACTAAGTGGGAAATGCCAAACGTTCAGGCTCCCGATTGAGCTGCGGGGCGGGCCGATGAGACAACCACAACACTCTGGAAAAGGCTTAGGCATCCGAAGCTCAACATCCGTCTCGCTCAACACCACACTGCGGCTCTATCACCACAGACAGGCCGTATCCACCCCGCATCCCAGATCAACACACACATCTTGACTTGGAACCATCAACATATTATTTTGCATTACCTTGAACCCCGGGAACCACCATAACCATGGACCCCACCCCCGAGGACGACAGTACTATCATTCAGGCGTTCTATACCTGGTTCCACCAGGAAGCATCGAGTTCGTCATTCATCCCCCCCTCCCCCCCTCATAGTTTTCTAGCATAAAAAAACTTACCCGTTATCTTTCCACCCAGTTAGCCCTTGAAGCTCTCATCGCGAACCTGAAGACGCTTCCGACGCCCACGATACCGGTTGCGATTGATCAGTATCTTGCGCGCATAAACCATATCTCGAATAGAGTCAAGGCTGCGTCGAATTACTTGCCGGCGTATGATCAGAGGAAGTATGCTGAGGTAAGAAATGAAAGGATGGAGGATGGATAAACAGGCCATACTTCACCTCCCCTCTGCCCCCCTCCCCTCTCAAATCTCTAGATAATATATATCACATATGTACTAATGATCAACACCTTCTCGGAACTCTACAGCAAGTAAGAGCCCTCTCTGAACAACTCACATACACCAAAAAGGCCGTGCAACCAAAACAGAAGTTCTCGTTTAAATCCCGCGGCACCACCTCCGGAACTCCCACCACGACGAGCTCAGCCTCCTCCTCCTCCGCTACATCACGAACCTCCACCCCCCTCACAACCACCACAACAACCACCAAAATCGACACCCGAAAAATCCACCCAACGACATTCACAGCGCCCGCACCGCCGCCTCCACCACAACCACAAACCAACTCCGAATCCCCCGCTCAAGAATCCCACCATCTCACGCTCAAAGACCTAAGCTACACGCACCACCCGATCTCAGCTCTAACGGCACCAACGCCCCTGCACCTCACAAACTTGGAAAACACAATCTTGACTCTCCCACCACCACCACCAACCTCAAGCTCACAGGCTCCACAACCCCACCAACCCTCCGTCCTGGCCCTCAACAACGCCAAAAACTCAATAATATTCCTCCCGCACATCACCGGCCCAGCGCACCTCACCTCCCTCGAAAACGTGCTGCTAGTCATCAGCTGCAAGCAGTTCCGGATGCACAAGAGTAGCAACGTGAAGATCTACCTCCGCTGTCCATCGAGGCCAATTATTGAGGACTGCAAGGATATTGAGTTTGCGCCTTTGGAGGCGTGGAGAGGTGGTAGTAGTGAGGATGGTGGTGTTGGTACTGGAGAGGATGGGAGGAACTTGTGGGATCAGGTGGATGATTTCAAGTGGTTGAGGATGGAGAAGAGCCCCAATTGGAGGGTGCTGGATGTGGAGGAGAGGGTGGATGTTAATGAGCTGTGGAGGGTTGTCGGTGGTGCTGGTGGGGATGAGGGGAAGAGGTTTGAGGGCAAGGAGCTTGAGGAGGTGCTGGCGAGGTTTCTGCCGGTGGGGTTGGATGGGGAGGGGGGGGAGATTTAGGTTTCGAGGGGGGATGGTGGGTGGGGGGGTAACCGGTGTTCGTGGTGGTGGTAATGGTTATGCTCCCTTAAAAGTTAAGAAATGGGAGGAGGAGGAGGAGATGAAGAATATGCATATCCTTGGGAGATGAAAGGGAAGAGAAGGGAAGAGGAGGAACCACATACCGGATTCATTTTGAGGATATATACATATGATCATGATCTTTTGAATCGATATCAGTGTGAACAAGAAGCGAAAGCTGTATGGTGAAATCAGCGCGCATACATACATATTGGAGTCTTCTTTTGGATTATTGGGGTGCCCGCAATACGTCCTCCATATAAAGTACATACTTCGTGTACCTTTTGGAATTAAGAAAATGACCTCATAAATGAATAATTACATGCAATCAGAATTTTCCATGCGTCTGTATATTCCCACCCAAGTACCGTTAGAATTAGAAGGCTTTTTTGGGCGTATAGTTGAAGGAGGAAGGAAGTTTCCGTATACGTATACGTATACGAGGATGTAATGATATATAGATCTAGAGCTCCGGCTCAAGACGATTGTGAGAAAGATTAAAACATAAAAAATAAAAATATAAAAAAAAAAATAAAAATATAAAATTTCCACTTGAATTCCGGATCTAGGTGATCATATTCAAGAAAAAAAGGTAGCTAGAACGCGTACGTATACGACTTGCAATTGCATGCGCAACAAATTTAAAGGAGCAAAAGAAGAGAAAATGACTCAGGAACGAGAATACCAGACAAGAAGGTTAAAAATAAAAGCAGAGTAAAAATTTTTTTGTTCAGACAAAAAAAAGGAAAACTAGTAAGAAAAGGATAATAAATTCAAACGTTGTTGAAAGAGGAACAAGAAAGGAGCATGCGCGCGCAACGATCGCGAATAATTAGAAAGAGAACAAGAGACAAAAGAATAGCCTAATGATAACGATAAATAATAAAATTTAAAAAAGAAAAAGAAAGAGTAAAAGTAGTATATATAAAATAAAAATAAAAAAAAAGTGCAAGTTTAAAAAGGAAACAGAAAAAAAAAAAAACTCCCTAAAGACAACTGTGTGCAAAAAAAGATGAAGAAAAAAGAGGAGAAAGCCTAGGCAAGATGATTGAAAAAGGGAAAAGAAAGAGAAAGAGAAACAACTGGGGAAAAAAGACGTTGTCCGCCTGGCTTGTGCACACGCACATATACATCAACGCATCCATCCACAGACACACAAACTCCTGCCCATCCTGCCACCCGATCGAAACCGCTCCTCCCCAGCCCAAATCCCACTTGATATATGTGTCCGTGTATCTCCGTGTATGTGTGCAAGTGTATGTATGTATCGTGTGTCCCTCCCATGATTCTAACGTGCAATATCCATCCATCCGCACAAAAACCACCGGAAAGCAAAAGAAGCAACAAAATAAATCAAACTGCCAATTAAAACCCCACCCCCTATTGCCCCACATGCGCATCACCCTTGTTCATAAAAGCCCCCGCTCCCATATATACTGACTGAGAGCCTTCCGTTTTTTTTTTCAAATATTATTCATTAGTGCTTCAGTCTTTCGTCATATGTTTTCTCCAGAGTCTAAAAGGTCGAAGGCTTAGAATGATTTGGCTTGCTGGGCCTGTCGTTCACGCTCTTCTCTCTCAAGCTTCTCCTTCTTTGTCATTCTTGGTTTACGTGGGGCGGATGCCTTTGGCGCCCCACCACCGCGACCTGAGCCTCTGGCGCGACCACCACCTCTGCCTCGTTTGACCGTACCATCTGCTCTGTAAGGTTGTTAGCTGCTGTCTGTGCAGAAACAAAGAGAATGAAATATGCATACCTTTCAACTTGTACCTTCTCTCCTTGAGGAATCAAAGGCCCACTATAAACGAAAAATCCATCCTTGGTTGCTGCGGCCTGTTCTTCAAAGAACAGCTCAGAGTCGTCGATAAAGGGGTCGTGTTGATCGTAGTTATCCTGTAGTTTCCTCTTTGGCTTCCTCTTGTTCTTTGCCTCAGTTGTAGAGTCTCCATCCATGCCACTCATCTGTTTGTCTTCCATATTACTTTCAGACTCCGATTCGATCATGTCAATGTCAGATGCTTCCCCACCGAGCCGAAGGCGATCTCGATTTACTCGCGGGTTCACCGCAATGATGCCATATTTCTCCTCGGTGAGCTTTGCAAAATTGACATATTTATTGGTTTCACCATTGAGTGGGACGTGAATGTAAATTGTCGGAATTTCGACCTTTTCCGATGATTCATTGCCTAGAATGTCGATACCCAATATGCCATTGCCAGGGGGTGTTGGAACCGAGGACGCATTTGATGAAGGGGGCGGTACAGCAGCAGCGGCAGCAGCAGCCGCAGCCATCTTCTTTGCCTTTGTTGTTTTCGGTGAACGACTTCCGGTTGCTTCCTTTGAACTCGGCGCCTTTTCTGTCGGGGGCGCTTGAGCAACGGGCGCAGCGGGAGCAACAGCAGCAATGGGAACGGCACTCGCAACATGGATCGTCGCTGCAGCGGGCGGTGAATCAATGTCTGGTTTTACCACGGGAGGGCCAGATGGTTTTTCTGTCGGCTTGCGGTATGATGAGGTCGGGGGTGGTTGAGATGGTTGAGGCGGATCAATCAGAGATGAGATTGAAGGTGACGCAGATGCGCGGTTGGGACGAACCGGATCGTAATGATGCGCGAGTAGTGATCGGTTCCTGGAGGCAGAGCCAGCAAGGGAGGGGCCCATGGGATGCGGGGCCATGTTGTTGGCTGGGCTGGAGTTGTGGCCATTTCTATTATCGTCGGGCTCAGAGTCGATTTGAATTATTTCGGCGGCTTGATGCGCGTGTTTTGATTTTCTCGTGTTTTGTGGTGGGGGTTGTGGCGTGGCGGCAGGTAGGGGTTGGTGATTTATGAATGTGTTGATGTGTTGTTGGTGGTAGTGTTGAGGTGCTGCCGATTTATTGTTACTACCGGTTGTGGTCGAATTAGGAATATTTTCAACCACCATGTCAGAGTCGTGGGAGTACTGCGTTGGCGGGCGATGATGATTTGGCGGGGCGGCCTGTTGCTGGTGCTGTTGTTGCTGCTGCTGTATTTGCTGGGATGTTGATGATGATGGGAGACTGTGACGACCGTTTCCACCATTCGCCCTCGCTCTGCTGGCACTGCTCTTCGACGTACCCCCGGCAGCACCCATACTTCGAGTTGATGTTGTAGGTGCGATGGGATTCAAGACATATTGGCCGTCTGAGGGCCCACTGTAGGAGTGGCGACCCGAAGACATAACCTCCAAAATATCCAAACACTAAATCGTCACCAGGAGCCGAGATGGACTGTAGGACCGATGATGAAAGGATCCCTGTGCGTGTGTTCCTTGGGTTTCGGGGATTTTTTTGAGTGAAGAGTGATGTGTAAAATTGGGAGGCCGAGGCTGGGATGAAAGTTTGTAAAAGGTTGTAATTGTACTGGTGATGAAAGGGGGGTGGTTGACGGGAAAATCGGGGAATTCCAGAGAGGGATGAAAGGAATATATAACGAGACGAGGACAACGGGGGAGATTATAGACTATTTTCCTAGGTAGGTGTGTGTGGTGGGGGGGGGATGGGGGATGGAGGGTGATCAGGCGTGGAATAAAGGTCCAGGCCGAGAGACAGGAAGCTTAGTGAGGTCCAAGCTTCAGAGCTGTTCTTCACTCTCGCCTCTTTTTTTTTTTTTTTTTTCCTCTATTTTAATTTTCTTTCCTTTTTTCCTCTTTTTCCTGTCAGGAAACACAAAACATGAATTGATCAGGTTATGTGCTGGTTGATCAGAAAGGAAGGGAGGGTTGATGGCGAAGCGAGACGAGACTAAGCTTCTTTTCCTGGGGGGGGGGGGGCGGGTTGTGAGGAAACAACCGCTGGGTTCTGGCTTGCAGGCCTCAGCAGCGAGAGGGAGGAGCGTGAACACGAATGGGTTCGAATGGGCAGACGATGGCAGGGAAGAGGGAGAACGGAGAAACACGAGCTTGGAGAATGAGAAGGGGCAAAGAGATGGTGATGGTGGTGGTGATGGAGATGGGGACCGAGGGGCGGGGAGTAGTGCTTCAGTGACGATGGGCTGGCGGCAGGGCGGAAGGATGTGCAAGAGGAAGAAAGCGAGAGAGGGAGGGAGGGAAGGGGGGAAGGGCGAGAGGGCGGAGGGCGGGCGGGCTATGAGGGGCTTCTTAGCAGAGCGAGGGCAGGCAGGCAGGCAGGCAGGCAGGCAGGCAGGACGGGCAGCACTGTGGACAGTACGTTAAGTAAGTCAGTCAGGAAGAAAGTGGGCAGCATTGGTAGCAGCATTGTGGCCATGGCTGCTGCCGCAATCTTACGACACAGCAGGCTGGCTGGCAGCCCGTCAAGTGGGATTGTGATTTCGGTGTGGGGAGCATTAATTCATTAGAGGCGGGTCGGGGTTGTCATGACTGCCTGGCCGACTGTCTTGCGGACAGCAAGTCAAGAGGCGAGTGGGACAGGCCGTCAGTCGGGTCGGCCAGGCCAGGGCCAGGCTCGCAGCTGGTGCGAGCTCGGCAGGCAAGTCGGCCAGGGCGTCAGGGCGTCAAACAGTCGACCAGGCCGGCGGCACCTCGTCTCGTCAACTTGTTGCAACATTAGCAGAGCCGGATCGATGTGACGATGCGATCGGGCGCCTCGCCATCAATCACAGATCACGTCCTCCGAATTGCACAGATATGCACGACATGATGGAGTCCCGCGAGGCATGCGATACAGTTTGACCACCGTGATCACACGTCGTGCGCTGAGTGGCTGGCGTGCGCTTGCTGGCTTGCTGGCTGGGATGGCGAGGGCGCCGGCCCCCGGCCGGGGTCTCTAGCTACAACGTTACGCCTGTCCGGAGTCACTACTGAGGTGGAAGCGGTGATACCGCATGCCTGATCCCTACCATGCCACTTTGAGCTCTGTAGCACTGTAGAGCACGAGTAGCTTTGTAGCTTCCGTGTACTATATGCGCTCGATACAGAGTGCTTGCAGTCCACAATTGCAGCCTTCTTCGCAATACTCCATACATTTCTTTTTTTTGCTTTTTGCGCTCGCCGCCGTCATCAGTTGCCGGCCATCGTGTCGCGCACCCATGGCAGCTGCTGCTGCAGAGCTGCATGCCTGCAGCAAGCAGCCATGCCTCCGGCGCAATTGCAGGGCGCACACGACACAGGCACAGTACCCACGCACTGGGTCTGTATGTGGCGCACGACTGTAAGCTGGTTACTGCAGAGGTCGTGATATCCGCCGAAGCCGAGGCCGCCTCGAGGGTTGTGGCAAGGGCGCTATAGGGCGCCGCAGCGGTCTGCCACTTCTACCGCCCGTCCGTTTCGCTCCGTTTCCGCACCCACGGTCGCACGGGAGTCCCGGAGTTCCAAAGGAGCAGAGGCTAAGAAAGCGCCATGCCTGCAACTGCTCTAAACACTCCACTGCAGGCTAAGTAGAGACAGGCGCTCCAGCTCCTGCAGCTGTTGGCTACCTACCTACATAGGTAGGGAGCAAGAAGCCAAGCGCAACCGCAGGCCTGGAGTGAAATGTGCCTTTTAGTGCCCAAGCGCAGTACCAAATCTTCAATGTTTAATGTAGCCCCGTGCCCGTTCAATGTCGATATTCCAATGCCATATATGGTGCAAACCTTGCATGTAAATGATAATTGAATTTGCAATCATTGACATCTAATTGCCTCCTCTTGGGTTGTCTGTGACAGTCTCCACCGGTACCACCTCAAACCTTATGACATTATGGTTCAAGCGGAAGCAGCGTTCAGTCTCATGCAGATTTCAATGCGACAAGCGCAGACATGTATCTGAATTCCATCCGCATATGCATCCCCCAACACACCGCTTTCGACACAAGCCATTGGCTGCCTTGAAAAAAAAAAAAAGATCGTAGCTCCGGCATTCGGTAAATCGCCGAGAGATGGGGCCTGCTAGTGAGCGAGGACGAGTAGGCAGACTCCGAAGCGAGGAGGAGAGGATGTATTGCTCACCAGTCGACGAGCTACAGTCCCATGACGAGGTCACAATCCCGTGATAAGACGTGTGCGCTGAGTAAGCGGGCGTCAGTCTCGTTCCTGCGGGCGTATGCGGCATGTATGCCGAAACGGGTAGCCGTCGACATTGTTAATCTGAGCTGCCGGTAGCGGAAGGAGGGACGCAGACCGCGGGATAGTCTCGTCCGCGAGAGAGGAATCCTCTACGAGGGTCTGGGCACGAGTCTAGACAGGAATGTGTGCATGCGCTGCCCCACGAGAGTCTGCTCGCAATTTTTCGCGCCCGAAGGAATGTGGACGGCATGCAAATTATAGACAAAAACGAATGGTTGATACGCCGCGTAGCAGGTTGGCTTATATTCCAAAAATTCTAGCCTCGAGGCTACAAAAATGCATGCTCTAGATCTTTATTATCCAATACCGGGATCCAATAATATATTGGGGATCACCTTATAATTATTCCATGGTCAGGATCTCAGGACCATATGCTGGCACATTGACACCATGTACACAGCGAGCGCCCCATTCATTGAAATAAGCGGCCCGGCTGCGCCAGTTGAAAAGAACACCGTTGCCAATTCGGGGAATTAACCTCCAGAGGCCCACAACCAGCCTACCGGAGGCCTCCCCACGTCAATGACCCAATGAAGAGACATGACTTTATCGACACCTTCCGTAAGGGTCCCACGTCTTGGCATCGCACGTGCATGTTCCTCTTCTTCATCCTCTCCTCCTTCGCCTGCTCGCTCCTTTGTTCTCCTCTCCCTCCATTCACATTCACGAAGATCCAGGTATCGTATAGCTTCCGTGCCAATTTGCTGTTCTCTAAAGAAGGGCAGTCATTCGCTAATATGCTGTCACTTAGGTAGGTAAACGTTCTCGACCAAACAATCTGAAACATTTCCCTTATTCGCCGGAACGGGTTGCACCACACCACACACCACCCCTCCCACAAATACCCCAGAGCACTGTTACCTACCCCTGTTCTCGTTCAGTGCAACCTAAAACCCTGCAACCCCCACACCACACCCCTCGCTTCGGGCCGATTCTGGAATGGTGCCGCATGGCGACACAGTCTTTGCTGTCCAGCGAGGCATGCTGGAGCACGAGAACTGACGTTGAGCAAATCAGAAACCAACGTTTTGGAATTGGATTGCTGAACTGTGGCTCTCTCGTGACTGCTCCATCATATGGTTACAATGACGGTATATTCAATTCCAGTGTACGACAGACGGTTACTCCGTGAAACTCAGGGGGAGCGTTACGGGGAAACAGTACCAGGTACATACTTCCTGAGGTTCAATGCCATACCTGGATATGAAAGAAAATTTCATCACCTCATAAAGGTACTGGTACATGGCCATCTGGAGGTATACCCCGACCTTAGAAGGACAGGGGAAACCCAATTGCATGCAATGCATGTGCTGTGAGCGGACACTGTGAGTACTGTTGTATTGTCGTGCTGTGACTGTGTAAAGTATCTATCTACCTTTCAGTACAACCATGGGCAATTCGCACTGTTCGGACTCATCTGCAGGATATGATTGGTTTCTCCTGTGCTGTTTGATTGATACGCTCCGCCAATTGCAACTTGGATTTAGGCCCTACGTATTTTCCCTCATCCTCCTCCTCTTCCCCGCACCGTAAGTGAAAGTAGCTGATCATGGGTTCTAGGCAATGATTGAACGAGGCGCACGTTGCCGATTTTCCAAATGGGCATTCTCTGGAGCTCTCCTCTCTAGATCAACATCACGACTACAGCCATGGAACATTTCCCAAATTCAGCCGAACATGCTTCTTTGAATGTACCTTTACAAGGTTGCCTAGGTACAATTCTGAAAGGAACACAACATAAAACGAGAGAAGTAACTTTAGAGTAGAAGATGCCTAAAGTACCTGAGCTTGTACCTGGGAGATCCCTGCCCCCCACACACACAAGTATCGATGCACCCTTTCATGCATGCAGGTCATGATCAGAAGAGAATTAACAAGGCTGAGCCTGGGCATAGAATTTGGGGTAATGAGTGACTGTAACGTCGAACAATACAGGCCGATACGTTTAGAACCCCTAGCTCTGGCGGAAGATCCTCTTCCCCCGTTATTATCAGATTATAATAGATGGCCACAGTCTAGCCAACCGATGTATTTAATCAACTGCAAGATTCATATACCGGGTATGGGTATAACGAATAAAAATACAAGACAATAGGCACTTAATATAAGTACTTAATTACCTTGATAGCGTGTCTATATGGATTTGCTAATTGAGACGTAGAAAAACCCAAACACTCGGCTGCGAATCCTTGGAAAACCGGCAATTCGCCGTGTTTGCCACGGGTGGATCTCCAACGGCATCAAAGATCTTCTACTTGCTCCAATATTCCAAATGAAAATGGATAAGGCAAGTATAACTGGGCCCAAATTCGATGCGAAGCTCCAGACCCGTACAAATCATTTCTCATGGGACTAGGAATACAGTAGTGAGCGAGGCGCGGGATACAAGCATTTTGCACCAAATGCAAGGCTAGATATCTCAATTTTGAGACTATTATTGAATGTTAATCCCTATGCCAAGGGTTGCATGCAGGCCTACCAAGTATGTACCTAGATCAATGAGGCCCTATAGCTGAACTGGAATCAGATTTTCGTATTATGGCCTGAACCTGATTCGTTAATTGGCGACCAATCAGCATGATATGAGCATGAGGATGCGTGCCTAACTAGGTGAGTACTGTTGCGTGGACTCGAGGCTATGTTGCGTACACCTAAAGGTAGTCTGGTGTGCCCTAAAGGATGCAACTGACTTCCAACAGTCGAATATGCCCTTTGAATCGTCATGACCACTATTCTTGATTTCACCGATTTCATTTAGAATCACTCAAAATGATCATGACGTCGCCGGTATTGAATTGCTATAGCTACAACAGCAAAAAATCACAGCACACGATTCATTCATTCACCATACTGTTGTTATGGCGTTGATTCTCGGTACTTACATGTATACATAGGTAACATATATATGTACCTAAGTAGGTAATTTTTGGTATGAACTTGATATCCTAATCGATTTTGCGGTTCAAAATACTGAAAACTGGGCACCTACTCTCTTGAAAAGGAAATGTGGTACAGTAGAATACTTGATAGGAAGAGGTACCTAGATAGATGATACTTTTAATGCTCCCGCAATCACGATTGACATGTACAGCGAGAAGTTACATCTTATGGTAGGTACTTCTAGCCTGGCTAGTAATGACATATAGGGCACGATTCTCTTGTGGAGCTCGAAAGGACTTGATTGTTTTCAAGATACTTCAATTCACAAGGTACCTAATGAGCACTTGGTATATTGGCGGAATTCTTTTCTTTGATACATGAAGGTATGGAGAACAAGCAGAGATCCATTTGCGTGTACAATCCATTTGTATTCGAACCACTGACCTTCCTTCAAAAAATTGTAGTATGCTTATTATAAGCTTACGCTTGTCTTTGTCTCGATATTGTGGATTATAGAAATTTAAACATGTAGGGATTCACGATCCAGTACTCAGCGTACCCCCAAATCAATTCTAAAAGCACCCCCACCCCCCCCCCCCTTTCCCCTCTCCCCAATTACAAAGCTTAAGCACCCCGAAGACCCCCCATCGACCTTATCCTGAAAAAAAAAAAAAAAAATGAAAAAAAAAGTCCATCTAAATCCCATGAAGCTTCAAATCTCGATTTCAATATCAATTACAAGCTACTATCCCGTATTATAAGTAATTTATGTACATATGTGTACATATGTCGAGGCTTATAGTATAGATAGATGTATTGTATCGTATGCATGTATATATGTATACTTCCACATATGCATCCATTCTCCTTGTTTTTTTTTTCTTCAAAACATATCTTACAATCCCCCCCCCCCCCCCCACCCCCAAAAATTTAAACTTTTTTTTATTTATCTGCATTCCCCCACTCCGACTCCGACTCCGGGTCCTCCAACCCTCTCTCCATCAATCAAGCAAAACCCCTAGGTACTTTCCTACCTACCTACTTTGCACGGATATACCCCTTCCAACTCGCAAGCATCCCATCCAGCCACCCCCTCTTCGGCGCAACCTCAAGCTCCCGCGCAAGGTTGGTGTAGTACTCCGCCATCGTCGTTGGGTGGAGCAGGCGCGGGGAGATTGGGTACTGTGTGGTACATCATCATCACATTAGCTTCCTCTCTACCTTCCCCCTCCTCCCTCCATATCTATCTTCTCATATGCAATACGTACCAGCGCACTAACCCTCCCCTCCACCAGCGCCAGCCCCGCAACAAGCTCGTCGTGCAGCGCTTTACTCACGGCCGCGGTCCCCGCGGCGTCGGCTTTTTGGCGGATCAGGTTTGGGAGGGAGAGGTGCGGGCGGAGGGCGTCGATGGGCCAGAGGTCCGCGAGGTGGTGGAGGGATTTGCGGAGGGCGGGGGGGGTCTGGGGTGGGAGTTGAGGTGAGTGGGTTAGTGAGTTTGTGGTTGAGTTGGGGGGAGGGGGAGAGGGGGGGTGGGGGGGGGAAGGAGGGAAGGGGGATTGGAGGGTGGGGGATGGGGGATGTACCGAGACTGCGGCTGCGAGGGGGACGGCCATTGTGTTTGTGTTGTTTTTGTGTGAGTGAGATGGGTGTGCTGGGTGGTGGTGATGCTGATGCTGATGAATTCCGTTAACTCGATGGCTCAAATCGATCTATATATGTTGACAGGGAGGCTCCGGAGGTGGGGCTGTGGGGGGGGGGGGGGGGCGATAGAAAGCTATCTATCGTATCGTATCGTAACCTACCTCAGATAATGATGGTGATGAGATCGAGATTGGAAGTTTAGGTTTCGGTAGTATCTCTGGTACGGCGGCACATGTAAGGTAAGAGGTGCAGTGAGAGGTAGGTTCAATTAATTGATCTTAGCTGTATATACTACGTCAGTGGTACCGGCGGTGATCGATGATCACAGACAGCGCCGGTACCACTCTAGCCCGAGCCGGCTTCGGAGAAATTTTGCATCCTACAGCTCAAATAAATCACGGTCGGGGCCTCTCAAGGCATGTACCTCCGGATCCCAACCACTTGTAAAAAAAAAAAGAAAAAAAAGCAGAAAAAAAGAAATCCGATTGCGGCCGGAGCTTATTTATTGTCAGCTGCAGCGCCTGGTGTGGTATGGTTGGTGTGCGGCATGGCATGCATGCAGCTACTCTATTCTCCTCAGTTAATTACGACTAGCCCCATTCCAGAAAGTCAAAGTAAGAAGATAATCCGATCATCATCATCATCATATGCATCATCATCATTACCGAGATTTAAAAAAAACATTCGTCATAAGCCCGGCATGCCGAGATCGAGATCGATTCCCTTCGGATGATCATTCCCAACGTCATTTCACAGATTGCCGATTTTTTCCTTGAACAGAGAAAATGCTGTACATATGTTTGCAATTGTGCAATGAGATATAGTTGAAAAGAAAACAAAAAACAGATGACCAAAAATACGCCGCTACACCAAATGAAAAAGAAAACCATACAGTCATAAAACGTAGAAATAGGAGGCTGTACATCAAAAAAGCCTCTTGAGGGTAAATAAAGCCATAATGTAAGACGTAATGCGAATAGAGTAGATGGATGTATGGGCTCAATCAGCCTTCCATCGTTGACCGCCACCTTGTTGCCAATTCCTACATTGTAAATGTTAGCTAAAAAAATACCTTTATAAAGGGTCACCAACGCAATGAAATAGACTCACCATAATGCTTCAGTTGCATATGCCCGAACTCCCATATGGGGTGTATTCACAGAAGCCCCCTCTTCCAAGCCATCCAACACTCTTCCTTCATGCAAACATCTCCAGAGCCCCTGGTTGATATCCTCATTGCCGTAGAGCCCTTTTCCAAGCCTAAACATGATTCGCCCCAAGGTCTGCATTGCGATACATCTCTGGGATGGGAATGAGCTTCTGGCCAAGTGCGAGAGCTCGGGAATGGTGTATCCTGCTGCGGCTGGTGCGTCTCCATGGTGGTGTAATCCCATGTGGCTAGGTAACTCCCGGGAAGACCGAGGTGGCAGTAGGTTGCCCTTGAAGTCGAATCGAAGTGCAGATGGTGGGAGAGATTCAAGCTTGGGATGATAGGCCTCATCCTCCTCTTTTTTGATGGGCGCCATCCAGGAGAGCTTAGTGGGGTCAGAGGGAAGGTCGGGATAGTACTTTTCATGCAGGTGCGTCAAGAAGTCTGGGTCTTCGGGGTCGAGATCCTGGGATTCTGGCGGATGGGGAAAGTGAATGGGAAGTTTTGCGGGGGAGGGTTTCAGCGTTTCTCCAACTGGTAGAGTCAATGGGGCCCGCTCGTCTAGGGTGAGCTTCGCTGGTGCTTCTGATGCTTCTGGCTCGTCTTGAACAGTTGGTGCTGGTGGTTTTTGCTCTTTTGTCTTTTCCTCGGCCTTTTGTGGATGAGCGGGCTGCTGGACTGGGCCTCGCATAGGTCGACTCAGCTTCGAGCCCTCAGTGTTCCATCCAGCCTTGTTGACGTTCTCGTCGTCAAGTGTCGCTCGTCTGAGGAATGCTTCAAGCAAGCTTGGGCTCAGGTTGCTCATGAGCTCCCTTCTCTGTTCCTCAATTTCCTCTGGAGACATTGCATCTATCCGCCGCTGGTTCTCGTCGCTGATCTTTTGCTTCTCAGTCTTGATGTCCATACTCGGTTCCAATGGTGGGGGAGCTGGAGGAGTGGCGTTGGCTGCCACTCGTTGACGAAAGGCAGATTGTCGGACATTTCGCTTCTTATGTTCGGGGAAGCCGGTTGTGGATGTTGCCAGAGATGGTAGCGTCGGTGCCACTGGCACAGCTGTTGCAGGTTTCTCGATAATGTCCTTCACAAAGCTGAAAGTGGGGCCCGAGGGTAGTGAGGGGCCGTTGAGAAAATCGCCGTCATCGTCGAGGTTGAGTTCAAATCTCTCTCCGTGGGCCATTGTGCGGTGGGGACTGTGTGATGGCGAGGAATATCTGATGAATCACAAGAACTTGTCCGGTGGATATGTGTTGGAGATGTGTTGGGGAATATGACACTGCTGGAAAACTCAGGCTCGGTTTGCCGTGGGATTTGGGAATCGGAGAGAGCACAGGTGAGAGGGATCGGCGGCAAGACTCACGTGGCCCAGGCTTGGCATCTCCCATAGCTCCATCCCTACAAGCAGCTCTCCCGAGTGGACTGGCCTCGGCCGGCCGGCAGCCCTGCAGCGGAGCGGACCCGCGCAAGTCTCGGACTCATCCAGTCTGGACGGGCGCTGCGCTCGCACGTTACGCACGCACGCACGCGCACGCACGGGGATAGCGGGCCCGGGAGATACGGGCGGGGGCCCTTGCACGCATTGCAATGGTGCACGAAGCTTGCCAGCATCTTCCATGGCCCGCGGCGTTTCAGCCCGAGTGCGAAGTGTGCGATGCGAGTAGGTATTTGGCATTACGATACCACTGATCATTGTCACTGTATGATCCGTGGTCTGGTGCCTGGCCATGGGGGGCATGCGAATCGTGTGGCGCTTGAATTACTCCACAAAAAAACACTTGCTCGTTCCAGGGAGGCCGGCCACTGACGGAGACGGCGCCAAATTCCTGTCGGGCAAGCCCACCAGGCATGGGTCAACTAGGCCAGCTTGCTACTTCGTCGCCCTCAAACACTCGCAGTCTCATGGAGCGCTTCGGCTCCATCATTGAAGATTCTAGTCTCAATAAAATCCACAGATGTAATTTATTTTATTAGAGTCAGTAATCTGGCAAGCATAGAATCTCGATTTGCATCGGCCCGAGCATCCTCCGCGCCCTTCTCCGACGGACGCACGCACGCACGCACACGGAGCCCTTGTTGCAGCCGTCGCAGCGTCGCAGTCAGTGCCTCCTAGCACGCACCTAGCACACGCCTGCGCCTATCACGCCCCCCCCCCCCCCACCACCTCCTCCTGCCACCCACCGACCCCAGCCCAGACCGTTTGCTCATTACCGCAGCACAGCCCCACCGCCCGCCAATACCACCACCGCACACCCCTTACAAATCGGCGCCTGGAGACGAGAGCAGCCCCAACCGCATTACAGCTCAACTACAACATCACCCCCATAAGCATCACAGCACCCCCTCTCGGCGCGATCTCAACTCTCGTTTTGCACCAGAATCCAATAGTATCCACCTTTCGCTCTCTCTGACGGCATTTGGCCGGCAAATATCGTCAGAACTCGCACTCCAATACCCACAATGTCGAACAGATACGAAAGAGTACGTATTGCTACTTTCTTTTTCGGTGCGGCTGGAATGACGCTTCAAAATTCTAACTGTAATTTTCATCCCCACAGATTAATACGGAAGACGAGGAAGATGCTCGGGACATTCACGGCAACAGAATCAATGACGAGAGCAACAGGAGCCCAGTCACTCCATCATCAAACACCCGCCGATTCTCTTATCCTCATCCTATCCCCAACTCGCCACCCCCCTCATTCCACTCCGTCGTAGGAACACTCCCTCGGACCGACTCGGCTTTGGAGGATTCATTCGATGCGCCTAGCGATGATGAGGATGATGGTCACCATGACATGCGAGACCGAAGACTGTCACCAAATAGCAACACAAACTCCTTCCACGAATCGATACCGCTCGTCCCAGCGACTGGAGGGTCCTCATCTTCGCGTCTAAATCCAACCGCTACAACTGCGTCATTACCTTCGAGAACACTCACGCCTTCTGGACGGGTTATTGGAAACTCAAATGATGGTGTATTTGCAAATATTAGTGCTAAGCCGTCGGTTGGGGATGAGAAGGTTGACGAGTTGCCACCGGTATGATTCTCGTCTTGATTCCAATTATGAGATGATCCTTGTGCTAATCATGCGGTGACTATAGAGCTACGAACAAGCTGCTGCCGATGCCCCACCACCGTTTTGGGAGACCACAATCCTGGCCCCAGGCATGACAGGGGATGAAGTTTACATTGAAGGCCTACCACTTGGATCTTTCTTTGCTTTCCTCTGGAACGCTATAAGTACGTTTATACAACTTCAGTCCCACCCTTTAGCCACCAATTTACTAATGTGATATCTTCCTTGTCTTTAGTTTCCATGTCCTTCCAGCTCGTTGGCTTCCTCCTCACATACCTCCTCCACACCACCCATGCTGCCAAAAATGGCTCAAAGGCTGGTCTCGGAATAACATTCATCCAATACGGCTTCTACATGCGCTCCAGACCTGATGATGTCGGTGGCTCTGGAGGCGTCACCCCCGAAACCGTTCCACAGGATCCCAACAACTATCAATTCGATGCAGGAACTGGCACGGATGTTAATGGTGGAGACTCTGGATCAGACTCGATTACACAGAATGAGTGGTTGAGTTACATCTTCATGATTGTGGGATGGTTCGTGTTGATCAGGGCGCTTGCGGATTACATGAAGGCGAGGAAGACGGAGGCCTTGATTCTTGCGAGCCCTGAAAGGGCGGGCTTGGGGATCCCGATCGTGGTGGAAGGTGAAGGAGCAGCTAGGGCCGTCTAAGTGATGGAATAGCTCTACGTCTCCGTTTATTATTATTTTTCCTTACCCTCTCCCCGCTCTGTCTTCTGGTTTTCTGGTTGTCTGGTTGTCTGAATCTGTTTCTATCGGCTGTTTCTATTTTTTTTTTTTCCCACCCTTTTCACCCTTTTCACTTCTTTTGTTTTTTCCCATTCTAAATAGCTTTTTGGAATCGTGTCTGTGGAGACATGTGGGCGGTGTTTCTCTTTTTTTTTGTTTAGGTACTTGTTTATAGCAGTGTTATATTTGGCTTTTGTCTGTTTTCTCTTTTTTTTACACTTTTTTTTTTGTTGCCTTGAGCTGTTAGTACTACTGTACCCAATTGGAACTTTTTGAAGCTTTTTGTTGTTGTTTTTTCGTTCTCCCGCTTTCCTCCGAGACCCCTCTTATAGTATATTGACCCATTCTGGTTTCTGTTAAACTCATGCTTCTTATTATATCTCGTATTCGAAGTCGAGTTTTATATACACAATTGGCCTTGCTGGCCTTTAGAAGTGCGTAGCTTACCTAAGTAGGTACGTAGGCCTTACCTTCTTGCTATAATTGATCATGAGGTTGCTTTTCAAGTACCGAGACTATTCAAGTACATGTATTAGTTTCATTTATGATCATCCCCATTCAAGTTTTGAGTTTTCTTCTGTTTTCTTCTGGGTATCGATAGCCATTTTTGTGCCAAACCAACGTCAACCCCTCCTAATGTTTCTGTGTAGCTATAGATTAAAAATTGTATTGATTGGTCCTTATTCTTGATGGTTTCAGTCGTATGTGCTTCGTTATATATGAAGTACGATCCAGTCGCCTTATATACACACACAGCTGGCCTATTGATGGTGAAATAAGAAATAAAAACAGCTTCTACTAGCTACACGTGATTAATCAAGTGGCATATGCATGTCATGCATTAAGTAAATATCATATCATATGGTTCACTTGATCATACATACCTATCGAGCCAGCTGACTGGGCCTGTTGGTCTGTCTAGGAGGTTGGGTAGGAAGTAAGAGATTACCTCCTACCTATAGGCACCTTCAGGGTAGGTACGAGTATTAACCCTTCTGCAGGATCTAGGCTTTAGCTTATCGCCGTTTACATCTTTTCCATCAAGTTATCTTCCGCGGCGTCATTACATCATCTATCAAAATATCAATACTTTGGACGTCGATGTTCCAGCTCTGATATCCTCGACCAATACATACCTCATCTTGCAACGTTCGTCGGCTCGCTCGCTCGCTCGCTCTGCTCTGTTCATACAGGGGTGTGTCGTTGTGTCGTGTGTGGTCGTCGTTGCGGCTAAAGAAAATCCCAAGACCCGCCAGCCGCAACGCGAAAGCTGACTTACTCTCCCTCAGTAAGCACTCTGCACACACTGGTCTGCTCGCTCGTCCTCTCGGCGGACCCGTTGCTTCTCCCGCCGCTCCCCCCCACCCCTCCCCCTACCCCAGTCCAGTTCTACCTAGTGGAAAGAGAGTATAGCAGAGAGCGAACAATATACCTAACCTAACCTAATATACCTGACCTAAACCTAACCGGATCGCATATTCCTGACTTATTACTTGACTACATGTCATATGTCGTCGAACAACAACAACAACCTCCACAACCGCAACCCCAATCTCAACCTCGACCTCAACGTCAACCACAATCTCAACCACAACAGCAATAATACACATACCAATACCAATACCAACACCGCCGCCGCCGCAGCCGGTAATACTACTACATCTACCTCCACTACTACTACTACGATCTCCGGCCAAGGAAATCGCACACCATATCAGCAGCAACCACAGCTAGAAGTACCGCCGCCACCACCACCACAACAGTTTCAGCAACTCAATCCAGGGAGTCGCCACAATAATAACAATAATAATAATCGCGCACAGCAGCAGCAGCAGCCTCCGATCCAGAAGAACGACGGGCCGGGGAACCAGCAGCAGCAGCATCAACAGCAGCAGCAGAATCTGAAGAGGAAGCTTCCGGAGGGACAATTTACAGCGCAAGGGCAGCAATATAATAACTCCTCCTCATACGCAGCGCAGCAGCAGCAGCAGCCGGCGAGCAAGCAGGTCAAGTTAACGGGCGGAGGTAAAATCAGTAGTGGTATCGTCGGAAGTGGAAGTGGTAGTAGTAGTGGCGATCAAAGCGTAAGGCCGAACGAGCTTGCGACGACGACGACAGCCGCGAGAATGTTCAATCCGAATCAGGGCCATCCTGGCCAGAATCTCCAGCAGCAACAGCAACAGCAGCAACAACAACAGCAGCAGCAGCAGCCACAAATGATCTTTCAGGGCCAGCAGCAGCAGCAGCCAGGGGGGGTGCAAAACGTCAATGTGAACGCGCCTCCACAACAGCAGGGCCAGCCCCAGCAGCAGCAGCAACAAATGTCCCCCCAACAGATCCAGCAGCAGCAGCAGATGGCCGCTCAACATATTGCGCAGACCCAACAAAGCCAGCAGCTTAGGCGGCTCGCTCAGCTTCCGGAGGAGGATAAGCGGAAATATGTTGCAAGCTTGAAAAAGATCATAGAGTCGTATGGCCCGGAAACCCCGCAGGCAATGCAGGCGCAGGGGCAGCTGCGGACCGTGATGGCGTTCATCCAGCAGCAGGCAAGCCAACAACGCGTTCTTGCTGCCACGGCGGCCGCAGGAGGTGCGGGAGCGGCAGTGGTGGCCCAGCAGCAGGCGAATGCCGGGATTGTTCAGAATATGGCACAGTTTAACCCACCTGCCGCGGCGGTGAACGATCCCGTGGCGTTGCAGCGCTGGAGGGCGAATCTCACGGGGAGGTACACACAGGGCATGGCGAAGATGAAGCTCATTCGGGACCAGCTACATAGTCTGCAGCAGCAGGTGCAGACGGGGGGCGCGCAGGGGCCCGAGCATCAGCAGATGAGGCAGAATATGAATGAGCTGGCAAAACAGTTTAAGCAGATTGAGGCGTGGTGCTCTGCTGCTAGGAACTCGGGGCAACTGCTCGTTGCGCAGCAGCCGGGGCAGCAGGCGGGGAGGATCGTGGCTGCTGGTGGGGGTGGTGTTGGAGGGGGGGGGTTGTGGATGCGACGAAGATGGCGGCGGTGGGCGGGATTCCGGGGCAGCAGCAGCAGGTTGGTGGGACGATCGAGCAGCAGCAGCAGGCGCTCGGACAGCAGGTAAGGCAAATCACCTTTCTAAAGCTTATTTGCAAGTCCCTGGTTTTGTGTTTATTTTTGTTTTTGTTTTGGGGCCCCAATCCCCCTAAACCCCCGCGTCTTTTCGGTCCATATGTGTGCAGCTGGACGGGCGGAGGGCACATTACACGATACTTCCCTCTCTGGAATGCGTGCGTGTAATGCTTACATTAGCCTGGTCGTCCGTTTGCTGCACCTACCCGTGGGCGGACGGCGGGTGTTCTCGCACCCTGCCTCCTACATCCTACAGCGCACATGCTGACATCGAGAACCCTCACACAGGTCAACATGCAGAACCTCACTCCGGCGCAGCGTGAACAGCTCCAGATGGTGCAGAACCAGCAGCTCCACCAGCAGAACCAGGCGGCCCTGCAGCACGCCCAGCAGGTTGCTCAGCAGCAGCAGCAGCAAGCTCACATGCAACACCAGCAGCTTCTGGCCCAGCAGCAGCAGCAAGAGCAGCAACGACAACAGCAACAGCAGCAGCAGGCACAGATCGTGGCCCAGCAGCAGCAGCCGCAACCGCAGCAGCCGCTGCCGATGCAGGGACAGGCCGTGGCCCAGCAGGCACGGCAGCCTGTCCAGCCAGGCCAGCCCCCCAATGCCGCGGTGGCAAACCGCCAACAGCCGCCCCCCGTCCGCGGGCCAATGTCCCCCACTGCCGCGACACACGCCCCTCAGCAGATGCAGCAGTCTCCACAGCTGGCCCAGCAGATGCCCCTTCAGCAGCCTCAGCACCAGCAACAACACCAGCAGCAGCAGCCCCAGCAGCAACAAGGGCAGGTCCAGCAGCAGCCGCCACAACAACAGCAACAGCAGCAGCCACAGGTTCCACAACAAGGCCAGAGACAGCAGCAGCCCCTTCCTGTGCAACAGCAGCAGCAGCAGCAGATCCAGGGCGGTCAAGCGGTTCGACAATCACCAGCCCCAGGCACTCCCGCCACACCTACCCACCCCCAGCAGCAATCCAGGGACCCATCAGTTCCTCCTCGGCCCGGTTCGACGCAGCCAGGTGTGCCTATTGGACAAGGTCATCCTCAGCAAGGAGCCCAACCCATCCAGCAACAGCCCGGCGCTCAACAGCAGCAACGAGTAGGCGGCCCGGTATCTGCGCAATCCCCACCTCCACAACAAGGCCAACCTCAGCAGCAGCAGCAGCAGCAGCAGCCCCAGCAAGGCCAGCAACCACAGCCCCAGCAAGGCCAGGTCCAACAGCAAGGCCAAGTTCAGCAGCAGCAAGGTCAACAACCTCAGCAGCAGCAAGGACAGCAGGGGCAGCCGGGGCAGCCGGGGCAGCAGCCCCCCCAGCCCCAGACTCCGGTACAGCAACAACCCCCTCCTCAGCAGCAGCAGCAACAGCAAAACCGGGAAGCACCAGAGCGGAACATCACAAACCGCATGCCAATCCCGAAGAATCTGAATATCCAGCCGCAGCAGCCAGTGCCTATACCCGCTGTCCGACCAACGCTCTCTGGAGGTTCGAATTCTGCGGGTAGTCATGTGATGGGTACTCCTGCCGTGGTGAAAAACCCGGCGTTTGAGTTTGATGAGGGCGGGATGGGGCTTCTTTCGAAGCGGAAGCTGGAGGAGCTTGTGAAGCAGATTGATCCGGACGAGAAGCTTGATCCGGAGGTTGAGGAGGTAAGAATTCACTTGAAACTCCACCTTCTTCCCCCCTCCTTTTCTCCATTTTCTTTTTTATCTTTGTAATTTCTCTAACCCTTCTTGCTTTTAGTCTGTGCTGGAACTCGTCGACGAATTCATCGACACGGTCGTGACGTATGCGTGCAAGATGGCGAAGCTACGCGGGTCGGACACGCTCGACATCAAGGATATGCAGATTATATTGGAGAGGAACTGGAATATTAGGGTGCCTGGGTACGCGGCGGACGAGATTCGGACGGTGAGGAAGTTTATCCCGGCACAGGGGTACATTCAGAAGATGAATGCGCTGGCGGCGGGCAAGGCGCTCAATCAGACGAATTTGAAGGGGGGGGATTAGGCGGGGGTTGGTGTGTGCGTGTGTTTCTTGGGGAGGGGAGGGGAGGCGGGTGGGGGGGTGAAGTTGGAGTGGGAATTTATATTTGAGGGGTTTAGTTTTCTTTTTTTTTTTTTTTGTGTGTTTTTGTGGTTCAAGTACTTGTGTGTGTTGTGGTTTCGTGTTTGGGTCCTTTTTCCTTTTCTTCTTTTCTTCTTTTTTTCTTTTCTTTTCTTTTTTCTTTTTTTTCCTGCTGGTGTGCACTTCTCCCACCTATTTTTTTTTTGTGGTTTCGTGATTTTTCCTTGTTTTGATTTTTCTGAGATAAAATACTTGTGTGTTTTGTTTGTGTTTGTGCTTCTGCCCCACTTTTTTCCTTTTTTCCTATTTTTTTTTTTTTTTTTTTTTTGTTTGCATGACCTTACGCATACGTTATTATTATCTACCTATGTATCATCGGGCTGTTTTTTTCTTTCCTCTTTCTTTCCACTTTTTCTTTTTTTTTTCCTTTTCTTGCAATTGGTTTGGTGTGTATCTATCTATCTCTCAATTGTTTTGTCTGTTGTTTAACTTTTCTTGACATGTCCATGTAATTCATATTACCTACTCGTCAAATCAATTAGCTATAGTCTCCGGGCACCGGATCATGAGTGAGGAAATGCCTGTGCACTAGTACTGTCTGTGCATTGTCCGGAGACTTACAAATTGATTTGACGAGTAGTGTAGCTACAGCATCAAGTAGGTATGCCATATGCCCATATGCCATATGTCTATCTGCATGCGCAGCTGTCTCATCTGTTGAATTTTCCATGATCACGATACATGTACACTCTAATTATTTATGAGTAATTAACCCATGCGGCTTCGCCGAGTCTATATATCCAGATCTACTTACTACGGAGTAGTTATAGATCTTCATCGCAGCGTGCGTGCGTACACACGTATCGAATGTATGACTTCGGAGAATAATTACCCTGAGCTTAAGCTTTTGTCCAATTTCCCACTCGAGCTCACTGAAGGATAGAACTTTAAATTTTCGGCGCGGGGGGGGGGGGGGGGGGGGGGCGGGTTTGAAGGTAGAGCTACATACTTACTAGAGCTAGAGGACACGTACGCATGTGTATACATATGTACGTATCTGTTTTTCCGAGGAGATTTTTCAAATTTAAATTTCCATATATATATGGCATTGGCATTGGAAAATTGTATATATAAGGGGGAAAAAAAAAAATTGAATTTAAAAAAAAACAACACAAACGGGGAAAAAGAGGCCCACTCCACTGCAGAAATTTGGGTTTGTAACAAGTAATAAATGAAACACCATGGCCAAGCCGGAACACGTACAAATATATGTAAAACAAAAACAAAAACAAAAACAAAAAAAAAAAAAACACCAATGAGGATAAAGCACAAAGGAAGAAAACAGAAATTCCTTATAACGACGACGACGACGAAGAAGAAGAAGATGTTGTTGCAGAAAAGGTAGTAGTAGTATGAATGACAAGAAGCCGAAGTAATAGTAAAAGGTAGCTCCAGCTGTAACGCCTCACACCCTCCAATAAACCCCTCCACGCTCCTCTAAAACCCGCCAAACTTAAACCCCCCTCCATTCCCCCCAAACGGGAACCCCCCCTGCTGGCCCTGCTGCCTAAAAAAGAACTGCTGCTGCCCGCCGCCATGGTGCCCGCCAAAGCCACCGCCAAACGGATGCGACTGCTGGCTATGATCATTCGGATCATCGCCGCGATCAAACCTCTCCCTCAGCTCCTCATTGCCCAGCACCTCATACGCCTCCGTCAGCGTCGAGTACTTCTTCTCCACCTCGTCCTTGGACAGGTCCCCGCGGTACCTGTCGGGGTGCCACTCCTTTGCGCGCTTGCGGTAGGCCTTCTTGATCTCCTCGGGCGAGGCGGAGCGGTGCACGCCAAGGACCTTGTAGTAGTCCTTTTGCTTTGAGCGGCGCAGGAGGATCTGGACTTCGTTGGAGAGGGCGTTGAGGGCTGGGTTGTTTGGGTTGTGTTCGCGCGCGGACTCGATGAGGATGAGGGCTTCGTCGAAGAGGTCTTGTTTTATGAGGCGGTGGGCCTTGTTGAGAACAGCGGGGATGGAGTGGGGGGAGAGGGAGAGGAGGGTTTCGCAGTGCGGGGCGCCGCGGTCGTAGATTTTCAGCTATGGATTTTTGATAGAGAAAGTTAGTGGATTTGTTTGGCATTGGATTTTATATTTATAAATGGCTGAGGGGGGGGAGGGGAGCTTATAATTACCTCGACATACGAATCACAAATCATTTCCAGAATCTGGACTCTCAACCCTTCCTCGACATTATCACCCACCCAGCCTTCCTTCCGTAGCTCCTTCATGTCATTCTGGACATCGTCTAGCACCCCGCTCTCGCCGCCATCCCCAAGGAGGATCTTGATTGCGGAATTGTATTGCCGCTTCTCGCGAAGCTGCTTCGCCTTCTCGATGGACTTGTCGAGCGTGCGTATGCGCCGGAGATGTTTCTTGCAGAGCTTATTATCCTGGTCGAATGTGAGGCAGGCCTTGAGCTGAGCTCGGGCGCGGTCCGTTTCACCAAGACTGTAGAAGAAGAGGGATGCGATTTTGATGTGGGCTTCGGTTTCGGAGGGGTTAAGGGAGACGAGATGTGTTAGGTCACCGATCCTAAACGAGCGAGCACCATACTCGTTAGCTACAAACCCTCAACCTCCCAAACTCAAAAACTCAAACAAATCGAGTGATGATATGAAAAAGAAAGAAAGAAATACATACCCTTCAAACACCTCTCCCTTCGCCAGCCTACACCTCGCCCTCAACGCCCTCAACTCCGCATTCAACGGCGCAATCCTGATCGCCGTCCCCGCATTCTCCACACACTCTTCCCAGGCCTTCCTCTTCTCAGCCTTCGCCGCCTCCTTCGCCGCCTGCTCAGCCTCATCAATCTCCGCCACACTCTCCCTATACGCCTCCCCGCCATCCTCAAAATCCTTCCTAGCCAACTCCCACTCCCCCGCCTTTGCCCTAATCCTCGCCCTCTGGACCAGCGCCGCCTCAAAATCCGGCTTGATTTGAAGCACCTTATCAAAGTCCGCCGTGGCCTGCGAGGGCCGCCCAAGCGAGAGATACGTCGCCCCGCGCTTGAATATTGTCAGGTAATTCGACGGGTCCTTCTTGATTGCCGCGTCAAAGTTGTCGAGGGCGCCGTGCATGTCGCCCTGGGCGAGCAGGGCGTTTGCGGCATCGATGAGGTGCTGGACGGGGACATTTGTGTTTGTGAGGGGTTTCTGGTCGGCGCTGGCGTTGGCGCCGAAGGCGAGGGTGAGGGAGGCCGCGAGGGCGAGTTGCCCGAGATGGAGCTTCATTGCTTGCTATGTTCTGGGACTTTGTTGGCTTTGTTTTTGTTTTGTTTTTTGTGTTGGGATTGTGGTAGGGTGAAGCTTGAGGGTTGTCCTCTGTTGTGTGGTTTGTATTGGTTTATGACGTAGGAAGATGGGTAGGTGTCCTCCTATGCTCGCAAAGTAATTTTCGGCTTTGCGTGGCTGAAGGATATCGATGGAGGAAATGGGTGGTGGAAGGTGTTGTGAAATACGGAAAGGTACGAATGAGGTAGTTATTCGGACTCGCGTCCCCTGGTGTAAGAGGAAGTATATGTGTGTGCTGGTGAAAGCTTGTAGTCGAAAGCAGTGTTTCCAAATTTAACGACACACCAAGCTTCAGCTCGCGGTAGGGAGTAGTAGTAGTAGTAGTAGTAGTAGTAGTAGTAGTAGTAGTGACTGTAGTACCAAAGTTGATTATATGTATCCCTTGATGTTCACCTAGGATAGGATGATAAAAATATAAAAAAGAACCACCACTCAAGTGAATGAGTAACTCGACGGGAAGGAAAGAAGAAGAAGAATAAACAAAGAGTGTGTGGGGTTTTTAAATATGTATACAAAGGAAAATAGGTTCAAAGTTGTCGTCGTGGAGCCCTTTGGCGGCGGGATCCCCGGGAGCGGCCTTAATGCCACATTTCATAAACGTCGGATCGAAGTGGCTGATGGGCCGATAATTGATAAGATAAGATAAGATGAGATGAACCATGAATAAACCCGGCACGTGATTAGGGTAGCCTCATGCATGCAGCTTGTTGACAGCGGCAGGAAGAAGTGAGCTCCAAGCTTAAGCGTGAAGAGTAAACAGGCTTTTCATAAGCAGATGAGGAGTTCATAGGGACGCAAGTTACACGACAATGCAATGCTTCAATACGGCCTCATGGGAAAATGAATAATAACTGATGAAATTGGCATATAAATTTATACTTTGTGTTCAGCTGTAATAGATCGTCAAGTTTCGGGAGCCCGACCAGGAACCACAGCTAATAAGTTGATATACAATTGAGTCCAGCCTGATAATAAGAATTCGAAAATATCCACTCAACTCATACCTATATTCATCTAGATCTGTTGTCAATTCAATTAATGTCACAAAAGAAAATAAAAAACTAAATCACACAAGAAGGTTAATTAAGCAACAAAAGCCACCGGCGGTACACGGAAGTCTTCCACTCCCTGCCTCCCATAACGGAAAGTCCATCCACCGTTGCCTCGATACCCCCACCTTCAGTACCCAGAGTCAATGTCGCCTCTCTTACTAAAGGATTGATATCGATGTCATAGAGCTTCGTAACATCCTGCATAACCTCACAACACACCTTTCTGAGGGCCTGGGCAGCGTCGTGTCACATTCATGTGGGAGGAGCGCAGGCAATTCGAAAGAGGAGAAAGAGTCGTGGGTTCATATGGTGGTGTATGGGGTGGTGTGCTTATAAAATGAAAGGAAAGGGGAAGGTAGGGAAATAATTGGTACCAGTAGTGTTGATGGTCAGGCCAAAGGGCAAAGGACCATTCTATCAGTCCTTTGCGCTTTGACTCTGACCCCACCGATTTTTTTCTCGCACTCACGCTCGCCAACAAAAAACAACTAAAAGCAATATGTTGAATATGACCGTTATTTTTTTTGTTTCGCATTCTTTCTCTCTCTCCTCTCTCTCTCGCCATCTCTTTCCACTTCCTCTCGCTCTCACATGCAATTATGTGCACAGTTTTTCATCCCTTCTGATCCCTCCACGAAGCTGCATGCAGCCAATGCCAGCTAGACCCTGACCCATTTCCTCACATCCAATCCCAATGGATTCGGTTTTGCTTTTTCCTTCCAGGCAGTGTTTTCCCTTCGCCTTCGGGGGGGGAATGTAGAAAATATAAAGAAAGAAAGGCCTTCCACAAGAGAATTGTGATATCTGGGGTATTGGGGAAACAGGCTACATGGAGTGAAAAAAAGAAAAAGAGAAAAAATCCGAGCAAGCAAGTAATCTTACACAAAAGTGCGATATATGTAGAAAAAGAGATTATTGTAAGCTGTGACTCTTGCAGATAGTCAAGGGGTATGAGCTTGAACATAACCACTTAAACAGCGGGGTAAGATGGTAAAAGAAGAAAGTGGCGCACCAGACCATACCGTACGTGTGATATCTCGTGTAGCGAGAGAACAAATCGAGGCCTCAAATCATACATCGTGCATCATCCGAAGGCCCATATTTATATAGAAATTGAGGGGGATGTGTAAACTTCGTCCAATGCAAAGAGAAAAAGCAAGAAATAAAAAATAAAAAAAGGAAAGTTTTTTTTGTTGTTGCTCCGATCAAAGGCCCAGCCAAATGCATCAGTTCCAGTCTGTCGATTCAGGTTGAGTGATGCTGGAGAAGAAAGGATATTCAAAAGTGGTGCCCGCTATATATATATAAGGAACTCATAGAATTCCCCAGCAGTCTTCCGCGGCGTGGCAGAACTTGCCGCAGGCTACACTAGCACTCAAACTGTAATTGCTGACACCAATCTTCTCATCAACCCATCCATCGGCAAAGTCATCCTTGCCCTTGGCCATGGCACCGACCACAACGCAGATGCTCTCTTCATCGCCAAGTCCGGCAATGTATTCCCGAACATTCTGGACGGGTGCATCCCAACTCAATGTGATCTTGCGGCAGTTTGGTGGGAGGTATTGCGTGACTGGGTTCTTAATGACCTTCAAGAGCTTCTCTGGAGAGGTTGTAGATCGAATGGAAAGCTTGTGTAGGAGTTGAACCATGAGACCGGCAAAGCGCTTGAAAGTACGTGGGATACGGACGGTCGGGTTGACTTCGATAAGAACACCCTTGGTTGATTGAATGTAGACCTGTAGCTTTCCAGCCTTGTTGATTGGGGAATCAAGGAGCGTAAGGAGGCACTATTGCAGACGAGCCGTTAGAAAAAAACCTTGAAAAACATGCTTGCTTCCTTCTTGCGACGAATTGAGTCATCTCAACGCAGAAGGTGATCAAAAGGCCGAAAGACATACCTGATGAAGAATATCCGGTCGAGCATCACTGATATCTCTTCCCATCTTCTTCAGAACTCCGATGTGATCATCAGAATTGAGAAGCACATATTTCTCACCTCCGCCATTAGCTGCGACTTTGTGAGTCTCAAGGCAAGCTTGCGCAAGCACAACAATGAGTCGTTTGGTTGATTTATCGTTATGTGGTATAGGCACAGCCTGCTCGGCAACTAGTGTTGGGAGAGGTGGGAGGGACTGTGTTCTCGGCCTCTTCTTAACCGGCGGTCCAGACTCCATTATGGGGTGATTGTTTTTTTTTTTTTGGTGGGGGAGTAGATTATTAGGCTGGAGAAGCAGCTGGGTAGGATGTTAAGCGAGATTTAAGTAAGTAAGGGATGGAGGAGAGAAATAAGAGCCCTGGGATTGAGGGAGTGGTGCGGTTTAAGAGCTCGGCCAGAATTTATGGTCTTCAAATAGTTAAGGCTAGCAAAAAATGGGTCAAGTTGCCAAGATTTCCACAAGTCACGTGCAAAGATAAAGAAACCTTTCTTCCTCGGAAATAGCAGTAATTATTGGCAAGCATGAAGCTAACCATGTATGAGGTAACATGTGCATCTGAAGGCAGAGGGCTTCCTCGCATGGACTGGATTACTGGACGTAATAGCTTGCTGGATACAGATTACCATGCACCTTTTTCATCCGTGCACAGCCTTGCATGTGAGTGGAGATCGCCTGCCATAACACTTTACTGAAAATTTTGTTGAACCACCACGCAGGGACAATTCGGCAGAAGCAAAGATGCGAAATGTCATATTTGACCTAGAAAAAAAAACAAAAGAAAAAAAAAAAAAAAAGGAAAGGAACAAATGTATATAGAATAAAAGAAAATAAAACGGACAGAAAAAAAAAAAGGAAAGATAGGAAAAACCCTGCCAAGCCCAAGGTTATAGGTGAACTGCATGGCAGCAATCACAAGCAAGTCTGCACTCGTGAAAGCCTTCGAACTGCCGGTGGAAAAATTTGTTGGCAGAAATATTAAAAAAGAATAAAGTGGAAATGATTTGCCTTTGTATCCTCAACTTGGCCATGGCCCTTGAGGATGATATTACATGTTAGGAAGATTATCTCGAAAAAGCAATCCACTCGCAACCCGCCAAATACGCCTTGACAGCCAAGCAAATTACTCCAGGTGATGATCATAGAGCTCTCTATTACCGTAATCGCTGCTGCTGCCGTCTAAACGAACATGTCTGCTACTCCTCCCAGATCAGGACTCTCTTGCCTGTACTGATGCTGCTCTCTCACTTGGACCTTTCTCTCTTGTATCCGTGGCTTAAGGGTCACCTTTCCTTTCTCACTCATGGCTACACCTCTAAGCCCATCTAGAAGATCAAGCATGAGAGCACGCTGGATTCTTGTGGATATGCAGGACTGAAGCTTAGTTGCGACTGCGTCAAACTTCTCCTCGGTGATTCCTGGTAAGCTGAGTAGTAAATTCCGTGGAGTCTGGGATGTGGGTGAGTAGAGCATGAAGATCGTAGCAATCAGCTGAGCCAACTCTTTTTGCACATCGACGAAATAATCATCGTGTAAAGACTATATCATATGTGCTGTCAGTAAAAGCAATACGACCCCATTCGAGCCAGAAGGGAGGTCTTACATTGACAGCAGCCATCAAAACTTCACGACATATAAATTCTCGAATATCCGCCCTATCCGCAGTAAATTCAGGCACAATGGAGCGGAAGACGCGGATTATGATGCCACAGCATCTGGAGTCTCTCATCCTCAATGCATGTGTGCAAAACAAGATCAAGGGCTCCAAGACGGCGTCACTAGAGAGAACAAACTCCCGCATCCCTTGCTCAGTGCGAGGCGCTTCAGCTTCCTGAGGGAGCGCCATATATTGCCCATTACCGGCTACATCACCTGCATGATATATCAGCCTTGTTATCTTCACATTTGAGCAGCGCACGTACCTGTTTTCGAGGGATCGACCAATCCAGCAACAATGAGCACAGCGATATATGTGAGTTGTCTAAGAATGCTCTCCTCTTTCATCTCCTCCGCCAACTTATCCTCTCCGAGTGTGACCTGTGCCCTTTCCAAAAGTAATGACCATTCTGAGCCAACCTTTGTATCTACTTGAGCAAATAGAGTCGCAAGCAAAGGTGTAAGGAAATGCTCCCGGTAACTCGGTGGACAATCATCAATGATGTACCGTGTCATGTTGAGGAGAATTGACATTTGGTGAGAAGAGAGCACGTGCGCATCTTTAAATAAGGCATGTGCCAATGGCCCTGGAAGTTCGTGGATCCCGAAGAAATGTTCATCCAGACGACTCATGCACCACAAAATGGAGTAACAACACTCCCGGACCATCCTAATCGCACCACGAATAGACGATGCTAATCCTTCCATGGTAGTTTTTGTTTTCGAGACATTGTCATAGAACTGATCTCGGCTACCTGTAGAAATTCCAGCTTGCCAAAAACGATCAGTCAAGACCTTTTTGATGACTGGTTGAAATTCTGCTGGAAGATTTGCCCAATTGGCAGGATTGTGAAAGGCGTGAGCATGGCTTTACTGTAGGTTAGCGAGGTTCAGCCATAGATAGAAGGGTTATATACGTTATGAATTTTAGTAAATTTGGAAGAATGACAGGGATAGCGTCATGCCATACTGCACAAGCGGTATTGTATGCTGCTGATCCTTTCTTGAGTTTATCTGTGGAGACAGTGATGAAGGCCTTCGTCCCTCTGATAGGCAGAACCCTGAATTTCTCCTGTAGCTCCGCTTGAAGATGAAGAGCGGTGTCGTCAAGTCTGTGTGCAGAAAAGTCTTTAATCTCATGAACTCTGTTTGCAATCATGTACTCTTGGACTTTGTCAAGTCCCATAAGTTGGCAAAAGGATTCAAAGCTTGACAGCGAATTTGTGAGCTCTGAACTGCCCCATGCATTACTAAGCGGGACAATGTAGTTATCAAGGCGCTGTCTTCTGACCACAGGGTCGATATTCTTGGTTCGGTGGCTAATTATCTATCAGTCAGATATATGTATGTAAAATCAAGCGGGGATAGGTTGACTACTAACTTGATGGTGAATAAGAATGTATGATAAGCAACAATTTGTCGGTCGTCACATTTTCCACTTGCGATCAACTCGTCGACCTTTAGCTTAAGTTGATCATAGACCATCTGTTATTCGTTAGTAGATATTTCCTTGGGCGGTTGGGGTGTGCAAACCATAAGATGATCAGGCATCTTCACTGCCAACCTCTGAATCTCTGTGGTACAGATGTTTTGAAGTTCCTTTATTGACTCGCTGTATGCAGGATATTGAGGTAAATCTGGTGGTTGAGTGAGCAAAACCTAAAAGAAATCGTCAGCATAAGAATTGCACGAAATCATTAAAGCTCGGCGAAAATGCTCACATGTTCGAGGATTTTAAGCATCAAATCTGCCTTCTTATCGAGTGCAGAAGTAGAAAATGTAACAAGCAGGACGATAACTCGCTTTTGAATCTGTGGGTCCTGGAAGGACCTGGAAATGAGGCCTTCACACCACCTTTCCAAGTGGACTTCAAGCTCCATTCGAATATTTTCCTATCTTGAATTAGAAATTAAATAATTTCAAAATTCGGTAGGAAACTCACAACACGAGGATCTGCGCCCAAATCTAGCCACTTCATATAACCCTTGAGAGCAGCCTCCACCACCGTGAATTGTGCATCAACCCGGAGGAAATTGATGTTATTTTTGTCATAATTTCCATCTAAATGAATTCATCATTAGTGGTCGAAGGATGGCATAAGAAGAGTCGAATAACATACATTGAAATGGAGGCATTTCGTTCTGTAGCTCGTTCAAAAATGCGTCCACCCTCGTCAAGATGAAATCAAATCCTTCCAACGGGCGCTTCCGAACCATGGACTCCACAATATTTGAGCAAAATCGACGATAATTTCCCAAGAACGCATGTCGTTCTGGTATCGTGTCGAGGTCCTCGCTGAGAAACAGGAGTGATGCATTTGCATCTTCGGGGAGAGATTCATACTTTTGGTGAAGTTAAAAGTTAGCCAAAAATAAATTCACGTCATCCACTTCACACACAGAAAAATCAATCATGCAGGTGAACATACACGAATAAGCCGGGAAGTGCAGAGATCTAGGAGTCCCGGAATAAGTGGGACTACAGCATCAGATTCACTCATATTGTCCTTTCTCATAATTCGGACCCATGTCGTCATCACGGGAATGGAGATCGCTAAACTATCATGTCTCGCAATGTCAAAGAGGAGCTTCATAAACCCAGCAAGATCTGCATTTTTGTCTATGAGGGCCCGCTTGTCTTCTATATCGCTGCCTAAAGTAGCCATCATCTGTCACTTTGTTAGCTAGTTCAATAGAGCAATAAGAAAATTTGATTTCATACCTCAGAAAACTTCTTTAGGAAGACATATCGCTCCTCGTCGATATCAGTTGCATCGATTTGCCTCCAGTTGAAGATATTTGAGAGCAGTAAGACGGTATTCCCGTGGTACATTGGCCCCACGATTTGAACAAAATCATCGTCTTCAAAGAATGGGCGATTGAATAGACTATGTAAACACTCCGTCGCAATCTGTGATATCATTAGAATAAATTCAGTGGGAACCGATGATGTACTTACCATCTGAATACCATTGCTTTGCATAGTCAAGGCCATTCCAACATTCTCCACAACCTTTGCAGCCGTAATAGCTCTGTGCATACGTGATCAGTAAGATGCTTCTAGTTTTTTGTATCCGTATAATTGCAAAACTTACTTTGGAATACACCATCCCATTGAAACCTTTAGCGTAGAGAGTATTTTACTGGCACATGCCATTGCCTCTTGATTCTCCACACCTTGTTCCAGACATTGTCCCAATAAACCTACAAGCCTAACCAACCATCCCTCATCTCCATATCTCACCATGGCAGTGGGCTCTCTCCCGGGGTAATGCTCCTGCAAGACGACAGCTGGGGTAAAAATGTCAATGCAAGCCTTTGTAAGAGGTGGATTCCGTATTCCAGCAGCAGAATCCTCTCGGTTGAATATATCGTCAACCAATGTCTCCAGTATATAGAGACAGAGATCTCTTTGAGCACCCGACCTTTGCCACAGATTGACAAGCAAGGCGTCCATATCCAACCACTCTGCAGCCCAACATCTCTTTGCAACCTCGACCCACAGTTGGGCAATTTTATTCCGTATGAACACTGGATCACTAGCGTCGACATTCTCCGCCAGGCTCAGCACCCATCCTCTGACAGCAGCTGCCTGCTCGGGGGTGTAAGCGTCCCAGGAGTACTTGATGCCGTGTTCCAGAAGCGAGAGAGCAAAATGGATCACTATGGGGTCGAGGGTGCGGTTGATTGCCAAATTGTATCCATGTGCTGGGGCCTCTTTATCGATTTTTGCCTGCTCGAGGAAGACGCCTGCCTCCTTCCTGGACTCGTTCGATGATCTTGTGTCATAGACAATCTCCAGGGCCTTTTTAATCTGCTCGAGGGCCTGGGCAGAGTTGGAAGTTACATTGAACCCTCCGCCACTACCGCCGGCCATGGCCGAGTTCCCTACATTGCCAACCACGCCGCCCGCACTCCCGTCGCCGATCATCTCTCTTTCTCCTTCGTCTTCGTCTTGTTTCTAATTTGTTGGCCCTCGTACACTCTTTTTTCCTGCTCCGTATTGTTCGGCCTTCTCGTTGTCCAATTCAGATGTGCTGTCGTAGATTCGGCTGAGGGGATGCTTGGTGACGTTCCGGGCCGGGTATGATGGTGGCGGGCTGTCGTCCGATGGAGTCCGTAACGTCCTGGCGGAAGTGGAGGAGAGGGGCGGGACAGGCGGGGGAGACTGGCGTTGGGTTGGCGGTGTATGCCGGGCGGGATGTGAAGGGGAGTGGTGATGTATGGGGCAGGGTGTGTGTGTGGGGGGGGTTCCTTTTGGAGGGTGGGGGAAAAGTGAGGCGGAGGTAACGTGTGAGTTGAGGAGAGGGGGGGGGGATGGTTGCCAGGCGTTGGGCTATTGGACTGCAGGGAGGATGTTTAGAGTTTCTGGTGCTGCGTAGTGGGAGGGTTTGCTTCACGCGCACTTGCACACCACACCATACACGCACGCAGCTCACAGCACGCACCACACAGGATTCGAGTACACCACACGAACACGCACGCTCGCTTATACGGCCCTTGAAAACCGGAGGCTTTACACGGCGGAGATACACAGACAGCAGAAGGAGGAGGAAGAAGAAGACGAAGCAGACGATGCAGGCTCGCCAAAAGAAAGGAGGCAGGCGGTGTTCTTTGCCAGATATTGCAGGTCGTTGGCTCGCGGAATTCCAAGCTGGATGCTGCTTAATGCCCGATTCAAGCACGTCCTAGCACCACACGAGTACTTGTTTGCCGATGCCGAAAAGCTGTTGGCAAGCTTAGAAAATGCGGAGGCCTCTTTGCTCTCCGACACAACGGAACGGCAGCCTTCACGGGTAAGCAAGAGGATTGGTGGATTTATACCAGAGTTCTCGAGGGCAATAGGAAATTCGTTGGACAGAGTACTCAGATGATGCGAATGATCGCCGGCAACACTGGACGATTTCAAGGGCAGGTCCAGGTCATAACACACACAATAAGCCGCTCACCACTCACTCCACTCTGTATGGCAAACCAACAGCTAGGCTTGTAAATTGCCCTTCCAAACGTACCCACCGAGCCAGCCAATGGCGGCGGCAAGGATCAGCCCGGGGGAGAGAAACCGTGAGAAATTTCACGGAGGGCGTGAGTCAGCCTTGCAAGTGCGCGCGGGGAAATTGGGGGTTGGGTAGGGTGGCCACGGGAGTGTGGAGTCAAGTTATGGGGTGAAGGGAAGACGGGGTGGGGTTATCGCCATACCCTAAATTGGGGTGTGCAAGGTTAGTGGCAGAGCTATCGCGAAAAATGCATGTTTGGCAGGACGGAGGACCTCGGGACGTGGAGCACTGGGAACAGCTAGGCTTTCGTTTATATTGCTTCTAGAACGCATGTATCCAGGTGCCAGCTACGCGGTATGGTATCGATCGATAGCCACTCATGGAGCTGATGTATTCGCCAGCAAGGATGATCGCCATTCGCCTTTAACCATGGTTCAAAAACAACTCGAGCGCCTTGGAAAGCTAAAGTGCCAGAAACGCTTCATGTCAAAAAAACGGATAGCTAAACCAAACTTTGACGAAGGATAATCTAGATCTAGATCTGATGTGGTGTCACATATAAGTACATAAGCTTCATGTAGTGCAAATTGAAGAGAAATAAAAGATACTTGATAGATTCAATCGAGGGCGAAATGAGAGCACGCAAAAATTACTTTAACAGACTGGAAGGAAGGCAGCCTTGCACAAGTGAAGATTATGAGATTCAACACAACTCCAACGTTCTCCGCAACTTGCTATCCACCTGCCAGTGACACCCATGCTGACAATATGATAACAGACCCTACACGACTACATGCTATCGGTGAAGGCAGGATTCTGTTGTCGGGTCACGGTGATTTGGTCGCTCTGGTCACTTCTAACACTGAACTCTACCCTGTCCCCGACATTCAACTTCTTGCTTTGCACGCAGCCGTGGCCCGAATCAGAGAAACGCGGGCAGCAATGGCTGAATCAAAAGACTTCGACAAATTTCCTGATACCGAGGGCCCGCAGATCACATGCGATCAGCATGCCAGAATACTGGCGCAATGACTCCCCTTTCTGGAGCATAAACAGTGTAAGGGATCTTTGTTAAGGGAAGAGAGGCCAAATCAGCATGACTTGAATTAATTGGATAACGGCTTGGATCCATTGATGCTGTGGTGGTGCAGGTGAATTAGTTGGGAGTTGCGATATCGAGGTAATAGCCCTTCCAATAAAATCTCGAAAGCAACCTTAATCTATTTGCGGGAGGTAACAAACTCATGGACTGGCACTACATGAACACAAACATCGCCCATTACGTATAACTATAAATCAGAGTTTCAAAAGCAATGAAAAGTACAAAAAGACAGATCGATACACATCGATATCGTAAACCTACCGCAAAACTCCCAGCAGCGCAATCATAGAGCTCATAAGTACTTATAAAAATAAAAATAAAAAGGTAGCAGCCAGACCCTGAACTAAACCAGGCTAAAACTAAACAAATTGATCCATAGAATTCGAATCAGAAAAAAAAGGAGTCCAAAATAAAAGTGCCATCATGATCAAACAAAAAAAAGAAAAAAAGAAAATTAAAAGAGGTTCAGGACTAGTATCGCTCATCAACAATTGCATGCCTTGACCTCAGCTGCTTCATCGGTGTCGAGATACTCTCCCTGGTAGGCTTCTTGAACGTCTGCTTCGCAACCATATTCACCTCGTTTGGAAGAGCCACAATCACATTCTTGTCACTTCCAAACCTGAAATTATCCGCCTTGACTTCCTCCTGATATCTCTTGATCGTGTATGGATCCTTACTTCCCCTCAGCAATTTCTTTAGGTTCCAGGTGATCATAAACGGCCCAGTGGAGGTGATGATCGAGGTTTCTTCGGCGTCAATACCTGTATTAAACTTCGCTGGTGTGAAGTTCAAGGTGGAGCCGGCTTCGGCTTGCATCTGGGCGACGTGTGCGGGGTTTAATCCCAATCTGCGTGGTCTAGGCTTCGAATCCTTCCCGAATCCCTTTTCGAACCCAAGTTTTCCGACATTCTTTCCCTCCTTTTGCTCAGCATCAATGAGAAGAATGTAGGTTTTGCAGGTTCCAAGGACCCATCTTCCATCGGCAGAGACGTCCAGGCCATAGATGGCTTCACCAAGAGCTGGAATATGTGTTTTGGCATTGATTCCAAGACGATCAAAGAGTCTGATGTCTCCCTTGTTTGAGGCAACGGCGATATAACCCTTCTCGGTGGTTGCGGCTGCAGAGAAATCGTTCTTCGATACGTATTGTTTCAACTGCGACTCGACAAGCTTATTCCCGGTAAGGCGGGGGTCGATACGGTAAAGGGCGTTGTTAGAAATCCCCAAAAACGTTTGCTCCCCGGTCATTTGGGAGAATTTCTGAAATACATGTAAGCTGAATCCATCGTCATAACAACTTTGTAGAATAGAATACAAACCTTCTCAGGCGCAAAGCTCGTGACCGTGATATCGTCATGAACCTTCCATTCATCAACGACCTTCCCATACTCAAGATCCATCCTGTACAAGCTGTTTGGTTCATTTGCATTCTGGAGGATCATTGAGGAATCCTCAGCGTGAAGCATAACCTGAAGATGTGTTAGAGAAGATAATCATCCGGGGAATTAAAAAATTGACCTACCTTCTTGGGTTCAAACGCCTTACCCTTTGGGGTAGCTACCTTGTTGATACTTGTAGAGAACTCCAATCCATTCTGGGCGGTGTGCTTGAAAACACCAATCTTGCTGCCACGTACAACAAAGGACCTGTCGTGCTTATATCCAACCGCAAGTTGGCTGTTCTGGCTACCATCCTTTAACCCAGTCTCGACATCATCTGCCTCTTCATCACTGTCGTAATGCTCTGAGCGGCCGTCTTCATCTTCGACTTCCTCTTCTTCTTCTTCCTCCTCTTCCTCTTCGGGCACATCCTCCATGGTAATTTCATTGAATGCCTCCAGGATATAATCGCGCTCATCATCTTTGGCCTTCAACCACTTCTGCTGGTTAAGCTGTTCCCACAAAGCGCGCATTATGCCTTCCTGAAAACGCTCTTCGGTTTCCATGTCTTTGAATCTCAAGAGCCATGAATACGCAGTACCAGATTCGGTGTAATGGTTGAAAATGAATGAGAGGTACTCAAAATTGAAGACTGGATTCAAGTCAGCCAGAACTGGCTGACCCATCCATGCCTTGTCATCTCCATCAATTTGAAGCCAATCTGAAAAAAATGTTAGTATGAGGATTTGGAAGCCACGGAAGATAATTTTCTGTGCTCACATTCCCAGGTTCCAACTTCGTAGACGGTTGCTGTTACACCAGCATCCTGGAGCATGAAAGTTCCCGATGAAACGTCGAACAAATGAAGCTCTGCTGATTCACTCGCAAGCACTTCACCTCCCTCTGGGGCTTGAGCTGCAGGAGGGGCAACCGTAATCTCCATTTCACGAGGCGGTGTGTCATCTTTGGCTGCTTCTTTGGCCGCATCTTTCTTTCTTCCTGACCTAGTTTTACTTTTTACTGGGCTAGCAACCGGCGAGGCCGCTGGAGGAGTAGGTGCTGCAGAGGAAGCAGGTGGGATTGCCTCTCTATTTTATCACGTTAGAGAATGTAGTAGAACGACCTGGCAAACAGACCACTTACTCAAATGAAAACTGGTGAAGTTCCTTCTCTGTTGCAGTGTCGTGTGATCTCCTGTATTTTCGTTCAAACTGACACTGCATTGCAACGAGCTCAAACATCGATATGGCGCTGGCCTGGGTGGATGAATCACAAATGAACTCGTAGAGATCACCTGGGTCCTAAAAACACAATTTTAGCCTGTGCCATAAATCCAGTAGATCAGATCACATACACCCGACAAGTCTCTCCATGCAAAGACCGTCGTTCCATCCCTCGATATGTTCCTCAGGTGTAGGCTCTCGTCCAAGAGAAATAACTTTTCATCTTTTGCGTCGTCTGCATCTTCTGCATCGTCCAGTAGCTGTTCCTCGCCGTCCTCAAAGGCCCTCTGTATCACAAGCTGGTATTGGTAGGTTGTCGATGTGCGTCGGATACATGCTTGAGCGTCCTTGAAACTGCACACAAACGTAAGACATAATCTGAGAACGAAAGGATGGAATCAAACTTACATGCACTCGCTGTATCCCTTTGGAGAATTTGGCCTAACGATGTACAGCTGCCCTTGGTCCAAGTGGATAATCTCCGGCTTTGAGGAATCCCCAAAGATGAGCTTGCCAACGTTGCGTAGCATAAACATCTTTCCAGAAACCTGATGAAGAACTTTGTCCAAAACGGACGATGTTCGCTGGTGAACTATGTATTTAAACCCGGTGTCCGGTGATTATGGTTGTACCAAAAGCCTGCTGTGTGTGTTGCGGTGGGCGCGAGATGATGATTTGTTTGGAGAAGAGAGGGAAGGTACAGTACCTTATGGTGGGGTTTAAAGGTACTTTTTAGTGGCGTAGTGTGGCGCGCGGGTAAGTCACGGGCGGGACAACCACACATTACCCAATCTGTACGATTGTTTACTTCCAAGCTTCTTAGTCTTGGCAAGCTTCTCCGCGAATGCGGGGGCTAGAATAATGCAGAATACTTTGCAAGGTTCTCGGCTCATCTACCTTATCTCTAATTTATGAGACTACCTTGGCCTTATACGATACCTAAAGTGTTTACTATTGAGTCATTCATGATCAGTTAAGGATTTGCTTTTTTCTTCATGTTATTCATTTCGAGCCCCATAAATCCATGCAGCCTCGTCCACAGGAATCCATGAATGTGTTTGTTTACTCCGTACTCTAGGCTATAGTCTATCTAGGCTACATGGGTAGTTCCAGATGAATCAAGCTTAGAATCCGAGTCAAGACTACACCATGTGATCAAATCCTTAATATGATATTCATCATATATAGGTTGATCGCGAAATAAAACATTAACCTCGTCCTTACTGCTCCGTTTGCAATCAATCAGGAAGCTTCTATCAATACATCCAGAAATCAGTATTGTGTTCTGGCTATCAGGTAACCCTTGAGTTCTACGAGGAAAGTTTAGATAGTTAAAACTTCATGTCGAAAACTCCAGAGAGAACTTATGAGATTAAGATACCTAATTTCAGGGCTGCCGCTGCTGCGCTCAAGGTTCAAGGACCCATGATGATTGACATATATTTTCCAGTCGCAGTTAGGGAGCAGCATTGGGTGGTTTCTCGAGATTGGTTGCGAGAGTCGAGGCTACCCAGAACCTGCTCGCGGCGCAAACAAAACAAACGGACCTTCGTCACCGGTTGATCCATGCCACGTGATACGCAATTGGCCATAATTCTGTTTGGTTGAGTATTGTGGTTTCTCGCGCATGAGACTAGTTTCTCGCAGTCTCGGTTTTCTTCTACTATTATAATTAGGAGGTAGAATTGTGACCCGAAGCTTTAAAGTTGTATAACTGTGGTATATCCTTTTTATTGATATCTGTTTTTTTTTCTTTTTTTTGAATCACTATCGAACTACAGGCCCTGAAACCGATGTCGAGTATTATTGATATCTTGAGTTTGGGTCCAGCAATATCATTTCAATGACTTCCCGAAAGCCTCTTTTGAGAAGTGGATGAAGAAGCTCAAGTTGCAAGTTTTGGGTATAACAAAGCATTAGGCTTGACACCGCTTAGAGAGACATTGTTGAATTTAGCTTCCCCCAAACCCTCTCATATTTCTCCCCAGTTCTCCATCCATTCTCTTGATCTCGTTCTCCATTTCCTCCCTTTTCGCCTCAAGCGCAGCTATTTCTGCCTCCTCCCTCAGTAGCATCTCATATGTTATTTCAACTCCCCTGTTGTCCGCCAGCTCCTGTTCATATTGATAATCTGCCGTATCATTCCGTCGATGAAGGACGTTCAGCTGAGCCTGTTGGTCATTTACCAAAGTCTCTAGAGCTGACACCGAATTCGCAAGGCGTATATATTTCGACCGAAGCCGTGATACATTTTCAAATGCTCCAGGCATAGGGCTATTCGAATTGAGTTAGCAAGGCTTAAACTCAGAGTGTAGGACTCGGCTAGCTCACTAGTTCTGGACCAGTTTCTCTGCACCCTGTAGCAGAACATCCACATCGACCTCTCCGGTTGCTAAACCGCCAATGCCTCCGCCGACCCCTCCACCCCCGCCACGGCGAAGCTGCTCAACCATATCCTTCCCAAGCATCGCTGCAACAGCTGTATTTCTCCTGGGAGCTCTAGTGGGCCCCTGTGACAATGATGGGACTGTGAATAAAACCCGCTCATGAGACTCTGTGTCGCGGATGAGAGAGGTTATGTTGTCTGCGCGGAGAATGGCCTGTCGAGCATCGTTAGCCCGGAAGTGTAGTTGGGCGTAAAGCAGATGATGCCCACATTGGTAAATATCGACGGCGGCGGGAACGGGAGGCTTTCAATGCTGGCGGCAGCGGCTTCGATCTGGCCCAAGTGCTGCAGCAGGTTTGAAGAGGACATTAAGGGCTGTGCTGGGAGCTGTGGAGAGGTCACGTCGAGTGTTCAGAGGTTAATGTATCAATTAATGGCGAGTGGGAATGGGGTCCTAGAGTAGCACACAAATCCTGGGCGATCGTCTGTACCTGCGCGGAAGGGTGCGAGTGTGTTCTTGTACACAGACTAGACCTGCGTTGGTGCGAGTGCAGGCGACAGCCGTTCCTGGACGCAGGCGGGCAGAGGCGGGGGCACGAGACTAGGCGGGGGCCCGCGTAAATCACAGCACCTGGAGCACCAGCAGCCTTGGCGAGATGATGCTCCCCCCATGCGTAGACGTGAGGCTTAGCTGGCGAGGGCGGTGGTTGCTGAGTGAGTGAGCGAGTGGAGCAAGCAACCAAGCATACGGTGCTGCCAATCCCTACAACCACCACTGCACCCCACCACTACCACTACTACCCACCTCGTAGAGCACCCCACACCCCCTGCCCCACACGACCTCAATAATATCACCGGCTTACAGACATCACTTCGTGGTACATAGTTCCTGACCCTACGCTCATTCTGCCCAGAAGGACAGCTACTACCCCAGTCAGTGACTTTACTGACGTATACACCGCAGCCACCACACAGCTCCTATCACGATGGTGGACAAAGGTTCTCTCCGATCAAACAAGCGCTCAAACTCCACCTCTAAAGACAAAGACAGCAAAGATTCATCCAATACGAAGAAGGGTGCAGCGGCATCATCGGCAAAGCCCACCCGAAGCTCAAGCAGAAGGTCCAAGAAGGCCGAGGACGAAGGCCGGTCAGAAGCCGAAACGGCGGATACTGGTGAGGATGTAGAGATGAAGGATGAGACACAAGGAAGGATCGAAGTGACGCCAGTGCAGCCAACGCAAGCACCAAAGGATGACGATGGAGATGTTGAGATGGTTGTCGATGACAAGCCAGTAGCTGCTACAGACGACAAGCCCACGGAGGACCCTGTTCTCACAGTGGCAAATGGTGAGTCTAATATACGGGTCCTATTCTCAAAGCTTGGTGCTGATGAGTTTATGGTGTTACAGAAATCAAGCAGAACTTCGCATTGTTGGAGCGGGGGGTAGCTAATTTTGATGCTCGATTCTCTCTGAGGGTGCTGCGGTCTATCCCATCCCTCAGACGCCGCTTATCTGCGGAGATATTGAGCAAAGTCATCTCAGAAACCTATCCAGCCGACTATGCTCCCGCCCGAAGGCTCCTACTGCTCCTAAGCAAGGACGGGTCGCAGTTCACTCCCGATACAGCCACAACCGTTGCAGAGACACCTTTACCAGTTCTTCCTGAAATTGATGTATATCTTGGATTCCTCATCCAGGTCTACCTTTTGGACAAAAAGTCTATCGAACTTGGTGCGAAATTCTCTACTGAGCTTGTGAAGAAGACCCACGGCCTCAACCGTCGTACTTTGGACTCCCTCGCGGCCAAGGTCTATTTCTACTATTCTCGGTTCCACGAGTTGCTTGGTAATGCCGCATTACTTGAAATCCGGCCACAGCTTTTTGCTTCTCTCCGAACTGCTACCCTCCGAAAGGACATCGAAACTCAGGCCACGATAATCACTCTCCTACTCCGAAATTATCTGGCTACCTCACATTTCACCCAGGCCGATCTCTTGGTATCTAAAACTAAATTTCCCGAATCTGCTGCGAACAATTTGATTGCTCGGTACCAATATTACCTTGGAAAAATCCGTGCTATACAACTCAACTACACTGCTGCATTTGATGAGCTTAACGGAGCTACCCGTAAAGCACCCCAGGTACCTGCAGCTGCTGGCTTCATCCAAGCTGCACATAAGCTGAAGATCATCGTTGAACTGCTTATGGGCGACATTCCCGATCGTGCTCTCTTCAGACAACCCATGTTGGAGAAGCCTCTCCGACCATACTTCAACCTTGTCCATGCCGTACGTGTAGGTGAACTTGACGCCTTCTTCGACGCCCTGAAAGCCCATGAGGAAACCTTCAAGCGCGATGGAACCTATACCCTTGTCCTCCGCCTCCGACAGAACGTCATCAAGACTGGTATCAGAACAATGTCTTTGTCTTATTCCAGAATCTCACTCAAGGAGATCTGCATCAGGCTTCGTCTTGATAGCGAGGAATCTGCAGAGTATATCGTTGCAAAGGCGATCAGAGATGGTGTCATTGAAGCAACAATCAATCACGAGAAGGGTTACATGCAGTCGAAGGAGTTGATGGATGTTTATGCCACTCAGGAGCCACAAGAGGCGTTCCATGCTAGAATTCAGGCCTGTATGGGCTTGCATAATGAGAGTGTTAAGGTAATTAGGACCACATACCATCCATCCCTTCACAGCCTTTCTTTATCGATTCAGGCCAAATACTAAATTTTGCTTCACCCCAATTCTCTAGGCAATGCGCTTCCCCATGAACCAACACCGTCTTGAACTTAAGAATGCACAAGAGGCACGTGAACGTGAGAGGGAACTTGCCAAGGAGATCCAGGAGGGCGACATTGATGAGGACGATGCAGGTGGAGATTATGATGGATTGTAAAGAAAGAAAGGAACGAAAGGAAGGAAAGAATGAAAGAATGAAAGAAATCATAGAACGATATAGCTACTGGGGTTTTTTTTCTGTTTCTTTACTTTTTACTGTTTTTTGTGTGTTTTAGTAATTATAAACTTTTTTTTTTTTTGCTTAATTGCAATTTGTTTATACCACCAACTACTCTTTCATTCGTTTGAGTTTTATCGCTGAGGACGTTTTATTTGTGAGGTGTGAGGTGTGAAGGTGCGAAGTGACGGTACCCACGGTTGGTGAGGCTCGGGTTTAGCTGTATGGGTGTTGGGTGGCAGGTTCGTGGATTGAAAGGCCTAGGCGTGGTCATGATGTTTATGCTTTCTTCTCTCTTTTGTGGCATGTCAGGTATAGAAAGGAGGATGATGGAGTGGTGTTGCAAGATCGGGGCGGGGGATTATGTTCTCGTTCCAAGGGGGGGATCCCACGTTTCAAGCTCTCATGTTCCATCCAATCACTTAGGGAGTACTCAGGTGTGTAGTACGTTATGGCCTGTTTTATCATTAGACGCACTCTATTAAGGTGGATACTTAGGTAAGTTACGCTGTTTTATACTACAAGCAAAGCATATATAGTTTAATATAAATGATCAAGTATGTTACGTATCTCACTGTTCTCTTATGTTGAAGATTCAAATGGTACGAGAACTTGGTTGTCGTTATATATAGAGTATGCTATAACATGTAAACAAAGTGACCATGGAGGGGCACGTGCTCCTGGAAGGCCTTCTTCATATTCAACATTAACTATGGCCATGTTCATGTTTTTTCCTTTTCAATTTTCGATTTGCCTCACGGTGCTTTAAACTGGCCATGGGAGCTCGATTTTTGGATCAAGATTGCAATTGGAGCCCACTACCTGTTCATATGTATGTTAGAGTACACCCGTCGTACGCACGTGCACACTCCACTCGACTCTTGCTCTAGATCTTAGATGTTCTAATTTAATTACCAGAAAAAAGAGAACGAATGAATGAACGAATTCAAAATCCCCACTTTCCCCAAACACTTCAGTTAATGCTCGAACGTAGCTACCTACCTGCTTATAAACTTGGGTATAAGTGTCCCCCCCCCCCCTCCATACAACGAAAGACCTACTTCTTTTTTCCGTAATGTAGGCAGGCAGGCACACATCATGATCAGCTAAAACTACCTACTTCTTACCTACCTAAGGTACTGTGACCGATCCGATCCGATCGGTCAACCAGCCAGCCGAGCCGGCCGGTGAACCGAGAATCGGATTCTCGGGATCTCGGAGTGTAGATGTAAGGTTATCTATCGACACGCACGCACGCACGCACGCACGCACGCACGCCCCCTCAAGAGCTAAGTACATATGTATCACTTGGCTTGTGTTGCTTCTGTTCTTCTGCTGCACTGCATGCACAGCACACAGCCGTCTCTCCGTCTGCCAGACGTCGTCGACCTGCATAATGCACCCTACCTGTGTACGAATAGAGCTCTGTATTCCGCACCGCAGCTCACTCTATCTAATTGGCCAGACCAGGCCTTCTTTTGTCCCCATAATCACGCACGCACGCACACACGAGTTATTCACTCGAGAACCGGCCGGCCATGGAGTTAATGTTGAAAAGCATACACATGAATTCTGCCAACTCACAAAGTAGATAAACATGCACCTTCATAAGCACATTACATTACAGCACATATCCCAAGAAAGGGCGTTTGAGGGAACGAACTTTGGCCAGCATTTTTGTCTCTCTCTCTCTCTCTCTCTCTCATGAAAAAAGCCATTAAGCCATAAGCCATAAATATAGAAGATAGTTTGTGTCTTTACCAATAAAACAACCTTATATGAAGAAGAGGAAGAATGTAACAACATCTTTCCGCCTCCACACACGAACCCCCTTCCCCCTTCCGCCATCTCCTCAAAACAATATGCAGATAATAGTACCAAGAATGAATAAAGCCTTAAAGGAAAATAAAAGAAAAAAGAAAAAAAAACACTACGCCCGTCCCCATCAAACCGTGATGACCATTAGACGTCGTTTAGGGCTGCCATGAGCTAGAAGCACCAGAAGGTATGATCTCATGGTATCATTGCCCATGAGGCCGTTTCCCGACTACACCAACCAAAAAAGACACGAACACACACACACACAAAGGAGACTATCCGGACAGAAGCTGCAATAGTTGTTCCGGTGAAAATGGAAGTGGTAGAGCATGGCGAAGTGGATGGCTTATGCCTTGGTAGTTTCAATTCGCATAGTTTCCGATGCCCGCAACCCAATAATTCGCCATCTAACGGTTTTGCAAAGAAGAAGAAAAACATCACACCAAGCCAACCGAAGGAATAAACAACTCAAACGGATAACTAGATGGCATATTTCCTTGTCCATTCCCTTGCCATAGCCTCGTATCTGGCGCGGTCCGTCTTGTACACATGTGCAATTTCCGGCACAAGTGGGTCGTCAGGGTTAGGATCCGTCAGCATAGAGCAGATGGAAAGTAACACTGGAAGTCCTATTAGCATTCCATGCAAAAGAGCTGGTAGACTTGTTGCAAAGTGGGGTTATCTAACCTTTCGAGATGGTGAGCGCTGGCGACCACTGGTCTCTCAGGATATCCAAGCAAATGCTTCCATTGGCATTGATATTTGGGTGATAGATGCGGGTTGTGAAGTTCACCTTCGGTGGCTTGAAAGGGTAGTCTGTTGGGAAAGCAATGCTTAGGAAAAAGACGCCTGATGAATATGGGCTGTCGGCCTTGAGTGGGTGAAAAACGTCAGTAAATATGACATCAAGCTAAGCTGAGCTGTCCGCCTCCTATGACTGGTGTCCAGGGGGTAGCTAGCTCATGTCCACTCAGGACGTGGATCTCAACATACAGGTCCCATAATTGTAGCTTGCCAGTGGAACTGCAGGATACTGTTAGTAAATGCTACAGCACATCATCTCCAGGGACAATAGACATACCAAATCATCGCCGATAGGGCCAGCGGAGCAAGAGCTGGGCGGATCACTGTCCACGGGATAGCTGTCAGTATGGTGTAGCAGTGATGATCCATAGCTCTGGAAGCAAAACGGTCCGGCTGAGGGGTGCAAGGCGAGCTTGAGGGGAGCATACCGTCCGAGATCAGTCAACTCCTTGTTAATGCGCTTAAGTGCCATAGTGTGTGGTTTGTGTAGGTGGTGTCTGAACTCGAGATGTTAGTGGGGTTCGGCAGAGAAGATGATGCTGTTGATAGCACGACGATAAGGAAGGCTTGGAGGGGCAGCAATCACAGAGCAAGAGCTTGCAGAAACACTGACTTTATAAAATAACTATTTAGCTAAGTTGACCTCTGGGTCTTCGGGACGTGTGGGTGATGGAAGGGGGGGGGCGTGATAGCTGTGAGGCGGGATACGGAGGGGGAAGAAGAAAGGGAAGGGAGGAGGGCGGCGAGAGAGAGGGGAAAAGCTGGGTCTGTCGACGACGGGGCCCCCCATTAGCGGCGTGGGAGAGAATGTGCTGGTGCCCTTTGTCTTGGCACGTCGCCCTCCGGCTGACTGCGGAGCTGCCGCCCACCGGCGGCGTGGGGCGAGGGCGAGCGAGTGGCAGCTCGTGTGATGACTGGGCGGGAGCCTCTCAGCTGCCCTGCCCTGGGCCCCATTTGAGTTTGATAAACCAAACATATCGAAGGCTTCAATTATACATGCGAGCAGTACATGCTTTGCTGCCCCCCCCCGCAGCCGCAACCGCGGGGTCGAGAGGCGGGTACCAGGGTTACTCCTAGGTACCTAATACCATACTAAAAGCCACCTGGACTAAGCAGGTACTCTATTCCATCCTGCTTGAGGGCTGTGGGAGCTTAAGCACCCTGACACTGTGTACCTGCCTGCTCTCTGGCAGTTTTGGCCCTTTTCAATCAATGCCCTCTCGACACTTGATGCTCCTTGTGATCGTTTAGGGCCCAAGCGTTTAAATATCACCATGAAACTCGTGTGAGATCGACGTGCCAGGTGGAGGAGGTAGGCTACAGAAATAGGATTGTAAACATCTTTTTTTAGATTCGAGGCACAGAAATTTCACGAGAACATGCATCACATTTGTTCTCATTAAATTCTACTTAGTATACTAACCTTCTGTTTACCCACGTGATCTAACATGCATTCTTACTACATACTCCCTCTTTAAGCTTTGCTCTTATCTTCCGGTTCGGGCACTAACCCGTTCGAACATGCTCCCGGAAATCATATTGGCCCGAAAAAAACGCATATATAAAGAAGAAGCAAAAACAGATTGAAATACTACCTGGTCTCACAAGGTGACACTTACCTTCGGTATTTTTCTTGATCTGGTAAGTAGTTGCATGGGCACATAAACATATGCTCTCCATCTCACTCCCAGGTGTCCCTCCCCTCCACTTCAAGACTATCGAATCTGTGTTCCTTCTCATCCCCTTATAATTCTTCATCCGTATCTCTGTAATGCCAGTCGATGCGTGGCTCCCAATCCATGACCATGTGCGTTTCGTTTGTCACAATACGAACACCAGCCACCTCCCCCATTTCCTTCAGCAACTTTACCGGTGGCTCAAGATCCATTTTTCCGAGCATCTCTTGCTCCTCAAAAAAATCCGGAAGAAATCGACTATACCTAGGGAACCACCCAGGATGAGGGTATGAGGCAAACTCAAGATTCCCAGCCGAGCATGTCGAGGCTTGTTTCTCCTGCACAAGCTGCTTGAGCAAGAAAGAAACACATCTGTTGAACGTGAGACGTTTCCATATAAAGCCATCATCCAGTCGATGAATCCATAACTTCTTCAGTTGCTGTGGTAGACTCCTCGAAAAGGCAAATGACAGTTTTGGCACATAGTGTTCATCATCCCCATCATGCTGGAGATCATTGAAACCCGACCCTCTCAGCGCACTTACCAGTTCATCCATCCTTGTATGCCCCAATAATACCGTAAGACTCCCGCTCAGCCTCTCGAGTTTCTCCATCTCTTTCCCAAACGGCAGCAATCCCTCCCCTACATAACCTACCCCATAATAGTCCTCCTCCTCAGCCATATTGCTTTCATCTGGCGCAATCCGCAACATGTAGTAGTGGCCGGGGGTGAGCATGCCATTAGGCAGTGGTGAGCCTAGAATTTCTAGATCATCAATCCCATCGTCATACCATTGATGTACCACTGAAACCTCTATGAGGGTGTCCGACCGGATCTCTAATGTTTTTCGCAACCATGCTAGATTGGAGTATTGAAGCTCTCCATCACAATCAATGTTACGGTAAAGTAAATAGCGGAGGGTCTCTACGCGGGGACAGACATGGAGTAACCCGGCTAAGATTTCCTGGTGGCCAGTGGTTAACGCCAGCGATTTGAGGGAGTTGCAGTACATTCCCAAGCCCTGCGTGGGTAGTATGGGGGGCGTAAAGTTCGAGAGAGTGAGGGAGATGGATGAAAGTTGTATATGGGGGGACGTCAGAAGCGGGAGCACGTATATATTTGAATCCATCTCATATTGAGGATCTGACCAGCGGCAAAATTGGCGGACGTGAGATGTCAGGGTGCACATGTCGATTGATTTCAGGTTTCCCCATAACGGCCGCTGCGCGGGCTGCAGCCGAAGATCCAGAAGTTTGTACAAGTAGATAGGGTTGCTTCTCTCATGTGTGTGGTCGAGGTCGAGGGTCATGCATTGGAGGTTTGGCAGAAGCGAGAGGAGGATTGCGGTCAGGGCATCGCAGTCACCAAGGGCTATCGCAGCGTGCCATCCGTCACCGCCATCACCACCACCGGCGCCCCCTTCCTGTATTCCAAGCTCATTCATCCTCGCCCGCAATATGCCCCGTTCCACATCATTGAAGCATGTGTCCACACCTGTCGTTGCATTGTATATCAACTTCATGCACCACCTCACCAGTACCACCCGGGTCACCATGGCCGCAAGGTCTGGCCGGCACAGTAAGGTCCGCAACAGGAGGACTACTGGAGGGTCTGTGGAGTTCGTCCAGATGAGATTGAGGCTGGAGTATATGTATCCCGAGGTGCATATTCGGAGCGGGCGACAGGTGGATGAGAGTGAGACGAGGTCTCGAAGGGAGTCCGGCACAAGTGAGTCCGCGTCGTCTGGGTTCCCGCCATAGAGCTCGAATTTCTGCGGATGGAGGTAGGCGAGGATGGTGTCCAGTATTTCCGGAGGGAGGGTCGAGATGTAGGAGTGTTGAGGTGGTTTGGCCATTCGGATGCCAAGCTGTACTTACCTTGTCGTATAGTCGCGTGTATAAAGCCTGAATGTAATTTGTCAGGCACTGCCGGTCCGAAGGTATACTTTGTATAAATAATTACTGTTTGAGGTAAGTGATTGGGAAAACTTTAAATGGGGTGGCAGATGTACGAGACTACTCTGCTCGAGTAGAAGTGTTGACATGGATTAGGTAACTCGAGGCTAGATTAGGTATGCCCATGTACTCAAGTAGGAACTCGAGTATCTTGCTATGATTCATACAACCCTGTAAATGACGGCGAGGCACCGGCAAGGAGGTTTATATACATGTACATAACGAATAATGCCTAAATTCTTTTTAATTGGCCATGGACATAAACACATAAACATCTCATAGATATACATAGGTAGATATAATCCAAAAAAAAAAATTCCACTATACCAAGTATTAAGAGGTAGCTATAGCTACAGGATCCCCCTAAATTGTTGTAAAAGCTCTGGCATATAACTAGACTAACAAAATGCTTGAACGCCGGTGATTGCTCTTCCAATAATCAAGCCTATTTATGCACATCGTGGGTCAATAATCTTCCCAACTATACTCAAACATAACTGAGAGAACGCAGATGAAAGGCTCCAAAATGCTCCTGTCATAGGAAAAAGAAATCAAAGACTTACTATGAATATCACTCTGTCCTTCATATGTCTGCGTGACGTATAGATTTGCAACATGTCTTCCTATGCCATATTCATCCGAAACAGCATTTCCGCCAAAGATTTCCTGAAGGCTGTATATGGGGAAGGTGTTAGTTCAAAGGCAGCAACATTATCTTGAGAACAAGCATGATGCACTTACGTTCTCGCATTTACCAAGGCTCTATCGCAGTTTTGTCGTTTAATGATCGAGATCATCTCTGGCCTGGCCATACCCTTGTCCATTAATCGGCCTACTTGTAGTGATCTTAATATTGCCATAAAAAAACATTAGCTTTTGGTCAAACTTTCTTTCAAATGGAATACAGCCTCTCAAAATATACTCACGCAAACAGCCCGAACGTTATGTCTGTCAAAGCATCGGACAACTTCTTCTGCACAAGCTGATACTTCGCCAACGAGTTCCCCTTGAACTGCTTCCTCTCCAACGAATACGTCCTCGCCCTATCCAGACAATCTTCAAGCGCACCCATAGTCCCCCAAGCAATCCCGTACCTAGCATTGTTCAGGCAACTGAATGGACCAGCAAGACCTTGGACGTCTGGGAACAAGTTCGCTTCAGATACTTCGACATCATCGAGATGAATCATCCCGGTGATTGAGGCACGAAGCCCAGTTTTATTCTTTAGGGCGGGGGTTGAGAGGCCGATGCCGGCGGTGGCACGCTCCACGAGGAAGCCGCGGATTTTTCCGTCCAGTTTGCCCCAAATTAGTAGGACGTCGGCTGGAGCAAATTCTCTACTTGTTAGTATGATATAGAGAAACGGGGTGGTTTTGAAGGGTCCTTACAGATGGGGGAGTTTGTAATCCAGGTCTTGGATCCGGAGAGAAGGTATGTACCAGCTTTTGTTGGATGTCTTCTGGCTACTGTTTCCATTCTAAATTTTTATCGAAGGAGTTAGATTCTATTCGTTCCTCGAATTACCCTGAGAGGACTTACGAGCCAGGATCAGATCCATGATTTGCTAAATCTCAATAATTAGTTGGGTTCAAGAACAATGAATTTAAAAGGGAAAGAAAACCTTACGTTCAGTCAACCCAAAACACCCCACAATCTTTCCCTTCGCCATGCCAGGAAGAAATCTCTCTTTTTGCTCGATTGTTCCATGTTCATCAATTGCACCCATAACCAGTGAGCTCTGCACACTCATCCCACTTCGATAGCCGCTATCTACTCTTTCAACTTCTCTGGTTATCAGCTATAGGGAGGTTCGGTTAGTATGGTAAAGTTGTAGTCCGAATTGTGAGAGAAGTCACTCACTCCAGATGATACATTGCTGACACCAGCACATCCGTAGCCTTTGATCGTGGCTCCAAGAAGTCCGAGTTCGCCCATCTCTTCAAGGATCCGCTTGTCGTAGTTTTCATCTCGGTATGCCTCTGTTCAAAATCCAGCAATGCATCGCTTGCATAATCAGCCCACGGTCTCAATTGACATACTCGATTATAATAAACAAAATTGGATATACACGCCGAGACTGTAGGCCATGATGATGGGCCACCAAATTCAAAGAAATGGAGATAAATGGGTTGCTTACGCAAAACTCTAGGTAATAACTGTTCCTGACAATACTGCCTTGCTGTCTCCGAAATCGCAATTTCGTCCTCAGATAGAGCTTCGGAAAGCCTTAGGGGGTCCTGCCATGAGAACGGCTCTTGCGACATGTGAGTGACATAGCTCCTCGTTCCCGAAGCAGTATCAATTGCTTTTACTGAAGCTCGTGAGGGTATTGTTGTTTGCTTCAATCCCGCTACTGCTCGCGCCGTAGCACGGACAAATTGAGGCCGGAACATTTAGGCGAGTATCAAGCTGTCTCGTGTAATTGGCGAGGGCAGCAGTTGTATTGGCGGGCCTTTGAATTTGTGCAGAAGTGAAATGAATTGTGCTGTAATGTCGGTGTTAGTCTGTACGTTTCTGAGCTACCTACTTGCTGGAATGCGTAGAGAAGTAGTGTTGCGCTTACCTCGGCAAGCCTCCGAAGGTGCCGAGAGCTCCGAAACTGAGGCAAGTAATGGAATAGCTGTATTGGGAAATGCTCTGCCCATCAAATAGATCCGGCCGAGGAGTCCCGTGACTCACACACGGCTTATCTGCGTAGTCACGAGGTGATAAGGCTACCCCTGTGTGCAACAAAAGCGGCGGGAGAATTGAACTTGGAGAGAGTCACCCCCGGCTTGGCAACACACTCTGCTCTACGGCAGCCGGCACGCCGACCTCTCATCCGGGCCAATTGGAGATGGCACGCTCTCCCGCAAAATGCTTAGCCTGGCGACGCCAAACAAACGCGCGTAGGTTTGCACTAAGCGCGTCATATCGGAACCTCACGTCCCCCCAGAATCACGGCCGTCCAAGCTCTTCGGGCAGTTTCAATACAGCTACAACCCACACCAACTCCACCACGCCACACAATCTGCACCTCAATATCACCGCCGCCGACAGACTCTATTTAATTTCTGCGCCGGAAAGAACACAGGATGGGTATTAAGGGTCTTACGGCGATTATCCAGGAATATGCTCCTGATGCGATAAAGAAGGTGGAGATCAAGAGCCAGTTTGGTCGCAAAGTTGCTATCGTGAGTACCTTCCTCAACTGCGCAAGAAAATTTTCAAGTATGTCTAGATACTAACAGGTACCCTGGATATAGGATGCGTCAGTACCACCTTGAGCGAGCGAAAGTTATGGTACAGACTCGTATGCTGATTAGGTTTTGGATAATAGCTCGATGAGTATTTACAGCTTCTTGATCGCCGTGCGGTCGGGCGGTGAGCAGTTGACGAACGAGAGCGGAGAAACGACGTCACATTTGATGGGAATGTTTTACCGGACGTTACGGATGGTTGAGAATGGAGTCAAGTACGGCCATACCATGATATTCCTCCACAGAGAGTTGAACTGATCGTCTTCATCAGGCCAGTCTATGTTTTTGATGGAAAACCACCCACAATGAAATCCGGTGAATTAGCAAAACGTACAGCGCGGAAAGCCGAGGCTCACGAAGCCCACGAGGACGCAAAAGAAACCGGAACGGCCGAGGACATCGAAAAATTCTCCCGAAGAACAGTCCGCGCAACACGAGAACACAGCGAGGAATGCAAGAAACTCCTCACACTCATGGGAATCCCATGGGTTGATGCCCCCACCGAAGCCGAAGCGCAGTGCGCAGCCCTCGCAAAAGCTGGGAAGGTTTACGCCGCTGCGACCGAGGATATGGATACCCTATGCTTTTCCACACCTGTCTTAATCCGCCATCTCACCTTCTCTGAGCAAAGAAACACAAAAGACCCCATCCAAGAGATCTATCTCGATAAGGTCCTAACGGGACTAAACATGCCCATGGAACAATTCATCGACTTCTGTATCCTCCTCGGCTGCGATTACTGCGACACCATCCCCAAAGTCGGCGCCAAAACCGCGCTGGAGCTCATCCGAAAACACGGCTCAATCGAGAAGGTCGTCGAGGCGCTCAAAGCAAACAGCAAATTCACCATCCCAGAACACTACCCATTCGAGGGTGCCAGGGAACTCTTCCTACAACCCGAAATCTCGGATCCAGAGCAGTTTGATTTTAAATGGACGGGCCCGGATACGGAGGGATTGGTCAAGTTTTTGGTGGATGAGAAGGGATTCAATGTTGATAGGGTGAAGAATGCTGCAAAGAGATTGGAGACGCATCTCAAGTCGGCGCAACAAGGTATGTACTGCAACTGTTACCCCCTGCTTCCTCCCAACAGGATGAACACACACGCACACACATACATTGCCCTTCAAACTGCCAGCCCATGCACATGAAATATTCAAAAACGCACGGAACATTATCCCCATCGTCAATTCATCCCTCCAACCCCCCGGCGCTCTATACCCACTGAACCGCCTGTGCAATCCTGTCCATCCTTACCTCTACCTTGATTTTCCTTTTTTTTCTGCAAGCAACCCCCCTCCTCCCGCGTTCCTCCCAACGTCCTCCCCTCCTCTCTCCGTCCGACACGTGTCCGTCCATCCATCCATCATGCACAATGCACAACACCAAAGCTCAGACGAGAAGCCAACGTTTTCTTTTCTTCTATCACATTATATCTTGCATTTTACAATTTACACCTGAACCAATAAATGCTAACATATATATTTCCACCCAATAAGGCCGTCTAGATGGGTTCTTCAAGGTTCTTCCAAAGACGGACGAGCAGGTTGCGTCGCAGAAGCGCAAGAATGAGGAGAAGCAGGTGGAGAGGAAGAAGAAGTTGAAGGCGGATGCGGCGGCGAAGAAGGGGTTGAAGGGGAAGCCGAAGGGGGCTGCGTAAATGTTTCTACTTACCATTTTACTTTGCTATTGGCTTCAGGCCCAGGGTTTTGGTTTTTTTTTTATGACTTGATGCTGTTGCGAGTACTAGTGTTTTGAATTTGTTGCTGTTGTTGGCGGTGTTGAAAATTTAATATAAGTTTTTTTTAGGTCACTTCAAGTACTTTATCTCACGAGCAGGTCTGTTCAAGCTTAAGGGAAATGCACGACGTTTGCTATTGCGTTTGCAGTTTGTTTTTGACAGACAGCTGCTGCATCATGTCCGTTTGTGGTCCAGGTGGTTGTTTGTTCTCGTGTTGTTGGTGCACATACATTTTTTTGGTGGTGGGGAGCGTTTAGGCGACGTGAAGGATTAATATTGATGATCATGACCCAATGCATGAATCATCGATTCTTTTTTACGTCACGACAATTTGATATGGCTACAATGATCGATACCTAATCTCTTGACAGATCTAGAGTGAAATAGCTACGATAGCTAAATATTATAAAGCATGTATTTCTCATCCCCGCTTGCAAGTTAAATACAAGAACCTCAGATATTCATGATCAGATATCGATGTCACGAGTCCCTCAGACAAGCTACTGCCGTGGTTTGGATGTAAGCTTCCGAACGAATGATAACACAGCAATTATAAGCTCATGCAAACTGTTGGGCATCCTCAAGCATTCGTGCCTACTTTGTTTTTGCTTCAAGAAATCAAGCAGTCCAGATCTCAAGTTGGGGGTGGGACGAGGGGGCAAGGGGGGCTAAATAATGTGGTGTTTTGAGTTAAGACGGGGGGAATGGGTGGATGTGATCACCTCCAAGAGGGTCTGGGCAAGAGACTATGTGATCACCATACCAGGTAAATACTCTAGGAGGAAATAGCTCCTCTACTTCTCGATTCGGCTCCAGTCCCCCCAGTTCCACCCACATAGGGAAGTAAAGAGGAAGAGCAAGGCAAGTGAGTGAGTGAGTGAGTGAGTGACTGACGAGGCTAGAAAAAGAGTTTCTGCCGGACCTACCGGCAAGGCAGTCGCTCGCACCATCATCCACCTCGAGACGCTGCCATCCATCTTTCAGAACACCATTCAATTCATTCATGTCCCACTATGTCCCTCTAGATCCATATGCCCCCACGGAAACGAGAGATTATCAAAGAAGCCTTACTCTGCTCGACTCGAAGGCTCTGCACTGTCTTCTGATGCCTACATTCCAGCGCAACCGCTTCGGTATAACCAGGCCAGGTTAGATACTCGAGTAGGGCTCTCGCTTCTCTCCTTCATCCTTCAGATAGTCTCGTTCCCTCACTAGTATTCTCTAGCACTGCTTCGTGCATGAGGGGGGTGGGGAGGAGGCAGGTACTGAATGGACATGTGGAGTGGGAAAAAAACACCCTGGGGGAGAGGTGGGGGGGGGGAGGAGGTGGGTCGGAAGGAAGTGTGTTCGCTCATTCGTGATTATGATGGGTGTGGATACTAATTCCCCAGTTCTGGAGTCGAATCACTCACTAATTCCCACTCGTGTGGTTGGATTACAGGATAGACAATGTGTGTGTGTGTGAGGTGTTTGAGGGTGTGTGTGCATGTGCGACGTGGGACTATCACGAGAACAGGGACTATCGATTTATTCAACTTCATCTCTCTGTTTCAACGTGAAGATCCGCGTTTTCCAAGAGACAGGATTTCAGAGATTAAGATAAACCATAGTGCATGTGGCGAGAAGAAAGAGGAATGAAAACACGAGACTGTGAAAACAGGCCGTTAGGGAGATCGATGATCATGATGCTATGGCGGCCCACATTGACAGAGATTGTGGAAATCAACCGACTGCGCTTTATTTTCAACCGCTCCAAACCTTTTCTCTCTCGCTTGATGGTCTGGTTTTTCCATTCGAGCTCGGGTCCGATTCTGCTCGCATTCCAGGGAAGCGCAGGCAAAAAAAGGGAAGCCACTTGCAGAGTTCTCTGGGGAAGGGCTTTTTTTTCCTTCGTTCCCGTGGCCGCGCCTTCGATAGACGGGGACCTTACTATCAACAATAACACTCGATCCGAATTTCATTGGACGCATGAAATATGTGTGCAGTTATTATTTCATATCATCGAGGCCTTTGCACAGGAGAATTGAATTTGATTCAGTTCAACAGAAATCAGCGTGCGATTTTTTTCTGACAAAAAAAGTGGGGATTGGGGGGAACATTGTGTTTTTCGGGCAGAGGTGTGCCGGGCGCAACGTCGTCCCCATCCACATCCATCCACCCATCCAAGCCCCATTGCAGCAAGCAACAAAAGCTTAGAGAATGATATTGGGGAGGGTACCCCCTGGGTTAGGGTTTGCCGTTGCTTTTCAGGGATGTGATGTGGTGTGGGTGGTCATGGTGGGTGTGGTGGGCGGACGGCGCGCAGGGGGGGTTTTGCGTTGCGAGGGGAGGGAGGATGTTGCTTGATACTAGTGGTGGTTGTCAGTAGTGGAATGGTGAGGGAAACGAGGGAGGGATTTGAAGTTGGAGGGAGAGAAGCCGAAGGAGGAGGAGGAGGAGGAGGAGGAGGAAGAATAAGGGAAGGGTGGTAGTCTCGAAGCTTGGGTGAGGGAGGTGAGGTACGGGCTGGCCTGCAGGCATTTGGTTGTTGCGATGGAAGTGAGTATGGAGGATGATGATGGGGGGGATGGTTTGATCGATGGCCGGAGAATAGCATTATTCTGTGAGGACTGCAGATGCGCCCGTGGGGCAGCGGAGGGGGGATGCCTACCTAGGTCTCTAGACTACAGACTACAAGGGCATACGGAGAAACTCAAGCGAGGGAGGGAGAGATGGACAGGAATACGTAGTGCCTCGTGACATGTATGGCCCAACATGTTCGTGATGATTATTTCAGCAGGACTGTCGGAAATCCCGGATGCCCCTTCACAAATAGGGAAAATTAGGAAACATTTTTAGATTCACATACTCAGGAGCATCTGGGCTATGTCTGTGCCTAATTTGGCATCAGAGATGGCGATGATTGTGTAGTGAGCCGTTTTTCCATAGACGGCGGCGGCCACCAGCGGGTCCTCCAGAGTGTCCAGATATCGCCCGATGTGCAGATTTCTCCAATCTCCACCCCTCCCGCGATATCTCTCCACGGCGGCATGTCATGCCTGGCTCCAATCTACGCACTCTACTCCATGCTCCGGCCCCTCGCCTCCGCTCCCCCTCCCCTCCCCTCCTCAGGCCCCCTCCAGACCCCTCCAGACCCCAGGCCCCCCTCGAGCAACGTCCATCTCGCGCTGCCTGGCAGCCCAGAGACCCTCCCCAGCAGCAGCTCACGCACCCTTCCACACCACCCCCCGTCCCCTAGTCCCCTGCCTGCCCGCCCGGCCCTGCGCTGCTGCGTCGGTGGCCGACCGGGCGTGGATGCGTGCGGTGGTGGCCGAAGCAGCCCACGCACCCACGCACACACGCACGCAGGCACTACCTCACGCACCCGTGCACCCACTACGCCGCACCTCGCACCCTCGCTCGCACCCACACGGCGGCCGCCCACCAGCCAGCCCACCTCCCACACCTTTTTTTTCTTGTCTGTTTTAGCTCTGGTGCCAATTGATTCGGGCGCTTGATCTGTTGTCGTCGTGCTTAGATACAAAAGCCCTCGCCCCAACCCCACCGTCGCCCGCCCTTTTTTTCTTCCCTCCGTTTCTGAATCCTCCCCTTCTAGCCATCCGTCCATCCATCTTCACCGTCCACCAGCCAGCCAGTCTGCTCATCGCCCCTTCCGCCTCACCACCTACCCAAACCACCCTTTCCAACCAACACACAACCGTCGCAATGGGTCGCCCAGCAGCAGCCGCTTCCACCGCAAAGGCCACCAAGCCCGCAGCCACCAAGAAGGCCAGTGAGGCCTCTCACCCAACCTACCGGGACAGTACGTGATGCCTTTCCCCATGCCATACTCGTTTGTGCATTGCTAACTCGCGATTACAGTGATTGCCGATGCCATCAGCACTGTTAGTAGCATTTCCGCGGTCGCAGAGATTTTAAGCACATACTAACGCGTGATTTTTTTTGAAATTTTCAGCTCAAGGAGAGAAATGGTTCCAGGTTCGTAAACTTTCCCCTCTTGCCATCCACGCGTCAAATGCTAACGTCCTCCCAGCCGTCAAGCCATCAAGAAGTACATCCAGTCCAACTTCAAGGACCTCAAGAACTTCGACACCCAATTCAATGCCGCTCTCCGCCGCGGCGTTGAGAAGGGAGACTTCGTCCAGCCAAAGGGGCCCTCCGGCACAGTGAAGCTTAACATTCATAAGAAGAAGGAAGCCGCTGCCAAGGCAAAGGCTGCCGCCGCACCCAAGGCCGATGCTGCCGAGAAGCCAAAGAAGGCAACCGCAGCAAAGAAGGAGACTGCAAAGAAGGCCGACAAGGAGGCCAAGCCAAAGAAGGCCGCCGCCGCAAAGAAGGAGACTGCAAAGAAGGAGGCCAAGCCAGCAAAGGAGAAGGCTGCCGCCAAGCCAAAGGAGAAGGCCGAGAAGGCCAACGCAGCAAAGAAGGTCAAGAAGGCACCAGCCGTATGTTCCCCCATTTTCTTGTCATGATTTCCATTCATGTATCATCAGCCTCAGGCCACGATGTGGCTAACATGTACCTTTTCTCTCTCTTAAAGAAGGCCGCAGCCGTGACTGACAAGCCTACTGTTTTGACAAAGACCAAGTCCGGCCGTGTTTCTAAGGGAACCGCAGCCGCACCAAAGAAGACCGCAGCCAAGAAGAAGGCCGCCGTCATCTCAAAGAAGGCTGCCGCTGCCGCCCCAGCCACCGAGGCATAAGCGATTGACTAAAAAACCCTCACTTCAAAAAATTCCGAGTTCGATACCACAACGTTTTTCGGCACTTTTTTTTCCCGGTTCCATGGTTTTTTCTTCATTCTCTCTATTCATTGGGGCATCTTATTGCGTTTCAATCTCACGGTGTTTGTGTCTTTTTTGTGAATGATCTCATCTTTCGTGTAATCCGTGGAGGAGGAGATTCGAGGTGGACGTGCCAACAACATTTGCGAAGAGGAGAAAAAATGGAAGGAAAGACAAAAACAGGACCGCATATTGGATGGGGATTTTACTGGATATCGGATACAATAAACCGTGCCGCCGCCGGCGAAACCTCCTCCGTTTCATCATTTACCCGTTAAATGATGGTCGCTCTTGCAATCTCCGACACATCTTTGTCTTTCCGACCCTAATTTCCCTCACACAAATATTGGTTGGCGGCGGCGGCGGTTTCTCTGAGCTTTTTTGGATTACCCGTTGTATTTTGGTCATCTCCTTGTCCATTTTTCCTGTACTCTTTTTTTCTTTCTTTTTTGAGCAAATCGGCGCTGGGTCTTTTTTTTCATTTTCCATTGATTCCAATTTTTCCTTGTTCATCTTTTTTTAACGGCAACTTTACAATCTTCGTGTGCGTGTATGGAGGGACAGGCAGGTGGTCAGGAAGGGAATATCATATGTGTTATGGCTGGCTTTTTTGAATCTGGGACGGAAGGATGGAAACGACGGACGGGTACCAGAAAGAGAAGGACGGAAAGGGGACGGGGAGTGGAATAAGCATCTGTTATTTTTCTTCCTTCCCTCTTGTTTCTTCTTGTTTTCTATAATTGGGATTTTTGTTTATGCAAATTTGTCGGAATAGGATTGTGTTATATGGCAATGTAGATTTTTATTATTTTTCAAACTTTATTATTTCCGCCGATGAGTTGGCGCTTTAGCGAGCGCTAGCTAGCTTTGTTTTGATGTGTGAAGTGTGGATGTCCGTTTGAGAGCTTGTCTGGGTTGGCTGGGTAACCGATGGTGTGTGGACGACAAGGTGCTATGTGGTCAGCTGATGGGACTTCAACCAAGTCATGTGCGCTTTTGTCCCTCGCTTCTTGACTACCGGCTATGAGTTGACATCGACGTTCAATTTACCCATTCGAAGGACAATCTCATTGTAATATGACTATTAATTCCTGAAGTCACTAACGGAGGACATAATTGATTGGGCTACATATCGATCGTCATAATCACCAATATCGCGATCTACCGGTACATTGTATGCGAATGGTGGTTTCTCTCGTTACCCTTCCCATATATTATACCATGAAACCATCTCTTCACATTGATTGTACGAGACTGATGCGCGGACTTGGACTTGGGAATCGAAGATTAAGCCTTCAGGACATTTGGTCTGATCAACAGTCATGTCACATGACTGGCTTTCTTTTTTTTGAGCCTATCACGTGCATCTCTATTCTATTAACAAGCAACATTTCCCCCCAGGCCGAGGTCAGTATTTCGACGAGTCGAGCTCGAGTCTTGGATTTTAGAAGGTGTATTTGAGGAGATATGTACAATTGAGATTATTTTGAAGAGCAATTTGTACATACTTACCTACCTACCTGGCATACTAACAACACCAATACCGGCCGACTTACTCGTAATTCGATTTCGGGGCTCAGCTTGGGGCAAGAAAAGTCGGGATTTCACTTCTCCGGAGGTAGACTGCAAGCTATAACGTTCTACCAGTACATACATACCACTGGACCTTAAGATTCACTACCTACCTCATACATACCTAAAGTACTTCACCTCGGCCATCACCACCACCAGTTCCAGTAACCCCAATTAACCAAACTCAACCACAACTCCTCCCTCAACGTCAACCACCACCACCACCACCACAACCCCCCCCCAAAAAAAATGCGCCCCGCCCTCCGCCTCCTCGCCTCCCCCGCGCTCAACCCCCGCACCAACCTCCCCCTCCTCCCCCCCCTGGCGCTCTACCGCCGCCTGCTGCGCGCCCACCGGAAACACCTCCCCTACGACGCCCGCGCCCTGGGCGACGCCTACGTCAAGAGCGAGTTCCGGCTGCACAGGGAGGTCGACAACCCGATCCACGTGATTGGGTTTCTGACGGAGTGGCAGCTGTATGTGCAGCAGCTGGAGGGCGAGGGGTGGCGCGGCGCGAGGATGGAGAGGGGGAAGGTGGAGAAGATGAGTGGTGAGTTTATTGTTTCCTGAGGGGGTGTGTGTGTGTGTGTGTGTGTGTGTGTGTTTGGGGGTGTTTTTTTGGGGGGTGGGAGTGCGAGTGGCAGAGAGGGGATAGGGAATTGTCGGCTAACGTTTTTCATTTTTTTTTTTTTTTTCAATTGGCACAACAAGACGATCAACTCATGCAAATGTACGAGATGCTAAAGATATTGAAGGGCGAGAGTTCTGCGGGTTCGAGTTCGAGTTCGAGTTCCGATGGCACCAGCACCAACAACGATCCCACGAGTACTGCAGATGGTAACGGTACTGGTACTGGTAGCGGTAAGGATGGATCCGGGTCGAATTCAAAAGCATAAGAGAAATCAACGAACTAGAACTAGATCCTCAAAAATGCGCCTTTTTTTTCTTTTTCTTTTTCTGTTTTTCTCGGGAATGTTTGAAGTGATTGAAAGAGATGTTTAAAGCTATTAGAGATGCATAGATGTAGAAATAGACAATGGGATTAAAAAAGCTCGGCAATGGGCTATAGGAGGTTGCTATATATGGTTGGGATCATCGGGGCAGTGTATGGGGATGCATACTTAAGTATTATCATACGGACGTAGGGTGTAAGATCAGGATGTGTAGGAATATGGCCATGGAGTAAGAAATGATAATGAATTGGGCTCTGAATTCGATCGTGAAATTCTGCAAATTGCAAATGGTTGGTATAATATGTATGTATAGTAAGAACGTGTATACAAAAGAAAAAAAAGACACAATATATACACAATAATATATATGTATAAAAAAAATTGACAAAAGTTAAAAAAAAAAGAGCAAGAAAATTCAAGGTATCTCATCAACGTTAACATAAACATCCAAAATTCTCCACATCTTACATATAAACATGAATATAATCATTCACTCAAGCACCCCGCCATGGACGACCCCCCCCTCCCCCCCCATCCCCCTCTAAGTTATGGAACTCCACTCTCCGGCGCAGGCGGAGGCGGAGGATACTTCATCGTAATGACATGTCCACACCTCCCTCCTTCATCCGCACTACTCCTTACCTGCATCACCTGGTTCCCCGTCCCGGGCCTCTGCTCCTCCACCAAAATCCCACTATTCCTGCCACTCGACTCCCCATCCCCACCACCGCCGGGTGTATCCAACTCTGCCTCCCTCCTCAAAATCTCCGCCGGTGTGGTCCTCGTCGTCCTATTAACAGGCGTGATAGTCTCCTCAATAACCTTCCTCTGAGACCCCCCAGTATTACCTTCCTCAAAATACTCTTCCCGCGGATTGGTGAATTTCCTCTGCTCTTTTGTGATTGTGATGTTTACTATCCCATCTTTATCGTGGTTGATGTTGGTGGTGGTGGTGTTGTTATTGTTCTTCTCATCAGTCCCATCACCACCGACTTCCTTCCCCTTCCCACTCCCCCCAATCACCACACTCTTCCCAGTCACATCCGTAACCATCACCGTGCCCAGCCCAGGCAGCTGCGTCCTCTCCTCAATATTCACCGTCAACACCTCCCCCAACTCCAAATCTGCATCATCATCCCTTCTCCTCCTCCCGCCCCTCCTCCGCCTATGAACCCCCCTGTGTCTCTCATCCTCAATCTGCGGCGTCCATCTCTTGATCATCAGTCTCTTAAAGCGGTTCCATGCGCCGATAGGCTCATCTTCCGCTGTGGGCTTGCGCGGGAGTTTAGCGTCCGAGGTCCAGTATTTGATGATCCGCCATTTAATGCGCGAGATGAATTTGGTTGGCTCGATATCTTTGGGGCCCTGGCGGGTCCATAGTGCCGGATGGGTTTCCTGGAGCTCGTTGAAGAGGTTTTCGTAGAGGCCGCGTTGCATTGGTGCGCGGCGGTGGCGGGCGAGAAGATGTTTGAGGATGTACCATCCCAAGAACACAGCTGCAAACTATCATTAAGAAAAAATATGTACATGTTAGTTTGTGCGGATTCAAATATATTTCTGTAGGGTTGTGAGAGGGAAGGAGGGGAGGAGGGAAATTGGTGTATTGGGATATTTTGTTATGAAGAAAGAAGCCGAGGGAGGGAGGGGAACTCACGAATGGGCATGCCGCGATAAAGAACCATTTTATGCTCGGTGAGGTTGAGTCACCAAAGGTGCTGACGTTCATGCCAAAGAAGCCAACGATAAATGTCAATGGTAGGAAAATAAATGTGATCCATGACAGTCTCCACATTGACGTTCCAAGTTGCAGCGAAGCTCTAGAATCTCTAATCCCCACGGATTTATACATCTATCCACAAGCATATTCCATTAGAATCTTCAATCTCATATGCATCACAACGATACACAATCATGGAGGGGGGGGTCTACTTACAAGATCCGACAAATTCGCTGTCGGCTTGACCAAATCCTCCTGAATCAAGTTACTCAACTTGTCAAATGCAGGATGCACATCCTCCAACCACAGCGTAGTTCCCTCCACCGGATCCAACTCCGTCATTTCAGAGAGATACCTCTTCATCTCCGTGACCGTATCCACATGGTAAAACATCAACTTCTCATACCTCAACCAATTGGCCGAATTCGCCCACAATATAGGCGCACGACTCTCATCCGCTGGCCTCTCATAGATCCCATCTTCAAGGATACTCACGTGTTCCCATGATACTTCAAGAACACCTTCCCATGCCGCAACTACAGACATAAACACATCCTGCAGGATTGCTTTCATGCTGTTGATACAGATTTGTGCGTCCTCAGAGATCACATCAGTTGAGTGGGTTATGGTGAAGGGGAGTCGCCGCCATTTCGATTCCCACGCACCCCGGGCAGACATGAGCGTATCCTCGATGGAATTGGAGGTTGAGTTGTCAAAGATGATGATGGTGCTGCCATTATCGAAACGCTTCACGGCAGATTCGGGGTCGCTGCCGTAAGGACACTCGAGGTCTTCGTCGGGGGTGATAGGTTCTTGGAATTTGTATTGCACGTAGACGGAGAGACGTTGGGAGTGAATATCATAGGCGTGAATTGGGTTTTCTAAAAAGAATGTTAGAAATTCTCATCTCTGGAGATATAAATTGTGAATAATCCAATACGTACCCTCGCTATCAAACCCTTCTAACGCGAGTACTCTATCCTCAGCCACCGGCCCATCTTCACAATTATAATGCTTCATATAATCCATTCCAAATGCCGTTCTTGCGACCCCTCTCCAAGGATCCGCGTGTGTCTTCCATGTTTTTGCGGCCATCAACGGCTTGCCAGCACGCTTTGGCGGCGACTTATCACGAACCCATCGCGCGAAATCTTGCGTCCGGCTTCCAGCTCTATCGAGTTTAAATCGGCGGAGGAGATAGTCTGTTCCCCAGTCGCAATTTTGGACGTGGCTGTAAAAGATTATTAGCTTTTGTTTCTTGTCATATGATTTATTCGTCCAATGGGGGTTGTGGATACGTACAATACTCGCAACGCCGTAGCCGCGCTCCTTTCCTACAATTCCAAAAACCACTACATCAGTTTTCCCATTCCCATGGTACTCGAGAAGAACCGGAAAACATACCTTCCGATAAACCTTCTTCAAGTCATCTAAAGACTCAAACTCCTGCGCCTCCACCCTCCGAATCTGTTCGATGTCCTTCCGATTATAATCAATCATCAACACTCTTGGTTTCTCCAACGTGACTTCATCATATTTCTTGTGCCATTGCAGCCCAGGGACCTTCAGGTTTACACCCCGCCGACCGGATTGTTCTGTTGATTTCAAAGCATCTGAAATTGAGCGTAAGTTTAACCACTCGACGGAATTTTTTGGCGTTCCTCAATTGCTTGTAGCAGGATATGCGCAATGCTGAATTGTACTTTATCGAGATATGACTCACCATTTACAGTTTCAACAGTGGTATATGTCCCACGAGTACTTGGTCTGGAACCAGCTTGCTCTAATGTTTCGTGTGTCATTTCTTCGGTTGCGTACTGCTGCGATCAACCGGCACAATCCGCAACAGAATCAAAACCGATATAGCACTGTTGTATCCCCAAATAATTCCACTTTTTTCCGTGCAAACGCACTGCCCACCTCTTGATACTTCGTTTTCCCTCTCCTCGAAGCCTAAAAGTTCAATCGACGCCCGCCGTAGGGAAAAGAGGGGGGGCGGTCAAGAGGCTGGGGATAGCTGGTATTCAAGTGAGCTTCGGTAAGGTCAAATATATTAAATAGCTTAAGCTTATATCGATCGCAAACACAATTGAGCAGTTAATCCGAAACGTCACAACGGCGGAAATCGTGATTTTGTATTGGTACAAGTGTTAGTGAATCGGCAAAATCAAAACAAAATGAGAGGAAAGGTTCCTCGCTCACGTTCAATCACGTTCGGGATCTTCAGAGCCTTTTATGTAAGTGGTAATGCCCTGCTCTCGACCCCAAAGTCCACACTTAATTCATTGATTTGAGGCTTAGTTCTCTGGGCCTTTTTCCACCTGCATGCACCTACCTGTCCTATGACATGCATGTATCTTTTCCCTTTCATGCTTAAAATCTCACGGTACAAGGGTTGTGAACAGACAGGGATTTTCACAGTCATGCATGTTCAATGGTTGAATCAATGCTTCTTTTGGTTGGTTGGAACGCTCTCCGAAGTGTGCCTTGTCTTGGTATACGCAGGCTTTTGTGTGAAGGAAAGGTGAGATGGTAACACACGTGGTGGGGGAGGGGTGAAATAGTTGCGACCCATGATGTTTCTCGTGAACTGGAACATTCGCCAATGAAGAGGGACTGATCTCGTGCTGGGCCAACTGGTGCGGTTAACCATGCCGGAGAATCTCGTGCCAGCCCATGTGCTCATATTCTTTAAATCCCATACCATGTGGAGGAAATGTGTTGTACGTAAAATGATGTAAATAGTTCTCGTGCCCAGGAAGCGGTACCTAACTAAGGTAAGCAGATACAGGCAAATAGTGATACTATCATGTGGGCAGGTCAAAAAAAAAAAAAAAAGGAAAACGAAACAAATCAGCGAGCAAACTCAGAAACTATGCCGGCTGGTATATCAAACACCCAAAATGTAGACAAAAAGCCACAAAAAAAAAATTCAACGCCAATGAACCGATCAAATGATATGAGGTATACGCAAATAACAAGGTGCTCGTTGACCTATTGCCATGTTCTGCGTCTGAAGACCATATGTTTTTTTTTTTCTTTCTTCTGAGTAACTGATACGCAGGGGTTGTGCAAAACGCCTTCAAGGTTTAAATAATACCAAGTCTCACAGAAAACACATAAAATAAAGTAGAGTAAAGATGATTGCGCCACTATGAGTCGAACTCGTCCCACAACTTAGATACTTATTTCTCACTTAAAAAGCAACCCCACCACTTCTCTGCTCTGCAGCGCTTCTGAGGGCATCTACTTCCCTCTGCAGCTTTTCAAGATCAGCCAGGATGTCCTTTTCAGGGACATGAATCTCGGCAGCGTCTACTCTTGAAAGAGATGATGGAGCTGTGAGCTCATCAGTCCCTAAGGAAACTTGACTATTGGAGTATTTTGATATATCCGAACCAGGTGCATCGTGCTCTGCCGCACCCCCAGACTTTTTCCGACGGGTGCCTCGGGGAGGTGGAGGTGGAGGTGAGAGCGCCTTTGATGGAGATGTGAGAGGCTCAGGGCTGGATATGGCAGGACTGTCCGTTGTGACGATGGACTGTGGTCTTGATACTTCGGCAGGGGGGATTGAATTTGATTGTACTCTTCTAGCAGGTGGAGGAGGGGGCGGTCGATTGAGTGAATTCGACCTTGCGAGGCCGGTGACGGGGGGCCCTAGCACACTGCGTCTAGTGGAATCCCTACGAGAAATTGGAGGTGACGGCGGCAAAATCCTTTTCGTAGAAGGGGATGTTGTGAGACCGCTCGCAGAGCCGGGTCTCTCCTCCAGCTTGGGGGAATGCGGCCGCTCTGAAGAGCTTGACTCGAGTAGCACACTGGAAACCGAAGGGATGGGAGAAGGTGCAAGTACAGAGGCAGAAGAAGGTGAATTTGGCTGCGTGATTGGTGTGGATGTTGAAGAATGCGCTGAGCGGACACGGGGCCGAGGAGGCGGCGGCTTCACCCTTTGCAGCGGTGGAGAATGCGTGACTGCAGGCAGCGTGTTCTGAGGCAGTTGAGGCAGTGGGCTTTCCAGAGCCCTGGGGCTGTCCCGGCCACTACCATTCACTGCACCGCCCTCTCGTCCTGCCCCATTCGGTATGTCTTCTTTGGGCTGCTCCGCCAAGCCATCCCCTTGGACCTCACTACTAACGAGCCTGACCATTGCCTGTGGGGTCGGAGATAAAACGGTCTCGTGCCCAGGTACCACCTCGCCGTTCCTATCCACATCTACAGACGCCCGTCTCGCCTCTACGGTGAGGTCGGCGTCATCAGTGGCAGCAGGGGCCGTTGGTGGATGGTGGACTGGTGTTGATATGGAACTCGAGGTGGAGCTTTCTGCTCTCGCAGGCTGGATGAAGGTCGGGCTAGTGACAATTGCCTCCGCGTGGCCAGTGAGGATCAGCCGCTTGAATGCGTCGACGTCCAGTGACTGCCGGGGTGGCGGTTTCGGCTCATCAGCGTTCAGCCGAGCTGTCTCGCCAGTGCCAAACCTGAGTTTGGTGATGTCAAATGATGCTCGCTTGTCGGTTGCATCTGGCTTCCTGAAGGGGTTCGAGGAACCAGGCTTGTGGGGTGTGATTGAGGGCAATGGGGGTATTTGGGATTCCTCTTCTTCAGTCTCATCGTCCTCATCATCATCATCCCCACTCTTGTCAACCTCCGAAGCCGATTCAAAGGGGTCTGCTGCAACGGGGGCAGGGGAGGGTATCCGAGGAGATACAATAGGTAGCACTGGTGTAGGTCGGAGATCAATGGAAAGTCGATGGCTCGCTGTGCGTGCAGGTGGTGGAGGTGGTGGTACCGACCTTCTGTTCAAGCGTGGTGAAACTGGAGGAGGTGGCGGAGGTGGAGGTGGAGGAGCAAAGGAAGCTATTTCAGGGCCTTTTTTTGAGCAGTTAGCACCTGATTCAATCAATCTCCGCCAGCAATTAAAGCTACATGTGCGGTGCTTACTAGTATTGCTTGTGGTGTATTGAATTTGGCTGGCATCGACGGCAGGGAGGCTCTTCGACTGATCAACAGCGAGCTTCCTCCTGAATGGGTTTGAAGTCTGCATATTTCGTTTCTGTGCACAGGAACCTGGCTGACGTATGCACCTGTGAAGCCACCCGATGGAAGGTGGTGCTGCGGGGGAGGCAGTGGGGGTGGGGATGCGCGGGGGGTGGTGGTGGTGATGCTTCACTGATGCCTAGGAGGCAGGCTGGGTACTTTGCTGGAAATGTGAGTAGCTATGTGAAATGGATATCGTGCGTATGTCGGCGTGGGTGCTGTATGAGAGTAGCGGTAGGGAGTACTTTGTCGGAAGCCGATCAGAGCCAGGTACCTTTGCGGTGGCCGTACTTTTAACTGTCCGTACTATGTGCTTGCCTCAGCATAGCCTCAGGTTGGGAGCTTGTTCCCGGCGATATATGTACCGGGGGATACGGCAGACTGCGAGTCCAAAGGCTAGAGACAGTCTTAGCTTCCGCGACGGCACCTTCAACCTCCGTGTGGAACTCGACCAGGTAATGGAAAGCTCCCCCAGCGCGAGTTGTGTATACGCCAAGCACAGGGGTCCTGGAGGAGCTGCTTGCGTATGCGTTGACGAGCTTTGGCGATCGCGACCGTTGACGCACGCAGTTGGGTCGGCCGGCACAGCCCTGAGTTGGTCGTTCGAGAGGTGGGGAATGCACCGGGGGCCGGCAAGGTGTTTGATTGTCAGGACATGTTTAATTTGAGAACTTATCCCCGGTTCGGTGCCTTGGGTAGAGTGGAATGCGGCAGCGAACATTACACACCTTACACAGCTCGAGTATCAGGTCAAGCAAGAGCTGTATGGTACGTACTCGTGCCCACGAATAGGGTTTAGAGATACACTTTGTAACTTCCATCTTCAATTGGCCGAAGGGCAGTGGAGCTTGGCCTTTCCTGGGCTGGTTACCCTGATATCGCCATCTCTCCAGAGCTCCAATCAGACTGTTTGAGTTTAATGAATCTTGGTAATCAAATAGAGATGCCCGCATTGGCAAGCCAGCAGCTTGTCATCACAAGCGCGATGCATGATTGGCCCAATCGGAGGAGAGCTTTCCTCCGCCATCTTCACCAAAGACGCATGTTCATCCCATTCCCCGTCCCCAAAGCATGGCGACGAGTCCATGGTGAATGTTTTCATCAAGCCAGCATTCCACGGAATTCGCGGAAGGGGCGGGCAGCCGAGGTTGCGCACTGGTGGCTGGTGGCGCTGCGTTCGGAGTCATCGTTCGACCGGGCCGTCATGTTGCTGATGCGGCCTCCGCGTTAAGAGGTGTGACTCGCTCTGTAGTGGTAATTGCTGCCTCCGTCTTGGCGCAGATACGTGTTTGCAGTCGCGTCCCCCCGAGGGAGCTTGACACGCTGCCCCACCATCACAATCACAGCGAGCCGCTCGATACAACCCCGCCCCGAAAGTACTGTAGGAACTCGCGATGCACCGCCCAAAGGTCGGTACTCCTTCGACGGAAAACAGTGCAAAAAAGCCATCGGCCCGGCTCTACAGTGACGCATCCGGAGATGCGGTAATCAAGCTTGTGAAGCCCTTCAAATGCCCAGGTGCAGCTACTCCCACTCGGGAGCGAGCTACGCCGGCCCGAAAAAAGAGAAAGGTCAATTATGCGGAGGATACAGCCGGGAAGGAAGGGAAGGGAGATGGCGCATATACCGGAGAAGGGCGTGAGCCATTGGCAACCCAAGAAATCAACAAGTTTCCAGTATTTACGCCAAAAGACAAAGCCACGGTTTTCCGACAGAAATTCGCTGTCCCGTTGATAAATAAGCCCGATGGCGGGTACAACTCGAATCGTCCGGCCCCAGCGTTGGGGATGAGGATTCGAGCAAACTTTGTCCCGAAACCCCTGCATGACCCAGCTGGCGAATTTTCAATTGTGCTTTATGACCCGACTATAGATGACAAGCCAGTCATCGAAGAAGTCACAGAGGAGGTAGAAGAAGTGAAGCCAACATCCAAGATCCACAAGAGCTTGGCGGATATCTTGGGTCTTAGGAAGGAAAAGCAAGAACATCCAAAAGTACCCGTCGTTATTGACCCTCGACTCGCAAAAGTACTTAGACCACATCAAATTGAAGGTGTTAAGGTGATTGCGCTACCGATCTCGAAGCACAGTGTCCTCATACTAACATTTATAGTTTCTCTACCGATGCACCACTGGATTGATAGATCCAAAAGCCAATGGCTGCATCATGGCAGATGAGATGGGTCTGGGTAAAACAGTAAGTTTGGACGCTTGTGCTGCCACAAGTTACAACACTAATATCTGATACAGTTGCAATGCATTGCATTGATGTGGACGCTACTAAAGCAATCTCCCGAGGGAGGAAAGTCTACAATACAGAAATGTGTTATTGCCTGCCCCTCTTCTCTTGTTCGAAATTGGGCGAACGAGCTTGGTATATATCCCGTCAGTCAGTCAATACGCCTCAATTCTAATATAATACCATAGTCAAATGGCTAGGAAAAGACACTGTGACACCATTTGCGATCGATGGCAAGGGGACCAAGGCCGAGCTTACGGCGCAATTGAAGCAATGGGCTGGTGCGAGTGGAAGGAGTGTTACTCGACCCGTTCTTATTGTTTCTTATGAAACCCTCAGGTTAAATATGGAAGAGCTGAAAGATACCCCCATCGGCTTGCTCTTGTGCGATGAGGGCCATCGGTTGAAGAATGGTGAAAGTCAAACATTTGTGGCTTTGAATAGTTTGAATGTTGATCGCAGGGTCATTCTTTCCGGAACCCCAATTCAGGTATGTCTACGCCGGCATTTATTTAGAGATGTGAACTAATTATCTCTAGAATGATCTCTCTGAATACTTTTCCCTTCTCAACTTTGCCAACCCAAATCTTCTCGGCACCCGTCTCGACTTTCGCAAGAAATACGAGCTCCCAATTCTCCGTGGACGAGACGCAAATGGAACCGACAAAGACCGAGAGAAGGGTGACGAGTGCCTTGCCGAACTCGGAAAGTTGGTCAACAAGTTCATCATTCGCAGGACGAACGACATTCTTTCTAAATACCTACCCGTCAAATACGAGCATGTGGTGTTTTGTCATCTCTCACCATTCCAGCGAGACCTCTACAATTTATTCATCACATCTCCAACCATCAAATCGATTCTCAAAGGGAAAGGTTCAAGACCACTAGTCGCCATCGGCCTCCTCAAAAAGCTCTGCAACCACCCAGATCTTCTCAACCTCCCGGAAGATCTCGAGGGCTGTGAATCCCTTCTCCCAGCGGATTTCGTGCAGAAAGATATCAGGGGAAGGGATAGGGAGGTCAAGACTTGGTACTCTGGGAAGATGATGGTGCTGGATAGAATGCTCGCAAGGATTAGGAAAGATACAAACGACAAGATTGTTTTGATCAGTAACTATACCCAGACTCTGGACATCTTTGAAAAGTTGTGCAGGAGTAGGAATTATGGATGTCTGAGGTTGGATGGAACGATGAATGTCAACAAGAGGCAGAAGTTGGTGGATAAATTCAATGACCCCGAAGGCCCGGAGTTTGTGTTTTTGTTGAGTAGCAAGGCTGGTGGATGTGGTCTGAACTTGATTGGTGCCAATCGATTGGTGCTATTTGATCCAGGTATGTATTCCAACCTTTTCTCGATGACAAGAAAATATTATACTAATACATATTTCATAGATTGGAACCCAGCAGCAGATCAACAAGCCCTTGCGCGTGTATGGCGTGACGGGCAAAAGAAAGACTGCTTCGTCTACCGGTTCATCGCAACGGGCACCATCGAAGAAAAGATCTTCCAACGCCAATCCCACAAACAATCCCTCTCATCCTGCGTCGTCGACGAGGCCCAAGACGTCGAAAGACACTTCTCGATCGATTCTCTAAGGCAGTTGTTTGAGTTCCATCCAAACACGCTGTCGGATACGCACGATACATTTAAATGTAAGAGGTGCAGGGACTGGAAGCAGTTTGTGAAGGCGCCCGCGATGTTGTATGGCGATACGAGTACGTGGAATCATTTTTCGAATAAGGATGGGGGCGGGTTGGATCGGATTCAGGATTTGTTGTTGAGGCAGGAGGCGGGGGGGGATAGTGTTAGTAGTGTTTTTCAGTATATTTCGCATGTGAGTATTATATTTCCCCTTCTTCTTCTTTTTTTTGTTTCTTTTTTTGGTGGAAGAGGACTAACATTGGCGGTAGTAGTGAGCCTTTTTCATCTAGCCAAGGAGTCAGCTATATGCCGAGCCAGCCGTCTTGAGCTCGCTTTTTCCTGTTTGTATATTTTTTTTCCTTTTTTTTCGCTTTTATTTTTTATAAATCATGCTGGTTGGGAGCGTGGAGTTTATGGTTATATGATATAGTAGGGGCCTTCCTTGTTGGGTGTGGGGTTTTGTTTTTATTCTGTTTTTATTTAAATCTTCAGTCGTGGGGTTCCTTTTTTTTTTGTTTACATATTGATACCATGGCCAGTATGTTGATGCTGGTAGCTCATACCTAAACTTAAGTACATCACCGGTTGTTTGAAGTCGCTGGATCAGAAGAATGATTGAGTTGGTTGGTGAGTTGGTTGAGACCCTAAATCTCATGGCCTTGTGTTGAAAAAGAAGGGAGGGAGGTGGGGGAAGATATGATCATGAAATGAGATATGGGAGATATTCTTAAGCTTGCAATTGATGATTGATTATCATGATGGATATCGGTATCGATGGGAATGTGGCCATGGGTTTGGTTTCTCTTGCCCACATATGCATTGGCCTCACAGAAACTACCAAGTAATTACAATTACTTTTAATATACCTCGCTGGAACTTTCTATTAATATTAACCTTCATTTACATACAAAACTCCTTGCGCACGTGCACGTGCGAGATTATTTCTGGATGCTATCAGAACATCCCCCGAGGCAGCTTGTTCAAAGGCAGCTGCGCGCAGTAAGTTGCTCACATGTGATTTTAATTTACCTGGTTGACGTATTCAACCCTACCTCGTTATATGCATGCGGCGGAGAATTTTTTTTTTCTTTTCATCTCTTTTACATCTGATGTGTTGTTTGCAACTTTTCGGGAGGGGGGTTGGAATTTACCTATGAATGTCTAAATTCAAAGGACCGCATTCCAGACCGAAAAGTGATTGCCAGAGTTCGGTAGACTGGGAGCAGCTGAGCGCTCACATGCTTGGTCGCCTTGTCCCCAGGCATGCTTGGAGCTTGAACCCTCAGACGGACGTCGGATCTAGCCTCGACGACGGATCCTCCTCGAGGATCGACTACTCTACATGGAGCTAAACTCTGGGCTCGGGCGCTCTATTTGAGCACAAGCATCCACTCTCCCTCTCAGGTCATCTGACCTTTAGAATGTAAGGCTTCGGCGAGAACAGCTCTCCCTAAATTTCGACGGAATTTATGCTTATCAGGCGTCAGGCTTTCTTACTATAATTGTCCCCGAAGCTCCAGGGGTACCGGTGTTGACGTTGACGTTTGTTTCCTTGATTTCAACCTTTAGGAACTTAAGGTTGACGTCCGTCCGGGATCTGCAATATTACACATTTTTTCGAACGTTGAAGCGAGTCTGAGCTCGAGCTTATCGATCGATTTGCCTTAATTTTATTCAGGAGGAGGAGGTACCACTCTAAGGTATCTATACGTGCGTTGAGCTACTAAATTTGAGTAATAGAATTAATTCCAGAGTGCACCGCAGTACTGCAGCGTAAGTGCATACCGACCACTTATTTGCGATAACCACTATAGCCTACTGTCTACTACTACCCACTACTGCAACTCTACTACTCCACAACCATCCCATCCCACCTCATCTCCATCAGCATCATCGCGGGCGCCCTCCGAGAACTCGGAAATCACAGTCGCACGAAACGGTGGGTGGAGGAAATAAAAGAAACGAATTACTGAAAGGAGGGAAGGAGAGAAGGAAAGAAAGAAGGAAAGAGGGAATATACAGACAGACAGACAGACAGACATATGAATAGCATCGGGATGCTTGCGAGAAAGCGCAAGCTGAATAGCGCGGTGCCGATTCAGGCGAAGACGACCCCGTTACCTGATCCCTCGGATACAGAGAATGAGGCGTTCGGGGGGAAGAGTGGTGGTGGTAGTACGGGTACCGACGCAGCAACTACTGGTGAAGCCAGTGGTAGCTCTCATCGTCATCACGCACACCAGCATCACCACCACGGCAAAAAAACCACCACTCCCGAAGATGGCGGCGACGGAGCTGGCGACGATGAGGAAGAGGAACCAACCGACACAGACACCACCGCCCCCCCCGTCGTAATCACCAAACCCCGTCTCTCCAAACGCCGCGGCTTCTCAATGTTCACCATCGGCGGAATCGTCGGGATGTTCATGGCCGCCTTCCTCGTCAATAACCGCGACATGGTGAATCTCGAGGCCTTGAGTGAGCTTCGTCTGGACTCGTTTGCGTCGCTGGCGGATGTGATCCCGGCCGGGATACTGAAGGAGGCGACAGATATCTCGGTAGGTCTTTATATGGAGTACCTGTCGTTCTACCTAGGATCGGGCTCAACGGAGGGGCTGCTGCCGGGGGTACAGCAACGAGAGAAGGATAGGGTGTCGTATGATGCGTTTTCGGTTGGGCTACAGTTGAAGGCGGAAGGATTCAGCGCGGAACATCCGGTGATTATGGTATGTCTTATAGTTGCTTTATTTCTTTTTGCATGCATTTGCTTTACTTTCTTTTTCTGTAATTTTCCTTTCCGGAAGAGACACAAATAGAAAAAAGAGCTTTATTCTATCCCAGATATACCACATCATTTCATAACCTCAAATTCCCCTCTACCAAGTTTTATTTTATTTTTACATGAAAATCAGAATCTCAAAACTAACAATCCCCCCCCCACTTCCCCACCGTCGGGAAACCCGGGCATCAAAAACCCCACAGGTACCAGGCGTTATATCAACAGGGTAGAGTATGAATTACTCAAAATACACCTCTGAACCAAACCTTCTAACCACCGCACCCCCCTCCCCCCCTCGTGCGCCGCCGGGCGCACGTGGGCCTTCCAAAATCCCCAATTTGAAAAAATATAGATTAGAAAGTTGGGGCACTGAGCCCGGTTCAAGAAAATGGTTTCGGAAAAGACTTTGGGGGAGTTGGCATATGCTGAGGGCGTTGGTTGTGGATAATGCGGCTTGGAAGGTGCGTACTTTATTTTTGTTTCTTGGACTTGGGTTTGCATGTTATTACCCCCCCTTCCCCTCCCCCGGTACTTTCTCCGCCGTGCCATGCTTAGTGGGATGGGAGAACGGGGTGGGGCTGTACATGACATGTTGTATATTCAAAGAGGATTGAGGGTTGATGGGAATCTTGTGGATTGTGTAGCAACATATCATGCTCGACAAAGAAACGGGATTGGATCCTCCCGGAGGTGAGTACAGAAAATTAATTTTCCTGAATACCATCTTTTTTTACTCTGAATGCTAATTATTGTATAAATAGTCAAACTAAGGGCCGCTCAAGGGTATGATAAAATTATACACATATACGAGAGGATCAGTATTTTTACATACACTCTTCTTTCTTCTTTTGATTCCCCTACGAACCAGAGTTCTCGTGATTGGTTTAAGAGCTAATTTGGAGTAGTTTTGATGCAACGGATTTCTTTATTACTGGTACTTATTTACCCCCCCCCTCTTGTGCTGGGTTTCAATGAGGAATTTTGTTACATTGTGATCATATGTAAAAATGCAAGGCTAATCTGACTGGGAAAAACAGGGTATTGGATATGGAATAAGTGCGACTTTCTAATCACCTAAATTCCGGGTTTTTACATGCCCGGGGAGAATGTAGTTCTATAACTAACCTGATATTGATTTTTTAGGGTATGACAAAAACCAAAATCTCCGTTTGAGTGTGCTATGGGCCAGTACGCAGGCTCTTGATATGGATTTTACGAGGCGAGATGCCGATCGAGGAAAGATGCATACATGCTTAACATTTCTATTTCTTTTTTGTTTTTCGTCTATTAGATTATCGAGAACCTGGCTACGATAGGATACGATCCAACCAATTCCTTCACGGCGGCATATGATTGGCGTCTGTCTTATCCGAATTTGGAGATACGAGGTTAGTTTGAAATTGTTGATAAATTTCCTATACATGAATGGTCTACATTTTCTCTGGGTTTGCCGAGAAGAGATGTTTTGTGGATTGGCGAAGGGGGATCGGTGTGTTGGAATTCTGGTTTTTGCTAATACACATAATTTTATTTCTTGAATGTATACAGATCAGTATTTCTCAAGGCTAAAGACGTATATTGAAACGGCGCACAAGATCTCTGGAAAGAAGGTCTGTCTGGTCTCGCACAGCATGGGCTCGCAGGTCGTCATGTTCTTCTTCAAGTGGGTCGAGGCGGAAGGGTATGGTGGTGGAGGGAATCAATGGGTTGAGACACATATAGAGGCGTTTATCAATGTTTGTACATCCCCACCCACTTCACACCTATATACTCCAATACTCTCTCCTTTCCCTTGTCCTTATACATCGATATCTTTTAGATCAGCGGCTCCATGCTCGGCGCCGCCAAAGGCGTTCCCGCGGTCCTCTCTGGCGAAATGAAGGACACCGCCCAACTAAACTCCTTCGCCGTCTACGGCCTCGAGAAGTTCTTTTCGCGCGAAGAGCGCGCAGAGATATTACGTGCCATGCCGGGGATATCGAGCATGCTTCCCAAAGGCGGGGAGGCTGTATGGGGGAACTTGACGTGGGCACCCGACGATCTCCCGGGCCAGGAGGGGCAGAATTCGTTTGGGAGCTTTATAAAGTTTACGGAGACGGCGGAGGGCACGGAGCATTCGAAGCGGAATTTGACGGTTAGTGAGAGTATAGAGTATTTGTTGAAGTACTCGGATGAGTGGTATCGGAAGATGGTAGGGGAGAGTTATTCGCATGGGCTGGCGTTGACGAGGAATGAGGTTGAGGTGAGTTTTTTTTTGTTGGATTTTCATGGTTTGGGGATTGGGGGGATGTTTTTTTTTAATGAGGCTATATACACAACAACAGAGGAACGAGAAGATTCCTTCGAAATGGGTTAATCCGCTGGAATCCCGCCTCCCGCTGGCACCAAGTATGAAGATTTACTGCTTCTACGGCATCAACAAGCCTACGGAACGCAGCTACTACTACCGCGAAACAAGAGACCCACAGTCCCGCCTCAACATCACAATCGATACCGCAATCAACGGCGGCGGGAGTGTATGTTCCATCTTCCACCCCTCCTACCATCTCCTTCCCTCCCTTCCTTCCTTCCTCCCTCCCTCCCTCCCTACTAAATAAATTCTACGCAACTAACACCCCCCCCACAGGACCACGGCGTCGTCGTCTCCGAAGGCGACGGAACAGTCACCCTCCTCTCCCTAGGCTACATGTGCGCAAAGGGCTGGAACATGACGCGCTTCAACCCGGCACACATCCCCATCACGATCTACGAGATGCCGCACGAGCCGACGACGTTCGACATGCGCGGTGGGCCCAACACGGGGGACCATGTGGATATCCTGGGCAGGCAGAGGCTGAATGAGTTGGTGCTGAGGGTGGCGAGTGGGAGGGGCGCGGAGATTAGGGAGAATGTGGTGAGTAGGATTAGGGAGGTTAGTGAGCGGGTGAAGGTTTTTGAGGAGAGTTAGAGGGGTGTGTTGTGTGTGGGAGGTGGTGAGAGAGGAAGGAAGGTGGGAGCTGAGAGGTGGTGAGGGGGGGGGGGGGCTAGTACCGAGCTTGAGCTTTCATTTGATTTTTGATGTTGATATATACTTCTTAGTTATCACTTGAGTACACTTTACTTACATACACTTTACACATCTTTTATACTTTACATTTTTGTACGCACGATTCGATTCAAGTTTTTTATACACTTGCTTAAATTATATTTGGAATTTCTATTGTTTTACTTACTAGTTACGTATACTGTAATTACATATTTACTTGCAGAGGTAGGCCCGGTATCTAGACTGGGCCATGGGTCCGGATGTAGATCAAGACCAAAGAATTCGAGATCTAGATCTGGCCTCTTGATCCATGGTCAATTTACATCTTAAGGACACGGTTGTTTTTTAGAATATTTATATTATATCTTGAGAATATTAATTCATTGAGCGTACGTACTACGTATACGCTGACGTTGGCATTGACGTTGACGTTGACGTTGTATGTATGGATGGTAGCACCAATTTAATTTAGTTTGAGGTCTAGATCCCTAATAATTATAATTTGGTGGAATGACATGGATTGGATGATCAGAAGCTAGGTAGAAGTGAACACGTTTGTTCGTTTCACGATGTGTTGTTTCGAAGGACACCTACCTACGCTAGGTACATAGGTGTACTGGTACTGGCGGTGCATGTGAGGCTATAGATTTAATATTATATGTTATAGTGGATTAATTCTAATTACATGTACATGATGTGTTTACAATTATCTTAGATGTACTTCCTCATTGAGTACCTAGCTATATATAGGTGGCCATGATTTACGGAACGAGACTATAGCTATGATTACTTGAGTCTGAGTACTTAGGTACTTAGTGGTCGAACTTGAATTTGATCGATTAATTCAAGCGGGGTTCGCGATCGGTGGGACAAAGCTTAAGCTTAAGGTGCACGTGGATATAAACGAACAGGATCGATTCTAGAACGTTAAATTCGGCTGTTTTAGAAAATTAGAGAACAGATGGTATACGTATACCGTATAGCGTTAAGATGTAGCTGATCATAAGCGAGCTAGGGCTGTATGTTATGTTCACGTTTTAAGAAATTCCCGGTGAGAGTTGTGGTGTCGTTGTCCAATTCTTTGCTTAAATTTCGTTTTAAAAGGTTAATGTTGACTCATGTCACGGCCATGGCGCCACGGGCGGTGGCCTGCAGTGTGCTGGGTGTACGGAGTATATAATTTTTATGTGGAGTTCACCGAGGTTTTACACATCTGCTTGACTCATGATCATGAGGGATCGATTACTTCTACACAAGCTTATACGGTACACCGGGAACGTCAGGTATGACTCCCAGGTCGATATTAGATATGCATATGCGGATGCGGCACTATTGCATTGCATAATGCTCACATGCTTGCATGTGCACAGGACCGCTACGTAGCTCCCGGGCCCGTTGTGGGCAATCATCATCCCGCGTCCAAGCTTGGAAAGTGGGATGATGGTGCTTAACCAAAACCAAAAGCCACCACCACGTATCATATTGCAACACACACACACACACACAAGAAACGCCTCTATTCCACTAATACAACTCCATCCATACTTAGGTATCCCATATATACCAGGGGGGGAAGAGCAGATACTCGAGTAGATCATGAGGCATAAGAAGGACGACCTCCCCGGGCCTACTCTCAGGACTACACACACAGATCCGGAACACAATTACCTCTCTGAAGGCGCACTCTCGACAGGAAGTAACATGGCGACTCCGTCGTCGACGTCTGGGTCACCGGTGACACCAACTACTACTGCTGCATCAGCGTCCTATGGCCTCGCTGGGAGCTCGGAACAGCATCAGGAGACTGTTACGCCGAGGGAGCTCGGTAAGGAGATTATCGAGGGGGCGACACATGTCGATGTTAATAAGCTCGCTACGGAGCTCGAGAAGATGTCGAATGTGGATCCGAATGCGGTGTTGAGAGGGGCGCAACTCACGATTGTTGGTGGTGAGTTTTACATTCTAATTCCGAATATACTAGAATTCTTTATTCCGCGCACTTTCAATATCGATTTCTCATGTTGGGAATTATGAATAATGTTTTTTTTTCAACTAAACCAATTGCTGTGAAATAATAGCCTACAGAGCCCTCCAAAACCCGGCACTCTTCCGCTCCGCACACTACAAACAAGCCCTCAAGGCCGTCCTAGCTGGAATCCTCATCAGGATCCTAATCAGCATCCCCATCCTCGCCCTCCAAATCGCCCTCTTTGTCATTGGTAAATTCACATACATCAGATGGGCGCCGCAGGTCCTCTCTGGGATCCGGTTTTTTGAAGAAAGCGTGCTCCAAGTGCCCCTCTTCGTCATGAGCTTGATGCGTCACTTCGTTCCTACCCTGGACGAGGTCTTCATGTTATCCCTCCAATGGGCAGATGTCGGGCTAGTCAAGAAACACATCATCGGAAAGCCCGCACACATCTCCTCCTCGGCCGACGAGAAGGGCAATGTGATCATTGGCAAGCTGGGCGAGGGCGTCCAGTTTCTCGATGAGGGGAAGAATAAGTCCGAGGTGCAGGTGCCGGAGGATATCGGAAAGAGATTGTACTACCCGACACTCTCTGCGCTCACGCCGAACCCGAACCCGCCGCTCATCACTCGCCCACACTCGGCGGCGTCTGTGAGGCCGCCACAGGGTTCCCCGCTCAAAAAGTTCCTGTTTAGGTCACTGAAGAAGGCGGGGCTGTCCCTGGCGATTTATGTCCTTACGTTCCTCCCCTTCCCACTTGGCGGCATGGTCGTGCCCCTCTCGACGCTCTACTCCCTCCACAAGTTCCTCGGCCTGGCGCCAGCGGTGGCGGTGTCCTTGGTCAGTTACATCCTGCTTCCGAAATCAACGGGCATCCTGCTCCTGCAAACGTACTTTGCCTCGAGACACCTCGTCAACGATCTCCTCAGCCCGTACTTCTCGCGCCTCCCCTTCACGCCAAAGCAGAAGCAGAAATGGTTCAGGGATCGCGAGGGCGTGTTGTTTGGGTTCGGAGTGGGGTTCCTTCTCCTCGTCAGGCTGAGGCTCGTGGGGGTCCTGTTCTATGGCATCGCGGAGGCGAGTACGGCGTATCTTGTCACCAAGATCACGGAGCCGATCCCGAGGGAGGCGTTGGAGGGGGACATTGTTCTCCGTGCTACTGCTTCTTCTTCGGATGGTGGTGTTGGTGTTGGTGGGTCGGCGGCCGCGCCGGGGAATTGGACCGGGTGGGAGGACTGGTGCGAGAGGCAGACGGTGTGGCGCAATAAGAAGGAGTTTCTGGCCATGCCGGTGGAGATTGTCGAGGTTGTGAATGGGTGGGTGAAGAAGGTGAATGATACCCCTGTTGGTGCGTTTGCGGATGCGACGGTGAAGGGGAGCGGGGGGGAGAGGGTGCATGTTGATGTCAAGACGAAGAGTTCGGGGAGCTTGGATATTCCGGGGGGGTATTAGGGCTGTTGAGTTGAGTGTTTTTTTGGGGGAGTTGGGGGGTTGTGGAGGGGGTGGGGAGGGGGTGTTATTGTGGGGTAGGTGAGGTTGCTTGTGGAGGTTGAGATTCGAGATTGAGCGTGAACTCTCGTTTTCCGTGTTTATGGTTTTTGGGGGGTTTGGAATGTTGGTGGCCATATATGGGGGTTGAGCATTTGTGCAGGCATACATCATTATCATCATCATTATCATCAACTATCATTATCATCTATCATTCTATGTGTGGACATTGAATAATTTATTTTTGGGCTCATAAAATCATATTTGTCGTATAACTATTTGAAAAGCATAAGCGATATAATTCACGTTTACTTGAATTCGGAAACACTTTTCCCGATGCAGTGTTTTTTTGTCCTCAAGGTAATTTACTAGCCCCAATGTACCCCCCACCCCCCACCCCCGTCCGGCAGACCGTTACCTCTTACTCGATCAAAACTCGATAAAATACCCTAGGCCTGAACGTTCTGATGAGTGCGCGAGCGCGCCGTTTGCCCATGGGGGAGGGATATCGATGGATGGTGCATGTTTCCGGGCCAACCTACTTAGGCCTCTTACTCGATCGAAACCCATACAAGATGCATTTGGATAGGTATCATCGATATCCGGCAAGTACCAGTCCCCGCGGTATCATGTATCAGTGTGCCTTGGGTACTGTGATATAATACTTGGTATTAATATTGGTACACAAGAGTACATGCATACTTATGTATGTGCACCGCGTGGTAAACTTGCAGGGAAGTTCATGAGTGAGTACTTGATGTATTGTCTGGATCTGGAGTTTTAGGAAGGAAGGAAGGAAATATAGAGAGAGAGAGAGAGTAGTAGTAGTAGATGTAGAGTATATGTGGAATTTGGACTCGGACTCGGACTCGATGTCGGTAGAGGTAGAGGTAGATAGATGCTATAGATCTAGAGGTACCGGTAGGTATACCTAAGATAGCTGTTTTGTGCAGTGCAGTGCATGCAGTGAAGCTTAAGCTAGCTAGAAGAAATAGATCTAGAGTAGAGTACAGTCTGAAATATGATGGAAGCTGATTTAGAACTACTCTCGGTAGGTAGGAGGTAGGTAGGGGAGGGGGATTGAGAGAAGTGCATCGGGAGCTCGAGCTAGAGTACTCTACCTCCATCCTAGCTACTTATCTTTAGGTAACTGGCGTTCGAAGTTGGCAGGCTAGTAGATCCCATCGGGGGATTCCGATGGGCCCGGGGATTTCAACTACCACTCTAATTGCAGCTTCGAAGGGAATCCGAAATTTGAACTTGGGAAGAGAAGATTTTAAAAGCAGAATTCGGGATTTTAAGTATCCCAATGACAAAATTCTATAGGTAGGTACCTGTTATCCTTTGAGCTTGACAAAATTAATTGTGAATCACGTTTTGAAGATTGTGACCTCGGGGCACGTAGCAAATTTAGGTGTATGGGTGTTGATCGATCGATCGGATATACTCGTATCTTTATTATCCCATCGTCTGGGACCCGGGCCCCTGACTACTTGCATACAGTATGTACCTACCTACTCATGATCATGAGTAAATATATACATTTCTGGTGAGCTCCATTTTTGATATTGAAAATTTTATCTTGCAATGAGGAAGGAGGAGCTCGAGTCGATCGCGAGGAATGAATAGCGGTAGCTACGTATACTCTGAATTGATGGATGGAAGGGATGGAAGGGATGGACCTTCCATGTTTAGATTTTGTACGTAATTCATGACTAGTCTCGTGCCCTTTATGATCACTTGAGTTGGTACCCTATTACATAAAAACATTGTCCCGAGATCTAGAGACAGACAGACCGCATTATAAATAGCCGGTAACTACCTGAGACTATGAGACGGAAGATTGCAATTGGATGGTTGAGTGCATTTCTCACGTAAGTACTTGAGTAGGTAACTCTGGCTCGAGATATCAATATCTATTGTAGAGAGTAGTCTCGAGCGATTTGCAATAGTTCCTGTTCCGGTAGTATCAAAAGTACGAGTAATGGTGAAGTTGGTCTTGGACGGGGGCAAGGCTTGGCATACACACATACACACATACACATATGTCTAGATCTATGACTGCGCGGCCCGAGCTTTATCTCGTCAACCACAGTCTCTTCGGCAGGAGCACACTCGGCTCTATGATGACACTTCTCGATACTCTACCTACAGCAAAGCCACTCGGGTGAAGTCTGATTTATGATTTTTATACGCTACGTATTCGTCGGAGGACAGTGCTCGGTCGTAGCCCAGGATCCATCCCTCCTCCCAGGCCGAATTGAAGATCATGTGGTTTATCGGTAATAACACGCACACGCCAGAGACGGTTGGGAAGCCTTTTCATTTCATTGGGCACGGCTAGATGAGGAGAAACAGAGCGAGTCTGGCAGTATACAGTTTGACTCGGAAAAGACATAATAAAAAAACGAAAACATCAAAAACAAAGAAAAGACCAGCTGAGTGGAGTGGAGACCCTCTGTATTTACCTGAAAGAAGAGTTTTAGCACAGCAAAACGTGAGCGACATTTAGATGGCCTAGGCCTCTCTCCCTTGATTAGCGTAAACGGTGGGGCGGCCGTCAGCAGTTAACGTTCGTTGGCGGGTCGTCGCTAGAGGGGATTCTATTTTGCGAGCGAGGGAGCGATTGAACCAAGCGACCCCGACAAGGGAAAAGTGATCGGGACCCTGCGCTTTCCGCCCGGCGGACGCCACCAGGGCATTGTTTTGGATGGAAGGAAGAAGAGTTTTGCGGAGCCCTCCCGCACTTGCCTCCTTCGACTCCTAGGAGGCTGCTTGCGGAGGTATATAGATGGGGAGCGCTCTTTGTGTGTGGGGGAGGTTTTTTTTGAAAATTTATATCAACCTCCTGATACATCACAGATCACATATTCCCACGCCCTTTTTTACTCTGTGCGTTTTCTGATTGTTCAATTTTTTGCAATTGCGATACCCCACATAACGTTCAGACACTCGAGTACTCTATCCATCTCCATTCTTACCGCACTTTGGTAGACCGTGCCCTGAAGGTCCCGACAACAACAACAACAACAACGGCAACGACACTCGTACCATCCTAAGCCTGCGACTGCCCAGTTGGGCAGCCATATACGGAGGCAACGAGCGTTTACGCTCCTTTATCGCATTATCGATATCAAAGCACCAGTGCACCCTCTCTTAGCACCCCCCCAGCAAGCTCAATCCTTATCGCGCATCCCGAAAGTTCCGACAAGGGTGTGTGTTGTGCTATCGGACATCGGTAGCTTGAGGCTAATAATATAAAAGAGCGAGAGAAAATTGTGGGGTCGATAGCTTGTTGGAATAAATAGAAGATCCGAAGGAAGGAGCTTGACTTATTCTTTTTGACGTTATCTTGACTTTTTGAGTTTGTTTGTTTGAGTGTTATCGACTGCAATTGCTCTATTTTCGAGTTACCATTGTGGATCCGAGGACCGGTTTTGGACGATTGGACGATTGGACGACTACGATTACGATAACGATTTTTCCGCTTTTGGGGGACGATAAATACTTTCAAATTTCGGATTTTCGGGTTTCGGGCGCTTTTGTGTGGTATAGATCGGAGGCCAGCTGGTTATTATCGATTTTAGAGGAGGTCTATCAGGACATTGATATTTAAAGAAGCACTCTAAGCTCTCTTTCACATTTGGGTTGAGCCTTTTTTCTTTCGACGAAAGGATACGCCTTTGTTTTTGGAAAACAAAAACTACACAACACAACACAACGCACACACAGCATCCACAATGGTCCTCGCCATTGCTCCTCCGACCGTAATGGTCTCTACACGGACCATCATCCACGGAAAACTTACGCCAGGGACTATCGTCCTCTCGCCCCAAACCGGCAAAATCCTCTCAGTGCACGACACCATCCTCCTCGAGTCTGCTTTCCCCGCTGGAACAACCTACATCGACCACACGCCCAAGGTCATCATGCCGGGCCTCGTGGACGCCCACGTCCATCTCAACGAGCCCGGGTGGAGGACCGAGTGGGAGGGCTTCGAGACCGGGACGCGGGCCGCGGCGTTTGGGGGTGTCACGACGGTGGTGGACATGCCACTCAATGCCATCCCGCCGACCACGACTGTCGAGAATTTCGAGAGGAAGATTGATGCGGCGAGAGGGAAATGTTGGGTCGATGTGGGGTTCTATGGCGGAGTGATTCCGGGGAATGAGGAGGATTTGGTGGGCCTGGTGGAGAGGGGTGTGAGGGGGTTCAAGTGCTTCTTGATTGAGAGTGGGGTGGAGGAGTTTCCGGCCGTGTCGAGGAAGGATATTAAGGCTGCGATGGAGAAGTTGAAGGTAATTGATCCTTCGAGAAATTCCTACATCCCCAATTATTCATGTTTATTTTTTTCTATTTATTTATTTATTTATTCATTCCATCTATTTCTTCCTTTTATTACGGAACCCCCATAAACTGACTATTGATATGTATGTGCACCACACACACAGGACCAACCAACAGTCCTCATGTTCCACGCCGAAATGATCCCCCCCCTCGCCCTCTCCGTCGGCGACACCGTCCTCCACGGAGACCCCCCCCTCGCCCCCTCCGGCGCCCTCAATGCCTACACGACCTTCCTCGACTCCCGCCCCCCCGCCTTCGAGACCTACGCCGTCGAAAACATCCTCTCCCTCGCCCCCGCCGCGCCAAACCTCAGCCTCCACATCGTGCACCTCTCCGCCATCGAATGCCTCCCCTTACTCGCGCGCGCCCGCGCCCAGGGAACTAAAATCACGGCGGAAACGTGCTTCCACTACCTCGCCCTCGCGGCGGAACACATCAAGGACGGCGACACGAGGCATAAATGCTGTCCGCCCATCAGGGAGGAGGGCAACCGCGAGGGCCTGTGGGCCGCGCTGCTGCAAGGCGAGATCGAGACGGTCGTGAGTGACCATAGCCCGTGCACGCCGGGCTTGAAGATGCTCGACAAGGGGGATTTCTTCCAGGCCTGGGGCGGGATAAGTACGGTCGGCTTGGGGCTGAGCGTGCTCTGGACGGAGGGCAGGGCGAGGGGCGTGGGCATGGTGGATTTGTGGCGGTGGACGGCGTATATGACGAGTAAGCAGGTGGGGTTGTTGGGGAGGAAGGGCGCGCTGGAGCCGGGGTGGGATGCGGATGTGTGTGTGTTTGATCCGGAGGGGTCGTTTGTCGTGAGTAGCCCCCCCCAAAAAAAGAGAAGAAATGTGGAATTTGTTGCTAATAAATTTGTATTTTTGTGTGTGTGTGTGTTATTAGGTCACCCAATCCCAGATGCACTTCAAAAACAAGCTCACGCCGTACGAGAATAAGACGCTCCACGGCGTCGTCGCGGAGACGTGGCTCAGGGGGAAGCGGATCTACAGGAACGGCGAGTTTGAGGAGACGCAGGGACCTAGGGGCGAGTTGTTGCTGGAGAAGAGGACGTTTGAGACGGAGAGGGAGGGGGAGCTGGCGGTGGCTTCTGCGGGGTTGTGAGCGGTGGACGGGTCCCTGTGTTTTCGTTATACCTATGTACTTTCTTTTTGGTTCCCGGTTTTGGTTTTTTTTTTTTTTTTTTTGGTGCACGTCAGTCAGTGCTATAGATACATACCTCATACATACATACCTCTTTTTCCTTTTCATTTTTCCTTTTCGTTTTCGATTGTATGAGAGGTGGTATACACACCTACATACCGTATAGGTAAATTATTGATTATTGATCGATATCGATTACCCTGATGTTGACATTATTGTTAAATTACCAGTTAACCAAAGCACCTAGGCAAGTCATATATTAGGTAGGTAGATACCTCATATTATATCATATATGGCGGCCACTTTGAACATGAGGATCGATATCATAAGGGGTACCTATTCAAAGCTTTAAAAAAAAATCCGAAAAATCCTTTTTTTTTTTTTTTCTCCCACACAACGAAAAAAATGTCCGTTACTTGGACACGTGCACCATGGATAATTATATATAAGTGCGCGAGAAAAAAAAAAAAAAAAAAAAAAAAAAGCCAAGATCACCACTCTATATATACATATAAAAGCTATAGCTATAGCTAAACCAATTGCAAACTCAACACTGCCGGCGCCCCTTCCCCCATCGGGGTGATTTTTATAATTATATAAAGATATATACATAGGTATCTAGATCTAGATCTGCGCATGCTCTAGACCGGTACCTCCCCTGAGAGATCCGCGGGAATCATGACCACCAGCTGGCCATGGTACTCAAATTTAAAGTTGGGCAAAAATGTCCGGACCGAATTATAATTAAACAAACTCTGAAAAGCAAACTTTTTTTTGAGCTTAATTATAAGCTTTGAATACCCATAGTATCGATATCATGATCATAAATGGAGAGGAGGTAAAATCATGAGCTGTAAATATGTGTATGTATGTACTTATAATTCCATAGGCATCTACATACCATGGCCATGGCCACATGAACAAAATAAAAAAACGAAGGCAAACTCATTCAAGAAAAAAAAAAGAAAACAACAACAGAAAAAAAGAAAACAACTTATAAACCGAAAAAAAATGAAAATGAAAATGAGAGAAAAAAAAAAAGCAAGATTCAATAGATACAAGATATAGATAGAGCACTACCCACTACCTAAGGTACCGACCGGTAGGTATGCAAGATCGAATATTTCAAAACGCCCTCGCATATACACATATATAACGTACGTTGACGTTAATATAACGTTTGCAAAAAAACAAGAAAACAAGAAAACAAGAAAACAACAAATTGGATCCCCCCCACCCCCACTTCCGGCTCACCATTCACCCATTCCCTCCACAATCGACAAACAAAACTCAAGCAAAAGCAACAACAAACATCATCATCATCATCAGACATTCCCATCTGTGTGAGCGCGCGCGTGAGAAACAGCTATCAATCAAATCAAAAACAAAACTCAAACTAAAAAAAAATTCAGATAAAAAAGTCAAGCAACATAGATACATAATCAATCAAAAAGAAATGGGTTCCCAAAAAGAATAACCTGCCTGCCTGCGTAATGAAAAAAACAAACATGAAAAAAAAAAAAAAAAAAAAAAGATCGCCCTCCTCGAGCTCCCCTCAACAAATATAAAAAAAAAGATGAAGAAGGAGATATCACGATTAATGCAAGCTTATATGATAACCAGATGAGAAAAAGAAAAGAAAAAAAGAAAATGGGGGAAAAAAAAAAGAACATAGAAATGAAACTCGTAAGGTGACAAACAGTATGCGCAAAGATAAAACCACCAAACCAAGCCAGTGAGCCAAAAAAAAAGGAGCATGTGGACGCAAATGCTAAATAACAGCTTTTTTTTAGGTGCGGAGGATATAGAAATATGAACAGTCCATTGCTGGAGTGTGTATATAGCGTGTATCGGAGATAAAGAGTCTGAAAGAGAGGTGAGGGAGGTGTTGGTGGTGAATGAATGGCATTTGGCAAAGAAAAAACTCCATCATCACTGTTTGGCATGAGAGTGCTGACTCGAGAGGTGATTTGCCTGTTGCCTTTTGTCTTCTTCAATTTTTTCTGTACAAATATTGGCCAAATAGTCGAGCGGGATTGCTTTTGCTTCAAGCTGGTGGATAAATACATTGATCAGTATCCTTTTGTCCAAAAGAGTGAAAGGGATGTCTTACTGGTCGACTCTCAAATACCTGAGACTCTATAGTGTTCATTCTTGCGTGGTCCCAGGAACCTTCGTGGCTTGAATATCTATGTTGTTTATAAGGGTCACTCCCTGGGACCCCGGAGAATGGATTTCCTGTGCTGTGTCGAGCCCTATTGCCCAATAGTGATGACCCGATATGAGGCTCCATAGGCCTTGGTAGGCTGACGGCTTCAAATGATTCCCTTCGTGCGTGTTTTAGTGCAGGACTAAATATTGCGTTTGGATCTGCATTTGGCCCTCTTGGAGCAACAGAGAGACGAGGCCTCTGTGCAGACAAGGATGGGCGTTGACCTCTCTGCTCTGCAACGCTATCGGTATATCCACGAGGAGCACTAATCTCACTCAGATTGAGAATATGTGAGGCAGAGCGGGACCTTGAATGCTCACGACCAGCTCCGATCATGCCTGGCCTTTTATCTGGCAGCCGAAGTGGGTTTGCTCCAAAATTCCACGGTTGAATTGGTGGTAGTGTTCGCGGGGTTTGCTCCTCCAGAACCGGGCGAACAATTGGTATATCTGGTGGAGTGGCCGCAGGTATGTATGTAGATGCACGTTGACGAGTTTTTGGCCGTGGGTCATCAAGGTTGGCCTGCTCCATGGAACCTACAATGCCAACGATTTCCTCAGCACCAGCATGCCACGTTGCTCTTTTCAGTCTATTCTCTTCCATTTCTGCCTGATTTCTCAATGGGGCTCGCATATGAACCGACTGTCTTCGAGAACCACTACCCCATGCCCCGGCTGCCCCAGGACTAAGTGGATGATGGTGATTCACCGCAGATGTCGGTGTACCCAATGGCGAGGCTGCACCATATAGAAAAGGCGCAACTTGTGGCGTTTGAGGAGTAGAAGCTGGAGAATGAGGAGGGGTAGTGTGCCTATAGTCGTGGAAAGCGCTTTCCGTTACAAGCGGAGAAGACTGGAAATGTAGCGAGCGGGGGCGTTGCCTTTGTGCATCAGGGTACATGTAACTTTGAGCGGTGTGTATCGGAAGGACCTGATGATGCCGAGGCAATGGAGGCTTCTCCACGGTAACTTGTTGGTGTATCTGCACCTGGGGCTTCTGTTGATGTTCAATGAGTCCATGTTGCTGCTGAATTGGCTGGTGCTGTGAAATCTGGCCTTGGTGTGACTGCGCAACAACCTGCTGATGTGGATGTAGCTGGGATTGTTGTTGATGTTGATGCTGTAACTGATGCTGCTGCTGTTGTTGCTGTTGATGTTGTAGCTGGTGTTGTTGCTGATGTTGAAGCTGATGTTGCTGTTGCTGCTGCTGCTGCTGCTGCTGATGGTGGTGTTGATGATGCGGCTGCTTTTGTAATTGTGGCTGTGGTTGCGGTGGCTGTTGTTGGATTTGCACCTGGTGGGGGTGAGGATGTATATGAACCCGCGGCGGCTGGACCTGAGGCTGGACCTTGGACTGTATTTGCGGCTGTATTTGTTGTGGCAATTGCACTTGCTGAATTGAAGGAGCATTGCTTACGATTTTTGAAAGGGCTGGTGCCGGCTGCTGCTGGATTGGTTGCTCTGGGCCTGGAATAACCGTAACCACAGGAGGTGTTGCCGAATCTTCCTCGGGCTTCACGGCAAGTTTCGAACGGAGTCGGGCCTTCCTGTGTGCCACCTCTTTCTTCCTTCCCTTATTGCGCCCTTTTGCATTGTGTTCCCAATTTTGTGGGATATCTGCTGGATCGTGAACGGTGAATGCATGTTGCCTGAGGTTGTCTAATCGAGAAAAGTCCCGACTGCAGAAGCACTTGTACGGTTTCTCTCCCGTGTGTTTCCTGCAGAGGATTTAGCAAATTTCCGCCAGTAGTATAAATTTTGGGGCATACCTGATGTGGCGGCTCAGGTGCTCGCTTCTTGTAAATGTTAGGTTGCATTCACCATATCCAGTACATTGGAATTTCTGGCCCTTCTTCCGCGTCCTGTTGGCCCCCCTTGAAGACTTTGCCGGATTACCGTTGGGAAACTTATCCCCATCCTCGTCATCGTCATCGTCGTCATCGTCTTGCAAGTCCAAATCTGGTATTTCGTCGTCTGATCCTGACGAGGCGGATGTGGCGGGCGATACCGAGGCGGACTCCGTCCCTGACTGTGTTTCGGGAGTTTGGTCGGCAGCGTTTGAGAGTCTTCTATTGTCGATGGCCATCGTTGACCTGCTCAGAGCCATCGTCCCAGGCCGACCGGATGAAGAAGAGGAGTCGGGTCGGTTTGGCGCTGGGTTACACGAGTAAGTGTTTTTAGGCTGTGTGATGTTGCGATGCGGGCTGGCACGCCTGAAATATATGCTTCCCAGTTGAAGCTGGGTCGCCTCGACTGTGAGGCTCGGCAAAGCGCTATCGCAGGGGTAAGTCATTAGCTGCCAGGCACACGAGTGGAGTTGGAGAAGGCAGATCGGAGGTCCGGCTGCACAAGACGCTCCGGCCGGAACCAAGCTGGATTCCTCAAAATCAAACAAAAGAAGGGATTCAAGGAATTAAAAAAAAGCCCTCATCGCAAGCCAGGCAGAGTGCAACATGTAGAAAATCAAAAACAATGTACCTTTTCTTTCTTCCTCACAACTTGTCACAACTTTTCAAGCAGAATCGTGAATTTCCGTGCACCTGTCTGCCACCTTCTTTCTTGCAGGAAACGTTTTTTTTTGGTGAATCTAGGGCCTACTGTGATTGGACCTCAGCATGCGAAGGGGGAGGGGCAGTAGTGGGGCGTCTAAAAAAAATAAAAGCGTAGGCGTTGTTGGATTCGCTGTGTTGGGACCCGGGTGAGGAGGGTCTCTCGTTCGAACCCTCTCTGGTCGTAATAAGGGCTTGCTCGGGTGGAAGCAGTAGGGCCCTCGCTAGGCCGAGGGGTGTTCAAGGAGAGTGGGGGGGTGGGAAAGGCTGTAGCGCTTGCTGGCGGACCACTGGTCGGCGGGATGGAGTCGTACCTAGTGTTGCGTTGGAGGGGTACAGCTCGCACGACCAGCAACGAGGGGAAGGGGGCAGGTGTGGAGATGTTTACAGCGAACGGCCAGGTTCTATCGTCGGCCGCGGTGGCTTGCCAGGAGGTGGAGCGGAAGGTATCGCGGTGGAGCGTGATCAGATGGGGGTGAATGGAGGGGGTGGAGGAGGAGCTGTAAAATGTTAGTGGGGGAGGGGGGTGGTGGTGGAAAGCTTTGGGGGTGAGTGTTGGCCTGAGAGCCCAGAGGATGTGGAGTGGTGGAGTGGAGGGCCGGCTGGGTGGGCGCAGGATAGTCAGGGACGATAAGAGGGTGTCCTCGGGCCTGGTGGAGGTGGGGGATGAAATGTGAAATGGGACATGGAGGTGCGGTGCGAATAGTGCGAGGCCTTGTAGCGTGTAGCAGCAGCACTCACTGCTCTTCTCGCGGCGCCGCCCCTCCAGGCCAGGCGCAGGCTGGTCGCTCGTCTCCTCGTATGGAGGTCTGCTGGGAGCTGCCGTCGCACCGGGCGGGCGAGGCGAACCAGGGCCAGGGCCCGGCGCAAGGCGCATGCAAACTACAAATGCACAATACAAAAGTACAGACCGTCGGCGGTGAGACACGAGTGCGCAGTCGACCGGCATGGGCGTCGAGGATCTCGACATCTGGGGATGCCTGAGGCTAGGGATGCCTCTCTGGCAGCTATATTTCGACATCATCGCCTCTGCAGGCAGACTGCGAGGGAGCCCAGCAGCACGGCCTCAGGCTGCCAGTGTCATCATGTCGGAACTCCGCTGTGAGCATTCGCTCGCGATCGGTCCTGCGCTGCGGCCCTGGCATTGTGGCAAAACACCCGCCTCCTGGCCGAGAGGGGGGCAGAAGGCCTTAAGGGAGGAGGGGGATGGATAGCCTTGGAGAAGGGGGGGTGCGGATGCTGCGCATATGAGCATGAGCATGGTGATGGTGTGCACCGCGGGATCCTTGGTGTGTGATGGGATGGGATACTTAGGTAGGCCCTGGCTAAACAAGCACCCGAATACACCTAGGCGCCAGTCAGTGAGTAGGGCTCCATCCTCCCTCGCCGTGCATGCCGGGGCCGTCAGGCATCGCGGGTTTAATATATCACCACAGGCCAAGTGAATTTATGAAATGGACGAATGTTATGCGAGTGCCATATTCGCAAAGCGGTAGAGAAAAGGAAGAATAAGAGAAAGATTCGAAACACCCGAGGAAAGTTGCAGTCCGATATATGCTATATCGGCCGTGCAGCAGCAGCAGCAGCAGGGACAGCTCGGCGGCGATGGCCCAGGAACAGTTTCAAGCTCTGGGCAGAGCGCACCGCACCGCCATCGAGCTGGCCGCGCGGGGGCCGCAGCAGAGTCGAGTGCCACTGCAGCCCGAGTCGCCACGCAGGCAGGGCAGGGCAGGCAGGGGCATATGCCCGCCGCCGCAGCATGGGCAGCACGATTCGAAGAGCGGCAAGCCATACATATACAAGCAGATACAGCAGCAGCATTGCCGCCACGAGGGCCACGGCCAGTCGAGAAGGGCGCGAGAGGCCTGGGGCATACATGGGGCCGAGGTGCAGCGCTTTCATATTGCTCCATCCGACGCCTGGACGCACTCCTGATGCCGGAGGCCTTTCGAAGTAACCACCGCCATTCGAAGCACACAAAAGTTGCACTCAAGGCAGGAAGGCTGCAGCGGGCTCGTCGCATGAACCCAGATAGGCGCCCCCGTTCGTCTCTGCCAGGTGCCCCGAGGACATGTCGACAGCGCAGGCACTCTGGATCGATGCAGGAGCTGGGGAGCCGGTATCTCATGATCATGCAAATTCATGGTTCGAGTGGATGGAATCACTTCGCAGCCTTGCGTCTGGCGATTGGCTGCGCTCGGCGCCGCCGCCAAGTGGCATCGCAGGTATGATATGTCGCTAGCACTCCACCTGGGCCCCGATATCGAGAGCGTCGACCTCAATCGTCAAGAGGCCTGCGGAGGCAACAGCCTCGGCTTGGCGCTGCGACTGACGACTTCCCCATTGCGAGGCACACTCTCGCTGGGAGGACAGCCGACATCCGTGCCTCGGGGCAATCAGAGGGCAACAGATATCGGCCAGCCATCCCTTCTTTTCCACAACCATCCGCGTCTACTTCACCACATCACCAGCCTGGACGCTCCTACCTGCCCTCCCTCGCTGCCTGCGGCCCGGAATGCAACTCTGATGGCTCAGAGGGATGTTGTGTAGAGACACATTTCCAACACTCGTGAGCAACGATCGATCACTGTCCAATTCCACCCCACACCCCGCACCAAACGCAACAGGGTATGCATGACCAGGCACAGGCATCAGCGACGCAGGGATGGTTGCAGAGGTTTGGGGTTTGCCGCAGAAAGACAAGGGTGAAGGCTAGGCAAGAAGTACGTACCTGGTTCGTCTGGGCACGTTCGGCTCACATGGTTCCTGTGGGGCACTTTCTGACATGAGAACAGATACGGGGTACTCTACTCTACGAACTAGCCTGGATATTCCCACAGTGTTCCTTTGGCACTGTGGTATACTCGAGTAGCATAAAGTCGAGGCGAAATGTGTCCTTGCCGGCTTCATATCAACCAAACGGTCACAGTACAAAACAGACTTACCACTCATGATCATTGGATGACTCTGCAACACTGTATTCCGGACGCATCTACCATCGAGAAGAGGGATTCCCTCGCTTACCTAGTGGCCCCTAGCTCTCACCACTCTAATGCCCCTAGAGTGCTTTACATGCCTTGTTGGTGTTCAAGAGCGGGGATGGTGATGAAGGGGAGACGCAGTGACATGTATGTACTCCAATCACATCTTTGTTCACAACTGATGATCCACCAAGACTCCCCTACCCAACAACTTGCTACCGACCAGACCAAACTGAACATAGCTCCGTGTTCAGATGCGCAGCCAACCTGGGGCTTTCGTCAACTTGATCCAAGTAGGCAAAGTTGTTTGCGCCTGGTCATAACATGCCTTCCTATTGTTCCTGCAGGACTTGAAATTCAAGCCTGGACCTCCATGCATCGTCCCAAGACGTCAGACTGCAGGTGTCTCAATTTGAAGGCTGCAGGAAACGAATTCCCACATGCCGTTTTCTGTAATTTATTTACACACATCACAAGATACCCTTACCAATAAAGCATCTCTATGCCTTTTCATGATACCCCATTCTGTTCTTTTTCTTGGCACATATACCTTTTTCTTTGGCTTTTATATCTTAGGCTGATAAAACGGGGGTCATCGAGCTGTGCGCCTCCAAGGATAAATATTTACCCATTGCACGAGTACGACAAAGCTTTGGCGATGCATACATAAAAGTACAAGCATGCAGCCTAATTTACATATATTATCCAATTGCAATCAGATATGAATGCCAATGCATATCCTGATGCAACTCTCAGCATATTTCTCGTCTCTATATCTGCCCTGCATCTAAAATGTTTGATATTTACAAGGAAGCATAACTAGGAAGCAATTTCCCCGTCGTGGGTATCACAAACGTACCTACTCAACTTGGCTCTTCTACCGGCGAATTTTCCTTGCTGAAAAGGGTAAATTGGTGGGGTAGGGTGGGGGTGGGGGTCATCTGCAATATCTGACTCTTTTTAGGCACACCGATCCAGTCGCCAGCTTTTTGTGTAATGGCTGGCGCTCTTACTTACCTGTCACAGGATCTTTACTCGAAAATGGGACATGATCCAGGGTGATGCCCGCTTGGCATGTCCAAGTCATCATTTTCGAAAAAAATGTATCAATAATAGTTTGTGAAGGGAGGGATTGGCATAGGGCTGTCGGTGACAAGATCTTGAATTTTCACATGCAAGAATTTATAGTAGCACGTTGACCATGGGAAGTGCCTGTCATTCGCTCCGTTTTTTTTAAACACTTACACACGCATGTACTTGCACAGCACACTCTCGCACATACACCATGCAGGCGCCGCCGCGGAAATATTATCCTGCGCTTCCCGCAGTGCAAGATTGATGTCTCTGATTGTGAAAACGTTCTCTCGGTTGGACATTGGCAATATACCGGCATGCATACATCACATCAACACACTAATTTTACCTTGCAGGATGGCATGGCCCTCACGCACAGGAGATCTCTATAATCTTGACATGCATGACTTGTTGGAATTAGAGTACTATCTACCCACAAGTACTAGTTATAGGATGCGGGCATGCGCTCTTGACATATGCATGCTTTCTCTAATATCTCCCCAGGTTCGGAGTTTCCGGGTAACAACTACCAGTTACGATATTCAATCCCAGGGTTTCGAGGTTTTGTTGGTACTATGTTATTTTTTAACCTCGAGCTCGCTACTTGGAGCTGGTCATGGGTACCTGGGTTCCTATCACACAGGATTTACACGAAATGAGGACATTGCAGCGGAAGAGAGATTTGTTAGTATTTCTTTCGAATTCAATTATCTGGCTTCAAGCTCGCGCTCGTTCTATTTGCAAGACTAACAGGGTTTAAGTTGAAGATCATAACATGCACGTATGGTTTCTTCCGCTATCTACCGAGTACAAATGCATGTACCTACCACAAAGCTCAAGTGCTTTTACCTTTATGACGATATTGTAATCTTATTTCCCTTTCTTTCGAATACCATTTTCCCGGCATCTATCGGGATCTAATATTGATACAGATGACTCCATTTATTAGCATACGTCTGGTGCGCTGATCAGATAGCAACGAGTTTATGCTTATATGGGTATGCTTTTACCGGGAGTACATCTGTACACTGCTTCTTAAGCTGGTTGAGATTACTTTTGAGTTTGAGGATGTGATGACGATCATAGCTACTTGACTACTTCGGTACTTGAGTACTTATCAAGGACATTTGATATCTAAACGGCCAGAAGGTAGGTATGTACCTTGTAATGCCCTTCTCTCCTACACTCCCTCAGCCTAAACATTAGCCTATAAGATATTTGTAACTTTGCATAAAGCTGCCTTCATCCCATTAATTATAGTTTGTATCGATATCCTCCACCTTCTTTTTTATCGTTTGGAGGGCCAAGGGGACCGTTTCTCGACCTCGGAATTCATATTTCAGCGCTGTTTTTTTTTATAATTTTAAATTTCTAGATCGATGTCTAGACGTATGTATACGTATGTGTACTGTATTGTATATATGTATGGGATAATATGTAAATATCTATTAGAGCTAGCCCGAGAATTCGTTATAGGGTAACCTACCTAGGTATGTATACGCTACAGTTTCAAGCTAGCCTGGTTGTGCAGTTTCAAGCAACTGACGGATCCAGTTAAGTAGGGATAGCCATACCTTGAGTAAGTAAGTATGTATGTAGGTACTTGAAGTACTTCCCTCCCAACATGTGAGATGAATAAAATCCAAATGACATCGATGTATATACGTATACCTACCCATACCTACCTGAAAATATTAAATATTAATATTGATATTTCAAAGGTTGCAATTGCTTTGCTTGCTAGCGCTGTGTTGGCCCATATATGCCCATCCGGTGACTGGTTGTCAGTTACCCTGAACTGTGGATCTATGAACTTATTTGGTTCGATCGAGCTTGAGGTGGTAGGTAGGTGTTGGGTGTTGGGTGTTGGGTGTTGGGTGTTGGGTGTTGGGTGTTGGGTGTTGGGTGATGGGTGGTCTACTCGATCGATTGAGTGAGCGAGCGGTAAGGTTATGGTGAGATTGCTGGATCTATATATAGGGATGTGTATATTTTGTCCAACGTCTCGTGTTGCTAGAAAAATTAAAAGCTTGGGGGGAGGGGGGGGAAGAGATGAAGGGGACTGTACATGTACAGTACATGTTACATTATGTAAGTACTTTACTTTGAATTTTTGAGTGTAATGTTAATCGATTCATGATCATTATCGATATCGTAATTATATGTATTACCTAAAGTTAAGTTCAAGTGCAGGTTTATAAGATATAAGATAAAAGATATAAGATATGAGAACTTTTACTTCTTCAACTCAATTGTGAATTTAAAGTCTGGGATCGAGATCTAGCACCAGGCTAATCTAGCAGCAGGCTAGAGAGGAGGAGGAGGGTAGAGTGGAGTGGAGTATACGTAGAGTAGAGAAAAAAAGTGTCTGAAGATCTAGAGTGGCCATGGCCAGGAGTATACGTAGATTTAAACTTTTGGGTGGTTGTGTAAATTTTGCAATGGAGTCTAGATAAACGTTATAGAACGGAGACTTGGTGGTAGTTTTTTCGAGACTCTAGATCTATACACCATACACGCGCACCATGCATGGTCATACATGGGCTTGCAATTGCATATACATGTGATCATGATGTACAACGTGCAACAACGGTATGTGTATATGTGTATATGTGTGGTTATAATCAACCCCCCCCACTCCCCCCACCCAAAAAAAAAAGGACAAAAGGAAGAACGAGAAAAGAAGAAAAGAAAGAAAGAAAGGTGCGTATACTCAAAACAGACTGAAAAACAAGAAGGAGAAAAAAAGAAATCGATATCTAAGCGTGAAACGGGAAACGTGTACAAGCCAGTAGAGGGGAAAAGCAGAAAGAAAAAGAAGGAAGGAAGAGAAGAGGGAATAGGAGACGAGAGGTGAAGGTGCAAGAAGAGAAGAGGTAAAGAAGGAATGAGAGCCCGACGAGCATTGGCCAGAGTTATCTCCAGCTCTATACAACACTTCTATCCCTCTTTACGTTCCTCACCCCCCTTCCCCCCCCTCCCCACCACCACCAAAAATCCTACTCTCTTATACCCCACTACACCTCCCCCCTCACCAACGGCACCATCTCCACCCCCTCCCCCACCTCTCCCCCACCCCCTCCACCTCCTCCTTCACCAGCACCCCCACCAAACGCCATCGGCCTCATCTCCCTCCACCCACACCCCCACCTCCCCCCCACCACCGTCCCAACACAACACACCACCTGCACACCCCACCACTCCCACCTCCCGCCCGTCCACTCCCACGGATAACCCCCCATGTATATCCACGTGCACACGAAATGCAAAAAGTACTGCGTGAGGGTGAAGTCCAGCACGAGTTTTGAGCGCGCGAGGATGAGGATTTGTGCGAGAACACTGTAGCACCGAATATTATTAAAAAATCAGTATATCATTTCTTCTTTCTTGGGGGAGGAGAGGAGGAGAGAGAAAGAAAAAATTAAATTGAGGGGGAAGAGCAGGAAGAGCAGCACTCACCACACCCCCGCAACCAGAACCCACACCCCCCCAAACATCCACCCCTGCACCGTATCCCCTCGTACCCACGCCGGCGCCCCCAGGATCAGCGACGCGGAGAACGGGTATCCCGCGATCGAGGTCGTGAAGAACGTTAGCAGCGTGGCCGTGGCGTAGAATGTTAGCTGGAGGAGGAGGATCTGGCGGAGCAGGGGGAGGGGGGAGAGGGAGGGGGGGAGGAGGGGGCGGAGGGGCGCGGGGCGCGGGCGGGGTTTGGGCATTGTGTGTTGTGTGTTGTGTGTGTGTGGAGTTGGAGTTGTGGGGTTGTTGGAAAGCTGTGCTGGATGGAGTCGTGTCGACCGGCCGGGTATCTCGAAATATGCCGATGCCTATGCCTATGCCTAAGCTAACTGAACCCCCCCTCCTCCTCTAGTCTCGTGCTCTCCTCACTCAATCCTCTCCCAGTTCCCTCGCCTCGCCTCGCCTCGCTGGCAGCCGATTCGTGAAATGTGTGTGTGATGTTGAAGGTTTCTCCCTCTGCGATGTCCGGACTGCTGTTGTAGCTATCCCACCGCACTGAGTACCCGCTCACTACCTATCCACCACCTCAACCCGCTCCCTCGTACTTTGTCGTAAGTGCTGTTGCGTATCCGTATCCGTATTCGTATCTAGCTGTCGTATCTCGTATATCCCGGCTTCTCTTCTCTAAGCTTTCTCGCCCTCCCTCGTTCGCCCTCCCTCGTATCCTTGAGTTCGTCGTAGGTGGTATGATGGTACGTATCCCCTGCCCTATCGAGTGCGCGCAGCCGATATTTTTCGAAGTCGATGGTCCTTGCTATCGATATATATCGGTGTTGAATTTCCTAGTCGAGGCTACTGATCCTCCAGAGTATAGATAGTATGTGCGTTGGTAGGTGGGTAGTGTTTCAATCCAATTTTCGGCAAGTCCGTAAGTAAGCAGAGGTACCGGTAATAAGATCTGTAGGCAGTTTATTATATCGTCCTTGGGGCGTCTCGTCATATTAATCGCATCTTGAATAGATCTCGGATCCGTCGCGGCGCGATGACACCCTTACGTATACCTACCCAGCCAGCCAGCCCCTGCGATCTGGCTTGAATTCGAAAAAAGCCGAGCCGATCTCCCTCGCTCGACGTCGGGACGTGCAGTGCAGGCAGCAACAGCGGGCGGGCCGCAGGGGTTGAGGTCGGCAAGGGTGTGCGCGACTCGGCAACGGCTTCAGGGTAATTGACTACCGCACGTACTAACAGGTAATTACTACTACCGGTACCCTTCGAAGCACCCGAGACAAACATCAAGTTTATCAAATCTAATCTCTAAACACACAAAAACCTCAAGAGAACAGAACCCCTATAAATCCCCATAGTCCGCCGTATGCATATATACTCGTTTACAAACGAGAAGAAAACTCTAGAGAGAGAGTTTGCAGCTCGGTCTCAATATTGATCGCAAGCAGATCTAGATCGATCTCGATCCGGAGCTCGAATAATCTCAAAAAGACACACAACAAAAGAATAGGCAGTACTAGTACTCCATACCTACCTTGTATAATACAACCGTAGACAAAAGAAAAAAAGAGCAAGAAACATGTCTAAACATGTCTAAACCACAAAAGAAAAGGAAGAAGGAATGAACTATCCACGAGATCTAGAAAGCAAGATGAAACACTCAAAATTCAGCAATCCATCAATCAATGCATCATACCGTATCATGAACGTTAGCGGAGACATATACTAGATCTATAGCTAGGATCTAGAGAAGGGGTCGCAATCGCCGCATTATAATTATATCCATATCAGGTCGGCAAGATCTAGAATTCGAACCTAAGCATCCGCATCACACCTATAGCTATCGCCTATGTCTTTTGCGAGTACGCAACCAGTTGCATTTGCAATATAAATGTGCAATCAAGGTAAATTTAAATCTAACGTTAACCAATAATCAATTGCAACATCATTTATCTTCGACGTTATAATAAACTTTCAATTTGCTATAGCTACAGTACTTGTTGCAATTATACTTCACGTTAATTGCAGCATACCTACATACAGAGTAATTACCTAGCCTATAGCTACCTCATCTATTTTGAAAAATAAAAGATAAAAACATTCCAACAGGTTTATAATTAAATCTTAAGGATATTATATAGGTAGCGATCGAGCAAATTATATCATAAATTCATAGGCAGTGTAATAGTGCTAGGCCTTATGATCTAGATATCAATTCCAATAGCCAAGCCTTGTCAGAGACCTAGGCCCCCGAGACTACATACCTATGTATGTACATATACAGACATGTAATTGAATTATCGAGTCCTCTCTTTACGTATACCTCAGGTATCTAGATCTCTAGAACTTTCCAGTAGCTAAAGTACTCCTAGTGTATACTATAGCTAGAGGTCCGGCAGATCTAGATCTGCATATATACCGTAAAAATCGGCATACAAGCACAACATGTGCTTACACCTTTTTCTGCTTATAGAAGATCCAAGGATTAAATACTTTTTCACACCAAAGAAAAAATGGCCCAAAATATGTGCTTATACGCCATATGTGGCTGTAATGCCAATTTCTACGGTATATTTATAATTCAATCCATTATAATATTTTAACTAGCACATGTACAATGCAATTGCAATCCCGGCGGATATTGATCCATCGTCGACAAACCCCATCATGATCAATTGCAATACATCTCTCCACCTTGGGTACAATTGCAAGCTCACCCGATCATTCATCATGATCATCGATGGCACGAGACTTACAGTATGTAATTATATATAATTAATCATCGATATCGATATGGATCCAGTGCACCTACATCATGCTCCCCGGCCATGGCCATAGCCACTCCTCCCTTATTTTCATTCTTTTCAGAGGGAGAAGGAGGAGGAGGAGGGATTGATCGATTTCGATTTCGATGTTCTCGTGTAGATCTCGGCGCCAATGCATTTGGGCCCCTTAAGCGCCGGGATTGTTTGTACTCTAGTTGAAAGTTAATTATAATCGTGATTGATTATCACCACCACCAAACCGAAGCTGAGCAGCAGCTCATGATGGATGTATTTTTATTTCGGTGAATACTCGTGCACACCAGTGTGTACAGAGGGAGAAGGGTAGGGGGCAGCTCCTCATGGTCAAGATAAATGTTGGTATCTACCTAGCTACCATAGGTACTTGGTATGCTTTGGAAGTTGGGTACCTAAAAATAAAGCACCACACAGCCCACTGCCCATCGATCAATGGCAAGAAGAGAGCTCGAGGACGTCAAAGTAGCTATAGAGGTAGAATTAATTATGATTGCTACTTCTAAGTATGTACCTACTTAGCTATGACTAGAAGAAAAGAATCCCTGAAGAAAAAAATGAAAAGCCATGACTATGAGCACGCAAAATATATAAAAAAGAGAAAGTAGATTCGAAGGGTCATCCTTGTGGGTGAAGAAATATCAACACCCTACTCCCCAACCCTTTTTTTTTCTTTTTTTTTTTTTTAAAAAGTTTAAGGACGAGGGGCTCTAGCTTATGTAGGTAGGTATGTAACGTTACCCTGAACCACCAGCCGTCGGAGTTCAGGTCCCACTTCGAATATTAATTCCCATGGCCACAGTCCAGTATCAACGGTACCGCATCTTTAAAAGTTTTTCCGGCAATATGCTCATGCTCATGCTCACCAATCCAATCAAATCCAATTGCAATTCAATTTTCGTGCGCATGCCATGCCACACGCCGGAGCCCTAGGCCTTCTAAAGTTCAACTAACGCTCCTTGTGCACAAATTTACTGGCAGCCTTGCAAGCTTGGGATTTATGAATATTTATAAAAACTTGAGCTTGCAATGCATATGGAGTCGATAATAATGTAAATTTAACCCTTTACCCTGACTTGTAGATCTCTTTAATCCTCGAGTCATTTCTCCCCATCGAGGCTCGATTGAGCTTAAAGTACTGTATACCTAGGTATATACGTGCACTCCCACCACGTACCTACCTCGTATACCTTTAAGTAAGCTGTACCTACCTATGTCAGGCACATCATGATCAGACATGCTGTACACGATATCGATATCGATCGATCATTTAGAGTTAAATTTACCAATACACATACCTACTTAGGTACCTATAGCTACATAACCAAGTAAGTATACATAGAGGTAGCATGTAGGTAGACGACGTGTTGTAATCAAACTGGCTATATGAATCGATTGAACAGCTAGAGAGGATTAGATTATGAGGGCAAATTATTTATAATATTTGTTTGCCTAGAGTATACGTATACGTATATATAACATTTCCAAGGAATTATAAAGTAACTTATAACTTGTCATGAAGATAGGTACCTAAGGTGTGTAGTAACCACTCCCATCCAACGTCCAAACCGCCTCCAACTCCAAAATCTAATCTAATTCCTCATAACCCACTTCTACCTCCCCTCCCCTCCCCTCTCTCTCTCTCGACCCTCTCCACCGTCTCGCCCACCAACTCAACTCCAACATCTCCAACACCTCGTGCTTGCTCCCTCCCGATATCACTCCTCCTCACGCTCAGCCCACGAGAAAAACGCGGTAGCTTGTCCCTCCGCAGTACACGAGCGTGTTCTGCCGACCTTGAGGAGAGAGAGATACTGAGGTACTTTGTGAGGGGGGGGGGCATATGCATATCTGTCGAGTAGGTTAGGTTGTGGAGATGATGAATAAGGTCGAGGGAGCGTTGCGTTGGTGTGGTGTGAGATTCTAGTCCTCGGAGGAGGAGGAGGAGGAGGAGGTGGAGATGAATGTTGCGTGGAGAGTGCGAGATTGCGGTGACTGTGACTGTGGGCGCCGAGCACATATGGTGGCGAAGAGGAATCCGGATACCAAAGCCAAAGTGTCCGAGACCTGTTTCTTTATTTTTTATTTTTCTTGTTTGGCAAGATGAAAAAAAATAAAAATAAAAATAAAATTAACTAGCTACATATGCATATGGGTAGGTATTTTATTTATTTATTTCAATTTATTTATTTTTCTTCTATCCCGAATTATAATTAATCCATTAAGCTTCCTCATGATCAAGTTGCAATTCTCCTTCCTCCTATTTTTCTTTCTTTGCAAAAAAAAAAATGAAAAAAAAAATCAAACCAAAAAACGAAAAAAACAAGCAAGCAATTGCAAGTAGGAAGGAAGGCCTATAGGGGCAGAGCAGATCTAGAGGCTCCTCCAATCTCGATGCAGGCAGGCAACGAGAAGGAATAAAATTCTAGCTATAGGTGGGATAAATTTTCCAAATTGGAAGAGTGGAAGAGTGGGGGGCAGAATAATCACCTCCAATGCCAATAATCCCAACCTCCCAACCTTATTCCCCGGGCCAGGCCAATCTTTTCCTTCTTCAGCGGTGAGTGAATACATTACTATTCAAGACGTCGACCATTGCATTAGAAATTCCATTTTGTGATATGTTATATATCTCTAGAAGCGAGCAAGTTTAAAGAAAAGAAAAAAAAACTTACTAACGCCTGCCTGTACAGCGAGAGCATAGGAGCAAGGAGCAAGGACTTTTCCTCGGGTACATTCTCCCGAAGGGGATAAGATAAGTGAAGCTGTCAAAAATGACGTTAACCACGCCCATCCATCCATTATCGTGATATCACAAAAACATAGGAATTTTTGTGATTGGATGGATGTCCTTTTTTCTTTTCTTGTTTTTCCTCGCTGTGCGGGAGGGACCTGGCTGATGGTGGGTGGGGTGGAGGCGGAGGCGGAGATGGAGGAGCAAATTTACTTTCTGATGTAATCTGAAAATCCACCCTGAGAGACATAGCCGTCCTTGTATATCTCCAATTGTACCTATCCAGTTCCAAGTGTCAGTGAGTGAGTCAATGTTTCAAGAACCTCAATTTTCTTCCATTGTTGAGCAGAAAGTGGTGACAGCTGTCTCACGTTTCAGCCAACTTCTTTGCAATAATTTCTCAAGCCCTCCATCTAGGCCTCCTTTGCACCAAAACCCACCTCTCCCTCCCACCCTCGTTCCTCCGCGGCCTTCATACCCCCCACTTTCTCTGCGTTTTCTGTGCCCGCGCACGCCTCACATACATGCACCGCATGACCATGCCTGTGAACCAACGCCTACTAGATATCCCCAGGAGTAATGGAGGTGACCTTGGTGCTGGCGCGGACGGCGCGGCCAGTTATCTCATGACCGGCAACGAGTGGGTAGATTGAAGGACCCCATCCAGAGCTGATGGAATGTGTTGATATGTTGTCAGCAATTATATTCCTGTTGAGGGTGTCTAGGTCACATATCTCCAAGGATGTCAATGTCGTATCATGGACATTGGGTGATAGGAGTCTAAGAGACATTCCAACACCGTTGACTTGTAAATGAGGCCGATGGGCTGAGGTGCAATGGAGCAACGAGGGGAGATATAATTTCAAGCCGAGTGAACAACAAAATAGATATGACTCAAAGTTTCCACAATGAGATTCAGGATACAGACAATGTAGCGAAGATTGGATTCAGAAAGATGGAAAATGCTTTTAAAAAAAAGACATGGCAAGAGAGGGTGATCGGTAATTAAAAAATTCACACACGGCATACATACAAATCACTTCCACAAATTCCACAATAATTAATGTTGACATCGATATCGTACGGGCCGTACGGTTTGGATCATATGAGTATGGTTTCAGGTCGGACCACTTATCAGCTTGATTCTTTTTGGTCGAGGGACGGTGTCAGCAGATTTTCATTTTTGCACATTAACCATTCCAAAGAAATAGATCAATCAAGACCCCCCATGTCATTAAAGCGTACAATAATAGTAATTGCTCAAAACGGTAACTTGAGACGGCCTGAGCCGCTCAATTGAGCGTAATTAAATGATACCCAATGCATGGATGGTGTGCATGGTCAAAGAAAAGGAAAAAAGTGTGACATGATCGTGATGGAAGGATGTGCAAGATTGCTAAACGGAAATGAGAGGTCATTTGACAGGTCTAGAGTTGCACCAGACGAACTGGTGCACCAGCACTGTTTGGTGCAGACCATCCATTTCCACCAATCATCAAGCAGGCGGATGTGCCTGGATGGGACATCATTCTGCTACGGTCTCAGACCAGCATAGCAGCAATTGCGCACTCACCCACCCCCACAATCTCAGGCAGGCTATGAAATTGACATGGATTCTTTTATGGGTATAGATGGATTGAACTACAGGCAGAACATACCGGAGAATGCGGCATATCCCGTAAACCTTTCTGGGACAACAACTTGAGGAGTGGTTGAATTCGAATCTGGGTTGGCGTTCTCGGTTACGGGCATCACTGTCGTCATGATAGATAGCAGGCAATTGTCTCAGCTGTCGAATGAATGCAGCGCTCACGAAATTGGGGATGAAGTGTTGATATCGTGCGGGTGCTCTGGGTGGTGAACTGGGGGGGTGATTGGGAGGGGAGGGATCGGAGGAACTAGGGGCGGGAGTTGACTGCTGCTGGATCACGGCCGAACAATTCCCTCACAGCCAGTCTGAGCTTTGTCGAGCTTTCAAAAAAGCGGGGAGGGCCCAGAAGGCAGGCAGGCACGCAATCCGCCTGCATGTCGACTTTACGGCTAGAGCTCAGACAAGCCACTACCAAGCAAGCTGTGCTCCAGACAGTGTCATCGCTCGCAGAGCAGATCTCAGCCCACCGCGAGAGGACGGGGGCAGGGCCCAGCGTTTAGGGTTATCGATAGCAGTGCGGGAGGGCATGTACCCCGGACCAGGCGAGCAGCTCCACTCGTTCGTTCGCTCATTTGCCCAGTCGTCCATTCGTTGGCCAGCGTCGTTCCTGGTGGCCTGCGAGCGGGGGGTGCAGTAGAGAGATGAGGGGAAAGCAGCAGCGAGGCGAGCAAGCGAGCGAGCCGAGATGTCGGTCAATTCGAGGGCGGGGGGGCAGGCCGTGAGGGTCGGCGGAGAGGTATCAGCATGCGTGCAGTTCGGGCCTGTGGTTGGATGGAGTGGCCGTGTGTTGCAGCACTGGGACTGGGGCCAGGCACAGGTACTCTAGCTTGTAGGCTGCGGTGTGCAGTCCAGCTCGCGTCCACCATCAGCATCATCATATCATCACCACCGCCAACAGAAGAGAAAAAAAGAGAAGAGGCATGTATGCGCCGACGACACGGGCAAGGCGCGCAGATGCAGCGGTGGATTACTTACATGGCATGATGCGGAGAATGCGGATGTGCATCGACGGGTGGGCGAATCGGTGGCCGAGAATGCTCCTGGGCTAGATGGCGTGAATGTTTCGGTTCGATTTCAATTCGAATTCTGCATACCAGCAGTGTCCAGCAGCTGTGGGATTTGGCTGATTATGCAGGTATGCCGCAAGCACGGTTGTATGCAGGCCAGGCCAGGCCAGCTGTGTGATGCTTGCCGTACGTACCGTCCGCCGTGCCGCAGCTGGGTCTGCTCTTGTTTGCATGGAGGCGGGCAAGAAGTATGGTTGAAACAAAACGGGATTGGAGATTGCGTGCCGCTCTTCATGGCGAGCACGCATGAGAGGCGCTGGTATCGCGGTTCGTGGTGCCTGGGGATATGCAATAAGCATATGCACGCACGCACGCACTTATGCACGCACGCACGAACGCACAACATCGCACCGCGCCCTGCAAATCCAATCGGGGCCATCTCCCTCCCATCGCGGTACTTGCTCTACGAGGGCTTGGGAACGAGACCACGGTGCTTTGTTCCCGCACCAGAGGATTCCTGATCATGCCCTGAGCATTGCCATGGCCCATCCATCCCCCATGATCTCCCCATCTTCACCACCCCCACCTCCCACCCCAAACACTGATGAGTTCTCGCTTCGGCACATAGCACGACTTTCCCGGCTGCTACAAGTGCTCATGCCGGTACAGAGTACGCCCCACGTACGAGTAATCACCCATTGGTGATCATGATCATCATCCCACGATTACGATATCCCACCGCGGCCCCAGGCTTCGGCATCCATCCATGGCCATGGCGAGGGAGCAGCAGCACGCCGGTACTCGAGTACACACAGCTCGAACAAAGTTACCGATTCCCTCATTAACCCATTCCTATCCTCGACCTCGCTTAGAAAGGTGCATCGATATCATGTCCCGGGCCCTATCACATACCATGGCCAGGTATGCACCTACCTTATAAGATCAGCAGATATATATTCAGAAATAAATTCCTACCGATAATATCATGTATCTTATAGCCAAGGGATATCCAGCTGGACACCGAAACCAACATCGGTACGAAGTAACCTAAAAAAAAAACCCCCCAGGAATCTGTCGATAGTTTAAAAAAGGAAATAAAAAAAGTTCGAGACTGAGCATTAGGAAAAGGGAAAAGAATTGACTAGGGTTCGAACGAAAAGAAAGAAACAGCCGGCACATCCATCACCATCCATCTCCCCCCACTTCCCTTCCCTCCCCCCCCCCCTCTCTAAAAAAAAAACCACTCAGGGCCCAAGGGATCTGGAATGGATCATCATGCGAACCGCACATCTCTCACCAAGAAGGCAAAAAAAGAAAAAAAGTAAACGAACGGGAAGATGTCGCTCATTATCAATGAAGGAAAATCAGCTAAACCCAACGCAAACGATAAGCACATATTCAATTTTGAGTACTTACCTATGTAGTCGGGGGCACAAACTCGTTGCATATCGGGCCAGAGAACGAGACTACATCCAATATGCATGAGACTACCAATATGTGGATACCTAGACTAACCCCATCACGGCTCATTGCAATTACTCTGATTTACCCAGATTAGGAATGTCAGATGTCAGTGGACAACACATAAAAAATACAGCATCTGAATGCCTAGATCAAGAGCACCTCGGGTCTATCAAATTTACAATTTCCAGCATTTCTAACCAGGCTAAGCATCTCCCGCTTTGAACGTTGACACAACGAGAAATACCTACGAGTACCAAGCTCCAATAGGAAGGCTGTTGCATACTTCCTAGCTCAGTACCGAATTAGGTAGGCCTAGGGAAATCATGATCAGTTGATCTTGTGTGTCCGTCTGAGGAAATCCGTATTTACGATGAAATAGGATATTAATGTATCAACCAAGATCCACGGACTTTTCTACTGGCAACTTCTGCACCTAGGAATCAAAGATTCGAAGATCTCCACCGGGTCAAGGATATGACCACTCGTCAAATCAATAAGTCTCCGGGCAATGCACAGACAGTGCACAGGCATTTCCTCACTCAGCTGTCCGGAGACTAATTGATTTGACGAGTACATACATGGAGAAACTCACTCCTCAAGATCATTTTACACTTCCCTAGCTATCATTCGAGTTCAACCCCACCACGTATTTCTACATGGACATGCAAGGGCCTACCTAGGTGATATCGATTTTCTAATACCAACATTTATTCTTACACCAAACGAAAATAACCATTACATCTCATCACAGGGACTTGGAAACCACACTCGCCATTCGCCATCAGCTGATCTCGAGACCTAGGAATCCCTCCCAACATATGTACATGGTCTACGATTCGCAGCTCATGATGATGCGGCATGGACTCGAGCTCCCTACCCAGAAAACCCAGCCACGCCGTTTCGTCGGATCTAGCTATAGGGTTCCCATATATGCCCTACTCATTCTTTTTGTTTCCGCCTATAAAACGTTTATAGAGTAGTGGCATGAGTGATTGGGAAAGTCCCTAAGGTTCTCGCTTGGATATATCTCATATAATTATAATTACCTAGGTAAATAGAGCTTCTTGATCATGATACATATATACATGCACTCTCAAACAGTTTATATATACACGCAATTGATAGCGCTGACGCTGAACAGTCACACATTTTCACTTGCAAAGGAAATTATATGAAGTAGTCCTTTTATTTTTATTGAATTTCCAGCCACGTATAAGGCCTAGGCTGTTCTCGTGCCAGGTCTAGGCCTAGGCCACTCATTCAAATTCATTGTTTGTCGTGCTCCCGAATTCATCGATATCATGATCATGATCATTTACGAGTACGTCCATATGGTGCAAGCTTTTAGTGATATATATTAGCTACAGTATACTATAGCTACATTAAGAAAAAAAGCGACTTTTTCAAAAGTGGTAGTGGAGCGATCGGTATACGGATACCCTCCCTCCCCTCTCAAAGTGGTACTTGGGGCCTTCATTTTGATCTTAATTCCATTTGTCTGCCCCCCCACTGCAGGGTAATGCCACATGCATGGCGGTGCTTAGTCTCGTGCCCAGCTCCTCGAAGAGGGTGGTGCTCTGGTTATTTGAGCCAAAAAGGGAAGTATATATCTACACTTCCCTCTAACATAGAGTATCTTAATTAAGAAGTAGGTAGGTATTAGTTATCATTGCACACCAGACTAAGTTATCATATATCAGATCTAGAGTAGGGCAGACAACTTCGATCGCAAAAACCTTTGATGTATTTCCACGTTATATCCATAGTGATCATGCATATGAAAAGGAAGGTCCAAGTTGTACGTACGGAAAAAAAAAAAGTGCGTGTTATCACCTGTACAAGTACTAGTACTAGGCCAAATGAGGCATTCGAAAAAGGAAAGTTTCAAATCTGTAGAAAGTGGCACCTAATTTCCCAAGATATTCCCTAGGGAATCCAAAGTCCATGGCCAGGGAAATAAACATCAAAGAATTCAATAAAAAAAAGTGTTTGTAATGTTCTTTCTTTTTGTTGCAAGGGTGCACACAGCGTACTTACTTACTGCCTATAATAGCAGGTACCCTACATACTTTCATCGGCTGCCCACGGCAATTGCAGATCGCACCTAGCAAAATTTCGAACGGAGGCCTAAGTAAAGCTGGACCAGTTAATCTTTACACCATAGATTGCAAGCCGATTGCAACGCGCGATGATGTTATTGTGGTACCATTGATAGAATTGGATCTCTTTTTCGCAGTTGAATACCCACGCCTTGTAAACTCGACGTCTCCGTTCCGAGACCCTTTCGGGTACATATACGTATGTGAGCATTATGAATATTGTTCCAGTCCCATGTTGCGCCGAGTAAAACATGCCATGGCAAATATCGTGCGTGTTCCCGAACATCCCATTGATGCTCTTCTCGTGCCATTTCATAAAAAATTCCTGGCAAGGAGGTGTAGATATGCAACGGCTTTTTTACCCTTTTCTCCTGGCACTTGCGCTTGGGCGGGAAGGTACATCCGAAATATCCCAAACGGCAACTTGCTTGCTGGCAGCTGGGTTCAAAAAAGTTTAATTGGATAGGGTTTATTGCCGATCGAGGCAAAAATCAAGTGCATGCCTTATACAAGTAAGCTTGATTTTCTGATTGAGCTTTGGCGCCCGTTCAATTCTCGTGCTGTGTAATGAAGTAGGTACTGGGTTCTGCAATCCGAGGCAGCTCCGAGAAACATCTCGTAAACTAGGTGGCGCCGAGGCGGCAAAATGAGGCGAAATCCTAGAATTGTGTTCACAAGGCTGAAGAGTTCTACTGTTGATAGAGTAGGACAGAAAGTCAATTGCTCCGGAAGGTATGGAATAGGGAAAAATAGCCCCGTTTGTTTTTTTTCAAGTTATTCGAGATGAAATGTTCAGATGTTTGGTGTGACTGACTGATGTTCGGCAATGCTGCGGTTGACGTCGGAATAGTGAGACTAATTGGCCACCCTAAGGAATGAGTTGGAAGTGGAGTTCCAGCAACCTCACCTCGGCCACAAGCAATATCCCAACATTCCACCTTGGTTTTGCAGTCGATTGATTACCTATCCTACCAGCAAAGGTCAATTGACAATAACCTCACACGACATCGGCTTCCGGGCTAGTGAGAGCTTCCGCTACCCCCACACAACCCCACAAGGCCACGCAGACAGATGAACGCATCCCATCCCATCCCATCACACATCTACCTTTATCTTGGGGCATCTCAACTGCAATTGCAATTGATCCATCACAATTCTTTGCAGCTTTAGCACTTACAGCATTAGCTCGGCCATGTCCTTCTCCAGTTGATGCACAATAGCCCCCCCTCCTTCCGTCCCAGTGCCACGCGCGCAAAGGGTGTCTTTGAGTGGAAAGTAGGTACCTGTTGCCACACTTGGTCCAACGTGCAGCTTTTTATGAAATATTTTTCCTTCTAATTTTGATGCATATGAATGGTGTGTGTGGGTGTGTGCTGTGCAGACACATGCATAGAGGACAGGGTTTGGTACAGGCAGGTTAGGTAGGGACCTTGGGTATGGATCACATTAAGACAGTCTGTGTGCACCATCCATCAGAGACCTGACACGGTGTGAGTGGGTGCACCTCATGCACGGCGTAGCAAGCGACCTACCTAAAGCACTCCAGAGGATATTCTCCTCTTGCCTGTCGATGGGGCCTGGCCACCGGTGTTTGCCAGAGCGATGTATGCGCCGTTGGGTGGGGGGACCAAGATGCGCAATTGCAGTTGAACAAAGCGGCAAAAGAGAATCGGTCGTGGAAAGCAGCCTGCGAGCCTGGTAGGTGCCTTTTGCGTCCAGGGCTGTTTGACCTCTTGCTTGACGCCGGGAATGCGAATGAAAAGCCGCCATCCTGTGTAATATGGCTGGTTGCAAAAGAGAGACCGGCACCGAGGATGTTTCCAGAGACAAGACATCGAACATAGGGATATGATCATGAGGGGTTTGCTCTTTGAAACCAGGGAAGAGGAGGACTGAATGGCTCGAGCAGCCCAATTGCAGGCGGAGATGGTCCCGGATGGAGGCGGGGGGAGTAGCAGTCTCGGGGGGCGAGAGAGAGAGAGCATCCTCGAGGCCAAGACTACACGATTTAGAAGCCTTGGAATGTGGATGGCATGCCGAAAAGGGAAGCAGGAACTCTGCTGTCTGAAGTAGGAAATAGGCAGCGACGGCTCTGTGAATAGGAGGCACGACCACCTGACTTGCTAGCCTCGAGTCTACTCGATAGCGCCTGCGCGGAGAGCGATCGAGGCTTCAGAGACACGAGCGAGAGAGAGCCGCGGACTCGACGGCCGCAAGATGGCAGGATGGCCGCGCTTTCATCCAGCACCCGTGATTTTCACCGCCTGCGTGGCGGGCCAGCTCGAGACTGGGGCCAGCCCTCCTCTGGCGACGCAGAGGAGGCACGAGGCACGAGCACACGGCCTCAAGGCCGGGCTGGTCCTCGAGAATGCCATGTTGCACAGTAGAGCCAGCAGGCGAGTGCAGCACTGTGAGCACCGGTGGCCTATAAAGCAGGCCCATATAACCCGGCCGCCAGCCCAGGAGCATACCTACCTCATGCTTCTCCATAGCGCCCCCAGCCATCAGCTCGCCTGCTTCATCCCCTTCGAGCCCTCCCTCACCAACATTCGCCAGGATTAAAGAACCCCATCTTGCACGGCACTCCAAATTGGAATTCCGATATACCGCCTCAGTTTCTTCCTCGACAAAACAGACAGACATATAGCTCTACAGTGCCTTTGCCTGCTAGCTCGTCGTCCATCCCGCCCGCCCATCACCAGGATCAGGCGACAACCTGCAAGGGAAAAGGCCGGCAGGCATCAGCTTTGCCAAACATCTCAGCAATCAAGAGGATTGACAGATATATACCCATTCACATAATCATACAAGGCTCATTCCCTTGTTTCGCATACACCCCCCCGGCTTTCCACGCCCACGCAAGACAACCATACAGGCATTTGCAGTCCCACTTCCACCAGTAGGGCACCCAGCTGCCCACAACCTTATTTCGGCCTCCTGCGACCTCGCCCGCGGCTCAGCATCGACAGTCGGTGAATCAGAGAAGGGGTGGGCATCTGTGGACAGAACCATCAGCACCCCTGCCATTTCCCGCCCCCTTGGCCCCGGCTCCCACAAAGCAATCGATACCATCACGCCGCCGTCTTTCCTTCTGCTTGTCACAAGAAAAAAAAAAAGGGTATTTGGCGCAATTGCTGCAGACTAATTGCCCAAGCTGTCGGATTGTCTCATATATTCCTCAATTGAGATCGGGCTGCATTGTAAAATCCCACGGCCATTGAGACTCTTTCTTCATTTCGGTTCCGGTGGTCAGTGTCTTGAGATTCGCTCCGTAGAAGCCGAAACAGGCAATTGGCCTGCAAATCTCACCGCCGCCATCTCCGCCCCTTAGTTTTTCCTTGGGCGTGGGGATATTGTCCAGGCCAAGGGCAAAAAGAAGGAACGACAGCTGTGCGAAAGATAGACCGCAATATTATTTCGGGGTGGGTACAGGCAGGCAGGCAAGCTTGAGCTCCAGGCAAGGCAATAATCAATTAGCGGGTCGCCAGCACCAATACGCATATACCCACGCTCGCATCTAACCTGCATAACCACATCCCCCCCCCTCTCCATCCTCCCCCGGTACATACCTGAAGGGATTGGATTCCTTTATTGGAGGAGCTACACTCCGCCCAGGCCTTTCATTAGGCAGCTGCAGCTTCACCAGGCTTCCTCGTCCTCGCCCCTCCGCCGCTAACCATCGAGCGAGCTCCGGGCAGTAACTCATAAACAGCACACGCTCCCTTCCACCACAAGCTCCCACAATCCCACGGACAGGACATCGCCGCCGTTCATCCATACTTGCCGGTTTCCCTCCCCCACAACGCCACTTCTGCCTCCACCCACAATCGGATCCATCCCGAGGCCTTCGGTCCTGACCACGGAAGCTCTTCGACCGCGCAAAACACACGGGAACCATGGCATCATCATGCGCTGACCCGCCTCGGCCGCACTATCCCTTCTCGCCATTGACCAACAAGGAGATTAAGCTCAGTGCAGAGATCCTACGGGCAACATACCCGCCAACCATAGACCTTCACTTCAAAGCAATTACTCTGCATGAGCCCGCAAAGGAGGACATGATCGCATGGATGGCCGCCGGTGGAGAGCACAGCGTTACCGACAGCTCTGTTCCTCGGCCGCCGCGGAGATCATACATCCCCTATTATATCCGCAACACTGAACGGTTTTTTGAGGCCGTCATCAATCTGGACACGCGCTCGGTCGAGTCCAATATTCGTCTGGGCGAAGGTGTTCACGGGCCAGCCGACTGGGCGGAAATCGCAGTGGTAGAGAAGGTGGCACTCGAGGATGAAGGTGTGAAGCGCGAATTGGAAAAGTTGGATTTTCCAAAGGATATGGTTGTCGTCTGCGATGCGTGGATTTATGGTAAGATAGATTTCCTCCCCTTTCCACGACACATTCCCTGCCTTTTTTTTTATTTTATCGTATACATTTTGTTTGTTGGAGATTCATTCATCCCGAAACAACCCCCCACTACGAACACCAACCCCACACACACCTCCTTCTTTAATTACCCCACACTTCCGCCCACACCACACAACCACAACCCTTTTCAAGGATGCTTAATTAACCGCCCCCACCCCTCATGTAGGTTCCGATGGTATCGATGACCTTCGTAGACAATTCCAGTGCTTCCTCTACGCACGACCGGCAAACGAACCCGACTCTTGTCATTACGCATTCCCTCTACCAATATCTCCTGTAATCGACGGAGAAACCAAAACCGTCACCCGAATCGACTTGTTACCCACTGGTAATGATTTCACCGTCCCAACGGAAGTCAAACCGTGGAAGCCCCAAACAACAAATGAGTACCTTCCGGAATACAACAAGCTTCGTACAGATTTGAAGCCTCTGCAGGTTGTTCAGCCAAAGGGTGCTTCGTTTACCATCACATCACCCGATCACTCTGGAACAGGGAAAATTCTTGAATGGCAAAAATGGAGGTTTAGAATCGGTTTCAATTCCCGCGAAGGGATGGTACTTTATGACGTGTCTTATGATAACAGGAGTCTATTTTATCGCCTGGCGCTGAGCGATATGAATATTCCATATGGGGACCCCCGAGCGCCCTATCACAAAAAGGCTGCATTTGATCTGGGAGACGTTGGTGCGGGTTTGTGTGCAAATAACCTTACATTGGGCTGCGATTGCCTGGGAAGTATACATTATTTGAGCGGCTGGTTGGCTGATGACCGTGGTGAACCGATTGATATGAAAAATTGTATATGTATCCATGAACAGGATGCCGGTATTGGTTGGAAGCACACAAATTACCGCACTGGCAGAGCAGCTCTCGTCCGAAATCGCGAGTTGGTACTACAGTCAATTATCACAGTCTCGAATTATGAGTACATCTTGGCGTGGATCTTTAATCAGGCAGGAGAGGTCACATATGAGGTGCGAGCAACCGGAATTCTCTCCACAAGTCCATTCGACCCAGATCTACCACCGGAAGAGGCGCCGGACTGGGGCACAATCGTGCATCCAGGTGTTCTTGCAGCACATCACCAGCATATTTTTTCCCTCCGAATCGATCCAGCTATCGATGGCCATAAAAATTCTCTTATTTATGAGGACACCGAAGTGCTCCCCAGAGATCCAGTGAAGAATCCTCATGGGGTTGGATATATCACTAAACAGACTACGGTCACAGAATCCTGCGGGTTGAATACACATGTGGAGCGGAACAGGCGGTTTATGATCCAAAATCACTCTGTACGCAATCCAATCAATCACAAACCAGTAGGATACAAAATTGTCTCTACTCCGTTTCAGAAAATGCTTGCCGATCATGACAGCTGGCATTGGCGTCGTGCAGAGTTTGCAGACAAATCTGTTTACGTTACAAAATACCGTGATGGGGAACTCTACGCCGCCGGGAAATTTACAAATCAGTCCAGAGGTGGCGATGGTGTTCGCACATATGCCTCGAGAAAAGATCCAGTGGCGGATGAGGATATCGTGGTTTGGGTTCAGTTTGGCCTAAACCATATACCGAGAATAGAGGATTTCCCGGTTATGCCTGTAGAGATTTTGCGAGTTTCGCTGAAGCCCGTGAATTTCTTCACCGCAAACCCAGCAATTGATGTTCCTCCGTCAACGTAAGTTGCTCGTCCTACATTTCCTCCTTTTCAAACCTAGAACATTGTTAATAACACTATTGTTTTACCTCAGGCAATCGTTCAATCGATCTACCCTTCTTGCGGGAGCACCACCATCTTCCACTCACACAGCACAAATGACAGCACCATCCATGCCCAAATCCAACAGCAGCCTGACAGAAAAATCCATGGCGGCAACTGAAACAACATGTTGCTCCGTCAACACCTACGACGAAGATACTGAGCGCCAACAGCCCAAGCAGTCGGCCAAGAATCATAATCAAAACCACCATCAACCCCCATCTTCACCGACGACAACTACAGACACGACAGCGAATAGTGAAAAGGAGAGCGTCATGCACAATGAGGAGGCGCCCACGTGCGGGTGTAGGAAGAAGAAGAGTGGGTTTGGGAAGAAGGCGGGTGAGTGCTGTCACGTTAGTTGAGGACAGCATTTTCCCCTTTCCCAAACTCCCCCGAACCTTCTCCTTCCTTTGTGTGTGTGAGGATTATACGATACCGTTTCCCTTTTTTTTCGGTTTTTATCCCGGTTTTTTTTGGTTTTATACCTTGCTTGCCTTGTTCATTTTGCCTTTTCTCTCTCGTTTTTTTTTTTCTTTTTTTTGGAACGGCTTTTTTCTTTTGTGTGGGTGGACATGGTTTTTTATTGTCTTTTTTTTTTTTCCTTTCCCTTTCTCTTTTTTGGTGGTGATTTTTTTTTGGTTTGGCGGTTTACCTTTTTTTTTTTTTTCCTTTTGTGTTTTTGTTTAAAGTGTGTTGTGGAAAAAAAAAACAGCTCGAGTCAGAAGCCCCAGTTCGACAGTAGGTACTGCAGCTGACTGACATCTGCTTGGGAAACCCCCTTTTTTGGTTCTTTCTCTTTTTTTTCTCTGTTTTCTCTTCCGGTTCCGGTCATGCAATTGCAATTGCAATGGTCATGAGTTGCGCAAGTACGATTTGGATTTTTCTGTGTGTGTGTGTGTGTGTGTATGTGTGTGTAAGACTACGTATAGGCCCTAGGCCTATAGCTGCCGACTTTTTTTGATCTTTTGCGTTGACCATCTTCGGAACTTCAGATCTGGATATGGGGGTTTTGGGTTTGGGCTCGAGCTCGACGCATACTATAGGTATATATAGCATGGGGGCATTGAAGAAGAAGAAGTCCCGGAGTAGCCATAGGCCATGGGCATGCCATATGGGGTGGGTGACATGCGGGGCTCAATTTACCTACCTACCTACCTTATGTAGGTACGTACACCAGTAGGTAGTTACTACAAATGAAATAAATAAATACAAAATTATATCAAAGCTGCCGTGATCTATGTAATTATAACTTGGGTACCCCGAAAATTATTACTACTTATAAGCTTTGCATGAACATGATACATGCCGAAGTGTATATATTTGTAACGCTGCAGACTGCACTGCTACCTATATTCCTTAGGTAGGCCTTGCTCATGATCATGATCAAAACGTTGTTAAAATTATATATACTCTGTATATATGCAAACAATTACCCTGAATGTGCGTGTGGGAAAGTAGAGTAAGTTTATTTTTAGAAGACGCTTGCAGTCGGTAAACGTTCGAGGGGGGTGTGCACGAAACACTGAAAAGTCGCTAATGCCGCTCTCCAGTCTCTCCAATCTAGATTTATTGCAATTGGTTGAGGAACACCATGCATATGGCCACCTTCGACAATTCATGATCACGTTGTTTAATTATAAGCCTGCTCTATAGCTAGATCTCAACCCTATAGCTAGGTGTGAATTAAGTGGATTTTTTTCAGTATTTCGTGCATACCCCGAGCTCGAGTATGTACAGTATGTACATGTACCTAATGTATGTATGAGGTACCTAATGTATACCACAGGTGTGGCCGGCCGGTACACTACATACTTCCTCAGGAGGTAGAGTTGACTACAGTTTTTTTTATTTTTTTATGTTTTTATTTTTTGTGTGAAATGCCAGCGGTACCGGTAGCGAGAACCACCGGTACCGGTGAGGTTCAATACGTATACGATAAAGTGTGGGGTGGTTTTAAATTTTTCCAAGTACAAAGCAGCTGAGCTCCTCCGTTTGCTCGTCTCTCAAGTAAGTAGCTATAGCCATCTACCGGTACGTACCCCTACCCCCCTTATAAACTCTATCACTTTAAATTTAAAGCTTTCCAAATATATACAGTACGTATACAACACCTTCTCTCTTGAGCATCAGCTCGATATATGCAATGTAGAACCTCTTCCCTCGGCCTATAGTAGGCCTTCCTGCATCTTGAAATCAATTTAATCCCTGTTCAATGTCCGAACGTTCTGTTGGAATTCCCGCCCTAACAGTGTACGTACCGCGGATCCGGAGTTTCGAACTATGGACGCGTGTCGACCCGGCTTCGATCTTGAGACCCTAGGCCTCCTCACCAAACAAAATACTTCCTTCACACTAGCTATAGCGATTACAAAAAAAGTTTAGAGAGAACGGAGTTAATTAAGTTAACACTGAGGCACTCACAAGCCACTAACTACATAGGTAGCTATATCACTGTGATGATTTCTCACATCTTTCTCATTGGACGGCCGGATATCTAGATCTAGATCTAGATCTAGATCTATCTGTGGTTCGAAGTTAACTCTGCGGTAGCTGTGCGCTGGGTCAAGATCTAGATATCTGAGTTTGAGGTCCGGTCCGGTCCGGCAGCGCGGTCATGGTATCGTTAACCTGCAAGCTTGAGCTTGAGTTTGAGTTTGAGGTTTCTATTAATGAATCCATAATCTTGAAAACCCTGGGTGGAAACTATAGTTAAGTAATTACATACCATGTAGGTAGATATAGCTACTCTAAGTATGTAGATGGTGCACCGTGAATGTATGTTGAGAATAGATGGAGCAATATAAATAATAACGTACTTTGTGCAATATCTGCAGTCTCGATCGATATCCGGCCGCGGCCGTGCAAGATCTAGGATCTAGATGATCAATCCGGCCGATCGGAACTCGACATGTATATACCTACCTACCTACCCACATGGGAATGTAGGTGTGCAATGTGGTCGAAGTGTAATTCATGATCATTATTTATAAGCTCTGGATGAGTAAATACAGTCTCGGAATTAATTTCGAAGGTTTATATATGCGTTTTTTTCTAGAAGCTTTCGATAGTATTTATATACTTACCTAGGTAAGTATATGTTACACATGTACACCCACGGTTCAAATTCCGGAACGTTCGGGGGAAATTTAAAAGTCTGTTCTCGTGCTGGAAAAGTATACTCTAGATCTAGATCTTCTGTACATGTGTGACTCGACTTTCGTTCGTTGGTTCGAAACTTCCATGGCTATGCATGGCCACCGAATGAATATTACCTAGAGTGAGTATTACGGGAGGGTATGACTGTTTTTATTTTTATTTTTATTTTTTTTTGGGTGCACATGTTTGGGCACCGGACTGGCCATGGACCATCATCGGTGGTGGTGGTGGTGGTGGTGGTGGCCATGATCGCAACACGACAACACATCGATATCCGTAAGCCACTCTCGCCACGCTAAGTGTTGATACCCACAATATACTGAATGGTCATGATCATGTCCTCGTGTCCCCCCTACCTCTCACCTAGGCCCTCTAAGCCCCAGGCGCAGTCCTGACCCAGGCGGATGATGGAGCTCGACGTCCCTGTCACGTGGCAGGGTGGGTAAGTAGGGTGTTCGTCAGCTCGCTATAGCTACAACCGCACTTTCTAACCACTATCCACTACCCACTACCCTTTCCCCCTCCAGGCATCTTGAGCCCCGTCTACCGGAACGGGTAGTAGGACGCTGTTCTAGATCAGGTACATTTCTGCGCCCAAGAGTTTTGGGGGGTGTGGCTATAGTATACTCCAAGTACCCAGCGAGTTTGGGTTTGCTGAATACAACCTACCCAACACACCGCACACCACACGCCCGATGCAAGTGATAGCCATAGTGAAAGGGATTCGCATTTGATCAACCTAATAGCTTAGCTACCTACCTACCAGCCTCTTACCTGCCCTCCTCCTCCTCCTCCTGAATTATTGCGGGATATACGGACTACGGACGACGGGCGACGGACGACGGGCGACGAGCTTCTCTCGACTTTTTTTTTTTAGCTTGAAGCTTGAGCTGTGATTGATCAAGTGACGTTACCAAAGTTTTATTGAGCTTCGAAACGTTAACCCTCTTATACTTATAAACTTCATTACATATACTTAAGCTTCATTCCTTCCAGCTTTCAAAGTATCACAAATACAAATACGATTTCAGATCTTCATATTATCGGGTTTCCGCACTTCCTTATACTATAGCTACCAAATTACTGGGTTTCGCTCTTTTTTTTTTCCCCCGAGTTTACGTTGATATTACATCACACGACATACAAAGTACCTACCTACTTCCTACCTATTTGACATTCCTTTCTAGACTTGCGAAAAAAAAAAGGTGTACCCTGTTCTCGTGCCCGGTGCGATTCATTCGATCATTCGGGATTATAATTTTCGAACAAAAGCTTGAGCTTGGGGTAGCGAGAGAGAGAGAAAGGGAAAGGGAGGGGGGAGAATAATATCGATACCGATTCACGGTAATACGATAATCACGATACCATTAAATACCTCCTACTTTTTAGTACCTAACTTACTTAAGTACCTCGACACATACCACCATCAAATCAAATCAAAAAAAAAAATCGGAAGTTAAGAAAAAAAAGCCAATTTGATTCGATCGCGAAATTCGATTACAAAGCCCAATAACATACCGTATGTCCTCGAAATCACGGCTACAAGCACAAGCACAGCTACCGCCAGGACCTCCGGATACCACCACCACACATACAACCACAAACACAAACACAAACACGCCTCCACCGCCAGTCATCGGCCCAGTCGAATTCAACTCCCCCTTCACCCCCGGAGAAAGCTTCTCGGGTCCAGTTACACGAACGATTTTCGTCACCACGAGTCCGAGTCCGAGTTTGAGGTCGTCGGAGAGTACCGGTACCAGTGCGAGGCCTAGGCCTGTATCTAGGGCGAGGATTTTCCAGCAACAGCAACGGCAACAGCGGGATATGAACACAAACACGAGTTCAGCTGTTTCTAGGGGCATGACGTCGGGGGATGGGGTTGGGGTTAGAGATGGAAATAGTGGTGGTTGTGGGTTTAGGACTCCTCAGTATCATGATCACCAAGGCCAACAGCAAGGAGGAGATCTGGGTTCAAACTCAAACTCAAACTCAACACACCCACAAACACCACCAACTACAGCAGCAACAAACCCAATCTTTGAACCAGAACCAGAGCCAACCGTCTCCTTCCGCCTGCACTGCCACCCGCATTACGTCCGTAGAACCGAACTCCCCGCGCAGCTCCGCCGGCTGAAGCGCAGCTGGTCCGTGCCGGAGATCTATGGTGTATCTGATTCCTTCGGGTCTGAGGTCACTGGACCTGGTGGTGAATTTCGTGAAAATAATGGCCAACAGGGAGGAATTTCCGAGTTGATGCGGTATCGTGAGGTATGTCCCCACCATCCATCCTTATCCCAACTCTTTATGAGTATCTGTGTTTTACAGCTTGGCTGACTTAATCTCCTCTGATGAAATATAGATTCATGATAGTCTACTACATTCTACTGGGACATTAGTTCATGGTGGTGGTGATGGTGGTGGTGATGAATTTGGATTCGAAGCAGTTCCTTCGTTCCCAAGAGATGTCAATACCAATATCAATTTACCACAGCAACAATTGATATTAAATAACAAGAGGGAGGAGGAAACACTTGCTGCAATCAAGTTACTACTAGCGGGGGAGGCGAGGAGGTGGAGCACCCAGTCATGGGCGCCGGCGCATGGGCATCAGGCTAGGAATGCGAGTTTGAGTGGGAGTGGGGTGTGGGGGTGGGATAATGTTCACCGTGGTGCCGTAGGTGAACACCAACCACAGGTGGATGGCTCGGCTTCGGATATGAGTGCGAGTGCGGTTGGGCCGACGAGCTCGTCGAGTAGGAGGGTCTCGAGGGCGAGTGGTGTGAGTATTCATTCTCACCCAGGCGCGCCAAAGAGGGGGATCCCGAGGAGGACGAGTTCGAGTGTGAATATGCCAGAGGAGCAATATCAACCGCCGCAGCAGCAACAGCAACAACAGCAACATAATACGATGCCACCGGCGGCGTTGAATTCCAAGGTTATTGAGAATTATGCGCATTATGTGTGCTCGCGCCGACACAATTCGATTCCGAGTCAGAAGCCGCGGCATATCAAGATTGTGTTTCATAATCCGAATTGGGCGGCTGGGGAGTTTCCGTATGGTGGTGTCGGGGGGACGGTGTATGATGGAAGAGATTATGATCCTACGAGGAGGGCGAGCCAGCAGAAGCCGGAGCTGCTGCAGCAGAAGAAGGAGATTGAGGCGGCACTGCGGGCGGCGTATGATGAGATGGAGCCGCTGTCTCCGCAGATTTCGCCCACGACGGTGGTGAAGAAGAGATTGAGGGGAGACGATGTGGGTACACCAATTGCCGCGAAAGATGTTGTGGTTGGTGAGAAGGGTGGTGAGGTTGAGGGTAACGGTGTGAAGAGGCCTGCGGCGAAGAATACTTTTTCCTCTTCGGCGGTCAGTAGTATGTTGCCTAGGCGTGTACAGTCTTCGCATTTACATGTGAAGAATTCGAAGAAGAGTGGAGGTGGGAGAAGTGCGAGTGTTTCCAATGGGGATATCGCTGCTGTGACTACTTCTGCTACTGCCACCGCGGGAAGAGGTATTCCGGATATAGTTTTGACGGGACCTTCACCACAGCAAGCATTTGCTACAATTGTTGCAGGAGAGGTATCACCACCACCATCACCATCACCATCGCCACCGGCGACTACGGAGAATGGCATGCCAACTGCGTGGCCGAGAAGGGCAAAGTCTGCCCCGCCGAGGCCGGCGGCGTCGGCTGAGCAGCAGAGGATCTCGGCGTTTACGGAGGATGTGTATCTCGGGTTCGAGAAGACTACGACTACGCCGCTGCCAGCTGGGGGGATGGTGCAGCGCAGCGGTGGTGGGTTGAGCGGTCTACGGTCCCCGACGGGGAGTTTGAGGAGGTTGGGAGGCAAGCTGGGGAAGTTGGTTGTGGGGTCTCCGTTGTACGGGTGGAGAGGAGGTGGGAGGGGGCTTGGTGGGGGTGAGAATGGTGCTGGGGGAGGTGGAGGTGGTGGTGAGGGGTCGATTGTGGAGAGTTTGGAGTATGAAGGGACTGGTGTTTCTTCTGTGGTGGCAGCACGGCCACGACCTCTTAGCACGAGTGCGCTGCCGAGGTTTGAGAGTTTGAAGACGAAGGAGAGGGAGAAGGGGAAGAGGGAGTTGGCGTTGTTGGAGCCCGTGATGGAGAAGGGTGGGGGGATTTTCAGGTGGTTTTCGAGGGGGGGTGGCCATGGGAGGGGGCATGGAAGTGGGCATCATGGGAGGTAGAAGGGTAGTATCGATTCACTCGCTTCTTCTTTTCCTTGCGGATGGTTTCTTTGTTTCTTGCAATTGTTTTACGACCTCATTGTTATGCATGCGGTGATTGCGGCCCTTCTCCTCTACTCCTTACTCCTATATTCATGGTGCATTGCATTGATTGATTGATGAATTGCTTGCTGTCTTTTGGTTTTATGTTTTATGTTTTATGTTTTTTTTTTTTTCTTTGTTTTTCGCCGTTCTCGGTTTCCCTTGTACATGTAGATGTATCTCCTTGAATTCCTCTCTTTAGACTTTCCTTCTTTTCTTTTGTGGTTTAGACATATTGATCATGGCCGGGCGTTTTTATTTTTCTTTCTTTTTCTTTTTTTTTTTTTTTTGTTTACGTCTATAGACTGTATGAGCTTTATTGATAAACTTTGCGCTTTTCTCTTTCTCTTTTCTCTTTCTCTTTCTTTTCAGTCATAATTATAAGGTACCTACGTATACTTCTGTAAATATATATAGTTACTATATATATACTTATCGACCAGCGGCGTTGTCCAGCTTATTATATTATAATTACTCAAAATATTATAGACAAAGTATACAGAGTACTAGGTAATTATAAGTATATATAGCTACTTGGGAATTCGAACCGAGATGTCGATCGCGATGTATTCGAGTACGTACTTTGGTATGCTCGAGGTGATTGTGAGGGTATCCGGAGGTAGCAAATGCAAAAGTTGGCATGCAATTGGAGGTTCCGAACGATCAATTGCAACTAGTTGCAATGACTAAATTACGTAGCTATAGGGTATACGCACCACATTGTACGGGTCTATGGTGGGACAAATGTACAAAAAGTCAAGCGATGCGTATTTTGCAAGTGCAAGCAATCCTCAATCTAAACCCGTTTTTTCAACTCAATATACGCCTATTCTGCTATATAATATATATAACTAATGCTCAATGCCTTTGAGGCCCAAGATTCTACACCTTACAAGTCAAGAATCTTGCACAACAGACAAGGGGGAAAAGATTTCTAGGTAGTCTAAAAAATATATGGGAAACACATACAAACTCTGTACTAGCTGGAAGACTCCTCCCTTTAAGTTGTAGTGAAAGATTCTCAGCTTGTAAAAAGTAGAATCTTGGCTATTGTATACGCTTGAATATTATTAAATTGCCACATGCATGCATATGCAATGAATTGGAGTGGCAAATAGCATACGCCTGGAACTAACCCTAATAATCGCTATCGATATGCAAAATACGCATCGCTTGACTTTTTGTACATTTGTACATTTGTCCCACCATATATATAGCTACTTGGGAATTCGAACCGAGATGTCGATGTCGATATATTCGAGTACGTACTTTGGTATGCTCGAGGTGATTGTGAGGGTATCCGGAGGTAGCAAATGCAAAAGTTGGCATGCAATTGGAGGTTCCGAACGATCAATTGCAACTAGTTGCAATGACTAAATCACGTAGGGTATACGCACCACATTGTACGGGTCTGGGTTACTGGGTTGGGTACTTTTTCTGTGGTGAAAGAATTTGAAAGTCTTTTGATCATGACACCGCAGCGGCCGCATTATAATTATAATATTCGGATTTTTTATTTTTTTATTTTTTTTATTTTTTTTTGTGGCCAAGAATGTTGATAATTGATATTAGGCCTAAGGGGGAGGGGGTATTCAAAGTTAACGTTAATTATAACGTTAGAAAATCCGACTGGATCGATATCTACTCGAGTATAGGGACGGCATATATAATCTAGATATCTTCGAACTTTAAATTTCATATATATACAGGTATCCCGCGACTGCGTCGCGTAAGCCCCCCAGGAGCAGTAACGGCGAGCGAATCAAAGCATTGTTCTCAACGCTAAAGCTGCGGTCACGGATGGCTAGTATAGATAAGAATACAAAACATTGTTTTGTATGTTCTCACTGCATCAGCAAAGGTCGAGTTGGCGCTGTAGTCTACCGCTACAGAGTTATCGCTGTAGCAACACTCCACTCACGGCATGGTACTGCAGCAACAACGTGTATACGAAACGACGCTGCAGTGACACTCTACTTCTTTGGCAGCCGCTGTTGCTACAGCAACAATTCTCAACGGAATGTCACTGTAGCAACAGATTATTCCCCTTTTTTATGACGGGTCCATGGCGGCCGCTGTTGCTGCAGAGACAATTTTTGATAGAATATCACTGCAGCAATATAATATTCTACTCTCTGTCACGGAGTCCTGCAAGCAGCAGGGAACCAGTGATATGCCATCGCTAGCAAGACAATCCTACCGGTGTTGCAGCAACTGGGGCTGTGGCGGGGTTGACATAAAGAACTGCGCTAGTGACAAGTGGTGTAGAACACCTTTATATGCTATTCCAGCCAACCGACAACATGTCGGTTAATATACCTTTTGGTGCAATGGTTAGTATGTGATCTGGAACGCAATAACCATAACACTCTTGTATGATGGCTCCATGGCGGCCACAGTTGCTACTGAGTTAATTGTTACCCGTTTATTGCTACAGCAATGATTCTTGACAAAATGGCGCTGTAGTAACATATTATGTCCTTTTCCCATAACGGCTCCCAGGTGGCCGCTATTGCTGCAGCGCCAATTATGACCCATTTGTCACTACAATAACAATTCTTGACAGAATGGCGCTGTAGTAACAAATTATCCCCCTTTCCTATGACGCCTTATAGGTGGCTGCTGTCATTGCAGCACTAATTGTTATTCATTTGTTGCTATAGCAACAATTCTCAACGGAATGTCACTGTAGCAACAGATTGTTCTTCTTTTTTATGACGGATCCATGGCGGCCACTGTTGCTGCAGAGACAATTCTTGACAGAATGTTACTGCAGCAACTAATTATGCTATCCCTATATGACGGCTTCATGGCAGCCACAGTTGCTACAGCGCCAATTGTGACTTATTTGTCACTATAGCAATAATTCTTAATAAAATAGAACTGGAGCGAAAGAGCATGGTCCCCTTGTATGACGGCTGCATGGCAACCACAAGTGCTACAGCGCCAATTATGACTCATTTGTTGCTTCAGCAACAATTCTTAACGGAATGGCACTGTGGCAAAATATAATGTCCCCCTATTATGATTGCTCCTTAACAGCCGCTATAAAAGTGAATTGTTGTTACAGTGCCATGTTCTACGTTCAGTGTTGCTGCAGCACTATTACCCTACTATTGGACTGCTACAGCACCATGTTGTATGTTGAGTTTTGCTGCAGCGCTATTACCTTGAGGCTGTATTGCTACAGCGCCATTACCCTGAGGCTATGACATGCAATAATTTTTTAGGCAACAATAAATTGATGCTTGGCACGCTAACCCGATTGGGATTGATTACCCGGGGATTTCAATGAATTAGGCGTCACAACATAACCCATTCGCTTCGCTACGCTGAGCTCCTGGGCATATAATCTAGGCACGAGGCTGGGCATAATTATAATTATAATCATGAAAATAAGATCTGGATCGATATCTGTAGCCGTATGTGCACGTGCATGCCACCAGTACGGATACCGTCCGTTGCAACGAAACATTAAAAAAAAATTTTCTCGATGTCTCAAGAAAATTGATATTGATTGATATCGATCATGATTAGGCTTCTTATTTTTTTCCAGAATATGCGGCGTGAACTTGGAATTAAGAGGCGCGCTCTTGTCAATTGCAATTAATATATAATTGCTCAAAGCTTTGCGTTCGTTGGTTCCTTCGAATTCGAATCAGTTTAGGTATATTAGGTAGGCCGGCCGTGCTCTGGCCATGCATGCATATGGCACCTGTTGCAATTGCATGCAAAGAAATACTCTACTCTAGGTACCGGTACTGAGTGTGTCTCAAGCAATATAATCGACAAGGGCTCTTAACATCTTACTTATATCCCAGTTCATACGTATACGGTACCTACTCTACTCTACTCTACCCGCAAAGTATTGCGAGATCATGATCAGTTACTGACCGCCTTTCCATATATAATTATAAGCAGGACGAACTACCTAGAGTATGCCCAATTGTGATGAATTTTGGGCAGTGCTCCTTAAGCTTGGTCTTTTGGTGAGGAACTCTTGTTTGTCTCATGATCATAAACTGACATGTACATGTATGGGATTGATCTAGATCTCGCCAGACTTTGTGGGTACAGTACCTACATAGGTACCTAGGTACCTAACCGCAAACTCTGGGAAAAAAATCTAGAGGCCTGGCAAACTCTTGAGACATTGAGAATTTCGTTGCAACGGGACAGGTGATCGATAGCTGCCCAAAGGGTTGTTAACACGTACATGTCTCGATTAAGTATAGTTTTAATTTCATCTGTGAAAGCTTAGGAAAGGCCCACTTAATTTTTCCAGAGTTCGCGGTAGAGTAAGTACCTTCTTTTAAATTTTGCGCACATGTCTCCGTACCTACCTACCTACCTAACTTACGGCCCTCGATATCGATCCGAGTCAACAACGTTTCGAGCGTCCGGCGCCATCCCCAGGCCGCGCACGTGCGTGCGCGCGGGAGATCTCGATCCATATATATCTCGATCTTGAGCCCGAGTCATTATATTAGGTACTAGGTGGTACCATCGATTCCTCTCACCTCACCTCACCTCTAACTAACCGGCGGGTTAATTGGGGAATGCATGCGAGTACTACTAGAGTACTAATACCCCCCTTTGCTTGTCTTGAGAATAATATTCCCAAACTGTTTTTTTTAAAATTCAATGGCCGCTTGCGCCGCGCGTGCCGCTGGATGTACTCGAGTAGAGTACAGCACGTATACCCCCCAACGAAAAGTGTCCGGACACTTTTATCAAGGCTTATACATCTGCAAGATTCCGGACACTTTCGTTGCAATTGGGGTATTGCAATTGTACTTGCATCTCGACATGCATTGCCCTGAACAACTACTCTACTCTACTCTTAGATAGGTAGTCCTCCGACGCAGCCCCAACATATATAGAGTACACAAGCTGTTGGTAAGCAAAGCCCCCACCATATATTACATACATATGTACTTAATATACCCTTACCTAGGTATGCATGTTCTCACCCATCCATATGCATCACCCATGTGGTATTTATCAGTTATCCACGGTTTTCCTCCCCATCACTCAATCGTTCGTTTAAATGAGTACTCACCTACCTCATACGGACTGGGCAACTTCCTCCCACCCCTCCCCCCCTTCCCTACCTACCTAGTAAGTACTCGAGTACTTAAGTAGCTAGCTCACCGCGGTTTGGTCCCCTGTACATGTCATGTTACCTTTGGTACTTTACAACAACTTGCAATTGCTTACATGTTGGCCATGGCCATGGGCCATAATATATTGCCGCGGCCTCTATATGCAGATCTATCTAGAAGGTCTGGGCAATTCGCAACAAAAAAAAAAAGATAAAGAATTACTTGGATTTGGTTAACGTTGTATGTTCTCTGAAGGACTCGAGTGGTACCTACCTGCAAGAGTGAATTTGGGGGTGAGTGGGGATACCCACCCAGCTATGCATGCGATTGTGGGGGCTTTTTTCTGGGGGGGGGGGGTGGCTTTTAACGAGATTAGAGTGTGGTGGTTTGCCACCTAGGTAGGGTATTATACTCTACTAGTACATAATGAAGTTGGGTGGAGTAGGTAGGGGAGAAAGAGTGGTAGGAGGTAGCATATATTATTACACAGAGTAGCGTTTTAGTTTCTACTCTAAATTTCCCAGACACCTGAAATTCGAATTCGCTCATGATCAAGCTGAGGAGTTGGTTACGTTACGCGACAAAAAAACAATTCAACGACTTTTGAAGCGGGCAAGCAATTGGTAGGAGGTAAGCTCGATGTTGGGATAGTTTACTATACTCCAAGTGCCTAGATCGTTTTCTCAACCTCAAGGGTCCTCCGGAATCCTCGACCTCCGTGCTCCGAGCCTCTCTCTCATTGCACGCGCGGGACTGCGATTGAATACTTACCGAATTACCTACTTACTTCTTAGCACATATACACCTGCCGCACCCGCAGTGCGCATCAAATGGGGCATACAAAGAGTGGCTCTAGATCTACATCCCTCGAGGTTAAAGCATGGACGGATCCTGACGGCCTAGAGGTTGACGTTCCTGAGGGTGCTCGCCACGACCATGCCCAGAATGGATCTAAATCTGCATCTAGCGATAGGGCTGGGACTGGGACTGGGACTGGGACTAGTGCGCCCTCGATGTCGACGTTGAAAGAGAGTGGGCATATACATGATCGTAGTCGACATGAAACACCGTTACAGTCATGTCCACCACCACCATCAACATTGAAAGATGGAATTACCACCGTTACTAATACTTATAATAATAACAACAATAATACGGCCTACAACAATGGTCATCATAACCAGTTGTCACTCAGATCGGTCCAGCCGGTCAACGTTCAAGTTCGGCAGCTCCGCATCACAGCGGAGTTGAAGCCAGATGGGTTGGGCGCCTTCATACCGTCAGCATGGATGGGCGGGAGGGATTCGGGCAAGGTCGAGACGAGGACGATCCTCGAGGGGGTGAGCGCTGATATGCCCTCTGGGGAACTGATGGCGATCATTGGCGGGAGTGGAAGCGGGAAGGTAAGCTCATCACGAATTTGGTTTCAATGTATCTGATTGAATTGTCCGGTATATATGCTCACCGCGGACAGACCTCGATGCTCAACGTCCTCGCCCACCGAGCATCCACCACAACATTCAGGACCACCGGCACGGTAACATACAATGACCACCATACCCTCACACACACGACCCACGCATACGTCATGCAGCAAGACATCCTCATCCCGACCCTCACCGTCCGCGAAACCCTCCTCTACTCCGCCGAGCTCCGGCTGCCCTCGGCCACCACCCACGCCGAGCGCATCAAGGTCGTCGAGGAGGTGATCCTGCAATTGGGGCTCAAAGATTGCGCGGACACACGGATCGGGGATAACGAGCACAAGGGGTGTTCGGGGGGCGAGAAGCGGAGATGTAGTATCGGCGTGCAGCTCCTTGCGAATCCGTCGGTGCTGTTTCTGGACGAGCCGACGACGGGCCTGGATGCCACCAGCGCGTTCAAGCTGGTGGAGACGCTCAAGGGGCTCGCGAGGCGGGGGCGGACGATCGTGATGACTAGTCAGTGAAAAAAACAGCTTTTACCTCACTCCCTGTGGTATTTTTTCTGTTTTCAGGGGCTAGGCTAACATTGAGGTTTGAAATTTTAGTCCACCAACCTCGATCGGAAATCTGGAGTCTTTTTGATAGGATAACCCTCCTCACCCGCGGGAACCAGCTCTACAGTGGCCCGAAAGCAGACGCGGAAACGTATTTCTCGGCCCTGGGGTTTCCGTTCCCGGAGCATGAGAATCCGGCGGATTACTTGATTGATATATCTGCGATTGATTCCCGGACTGCAGAGGCAGAGAGGGAGAGTACGACTCGTGTCGAGCATCTTATTTCCTCTTGGAAGAGGTACTTGGACAAGACGGGAGTGGGATCACTGGGGAGTGGTGGACCGATCGGGGATAGAAAGTCCAATGGATCTGGAGTTATTGCGGATCCAGAAAAAGCAATGCAAGATGCATCGAAAAACTTCGTGGAGAAAGAAATAGGACCGATACCCGGAGATTTAGATACCCAGCTCCATCCAGATACAGCTCAAATCACCACCACCACCAACACCAATACCCGCGTCCCCTTCTGGCGTCAGGTCAACGTCCTAACCCGCCGAACATTCGTCACCACCTACCGCGACCCCATGGGCATTACTGGTAGTTTTCTTGAAGCATTCGCCATGGGCATTGTCAATGGCTGGATCTTTTACAACCTTAATGGTAGTCTAGCTGGTATCCGAAGTAAACATGCCGCACTTTACATCTCTGCGTCGTTGCAGGGGTATTTGGTGATGTTGTACGAGACGTACAGGTTGACGAATCTGGATATGAAGGTGTTTGATAGGGAGAGGGGCGAGGGGGTTGTTGGCGTGGTGGAGTGGATGTTGAGTAGGAGGATTGCGAGGCTGTGCACTGAGGATCTATTTGTTCCGTTGATTTTTTCGGTGAGTTTAGAGTTACCCTGAACAACACACATTTTCCAATCGAAGGAATTTTTTTATTCTTTTGATATATGTGGATTGAAATGAAACTAAAACTAAAACAAACGTGTTAATGTAGATTATCATGTACTTTATGATTGGGTTTGAGAATGATGCGGGCCAGTTCTTTCGATTCTTTGCGGTTATTCTCGTGGGACAGATGCTTTCGGTGACGTTTGCGACGCTGGCGGTGGGCTTCACGAGGGACTATGCAAAGGCGGCGTTGTTTGGGAATCTCTCATTCACGATGCAGAGTATGGCCGCGGGATACTTTCTGCAGACGACGAGTATGCCGGTTTATGTGAGGTGGATGAGATGGGTATCTTATGTGGTGGGTATTCCTTTTTCCCCATCAATAGTATTCTAGGGGGAAGTATATATGGCTAATTTTTCACTTCTCTTTGTTGTTGTTTGTGTTGTTCTAGCACTATGCCCTCGCCGCCCTCTGCAGCAACGAATTCACGGGTAAATTTTACGACTGCCCCTACGGCGGCCCTGACGAACCCCTCTGCATCGAGTACCGCGGCGACTTCATTCTCAAGGACCAGCTCGGCCTTCGCGAGAACTGGTACACGATCCCAGTCGTGATTATGGCTTGTGCTGCGCTCCTATTTTACATCTCCGCGGGACTACTTTTGAAGTTCTGGGCGGTGGATATCAACATGTCTAAGCCCCGGGTGTCTTCGAATCATGATAAAGATGCATCTGCTGGGAAGGAGCGTATTTCGACGGAGGATTCGAAGCGTGTTCAGAGGATTGATGTGGAGCTGAGGGATTTGGGGCTGGTGGTGGAGAAGAGGGGGATTCCTGGGATTCGTAAGATGGTGGAGAAGAGGATTTTGGATGGGGTCGGGACGAGGTTTGAGGCGGGCAAGTTGAATGTTATTATGGGTCCGTCGGGGAGTGGGAAGGTATGTGAATAGAGATGTTCCTTCTTGATTCCTATATATTGGATATGGGGTTTCTTGGTCAAACAAAATGCTTACTTGCCTTCCAGTCCTCCCTCCTCAACCAGATGGCAAAGCGGCTCAAGTCATCCCCATTCACTCGATACATCTCCACCGGCTCCATGAAATTCAATGGCGCACTCCCATCGGATGAAGTCGTCCGCTCTTTATGCTCGTACGTGACTCAAGACGACGATGCACTTCTTTCGTCCTTGACGGTCAGAGAGACACTCCGGTTTGCCGCGGGCCTGAGGCTGCCAAAGTGGATGTCGAAGCAGGAGAAGATGACACGTGCAGAAGATATCATATTGAAGTTGGGGCTGAAGGATTGTGCGGATAATATCATTGGGGATGAGTTTGTCAAGGGGATATCTGGTGGCGAGCGGAGAAGGGTTACGATTGCTGTGCAGATTCTCACCGAGCCAAAGATTTTGTTGTAAGTGTTTGCGTTCTTTAATTCTTTTTTATATTGGGAATTTGGCTGACTTTTGAATCCTAATAAACAGACTAGACGAACCAACAAGTGGCCTGGATGCATTTACCGCTGCATCGATCATGGCTGTCCTCCGCGCCCTGGCGGATGAAGGTCGCACCATTATCACGACTATACACCAATCCCGCGCCGAGCTGTTTGAGCAATTCGGAAACGTCCTCTTGCTCGCACAGGGAGGCAAGATGATTTACTCTGGGCCAGCGGTCGACATGCTTCCGTACTTTGAGTCCAGCGGACACCCGTGCCCGCCAAACACGAACCCCGCGGACTTTGCACTCGATCTCGTCACTGTCGACCTACAGCACCAGGAGAAGGAGGACTCCTCGAGGCTGAGGATCGCAGGTCTCATCGATCGGGCCAGGAATGATCAATCTGCACATGTACACTCCGACACCACCGAGAACAGCGGATCCTCAGACGACACCAAGGCGAAAATCATGCTCCCCGCCGAACTCGGCCACATGATGCGCGAAAAGGCCCCCTTCCGCATCGCCTACCCCATCCTCCTCCAGCGCAGCTTCCTCAGCTTCCGCCGGCAGCCCCAAATCATCATCGCGCGCCTCATGCAGGTCCTCGGCTTCATCCTCATCCTCGCCCTCTTCTTCTCGCCGCTCAAGCACGACTACCACAGCGTGCAGAACCGGCTGGGCGTGATCCAGCAGTTCACATCGCTGTACTTTGTCGGCATGCTGCAGAACGTGGCGGTATACCCCGCCGAGAGAGACACCTTCTACAAGGAGCATCTCGACGGCACGTACTCTTCCACGGCGTTCTTTGTCATGTATCTCTCCCTCGAGGTGCCGTTTGAGGTCGTCACGAGTCTAGTGTTTGCCGTGCTGGCGGTGTTTGCTATCGGCTTACCCTCGTCTGCGACGGTGTTTTTCGTCGTGGCGTTTAATGCCTTTGCCGTCGTCTTTGCGGGCGAGTCCGTGGGCATCATCTTCAACACGCTCTTCAGCCACACCGGCTTCGCCATAAACATCACCTCGACGTTCCTCTCCATCGCCACGACAATGGCGGGGACCATGAGCATCGACATGCCAGAGGTGCTCAAGGCGCTCAACTACCTCTCCCCGCTGCGGTATGTGTTGCGGAACTTGGCGCCGTACACGCTGGAGGGGGTGGCGTTTGGGTGTGGCGAGCGGCAGAGGCTGCCGGGCGGGAGGTGTGTGATTGCGGATGGGGCGGAGGCGTTGAGGTTGTATGGGCTGGATAGGGATGAGGGGGGGGTGATGGTGGGGGGGGTGGTGGTGGCGGTGGTGGCGTATAGGGTGTTGGCGTATTTGGTGCTGAGGGGGAGGATGGGGGAGTTGACGTTTGGGGGGGGAGGGGGGAGGGGGAGGGGAAGGGGGAGGGGGAAGTGATGTTTTCTTTTTGGTGTTGGGTCTTGAAGGGGTTCTATCTGAGGATCAGGAAGGGGGATATCGATTACTTTATTATTTGCGGACCTGCCAACGGAATTTGGGATCGGGAATGGGTCTTCTTCGTTGCAATTGGGCTTTGGGTGGGGGGGGAGGATCGGCATAGATCGGGGAATTGCAATTGGAAGAACAACGTATACCTAATACGTAGATTAATACCGTTTGTGAATCTAGTCATGAAGCTTAAGTTTAAAATTTTATAAATAACGTTGGATTTTGATCAACTTAACAGAGGGTCGCCCTTGCCTCTTATCACCCTTAAGCTTGGAAGATTGTATTTGTAAACATTGTTCTACATGTACAGCTATAGCTATATGGATATATATATGCGTATACCCTATATATAGCTAGGGCCCTTGATTATACATTTTATAATTATAATTAAATCATATTTCTTAATGCATTTGGCAGTCTTGTACTTAATTTAGGTGCTAGCACAAATAGAGGAGATTTAGAAAGAAGGCTTGGTGGATTTTCGAGATCTAGATTGCAACGATATCTCCCATATGCATGTGGAGTCACAATTGAGTTGAGGTGAGTTGAGTTGAGATGAGTTGAGTTGACAGCTAGCTTTGCGCATATATATATGCCTAGATATTATGTAGGTGTGTACCTCGACATCTGACATCTGACATCTGATATCTGATATCTGATATCTGATATCGTGATGTATGAATTATATAATTACCCTGACCGACCATGTACATGTATACATCAGCTACGTATACTTGCAGGTATGCTATGCTGCTCAAGTCCGAAATTGTTATTGTTTCGTATCTACCGGGGGACCGGGGGAAAAGTGGATTACAAATTGCATGAAATATATATATATATACTAGTTCAATAATTATATATATATACCATGGCCAGTCGAGATGTATTTGAGAGAGTACTTACTTACTTACTTGCATATGTACATATATTCGGTCGATCGAGATATATAGTATATAATACATTCATATGTAGGTACGTACTTTGGACTGGTTAACGTTGGTACTGTACCATGGTGCACTGGGTGGTCGACTTTAAATCCACTTTCGTGCATGCGGGGCGGGCGGCCAGGCCTCGGTCTTTGTACATGTAATGCACATGTCTGTCTCGCGCTTAAGCTTACTTTTATGATTCGATTTAAATTCAAACATACTTAGGTATCCCGAACCCTCTCTCCCTCGCTGAATAAATGTTCCCGGATCCACATGAACATGTACATGTATACCCACAATATCTCAAAAAAACTTGCCGTTCGAAGTGGTCCTGGTACGGTTGCGTATACCTTACCTAAGGTACCCGATACGAAAAAAGTCCAGCGTTTTTGAGATTGTTGAATAAAACGTTAACTGTTGTACATGCGTCCAGCTGCTTATGATCATCCGATGAGCAATTGATATTATCCTGCTGTAAAAAAAAAGAAATATGGAGAGTGTGTATATGTACAGTACAGTGTATTTGGAGTATTAGATGTACTCTACTTTGCCACCACATACATACATGATTTGCCCCCCCCCCCCCCCCCCAAATAAGGTAGTTACTTATTAGGTATACGTAGGGCATGCATGTTTTTTGCCACCACCACCACCACCACGATTTGCCACCCACACCATGTGATCTGCCCACCATTTAAAAACTCCAAAAGATAACTTAGCTATATATCACAAGATAAGGAATGTATGTACAGAACATCAACGTTTTTGATGATGATTTTTGAAATCCTGCAAACATAATCATGATGTGGTAAATTTAAATGCCCTAGCTTTTCATACTACCTTGTTAATATTAAATACTACATACATAGGTTAGTCAAACTCCCGCATTGTCGCACGCGATTGTATGCACTTGAGCATATACTTACGTATACGTAAGTGACGTTGCTGTATACTATAGGTACCTAGGTAGGTAGTTACGTGCTTTGAGCTCGAGCACAGTAAGGTTGTACATGTATATACATGTAATACTATAATATTAATTGCCGTGTGCGGTGGTGGTATTGCTATAAGATCTAGATTAGAATTGGGATTTGAGACGTGATCAAAGTGATCATGCATGCACATGGTTTATATAAATATCAATAGGTACCTACCTCCGGATCCTATATATAGCTACAGCTTGACATGTATACTTCTTTGATGTGAGAATCGATAGTACATACATGAGATATATATATATGACATGTATATATTAGAAAGCTCAACTAGGTAACGTAAGTATACAGGCCGTAGGTAGAGTATGCTTCATGAGTACCAAAGTCGACGCCTGTGATGTTGACCATACTCGAGTACAAGTATATTATAATCTGACGGATCTGTTCTCGCTCGTGCCCAGCTAGACAAGCTGCATGACGGAACCTTGGCCAGGGCAAACAAACTGAAACCCGGAAAGATCCAAAACCGTGTGTCTTATAGAAGCAGATCTACTAGCTATGACATGTACCCGATCGCGATATCGATATCGCGAATATTTGAACCATGCATGGCCGGCGCCGTGGTCCGGTGTCCACACAGTCTGACACTGACAACGAATTCGATTTAAAGGAACACTACACTACATGGGAAAAAAAAAGCTTGGTATATACATGTCAGATCTAGATTATCAGTCAGATAGCCTTAAAGAGTAAAAATTCAATTAAACCCGGTGTTTTATTGTTTGGGTGCATGCACTGGTGGTATTGGCCATGGGATGCATACGATCACTCACAAAATAAAAAAGATAGGCCATCCATCGATATTGATATATCCGGAAAGACGTTCACCGGTCAAGTATGTACAAGTCGAGTTGGCCACATGGTGGAATCCCCGGAATTGCAGGGATATCGAAAAAAAATCACCGATTCTTCAGGGTGTGGGATATATGGCCATGGGTAGCATGTGGTCAGAAAGCTGACAGACCAGTAGGTAGGAGTTGCAATGAAGTCTGTGTACGTATGTACATATACTGCAGCTGTAGCTAATAGGTAAGTAGGCTAGCAACGAAATTTAAATAGCAACGAGGTGGGGGGATGGGGTTTCCTACTTGGGTTATAGTATTACCACCGGTACCGGTACCGAAGCAGTACTCAAGTATCTAATTTGTGTATGGTATATAAACGTGCAAGTCGCGATATATATATATCGGGAAGTGATTATATTAATTATTATCTATATTTAGGTTAATTTTTTGCAGATCGATATATAGTGACGAAGCCAAAGTGAGCTCGACTGAGTGCCGTAGTTCCATATGTAGGCAGGACGGGTTATACTCGAGTAGCTATAGTCTCGTGGTGGACTCAATGACTACATTGAGTAACATTACATACAATTGCAATTGCAATGGTAGGGCATTCAAGCTGAAATTTTAAACCGATATCACGAATTATCACTCAGCTCTAGATCTATAAGCATCGACGAAAGTACCCCCAGTTACCTAATACCTATATATAATTAGCTGCAGGTTCGTGGATGATATCGATGATTAAATTTGTCAACCTTAATGAGAATAATTAGCATTACTATTAATTTTTGGATCTAGATGGATCCAGTTGACCAGTGTTTTAACAGGTACCCAGGGTGATTGTGAACATGTCACCAGAGCTAGCTAGGTGCGTTCGATCGTGTCGAGCTCGAGCAATAATTCATTGCAATTGTAATAATTACCCCAAGCTGTAGAGTAAACTGTCACACTTATGACCTTGCAAGAAACCGACACGCCATTTGCAATCCAAGCTCTCAAGCTGAAGTTGAAGGTAATGCGCACTTCATAAAAGAATCTCGCAGAGTTTGGGGTCAAGACTACCGTAGTCTATTATCGACCAATGACCAAACGCGGCGATATGTCGCGATCGTTCATTCTTCAGGCTCCTGCGTCATCATTTAATTTCCACATATCGATATCGATTCGGAGATATAAACTTATTAGGGTATGTTTCATTCACACTGGAAGAGTATCCAGCTCTCTCAAAAGCACTTTAAATTTCCACCTAGGTACATGTATGTACTATGATGCAGGTCTTGCAATTGCACAATTGATGCATGTGTGTAACATGAGTCAAGCATCAATTAGCACATTGCAAGCAATTTGCAATATATTCGATGTAACATGCCTCTCAGCCGAGCTCCATGGCCATAGCCCCGGCCATGCATCGATTCGTGCAGTCGGGCTGCGTAACTACCTAACTTTAAGTTAGATAAAGTTTTTTGTTCTTCCTTCCGACTTTAGGTTGTAAACCCTGGCCTGGCCTGGCCGCCGGCTCCTTTGGGAAACGTTACACAGAAGGGCCTAGCTGGGTATACATTATGGATAGTCTGCAGGCAAGGGATAATTATAAGCTTAAGGGATGGATGTCCTTGTTGGTGGTAATGGTGGTGGCGGGGCTAAAGCTAGCTAGAGCTTGCAATTGGATCGATATCGTAATATAATCGTAGACTTTCACGTCGACAATAGTGCTACCTACGGTGAAGGAAGGGAAGGAAGGATCCTGACGAGTCGAGGCTGTGTAATGCAAGGACTTTTTATCCACTTTTCGATATAGTATCATGATCAATTAATTATAATATGAACTCGGGCTCTGGGCCCGTATTTCGAATACCTAATGCATGCGTGCTTTTCTTTTTTCTATTTTCTTTTTTTCTTCTTCGGGGAATGGATCTCTTTCCAGGAGCTGTGCGTGGCACTGCAGGCGCATTGAGAATGCTTTACCTTACGTTGAAAGGCCTGAGGACTGACTAGGTAGGACTAGTACTGGGTGCAATTTTGTCTCTCGGAATGTCTCACCTGACAATGATTATTATGATCACCTGTCAAATCATTCACGTCTTACACGTGGTCCTGCTGAGCTCTTTATCGACATGGTTCTACTGAAAATGGGGTAGAATCCACGGGTTTGGCAGTGGAAATTGAATCGATACAACAGCTAGCTAGGTAGCACGTACTCGAGTAAACTCTGGTGGCTGAAAACCCAACTTCTGAAATTTGTGCGTTTTATTGCAACTGACATGCATATGTCTCATGATAAGATCCGGGTTTTCCTTGGTTTGTTCTAGATCTATCAATTCATATTGAGCAGACTATTCCAACAAATAAAGATCTAGAGTTCGGCGTCTTCCTGCCTAGTAGTTTATATCGCAACTCTTGTTGAATGGGCCAAGAAAATGTTTCCGAATCGGAAAGTCTGGGTAGCTAGGTATATGATGTTCCATTTCATGATCATGAAATCATGTCAAGTAAAGTACATTCAATTTGTATGGATAGTAGCTAGCTACTAAATATAAATAGTAATCGGCTCGGGATATTTGGCCTACATCTGGTAGTTAAAATAGCATATCCACGTGAACACGAATAGCTATGCCTGGCAACGGATGGGGATGTTAGGCCCAAGGGTTTGAAACTACTTACTTCTTTCTAATGGACGCATTAAAATTCCAACTCTTCGCAGGATACAACCCTGCCGAGAAATTTAAAGCTAGGTATGTAGAGCTTTATAGTATACGTACTATACTGCATCTTTCAATCAAATGACCCTCCTAAAACCCCTCAGAGCTGAGCAGAACTACTCTACGTCACAAGTTCTACTTCCCATTTCGGCAAATCCCGTGCGCAGCTAGCTATGTAGCTAAGATGCTTTTTAATAACTATATAGTCTCATTGGATTGCAAAATGTTTGAAAAATTTCTTGTAATATGATGGGATGGCCATGGTACATTCGACGAGATCGTATACGTAACCTGCTAATATCAATTTGGACCGTCCGCCACTTCCGCACCTTCCGCGAATTCCGCTTGTTCCGAAGCTGTGCACCACCCCGCACACATGTTTGGATCCCTAAGACCTCCGAGAAAGGGCCCATGACAGGCCTTCTGCAGGCCCATCCGAGACATTTGTTTGTTGGATCCAACAGCTTAGGGGAATTACTAAACACTGTGATCATAATTATTGATGGTATAATTTTCTCTGAATAAGGATTACCGTGGATCTGGATTTTTCTGGCATAAGTTTCATGACGGGAATCCTGAGCTGCTTATAATTATGTTATGTCGTACTCTCGATTAAGGTTAATCATATTTGGGTGTTTGATTCTGCTCGCATAGGGCTGAAGATAAGCTTTTGTTTTGAAAAGCCCGTGAAGATCTGATCTGCTTTTACCTCCTTTGGATGGTGCCTGATTATATGTCTATGTAACCAGGCTAATGTCTATGGTTATTGTGGGTTGCAAATCTGATCAGGAAGCGGGCGGTAACATGACATGGAAAGTATATGACTGTGTTATGGTATATGAACATGGCATATGACTAGTCCCGGGTTTCGCTTCCATCTTGATGAGTCATATCCAGAAAATTGAAAATTGAATTGAAAGTTCAGGGTAATGACATAGCCCTTGGGACTAGTCATTTTGCCCTTTGTGACGTTGAAGCAGACAGAGGGCTTCTGACGGGATGGACTAGGGTTCGCGCACAATCTGCCAGGACATGCATATGATGACCTATCTACCTGCATGCGACGACAAGTCAAATCCCTCCGGGACAATTGATCCCGCCAGGCTGGATAACTCGGTGAGCTGATTAAATTTAAAGTACGTCTCTCAAACGGTATTCTTAAACACACCATGCATTGTAATTAGAAGAGTTACGTATGCAGTTAACATACATGCAACCCCACTGCAGGGCTTGAGATTGCAAGCATCAAAGGGCTTGTCTGGCCAACTGCAGCACTAACATGGCAATGTTGCGAGCGAAGCTGGGGATTCATCATTATCTGCGCAGGTTGACTAACGTACGGTTAATCGGCCACACTAGCAACAACTAAGATGATTTAGAGTTTTTCTCTTGGACCCAGTGACGCCACACGCGCCCTAGTAATTCAAGGTGTGTTCGAGTTTAGAGATAGACTAGAGAAGCTCCAACCTTTTCTGGGCATAAATTGGACGCGGGGGGGCGGAGGCCGGCACTGAGGTTCTAATTCTTGAGCTTAAGCTTACTAGCTAGCTGAGGTATCTCTTAGACCAGACTGATCTCTTAGCAAGAGATTTCTAAGGCAAAAAATGACCTGGATGCAGACTCGGTTTCTCGATTCGACTCGGATGAAAAACTCCCCTTGCAAATTTTTTAAAGTCGAATCGAATAGATGCCGATTCCGAATCCACGTGATTTATTATTAATTCCTGGTAACTCGATCTGGACGTTTCCAACCTTTTATGATGCCGATTTTCCCAATCGTAAAAAGGGTTATGATATGGGGCTAAATCCGGCCTAACTATGGGAGTGAACCTTTACCCGATCCCGACTTCTGATATTACTCTACCTACAACCACACGGGGCACCTCCGCCTAAAGCCCGCAAAAGCCGGCCGGCCGTGAACGCAATAATGCCTAGAAAAGTATGAGGTTGAGTAATAGAAATCCGCAAAAGGGCTTCCTCGGAACCCTGAATTGTGCACACACACCAAAAAAATTCACACCGCTCTCGGAATTCGCAAATCTCAATCCCCAAACTTCCAAAGCAGACTTGCTCTTTGCAGTTAGAAAACCCGATCTCGGGATTCGAGGTGGACACATTTTTTTAGGATTTTTTTTGTGAAAAGGGGATCGTAACAGATTACCAAAGTTCTTGGAACTATTTGGGCAGGTCGACTCATGATCGAAAGTCGTAGCCAGCTAGCATTTAATAACATACATGTACTCTACATGCGCCGCTCGGAAACGTTTAAACCAGCTAGCTGCATGGGGAGATAAAGCTTTTTCTTCCCTTTGGATGTATACGAGTACAGCAATGCATAATGATGATGAAATTAAGGCCTCACTCTATTACTACCTAGGTAATTAATGGTGTAGTGAGATGGGCTCTTGCTCTTCGTTTTGGTAAGGGTGGCACCTAGGCAGCACGCAGGGGGGCAATTTAAGCTTAAGACCCAGCGACGCACGCAGCCTTTTCCATCGATGAGAAGGTGGTAGGTAGAGTAATATACCTACCTAGGTCGGCCTATTTTTTTCTTTAATCTAGCTCACTAGTGTGTGTTTGGTACTACCAGTACGGTTTTAGAATAAGGCTTGATTATACGTAACACATTTGTAGGTTTAACCAATTTTTAAGGCAATTTAGAGAGAGTATTTTCCACGAGAATCTAAAACCAGAGTCTTACGATCGATCAAGTGAGTAAGATAAATTGAAACGTTAAACAGGTATGTGATATGTATGTGATCTCCTCTAGTGTGAATGCTGTGTCAAGTTTTATATTAAATGAAGGATGCATGGTGGATTATAGCTAGGGACTCTGCACCGGATCCGGAATCATAACATGGATACTTGAGTACATGAACTTGTACAGCAGGAGATGAGCTTAAAGAACTGTGTGCTTGCAGAGGGGTCCTTTTATTACGCTCGTGGGATATCTCCATGCCGCTTGGCCTCACCACGTTCCGAATAAGATCCTCAACCCAACTTGAGACCACCGAAAAGAGTAGATCGATTCGCGTTGGCAGAGAGCGAATTTTTCCACAATTCGGTCATAATGTGGCCAAGGGCAGGTATAAAGTGAAACCCCACCGATTAGCTGAATCCACAAGTACAGTAAGGTTGGTAATGATTGTATGGATCTATCGGCATCTCATGTTTCCGCGTGCTACCCAGGCTTGCGTGTGGCGCAATATCGACGTGGGGAGTGGGAGAGGCCACTTAAAGTATGGACTAGGCAGGTTATAGACTTACAAATGCACTTTAAACCAAGTCATACTTGTGCAGGGGCCCAAGAACGTGGGAATGCTCGGGACTACCTAGTACCGGTGAGCGATTCCCCAAAAAATAAAGGTTGTCCTTGGCCATGCTGCTGCTTGGAATAAGATACCTAATTCTCTGAGGATGGTTGAAATGTAGTGGGGGCTATCGAGTCTTTTTATCTTGCAAGAATTGTACTCTACATGTTGGGCCTCGGTGCATTCGAGAAAAGAACATGATTAACCTTGATAAGCCGATGTGCAAATTGATCCGAATCGATAGGGTGATTCGATGTCCCAAAAGACTCTTTCCAGCCGCTGGCATTCGAATATTCCACAAATTTAACAACCGATATTGAGGGTTGAATTCTATGAAGCCATATGCCAATGGCAAGATGCACTGCAATCCACAATTTACTACCAGGTGTATCTGTATTATGTGTGGTGAGACTAATGTACGTCAATATTTCGTGCTGGTACACATCGAATGATAATTGCATTGGTCACACGATTTTACAGTTATTTTTAACGTTTTATATACATTTCGTGGGTTAATGGATACTTACGTAGTCGAACCTCCATCTAGGGCCGGAAAAAATCATTATCGTCGAATCTCGGGCGTTATGTAGCTCGCAGGATATTAAATGTCAAAATGTTCCTATTCCCAGCCACTCAAACCAGGTCGGGTTACCAGGCTAGGTCGGGTTCTGGGGTTTCTCTGCCTAATCAAGATGTATATCTCTCATGTCTAGCTCTAGCTTGATTATCCACTTAAGCCCTCGTAGCTGCAAGAACTCCGACCGACTTTGAGCCATTGAAAGGCTGTTTCAACCTTTCGTAGAAATCCTCTGCCACCACTCTTCGCTAGGCAATCTGTCGAAAACGGATGTGGCACCCTAACCTTGATTTTATTGAGAAAAAGCTTGACCAACGACCTTTAAAAGTTAGAACCCGGAATCACAGGATGTCGTGAATGATCTACATGTGCATACGCAATACGGAGCCCAAATTTGGGACCAAAGCGTAGAAACATACATACCGATCGAATCAAAGAACATGGGGCGTGTATGGTGACATGATCATTCGAGTTTAGATAGTTCCGAGAAATGCCCAAGACAATTCGTCCAGACCTCCATTTAGACATGTACATTTACATTGTATTGTAGGTGATTGGAGCATGGAGTGTAATCTGGGTCAAAGATTAGAACCGAGCACCGCCCTACACCACTTACAATTTATCGAAAAAACGGAATGTGCCCGCGGCCGTTGCAATGCCAACATCTTGTAACTCTGCAACAAACATGTGAAACGAACTATGATTAGACGTATACGTAGGCCACTGAATGAAAAATTCTGCACGAGAAAAAATGTGCTCAATCGATCGGCAAGGCTGCTATATGGAAAGTTCAGATTCACATGTTGTATCAGCTGTTATATTGGCGTTCTAACTTTCTAGTAGCTCGAGCTCGTTGGGCTCAGCTGAAGGTATACAATAAATTTAGGGTTGGGCTGGAGACTAGAAGTATACGTATTTAGGTAGACTACGCCTATACGATACACGTAGGGCCCAAGTTAGAGCAACCCGAGGCCCAATGGAACCAATAAGCTTAAACCCAAAACTCATTGAGTAGGTCAGGATTGGATGATCGATGCATTCGACGCCCCAAAAGTAGAAGTATGGCACCAGGAGCCATACATACATCCTATCAATTTACAAGAAGAGCCCTTAAGTTCAGCTGAATCATATATATGCATCTTCATGATCATCTCCACCCGATTAAACACTCTACCTATAATAGCCCTACCATTATAAACCGTTGCACATTCAGTCTCGTATTCAGCCTCTTGTTCGCGAAGAGGTTACACAACTGATTGCTCAAGAAGCTACATACCTCTTGCCGAACTCGGGATCCAGGAACTGTATAATGTACTATTCATGATCAGTAAAAAACCTTCAGTGCATCACTGTGATTCCTACTCCCTAGCTCGCCTACAGTGTCTTACATCCCTCGAGCTCCTCAAAGCGCTCGAAATTTCCGAAATACCAGCCGGAAATTACTCTCCATGCAAACCTTGGCATGTCACGTTTTCCGGCCCCAGGTTATTCTCCACGTGAACTTAGGGTTCAACGTTGCTTTCTAAACATTCGCCATCCTGGCAGCTGACAGGATCCCAGAAGTTATCAAATCATTACAAATGCTCGAAAAAAAATAAAAAGTGGATCATCAATTTAGACTCGGCCTGCATGGGGTTCCAGAGTCGATCGCGACGTAATCAACGGACCAATTGAAGCTTCTTTTGATCGTGTGGGCGAATCCCTGGCGCCCGTTGGTATTTCTGAAGTAAAAAAAACCCTTTCTTTGAATTCAATTTGCCCTCATGATCTTAAGTTAAGCTCAATGCAGCTCATAAACTTACTCGTACGAGGCTCTTTGATTTAGGCGAACTCATGTTGAGAAGCGCATCCGCACAATTAGCGATATCGATACGATCAACCGAACTCTGTTCCGAACCCATATGTGCGATCGACTATACTGTGCATTGACAAGACAATTGGCATCGATCCAAATTCTTCCAGATGCATGCATATGGCTAGCAAGCTAGGAGGAAAAAAAATCAAGGAAATCCGATTCTATGGAACATCAAGAAGCCGAAATTGTCATTGCAGGCAAAAGAAAAAGAAAAGAAAAAGTATCTTTGAAGGGGTAAAATTGTGCGAGATAGGTAGCACTTTGCGAGCTTTTGGTGGGTAAATCTTTACAGTTCATTGACTTAGAGTAGGATCACCCATCGCGCGATCGGGTCCAATCTTTCCGAAAAGCTTTTTTTGGCTCATCAAACGCCACATCTGTCACTGCCTAGAACTAGAATGCTTCCAAGAGAAGATCGACATTCGTTTATTAGAGGAAATATGTAACAGGGTAGGTAATTGTTACATCTGGCTACGCAGTACACGGAACAAAGATCCTAACCACCTGTTTTCGTGGAAACGACCAGGATGCGTCAATGTTATGTTGAGGCCAAGCATCTCTTCTTAGAAAAGTATTTATTGTGGTACGGTGGTACGACAGCATAATATGGGCAATGGGGCGAATAGTATCTAAGTATAAAGGCACTAAATTGGCAAAATGGAGGATGTTTGTATACAATCCGAGAGACTAATGTATCCTAGTCTCGCACATGTATCCTTCTCCATACACTGCACAGATTGGGTAAGTGCTGGTTATTCCTAATATGATGACTCAATTCGGATACTTACCTCAAGACAATATTATCCAAAAGATTAACCTTAATACCACAATCATGGGGAAAGTTCTTGTAAATTCCCATGGCTGGGTATGTTACCGTGGCACATGCCATTTGCAATATGAACATGTCATGATTTCTCGGCCGAGCCAGTCTCGGGCCGAGTGAAGCTTGGGTTCATCGGATTTTCAGCAGCGTAGAACTTTGCACATGCGCATGCACATTTACAGAAACCCCGTATATAAAGAACAGACTCGTATTCAGACGTTCATTCCATACTACTCAAGTACACTTGGTGATCAGTAGTGATATCAAACTAACTCCATGCTAGCTGCAGCAAGTTGTAACCTGACTGTGGCTGATATCATGGCAAGGGTGATATATCCGTGAAATTTGGTTGCCACTGATCAGCTGGTTACGGGTAGCACATATAGTTTATTCTAATTTGAACGACAAGCAAATGCTGATGCGTTGTTTACAACCTCGTACAGAAACACATCCTGCGTCAATATTTAATAGCTATCCCACCCAGAATCATATGGAGAAGTCATAGGCTGCTGGCATGTATTAAATTGTATGATAATACTTCAATGGACCCATTAAATTCGAAGCTATCTATATACTACCATGTGCACCCATGAAACATTCAACTGGTTAACGTCAAACTTTGGCCCGAATATCAAACCAGTTCTGCAAATCGATGCAGCTTGGCTTGGGGCATATATAGTGAATGATACTTGCAGATCAGGGTGCATGAACGGCTTAGCCCAAGTTACCAATTGCAAAAGACTCGCAATGTACTTTGTATGCATCATCATGAAATTCCTGTCAAGAGGTCTAGAAATTCTAAATACCGTATTAACTTGCGAAAGTGGTGGGTCAAAAAAGAGGTTTGGTTTAAGTGAGGCGAAGACAAGCAGGGTTTCTTCGACGATTTCTGTGTGAAAAAGGTAACCGATGAACAAGAAAAAACAAATATTTCCTCTTTCTAGCCGATGGCAAGGCTACTAGCTTGCGCACCTCTACTTAAAATAAGCATCGATTGCCACCCACCACTTTCGCCAATTAATACGGTAATATTTTTCTTTTTTTACACCAATTGCAATATCGATCCTGAAGCGTGAATACGGCTCAAGACTGCGTAGATGCTTGTATTAATGTATTTAGATTTGCCTGTATCTGCGAGCATGTATTAAAACTCACTTCAAACCAATATGGAGAATTTCACTATTCACTTGATTACAATCTTCTTCAAAGTTTGATAATTTGAGAAGGACAAGTAAGAGTAGGCTAAAATAATAGAGTTGAAGGCTTGTCCGCGATAGGAAGTGCCCTCGGGTAGCGTGGGGCTGGGCCCATGGGTGCGAGAATGGCGGCCAGAAATGCAGTACTAGTTGAGTCCCTTGCTATTGGGTCTTCATTGCAAGCACGATCAGCGGCTTGTTCCTCCTCCCCCTTCATTTCAAACGCACCATCACGCTGCCCTTACGTATACATGGATCCACTCCACCACTCCACCACTTCGCCATGGCCACCTTCGCCGACGGACAGCCATACTCCCGGGATACGCTCGTTGACCTCGTCAACCTTCAGGGATCCATGATTCCAACGCTTAGCCTGCGCTGAATCCTCAGTTGCCTGCCAGCCCGGATGACGCGGCCCATCTAGGCCCATAGCATCCCACTGTTGGAGGCGGAACCGCCCCCGACAGAAATCTGTGGAATTTGCCGAATCCACCACCCGCCCTCTCTGGTGATACCTCGAGCTTGATCCCAAGTGTGGAGCATGATACGTATACGAATTAGATACATACATATGGGACCCTTATTCCTATCTCCCCATGGCCATTACCCACAAATCATGTCTGGCGTGCCTACATCAACTTCTCCTCTGTTCTTCAAGGCCTGAGACCATGCGAGTTGTACAAACTCTTCAGACGTGATTATGACAAAGTAACGCCCCGTAAAATTGTATGGCCATTTCAGTCTATGCATTAACTCAAACCCCACTAACTCACATCAAGAGTTTAGATTTTCAAAGAGAATTCAGCTCACTGCATGAGACTAGTCTATCTACCACGGAGCTGCGTGCAGATGGGGCAGGTACCCGGTGACGGCAACAGATCGAGCAATGTTCTAGCTCGCTCGTATACCACATTTCACAAAAACTCATTCCCTGTCTCACACTGATTCTTGTTCCGTCCATGGTCTTGCAATTGCCGGAGAACGCTCGGAATCCGGCACAAAGCCTCTGATCATACGTATTGATCTAACAAGCGGCATATCAAACATTGCTGTTTGTTGCAGTTGGTATTTTATTTGGAATGTGTAAGGGGGGTCATGATGGCACATTCGCAAGTGAGTGCTTCTCCGCACTGAGGGCAGGGTCGAATCGGCTAGGTGGAATATTTGCCATCTTCAACGAGTACAATAATAAAACAGGCTCATGGTAATTGACACTCAAGTTGTCTACCGTCATGAATACGTTCAACATATGTGGATACAAAGTTGTCAACTCTGGTAAATTCGCTTGTCCAGATAACCATCTAGCATGTTCTCGTGTCTTGCACTGACGAAGGGGCATATAGATGCAACCCACCTCCGAACAGTACGTTACTCAAGTACAACTGCAGAGAATAATGAGAATCTCAAACAATCTCCCCGCGAAACCTGGGCACATTACATGTGAGTTTCTGAAGTCGCCAAGCCTATTGGGGATCAGCCATTTATGCATCAAGTTTCATATCCAGCTCATCCGTGAAAGGAAATCATACGGGGCATTTCTTCTTCCCAGGCATGCGGACTTTAGCATCTTATCAGTAGTTATTTCCTGGGCCTCGAACAAGATTTGAGATGGCAGCTGCATTCTGAATTCTATTTTTTTCAACCAATGATTCCATTCAATTTTTTTTCTTAGCAGTGTTTATTAAAAGCCTGTTATGCTAGCATAATGCATGGTGAGGCGTCTTCAGAGCATCCACGGACTTGTCTTCGGTGCTTAAGCTTCAGTCACTACCTTATCAATAATAATCTGTCAGATACAGCACTCTAGCACTCAAATATCGATATTTATTTGGCCTAGGTATGCATGTTCATTAAACAGGAAAGATCGTCCTTGAATCGCCTGCTGATCTCTTAGCCCTAGCACCCTAGATTTTCGACAGGAGGTGGTCAAGCTTTCCCATCCATGACGAGGGCGCCATCCATGAACAATCCTGGTCGATTTGCCGCCCCTCAAGTCTCTTTTCTGCCCAGCTCTTAGTTGACCTTGGCGCCAAGTATGTACCCTCCTGGGTCCTCTCGAAAGAGGCTAGCGGAAGCCGAACTGAGGCAAGGGCAACGCAATGCTGTGAAGGGGGGGGAAGTTCCATGTCATTCGGTGCAGTTGCCGAGAAATCTTTAAAGTCTAATTGGACTACTTCGGTAATCGTTACGTTTTCACAAATACAACGAAAAATGTAAGTGTTGCAGCCTACTTCACGAGAACAGCCTACTTCCAGAACGGCGAGCTAAAGTAAGGTGGGATAAAGTAGCACAGAATTATTTATAACGAATCCGCAGACATCTCTTACTAAATAAATAATTTAGTCGACCGGAAATCATTCGGATACTACTCGCGTTATAAAGTACTGCAGTTCATCTATTATTTTTAAGAGCCTGGAATCTTATTTACAAGCGATCGATGATTATATTTGCATTCAGCAGCTCTAGACGAAAACAAGCACTAGACACATCCTCCGGAAACTTTTCAAACAAGCATCCGACTCATCGGTTACCGCCGTTCCGGGACATCCGTTACGAATTAGGTGACATCCTGGTCGGTCTGACGGCATACAGTCGGAAACTAAGCAAATCCAAATGACTACACCATGATAAAATTCCTATGGAGTAGGTTGTCTGTGCATGAGAGAGTACCTGACAATTATATAACAAAACTAGATCTGGCATTGCAATTGATCAAAGTGTGCATGCTAAATTATTAGGAATAATGGCCAACACACAGATTCTCGCTGCCTCTCCTAGTCATGAATAGGTCTCGGCCTGATCACCAAACATAATTTCATTCTATGCAATATGGCACAACAGTTTGATAAGCACAAGACAGTTGGAATTAAGTTAGGATTCACATGCGATTGTTCTACATGCGATTAGTAGCCTCTTACACTCACCGATAAACCCGATAACACTCGCTCACTAAAGCTTAATCTATACTACAATTGCAATACCCTGAAAGAATTTATGATCAACCAATTGATTATACCGGCACTAACCCAAATGGCATGATTATGGCGATATTACTGAGCGAGCTCTACGAGGGGCTGGGCACGAGACTATTACTGAGGGCATGAAACCACACTACCGACCCGGATATCCAAAATTCTCACCTTTTAGGGAGGTACCTAAGTACGTACAATTACAAGGAAATGTGCACTGGTAAAGTCCGGTGAGCAACGGACATATGAATTCATTTGCAATATTTGTCCTCCTTTGTGCAAGCTTAAGTACTCAGTTTGCGAAATGCCCTGCGCAACTACTTGTTAAGGCCGAGGAAGGGTGGTAGATTATTATAATTACATAGTACCTTTTGAACGAGTTATTTCCCAAAATCTCGTTATGCATGTTTATTTCCGTAAATTTGCCTACTTGCAATCGTTAACCGAAATGCGCATGCCATGCAATGTAGTATAGGCTTCCAAGTAATAATTATAGGGTTAATATTTACATTTTTAGTGGCATATTTATTTTCTTCCGATTCTGCTGCTGCTTGAATAACCTTTCAGCCAATTAACCCCATGAGACCGAGATCCATGTCCCCTTCGCCGGAAGAAATGTGATCGAGTGCACTGACTTTTCCTGTAACATTCTCGGGAACTGCATCCATGCCGACTACGGCCATTGGATACCCGATTTATGTGTGCTTTGAAATTGGATGGCTACTTACTTACTTTGTCTAGATCTGCATCGATATCAACCCTAGAGTACTTCCTCTTCGAAGCTTCTCTTCCCCACTTGCTACCTAGTCTCGTTTGCTACCTTACTCTACCTGGGCGTTGAAACCGTGCTTTACTCTAAATTTGACCGTCCCCTGCTAGTGCTTTTGGATTACGACGAAACGACGAGATATGGTCATGTGGCCATATGCATGTTATTGACAAATAGCAGCCCTTTTTAACATTATCTTGGGATTTTTCTCTCTTTTACTGTACTCAAGGTACTAGTAGGTAGTACTATAGTGCTCAACCTGCCAATAGCATTCTTAAAAGAGTTTAACAGCTGGCTAACTCTTTAATTTTGTAGGTATACAATCATGCTGTTATACATCAATATAGCTACAGCTATAGCCACTCGAGTATCATACACACGATTCAGCCGAATTCATGATCCCATATAGTATGCGTATTTATTATGCGGGTTTTCCGGCTCAATCCATCGATATCGATATGATTGTTACATGGGAGTGAAACAATGTATGCCGCGTATGTACTCTATACCCTATATAGCTGCCGCTCACTCCAGAGTTTACGGGCGTATACGAACGTATGTTTCCCTTCCCAGAATGATTTAAAGTTAGACTTTTTTTTTGAGATACATGACCAGCTGCATGCGCACTTTATGGTTAATCTTGCATGGGAATGATTGTGATTTCGAGGAAGGTGTGTGTGAATGTGTGTGTGTGGGTGGGAGGTGTGGAGGGGGGTGGGGGGGAGGAGGAGGTGGGGGGGCGGCGATGCGGGGACTTTATTCAATTGAGGCTTTGACATGTACAGATGATACCTGAAATACATGGGGATGTGATTGAAGTGCTCGAGTCGACTTTGACGTCGAGCTCGGATACATTTAATTAGTTAATCTGACTTCCATCTGACTACCTGATTAATTGTCTGGGACAGGCCTTTCAAATTTAGAATTAAGCACAATCAACAGGAGTCAACTTTTATCAAAATACCGAAGATTACGGGGCATTAGAATTATGGGCGATTATTAATTGGGTTGAGGTCGGTACCAATTAATATTATAATTAATTTTCATTGCCATGGGCGGTACGTACCGCGCGCGCGCGGCCGCCTCAAAGCCAAAATCAAGAATTAGAAAAAAAATTAAAAATATGAAAAAAAAAAAAAGGAAGGCGGTGATTCAAGCAAGCATGATCAAAAGTCAAGTCAAAGTCATTTTAGAGTATTTCTCTAAATTGTTCAGGGATATGAGGTTTTAGATTTTTTATTTTTGTGGTTGCAAGAGGAAGCGGGGGGTGGGGGGCCGGGTGGGTGGTGTGAAGCGAGCTGGGAAAAAAACTCGCTTGGCTGCGCAGGGAGGTTCAGCCCCAAGCCTAGAGTACGTATACTTTCACTTCTAATTCTACTTCCACTCTAGGTACTTCCAGAGTACAGCCCCAGGAAAAGCACATGCAGGAATTCCTTTTTTTTTTTCTTCATTAGGTATATTTTGTTTTGCGGGAGGTACGTCCGTTACATGTGTTTTTTTACGTTCCTATATTTGGTTGCATTGGGGTTTGCTTTTCCTACTTGAGCTCGAGTGTTTCTCCCTATTCGTACAAGGTTACTTACAGCAATATACAGGCGCTGCAGTGCATGCCATGGGTGCGTTCAGGTAGGTACTTCGTACGTAAGTGCCTTTTTGGAATTGAGTCAAATTCCATCCAGCCCAGGATGCATATGGCATTCATATAATGTATCTCAAGAGTGCACGTACAGGCAGCTGTGCTTGACGATCTGGATTGAAACCATATGGGCTCTCGCTCGCAGCTGAGTACCTACTTACTTCGACCCTGCCTCTTCCCTTCTGTGTACCAATTAATCGGCCCCAGAGTGAAATTTAAAGACAACTATGTAACGAAGCGTCAACATCAGATGGAGCAGCCCTGAACTCAACAGCGCCCCACGGCGTGGCAGGTGCATGACACCATCCATAGCTCCAGATCTTGGCTCAGTATATACTAACCTTCTTCCTCGATAGCATGGCCATGGCCACATGGATCCGGACTGTTCATTCAAATTCGATCGAGGGGCTGAGCTAGCGCCGAGAAGTCACATATGATATGCACAGCAGCATGCTTCATGATCATATGTGTCTCGGCAATAGTATTGCGCTGGTACGGTTCATTTCTCGAGGGTGGATCGACCGAAATACTCGAATGTCGATTCGCGATCGCTGATATTGACATCGATGGCATGGGATCGGGTCTAACATTTGAATCAGTACTGCAGTGGATGGCCTACTCGAGTACCCAAATTAGGTATACATTGTAGATCGAATAAAGAAGTAAATAGGTACTTCTTACTTACTATAGCTAGATTAGGCAGTATCAGGTACTCTGGATCTACATCATTTCTTTTCTGCTCTCACCTACCTATAATTACTTACCTCTACCTGTCGAAGTAGCCTATCTCGCGATCGCAAGACCTCGCTTATCGGCAGACATTTTGTGAATCCGAATCCGATGTTCGCTTCGTCGAACGAACACCCAATTCGGAAGTTTAAGCCTTACGAGTTAAATATATCATCAAATGTTTATTTGATCGTCACCTCCTGAAAGTCCATATGTGCATGCAGGCATATGTATGCATACTTTGCATCGATATATATATTCGTTTTTCTTTCTGATATCGATATATATATTATGGATTTTACGAGGCTAATATTTTGAAGTTGTGGAACTGGGAGTTAATTAACTTGCAATTATGAAGGCGCCGCAAGCTTAAAGTGTGAGTGAGGTACGCGCGTTGAATTAGTGATTATCAATTTTTTTTGGTGATCATGATCATGTTTGATCATGATATCAAAATTTAAAGTTGTAAAGCTTAAGCTTAATTATAAGTTGTTCGAACATGGACAAGATTAAGCCTTCAACGTTATTTTTACGGTTAATTTTATATAAAGCTAGCTGCGATTGCACTCAAATCTCGCCTTGGTCGTACCAGCAGCTATATTGAGTTGGTAATCATGGTTATAAGCCCTTTATAAACGTTACATTGTGGCCGGTTACGGCTAGCCACATAGGCAGCGAGCGGCTGGTCGGCAGTACAGTTACCTACGTAGGATGGCGCGCCTGGTGTGGGATGAATGGATATCCAGATGAACCATCTACGTAGGACCGTATGTACGAATACTCTAATTCAATCACAAGAAAAGAAATTTGTTACTGGTATCTATATATTGGCATTTGTAATTCTATAGCTATCTTACGTTTAGCCTGTACATGTCCCACCACCACCAACTTTATCGATATCACCGCCGGCCGGCGGCCGCAACCGTGGTTATACAAAGATATTTATGGTATGTATGGTTACAAGCTCTGATCCCGATACACTGGGTACGTTATCCGGATCGTCAGATTTAAGTATATATGCTCGGTACATATGTTAATTATAAGTATGTATGAGTCCACGGGGTTTGATGTGATGGTGTAGTGCACTGGTGTAGCGGTGTAGGAGGTAGTGGTGTAGTGGTGATAGGAGACGTATTTCTAGTTTTTGTGTAGCTTAAGCTTATTTACTGAAAAAAAAAAAAAAATCAAAATTCGAACTTTATATACGAGATAGGAGAAAAGTATCAGGGCCCGGCATACCCGGCCGGGGGGCTTATCTGTTTGGTCTTCTGGCTATATTATTGATGCTTCTTGATCTTGAGTAGAGGGTTGATAAATGTACTGCAGGTATCGATCATGCCCTAGGCCTGGAAGTTCGACTGAGCTTGCTATTGTTGGATCGACACAAGAAGTACGAGCAGTGTTTGTTCCTGTTAACATTGTAACGTTGTGTAACCTCATCTGTTTGAGGCGATATCGATATACTCGAGTATATCTACCGGTGGAGTTCGAGCTGGCTATAGGTTCAATGCAAGGAGATTTATGTTGCACATATCCTAGGCCGGCCTACCCTATGAGTCAACAACATCGACATAGGCGTTTCAATTTCTATTTCCGATAGCCAGCTCGAGCTCCGGCCTAGCAAGTATACCTCTCGTGCGTTCCTCGAACCACCAGTACTCATGATCGAAATCTACTTGATTTGCATTACAATGACAAGGCTGATCATTATGATCACTGCATTCATATGTGCGTGCGCGTTATGGCTGTAGCTATTAGCAGTCTTTAACCTTTAAAATTAACCTTAAACTAGAGCTAGTGTGTGCATCATGAAATTAATTATAACTCTCTTACTGAATTTAAATGAAGTTTAAGTTTAAGTTTGAGTTCAAAACAGTGATCATGATCTCAATGATCAGTAGAATCAATATGCGAGCTATAGCTAGTCTCGTTATACGATAGTATGGGTTTAACGTTATACGAGCTCAGCATCGGATTCATAAATGGGGAAAGACGCCGGCCGGCTCAACTCTAAATTTAAACTTTACACTTTATTAACTTTTAACCTTGAATTTAGGATTTCTGGATTTACGTATACTATGTTGGGGGCATAGATTGTTTCAACGTTAAGTACGTATTTACCTACTTCAAGTAACGTTTTATAACGTACTACACGAAATTTAGATTCAATATCCGGCCTGTATCGAGAGTTACACATACCTAGGTATGCATGTACGGATTCAGAAGTAGACTTTTTTTTTCTTTTTGATTCAGGTTGATAGAGTACCGTAGCGTAACAAGTACTTCTTCTTTAGGATAAGGACCAGTGGGAATTCCGGAAGCTTGTCGCCGAGCTCGGGCTCTGACTCTCATGACTCTGATTCCGACTGTTCTATAGATCTACGAGCTCTACATCTCGAAAGCCGGCCTCTGGATGCTCTAAGTACTAGCCTACCAGCCAGTGGCCTGACCAATCACAGCTGGAGCTAAGCATGGGCTCAAAGCTCCGACTGGAAAATGCAGTGTCGACATATGCATGTCTAGAATTCGAAGTACCTACCGGTTTATGTGTCTAGCGAATACGCCCCCCCCTTCCCCTGCTTGTCTTGAGAATTCCCCCCACTGCTTTTTTACAATGTGAGAAAAAGTTAATTATTCGTCAACAAATCCAAAGTTCACATACAAAAGATCTATTTGGTGTGGGAATTCCTTATTCCTTAGATATACCGGGTTGGGGGGTGCATGGGGCGTATTCCCCAAATAACCCCCCGGTACTATACAGCTATCGATATCCCTGCAGTCACATTTCGATTCGTGGTTTCGGATTCAAGGTGATTTTTCGGACATAATAAAATAGAGTATCCATACCCTACCACCTACCAGCTGCAGGTCGAAAAGGTCTACGTATATATATATATATAGAGTAGGTTGTGTGAATTATGGTGAAGCATTAACTGATCATGGGATTCGGAGGTTTAAAATGTAAATTATTTTCAGTTGCACCTAAACTTATAATTATAAGTCAGGTGCGGTAAGTTGGATGATCACCATCGATAGGTATCGTGATCATTCAATATTATGGGTTTTCCGCTAAGCTTAGCTGCCCTACGTAGCTAGTCGAGCTCGAAGCTTATGAAGCTACCTAACCTAGCACCGGTTTGAGCAGATCACTACTAAGCCGATCTTGCCGAAAACAAGCTTAAAAAAGTAAAGAAAAAGTTTGAAGGGAAAAGGAAAGGTAGTATACGTAAGTCCCTTAAGCTTGTAGATAAAGACCAGACTAAAGAAAAAAGGAAAAGTAACGCAATTGCATGCAACGTAACTTTAACCTTGTAGTTGCAATGTTAGTCTCGTTGTTTGCAATGTAGACTTTTCTTTGTACCAAAATGGGTACTTGTGGGTAGAGTACGGCCGGCCAGATATCGATTGGGCTTGTAATATATACAATATTATAGCTACATCTATTATAATCATGAGGAAGCCTCAAAGTTTCATGGTTTAAATTCATGGTCGTTGATATTTAGATATTTGATGGAAATTGAAAAGTCGTATCGGAAATTCGTATCGAGGGCCCCGGCTACCAGACTAGCCCCGGCTGGCTATGCATGGTTAAGCTCGCCTGGTACCGTTAGGTAATTATTAACAAGCTTGAAAACGACGCTGATCAATTGCAAATTGTATATATAATCCATTTCGTGGTTCTTCGTTAACTTCAATGTAATTGAATGGTTCTTGGTTTGGGTTTTCACGGTTTTGAGGTCTAGAGCTATCAAAACGATTCAAATGATTAATGATGATGTTGCATGCCGAAATATCATTCAAGAGCGCTCGAGCTCAAGTTCGGATTCGTATATGCATCTAGAACTTAGCTACCTACTTACCAAGTGGAATTATGATCATGATCGTCCAAAGATTCTTCCATTGATGCCTAAGTAGCTAGGTAGAGTACTCGTATGTACTTAAGCTACGGAGGTAAGGAGGGGCATGAGACTAGTAAGGAGGCCTTTTATAAGCTTGTTACAATTAGGTCGACTTCCTTACTTTATTAATTGCCGAGCGTTCCATGGTGACCGGCGGAACGAAGGAATTCCGGAAGCTGAGGGAAGGACTTTTGAGATGAGCTACCTGATAGCTAAGTAGTACTTAGGTAAGGTAAGGTAGGTAGGGATGGTGGGTATACCGGAGGCGAGGGGTACCCGTACGCGTAGTGCAAGCTAGAGTCGAAAAAGTCTGAAGTTGGCGTGAAAAAAGAAAGAAAGAACTCTTGCGATGGTGCTTGTAACGTATGCGCACACATACTCTACCTAAGCTACTTATAAAGCTATAGAGTGCACGGGATCGAGAGACAAGTATGTATGGTGCGAGACGGGCTTAGAAATTTAAAGATTTAGATCTAGGGGAGCATTTGCATTTCCAATCAGTTGCGCTGCAGCCATTGATCACGAGTAAGCTAATAACTAAGTAGTAACTACATATGTATGTAGTACTAGTTGAAATTCCTGCTACAAGCACTTTCCATATCATGAAATGGTATTGCTATAGATGGTAATTCTACCTACATGATTTAGCACAAATGCATGCCATTCGATTGAAGGTAGTCTCATTCCCAGATCTCCCTCGTAGAGGTATTGAAGGATAGCCAAAAAAATCTTTGTTTTGGGAAAATTTCTTTTTCAAGGCTTAAGCTTAAGCTTATAAGTAATTCTCTATAGGGTTATGGCATGGCAAAATATATATGGCTGGCCGATGGTGGATGGATATGAGAGGTTGAGCAATCTCAGAGGTTAAATAACGTTGCATCGATGAATCAGGTGTGTCGCTTGAAGCTTAAAATAAAGGTTGAGTGTGGCGAATAAAGGTAGACGACCGACATCCTATTACCACATCTGAATTTTCTGATTCGGTAGCCTGCACCATGGCCGAGTTTGATCTTGACCATTGATTCGGGTCTGTTTGCAATTGCTTTCGGGGATCCATCGGCGCTGTGCTCATTGGTAGAGATGTGGCTAGCTAGCCCAACAAGACGTAACGTTAACGTTGATCATATGAATTAATGCTCGATTGTGTAGAATGGGACATACAATTGCCATCGGCAGCGGGTACTGCTGGCGGGTGCTTGATCGATATTGATTTCTACTGTTGAAAACGGATTCAGAAACATGAGTGGACGCATGGTATGAAGAATGGGCAAGGGACACAAGGACTCATGGTAATAATATATATGGTACTCTAGATCTCGACTATACGAATCGTCAAACATCTGGTGCGTGTTTTAAAAAGCCTCCAATATATACACGAATGATCGATATCTAAATTGACTGCAGCCCCCGGTACCGGCACAACCACCATAATCGATCCAACCTAGGCCTCGAACGTTTAAATTGCCCTGGCTCATAGTGTGCAGCAGCTGTGCATACTGTAGGATCCATATTATTATGCGAAGTGAAGGAAGAAAATAAACATAAATTTAAGCAGCAATATATATCCGCCCGTTATCGTGTCAGTGCGTACGAGGTAAACTGTGTTTGCTGCAGGCTCGATCGAACTGGGGGGGCCACACGCTGTTGCGCACAATCATCACTCCATATTGACCATCACTGCACTAGGTGCCTTCTCTTCCCGCCTCGGATCTTGGGCGTTCGACACGGCAGGTAATTGCTCCACCACCACCATTGAGCTCAGGCCAGGTTAACGGTACAACGCTTGATCGGCTCGGTGCCAGTGCAGTTGGCAGGAGAGGCCGGCCCCCGTCCGACTGTGTTTCCCATCGCCGCCCACAGTCACGTTTGTCGGGTTTGGGCAAACCTTTCGAGCCGGAGAGTGCCCTCCGCTGCTCTGGAGGCCGTGAATGCCTCGAGCGTCGAGCACGCACGCAGTAAACCATTAGGACAGGCAAGCAGCTCTCGGCGGCCGCGGCTTCGCCCCACTCCGTGCGCACGCACGCACAAGCTCACCCACACTCACGAACGCTTTCACTCACACGCATCCACGCATCCACGCACGCACTCACGCACGCACGCAGCCCGCCGGCCAGCCCTCGTCCGCTCTTCTCCTCCTCGCCCTCCCTCACCTTCACTCCCTCCCCTCCCCTCCCCTAGAACACCCTCCCCTCCACCATCACCACCCCTCTCCTCTGCACCACCTCTTCCACCACGCCCCTCCCCGAGAGGTACACTTTGCTCTCACGCACTTCGGCCGACCGACTCGTCGCTTGTTGCTTGCTTGAAGGTCCGACTGATCCACCGCCCCGTCCTCAACTCAGACAAGTGCAGCTTTCACCACCCCCCCCTCCCCCACCACCCCTGCTTGCACCCCACCCCTCGCCGCGGCCGAATAAGCTCCTGGCATCCTTGACGCTACATTACTTCGGGCGATTGTGTCGTCTTGTCATTTCGTCAGCGTTGTGGGTGCGAGGACGGTGTCCCTGCCGCTCGGATTAGTATATTCATCCGGACAAACGGCGCGGCCGTGGAGAGCCGGTCGCTTCTTTTTTTCTTTTATTTAATTTTTTTGTTGCTTTCCATTTCTGACTCTTCTGGCGTTCGTCGCCTTGAATTTTTTTTTTTCTTACTTGATATATCACCGACACCCCACCAGCCCGTCGTTCAGACTCTTTTTCAGTCTTTTCCATCCTCGGAAAGCCACTATCGAGCATCATAGGGCGTACTAGCAAACTATATCTCGGCCAAACATCCTCCCTCTGGAGCCACTGGACACATATACAGCTCGCCCCCCCTACACTATCCCAACACCCCTCTCCACCACACTTAAAGCCTCAACATTCTTCTCCATTCCTCACAACAGGTCTGTTGCCTTCCTCTACAACAAACACTTGCGCCCTACATAAACCTACATAAGGCCGCACATCCCCACCCACACTTCAAAAGCAACAACGCTCAAAGAACAAAAAAGAGGCCATACGCCGCACACACTTCAGCCTCCCAGCTACTCACCGCCTTTTCGACTTGGGCATCTAAACAGCGTTGCGTTGCAACCTTGGGAAAAGCGCAATACTAAAGAGGAAGCGACCTCCCCCAACAGATCACCATTCCACCAATAAGAGGAACAAGCAGAAACAAGATGGAGACATATCACGGACACGTTAGGACGCCGGCCGATGCAATAATCCTTTTTGAGGCTTGCCGCCTTGGGCTATTACCGCGGGTGCAACGACGGCTTTCGGAGAAGGAGAGGCAGAGCATCAAATCCGGAAGCATTTTCGTTTGGGATGAGCGGGAAGCGGGCATGAGGCGATGGACAGACGGAAAATCGTGGAGCGCCAGCCGGGTTTCGGGTAGCTTCTTAACATACAGAGAGATGGAGGGCAAGCGTGGTGGAGGAAGTACGTTTGCGCCTCCGGTTACAGCAGTTTCGCATAGCAGGAAATCCCCAAATGCAGATAGCGACTCGGATCATATGGATGTTGAGGGACCGGATGGATACAGATACAAACCAGACGGCCTGATGAAACAGTCATTTAGCATCACCACAGCAAACCACCAAAAGCTACATCTTATAAGTTACTATGCACGCTCTTCCACAGGGTTGATGCAGCCTTCGCAAGACCCACAATTAAAACACATTCGCCCTGCCAAAGGAATGTACCCGGAATCCACAGTGCATGAACAACAGAATGTGCCTATAATATCGCAAAGTAATTCAAGTAGCGGTCAAAGAACACAAAACACAACTGCTTTTCACTCGCATCAAAACCCTCTTACCCAGGTGGCTTTCCGACAAACGCAATCTGCTACGCACCCACACAGCTATGCACCAGTTGGCGGATCACCATATCAACAACAACACTGGCTTCCTAGTCCAACGTCTACGCCGCCAATGGCGCAGGCTGGAATCGTTCCTCAGCAATACAGCCACCAGATTCTCCCACCCGTACAACAAGGGCAATTTACCACTTCACAAAACCAGCTGCCGCATCCACTGACAGCTCCAAATGGTCATTACCTGCCACAAGCGACGCAATATGATAGAATCGAAGGGTCGCCACAGCAGCCGCATCATTCGCCGATGATGCACCTCCGCCCTACTTCCCAACAGCCTTCGCCGAGGATGTCTCAGGAGCAACATTCGATTCCACCGAGGCAGCAATCCGTGCCTCCATTAGACGGCATGTGCTCATCAACGGGACCATCCCCAATTAGATATTCATCCCCTGGTGCAAGTAGCCATACATCAGCCCACACACCGCCTCGCCCTTCTACCAATGAGCATTGGGAGATTAATCCAATCCGGAATAGCCCAGACAGCATTGGAAGAAGTCCTGCTTTGCAGCAGATACAGCAACAGTCCACGACGGTGTCTGTTGGAACTCTGATAAATGGTGGGGAAATAAGTCCCAGTCTGCCTCTATTAGATGTCCAGGACATTCCATCAGAAAAGATATTCCAAGGCGAGGACATGAGGACGTTGAGGATGCTAGACAAAGCTTTCGTTGCTTAGGTAGTGGCAGAGCTGATGAAGAAAGGGCATGGTTTCGGGCCGTGCTAGGGCTGGAGGACGAGGAGTTGGGCCCAAAAATGTGATGCCCCAATTTAAATTTTAACGATGGACATTCCGTAATGGGCTATGGCTACAAGGGATATGGGGGGTCTAAGGGCTTTTTTTCTATAAAAATCAAGAGATGGGGTTTTGCGGTTTTTCATTTCCGTCATGGGTTGTTCATGTTTTGCTTTGCTTTGTGTTTATCTGACCAAAGGTGATTTGGGTTTTCATTTGTTATTGGTTCTGTGGGCTTTGCTTGCTTGCGCATTTGCTTTACTGCTTTTCCCTTTGTCTTTTTGACCCGGGCATATGCGCATCCCCCCTCCCCCTCCCCCGCATTTCAATTGCCTGTTCTTCTTTTCTTTTTTTATATATCATTATTCTTTTTATTAGTATTACGTGGCCATGGCCTCGACGCTGATTATTCTCCTCTTCACGTATAAGTTTCATCCATGGGAGGTTTTCATCCTTTTTTTCCCCTTCTCTTTTTTAATCTACATAGCTTGCTTCGATTCTATAGTTTTCTATCCCTTTTTCTTTTTCTTTCACGTTTGACCTTTTTTTTTTAAACGGTATATGGTTATTAGTGTTTTCATTATCTAGTGCGAATTCATTTTTTTCTCAGTTGCTCATATAAAGTAGCCTGAGCAGCTTAGGTACTTCTTAGTGTTTAGAAGTTTATAACCTCCTTTCTTCTTTACATACTTATATTATTATACGTTTTTTCTTTCTATTCATTATACATGATGGATGCATCTTATGGCCATCGCGGGCATCATCTTTATAAAGCGTAAAAGCGGGCTTTGATAATTACCTACGTTTTGCAATGGCGGATCGTTTAAAGTTTTTTTTTTTTTTTGAATTACCTACGATCGGATGCCATGGTCTGTATTACTGCGTCGCGATGTCATCATTGCGTTAATTACGTTAAGCTTAAGCTTAAGGATATCGATATCGTCATTGGAAAGCCCCATCGCGATTATGCAAGGTAGGAATCGAAGGTAAATGTGAGTCATGGGTGGGTCAGTCATAAGTCATTACTTTTTGGTGGTCATGATCATGGAAGTTTTATCTTTGAGATGTCGATCCATGCATGACCATGACGGCAGGAGATGAATGTCACGTCACGTCACGTCACGTCACGTCATGCTCCGGGGGGAATGGTAGGGGGTTAAGGAGTGTGTGTGTGTGTGTGATGTCAGCAGGGGTTTTTGGGCCGACGTCGGGTTCAGGGTAATTGCAGATGTATGTATAATGCGATTTTGGGGGTTTTATTTTTGGGCTTTTACATTTTTAGGATTGGAGATCTGGAGGGAGTGTTTGCTTTAAGTACCTCCTAATTTATAACTGAGTGCTGAAGACTGTGAGCTCGAGTGTTTTATACCTGGTGATTATAATTAATATTGTGCTATAGGCCTAGGTGGCCGATTCGAATTGATATTCATGAAAGAGTGAGTGAAGATATCAATGCATGAGTGGGCAGCACCCGCGGCCGGGGTATAGGGTTCTGCGCGTGGAATTCGAAACGGATAAACATCTCGGTTCGAGTTGTAGGAGGTAGTTGTGGTTGTAGCTATTACTGGCCATGGGTAGGGCTGTAGGGCTGTAGGGTTGATAACTTAGTAGGAGGAAAGATCTAGAGGAAGAATGTTCGAGATCGATATCTATTAAGTATTGCGAGCTCGAGCTCGATACGAGTATACGTATCGAGGGGGCTTGTTGGGGTTTTGATGTATTGGGAATAGGATTTTAAGCTTAATTAAGCAAGCTTAAGCTTATTCGGATCTAACGTCAACCTTGGAGTGACGGTACCGGTGGGGTTCTGTGGCGAGGCCAGTCATGCATGTGGAGTGGCCATGCGCATGTGCGTGGCAATGATGAGATTTTATTTTATATTTAAACATTATTTCCGCTTATCGCCTTAGTACTTAGTGGCATTGCGTCCTGGCCATAAATTTACAAAAAGGATTCGAAGAAGGAAAAATAAAAGGAAAAATAGAAAGGAGAAGCTCAACCCAATTAGTGAGGGATGATCAAGTATTGTGGCAAGAGTACGTAGTACTGTTGACGTTATTACACGTGTATACCTCGTAGCATCTAAATAGAGTTAAAATTGAGACAAGCTTAAGGGTCGTTCGAATTCGGCTAGTTAGGTGCTTACTAGTGGACATGTGGTGGCAATGGTCATGACGAATTTTGGATTGTGGATGTGTGAAAGTTGTTCCAGTGGAAGGGTTCGGACCGGAGCTCGATGGGAGTTGAGATGCCACGTGAGTTTTGTTTTAGGATGAACGTGCCCAGGAATACAGGAAAGTGGTCACATTTGTAGATATATGCCTATGAGTACTACATATAATTGTCATCTCTAGAACAGCTAAGGTAAAAGGTAAAATGGTTTTACCTACTTGGTGCGTTTAAGAGAAAGAGAGTAGACTGTGATCCCACCATGCACGATCATGGGACCCAGAGACGGAGAGAGGAAGGATTATAATGATGTATGATTATCGATGATGGACATGTATCGATGTTTGATCCCATATGCATTCATAATCATATATATCTTCAGACAGGTCACGACACGTGCACCTGCAGGCCTTATTTGTGTGGAACAGCAGAACCAGGTGCTGACCACTCGAGCTCGCCAAAAGTGAGCTCACGGATGATCTAGGTTGTATAATTACGTGGATCTTCCAACAATCAATCTGCATTTGCTTCTTAATTGATATCGATATAACCCGACGCTCATGAATAGCTTTATATTGAGGTTGGGATGCATATGAGTATAACATGCCGGTACTAACACTGGTATTTCAAGATCTTGATGCTAGCTGGGTTGAAGTAGCTTAGCTATCTCTAGATTTCGATATAGCTATCGAATATAACACAAGAATCGATATGTTCTATAGCCACCTGCTCTATTCTCGTACGAACTTTAATATCCTTGAGCTGAGATGTCGTACGTCCGTAACTGCAATAGGAATGTCGTACTCGGGTCAGGCAAGAAGTAGTTGGAAGATGGTGTGCAGCTCCCTTCACCAAATATGGCAAGCTGGGGCCGTGCGCAGAAGATTTTGTATGGAGCTGATCCTGTCAAGCCACTCGACTGCTCCACACCATCTTCCAACTACTTCTTGCCTGACCCGAGTAGATTACGTATGTCTGTGTACTAGTGGGAGTACGTACACATGCACACAGGTCATACAACCATTCGTCTTTCATTGCACGCAGATCCGTGCAGAACTAGATTCAACTCCCGCGACTCTAGATATTTTACAATATAATTTGGCCATAGCCACCATATACTGACCACATACTAAGTACCTATACGTATACGATCAGTAACCAAGAGCAGGGCATTTAAGCAATGGCCACGAAATCAAATGAACACAGCCCCAGAGCTCTAGATATCAATCTATCTACCGGCAGCTACCTCTCATATCTTCAAAGTCCAAGCTAGCCTGCCGGCTCAGGGCTAATTATGCTTGTTTCTGGATTCAATGCAATCGAAAAGCCTTGGAATTCGAATAGAAAATTTAACCACAGCCTGATCATGACGATGGATGCCTAGGCGTATATGTACGTATACGTAACCTTGGTGACTGCTTGGTAAATACCCTATCTTATAACATTGCATCTATAGCTCGTGTATTCTTGAAAAATTCCACTGCTTATGTATGATATTAAGCAATTGCTCCGACTACTGTCTGCTATAGATATTTCATCTCTTGGCCGGTAGTATACCCTCAGTTTCCATGTGCACCCAGTACCACCTTGCCAAAGAAGGCTTGGAGATTTTGGAATTACCATGGCTCAAATTCTGGACCAGGATTACGAGTCTTTTCTTTTCTTTTTTTTTCAAAAGTCCAAAATCTAAGGGAATATTATCAAGTATATATTAGTTAAATTATTCACTCAAATTGTGGTACCAGGCCATAGCCAGTGGGTACTCATTTAGATATATGCACCTATGCCTGCATGCATCGGTATACGTCAGATATGTAGAATTCTAAGCACTTTGATTTCATTTTTCTACATTATTTAGGAAGCATGTTGATCTACGTAACGTACACCCTAGAGAAAGAAGATGAGAGAAGTCATTTGCATTTCCGTGTGGCGTGCGTAGGTCATGAAAGCCCAACACCGACACATGTTGCACACATATTGCTACAGTGCAATTATTGCGTTGAGGAAACCATCTTGATCATGACGGTACCATGGTCATCAATTCAGTGGCTTATGTAGAGTCGACGTCAAAATATCGACCAGTCATAGGAGGAAGTTTGATCTAAAGCCTGATATATCGAAAACAAAGTTAAAGACTCTTACTGCATACCTACGGTAGTTTGGTACGTACAAGGTTATGTATCTATGCCTCACACAGCCCCAGCCAATTCCCTCCAATCAGTGGACACTACATATATACACTACCGTGCACTTACAGCCCCCAAATTGGATAAGATCTATAAACACCATAACCTTCAGAATATTTCCGTGATATATTAAAAAAGCCCCCGCGGCCTGTTTGTCCATCTGCCCTAATTCAAGTGCACTACTAGCTCGACAATACCTCCCATCTACGGGACATTCAGAACTCGCAGCCCCCCCCTGGTCTAGATATTACGCACACACCGGAGGCCTAGCTAGCCTGCCTACCTGGTAAGTACCTGGTTTGGAATGCAATTATTTGCAAGCATACCTGGGCACGAGACTACCAGCATATATACATATGCATCACTGCCGTATCCGGAAGCGGATATGAACCCTGGGCCTGTCAAACGGCCTCGTTACCAATGATCCTTATTTGTTTTATTGGTGATATGCTTATGATCATGAGCTTATTCATTTTCATGACTGGTTTACTTGACTTTAAATTCGAAGTATACCCCAAATATTACCGTGCACTGTTTTATGTAATTTACATCGTATATGCTCCCGCGATACCTAAAGGTGCATGCGGGGTTACTTGAATTCCAAAAAAAAAACAAAAAAAGCCCATGGCCAGGTTGGGTTACCTACCACCTACCAAGGTTCTTACTGCATACGGGAAGTTCCGCGCCTTCATTGGGGGTGACGGGGGGGGAATTTGAATATTTTACTTCTCTATATACGAATGGGTGCCCACGGTTGACGTACTACAAGAAAAAGAGCACGGTGAATGTACTAGCTAGCTATATAGTACTAAAGTTCTTATAATATTTGCTTACGGGAAGTTCCGTCGGTTTGTGTTTTCCTTGATTTTTATTGGATCAGGATGTAACAGTACTGCAGCAATTGATAAATTGATAGATTGGTATACGTACTTCGTACCCACGTAGCTCGGGCAGAGCTGTTAACTTCTGGTCGGAGCTCGACAGAAGATTCCTTATACGGACAGGGTCCCGGAATTCATTTACAATCGTCCTAAGGGGTGTATCGTAGCTGCTACAAAGTATGTATCATATATAGACCGCCTGAAGCTTAATATTACCTGGATAGGTATAGCTATAGCAGCTACGGACACGGAAATATTCTCAGTAGAGAATACACAAAGTATGCACCTAACAATAATTGGCAAAGGCCATGGTACGTCCAAGTATAGATATCGATATTTCCCAATTTGTCAATCGTAAGATTACCCACGCAAACATCTTTTATGTCCAGCATGCAGAATTTAACAAAACTCGGTAAACCCAAGGCATTGATATCGATCATGATCATGGCAGCACATGTCAACGCCAAGTGCACAATCATACCCCTGACTTATGTTACAAGGCGTTGTTGCCCCATCTCGAGCTTCTTAAGAGGTATTTCAATGCTAAGCCTCAATTGTCTTCTATCGAGTATGCTTGCTACGTAACGAGACATGTTGGGTAACGTGCACTCATGAACCGATCATCATATTATATGCTGGCAGCTGCTGGGCCTAGATAACTAACCAACGCTAACGTTATTCTAAATGATAACTCTCAGCTTCGAGTTGACATCTTTCAGATCTCCACATCTGATCAACCTGACATCCCTGCCTAGTACAAACTTTTATATCAATATTGTGATATAAATCAGCTGATTGCCACGGGAAGACTCCAGCATCAGATTACATTTGCATTTACATCTGCATTATTATACTTGAGTTTTTTTTGATATGTGTGCACGACGCGACGCAAGCCAAAATTGAATGTTCAGGGTAACCGAAAAATACATTGGCTGCACATGTAGCAGATTCGGATCCGACTCGGACTCTAGGATTCGAGGTCGTAATATGGCTGGTGATGAGATTACATTCTATTACGTAAATAATACTTAGGTAGCTAAGGTAGTGTACGACTCCATTGTAGGTATCGATAATAATTTATAATATTATGGCAATATTTTATGTATTTATATGAAAGTTTTTTAGCCTGGAACTTGTGCAACGCTGCCCTCTACCTTCGGACGTGGGCAGCGTGCGCTACCAGGCTAGAAGTTTTTATATTAGTTACTACGACGGATCCGGGCAAATTGGCTGCAAGCTGCATCATACCTTATATGGTGGATGTAATGCTCGCACATGCATATGCTGTATGAGTCTGTAAACCTCTGTTTATGGCCTGATCATGAGGTATGAGTGCACAAGGCTATATTATATTCATGATGATCTTATATCTATAGATACAAAGTAAGATATCTGTCGGATTACGTTCTTGTAGCTATAGCGAGCAAAGTAGCCGAGCTCATGACTCGTTTCGACCCAGATCGATATCCATGACTTTGTTTAACTTTCGTAGAAATGATACCTCTCTATAGAAATTCAGGCTTCGAACGTTCGCTGTATTATCCACGTGCCTCATCTCATGTGTGAATGCAATCACCGGCTGCGTTGGCCAAGTAGAACAGCTGCGTTATGCAGTAGCAAGCTATTCTAGACGAAGCCGCGCGTCGGCCCCATGATAAACCACCCACAACTCGTAAGATATGGCAATGGTCTATAAAAACAAAACAAAACAAAAAGAAAGCAAAAAAACACTAATGAATCAACGAGGTTGATCATGATATTGTAAAGCTTCCATGTTCGGCAGTCCACAATTTCATCCCTTCCGGATCCAGATTTCTTCCGAATTCCAGAAATCTGATCTCCGATATCTATCTGGATGCCCCAATAGCGCTAGTACTGATCTCACACCAGATTACTCGCACACAGGAGCTGGTTTCGAATTTCAGATGCATTGCATGCATCCAATTACTCCTCATGATCATCTAATCATCACCATGGAAAATATTTCCGCTGGTCTCGAGCGTCAATAAATTATACCGTTTCATAAGTTCCCGGACACCCGCCAAGCAGAACATATACTCTAGTGTCCGGGAACTTTTGGAACGAACATCTTTTGGAACGAACATCTTTTGGAACGAACATTCCCCACGAGTCATGAACCCTGGGAATTTCTTGTCCGTTGTAAACAGTGGAAAATAAAGCTGCGGTAACCCTCTATTTTGTGCATTGCGTGTTGCAAAGGGAATTTTCAAAGTTAAGGAAAGACAAATGGACCTATGGTTGCCACAGTTTTTTGCTTAGGGAAAAAACACTGGGTTCTACCAATTTTCCAATATGTAACACGTGCAAATTTTTATGGTTACCCAGGGAATTCAAAAAAAAGGTCATATATAACAAAAACTTGCACTTCTAACTCGGTTATGAGGAATTTTTCATTATAATATAAACTGTAACTAAAACTATGCAGAAGAACTTTTCCCCCTCCCAGACTCCTCGCCCTTGTGCTGGCCTTTGCTCTTTTGCTTGCCCTCATGCTCTCTCTTGCCCTCTTGCTCTTTCTTGCCCTCTTTCGCTCTTGCCCTCATGCTCTCTCTTGCCCACTTGCTCTTTCTTGCCCTCTCACGCTCTCTCTTGCCCACTTGCTCTTTCTTACCCTCTCACGCTTTTGCCCTCATGCTCTCCCTTTTGCTCTCTTGCTCTCGCTCTCATGCTCTCTCTTGTGCTCTCTCGCTCTCGCCCTCGTGCTTGCTCTCGCCCTCGTGCTCGCTCTCGCCCTCGTGCTTGCTCTCACCCTCATCTTTGCTCTTGCCCTTGTGCTTGCTCTCACCCTCATGCTTGCTCTTGCCCTCGTAATCTCTCTTACCCTCGCCCTCGTGCTCTCTCTTGCCCTTGCCCTTATGCTCTCTCTCGTGCTCTCTCGATCTTGCCCTCATGCTTGCTCTCACCCTCGTGCTTGCTCTCGCCCTCTTTTGCTCTAGGCCTCATGCTTTCTCTTGCCCTTGTAATTTCTCTTGCCCTTGGCCTCGTTCTCTCTTTTGCACTTGCTCTTGTGCTCTCCCTTGTATTTGCTTCTGCTCTCGCCCTTTTACTCTTGCTCGCTTGCCTTTGCTCTCGTTGTCATAAAAGGTGGAGGAGGTGATGCAAGAGGAGAGGAAAGTAGTAGCCTTCACGGAGGGTGTGGGGACGAGACTGAAAGCAGCTGTGGATGGCACTGCCGCATTCGGAGATGGAGGAGAATGACAGTGCCACATTTGGAGGTGGAGGCGAGAGGCCACATTTGGAGGTGGAGGCAAGAGAGCGAGGGAGACTTCCCCTATAAGAAAGGGGCTACTGCCTGATTTGGAGAGAGAGAGGGAGACTTCCTGTATGGGAAGGGTGTTACGGTTATTGCGTTCCAGATCACATACTAACCGTTGCACCAAAAGGTGGATCAACCGACATGTTGTCGGTTGGCTGGAATAGCATATAAAGGTATTCTACTGCTAAATGTCACTAGCGCTGTGAGAGGACAAAGCCAAACGACAAAGCGTATGATGATAGATGGATGATGATGATCCCCAGGCTACTCCTGGGCAGGGCTAAGTATATCAGAACCTCCGAGTGGCTCTCCCAATCTGGAGATATGCTAGCCATCCTCCTTCCCAATGCGGTAGTATCTCATCCTGCATGCTCCTGCATGCCATTTACTTCTCTCAGAAACCCTCCCGTGACAAGTGCAGTCCTTCTTGTCAACCCCGCCGCAGCCCCAGTTGCTGCGACACCGGTAGGATCGTCTTGCTAGCGATGGCATTTCACGGGTCCCCTGCTACTCGCAGGACTCCGTGACAAAGGGGGCCACTGCCTCATTCGGACAGAGAGAGGGAGACTTCCGGTAGGAGAAGGGGGCCACTGCCTCATTCGGACAGAGAGAGGGAGACTTCCGGTAGGAGAAGGGGGCCACTGCCTCATTCGGAGAGAGAGAGGGAGACTTCCCGTATGAGAAGGAGACCACTTCCTCATTCGTGCCATTTCCTAGGGATACCCCGGATTTCCATTTCCTAGGGATACTCCGGATTTCCATTTCCTAGGGATACTCCAGATTGCAATTTCCTAGGGATACTTCGGCTGGTGGCAAAAAAAATCCCTTGGATTATCCTAAGTGGCGGAAGGAAACACAATTTCCCTAGGGTTCCGGGAGGAAATATTGCGAGGTCTCATTTTGTAGGGATTAGAAATTATCCATACATCGCAATAGCTCCCGTTATAAACATGCATATGCCGTATTGATATTTATTATAAACATCTTTGAGGCTTTAAAAAAACCGAGTACCGGCCTACACGAGAACAAGTACCTACCTAAATTAAGCTTATATCAATTTTTGCTCATATCGAGTATACATGCTTATAAATATTATAACGGGAGTCATCTGGATATGGATGTCCCTGAATTAATCGAATACCCCACGGCAGGCCCTGACTTTGATCACATATTAATCTTTGTAAATGGGCACGAGACTATGTAAATGTGCAACACGGCCGTCGACGTCGACGTGACGTCCTCCGCATATATCTTGGTACTTTCAAGCTACGATATCGATATTAACCCCTAAGAATGTATACAATACATGCATGGACATGTTCTAGAAAAAGAAAGAAATACATTATAAGAATGAAAGAAATCAACAACTCCCCGGGCTTGAAAAGTAGCTATAGGTATGCACGCACATATGAGCATCCAGCCGGCGATACATACTTCATATGTCTCATACATATATGGCATACCTACATATGTACTTGGTACCTGTACAGTACAACCATATTTACAGTGACTTCCAAGCTGGCCATGCATATGGCCATGCGCATGACCGAGGCTTCATTAATATCGTAGTTTGGTTTTCCTATATATGACCCGTTATCGTGCACGTGTGGTCTTGTGACCTTATCGTAGCGAGGCTATTATCCTGCACGAAACTACTTCTACTATCATCGTGCGTTATCGTAGGCACGAGACTAGTTATCGTAAACCATCATTTAAGTCCATAAACAGTAGTATCTCGTACCCTCGCAGTGTCAGTGTGACCCGTATGGAGGCCTCCCAAAGCAGACCGCTTAGGGCAAGACCTAGAGGCACACACGCCACAGAAGTGAGGTGGCCTGAGAAGACACCTGCTCACCCTCAGGAGGCGTCCATTAGGTACACACGCAGCAATCCTCGGCTCGGGACTGGCAATCCTCATCCAACAACGCTTTGTCAATTGCAAGGCCCCCCTGCAAGTAACGGCACGATGTATATCGATGATGATATTAAAAAATGTCATGATGTCTGTCTGTCTTGCAATATGTCAGCCCTAACCGAGCCGTCGGTTACTGGTCATGGATTCTGGTTCCAGGTTAATCTCCTATGAGCGAGGCCAAAAGGTCCCGTGAACCTGGTCCTCGATCGCGATCTACATTTTTGAATCGATTTCAGACATCTTTATTATGGAGATAAGCATCATCAGACTTGTTAAACACATATGATGATCAAGATTTCAGCAAAATCCATCTATACACATAAAAAATGCATCAGATTTCAAAGCTTACCTTTCTTGTCATTTTAGCATCCTTCAAAACTTAAAAACTTGGAAATGCAGCGGCCCTGGCCGGCATGGGCGTACGTATTTGTTTCGACGAGATCCGACGGCTAGGTGTACATCAATACGGCCAAATCCACTCAGCACAGGCTGCAGTTAGCGCGTTAGTAGGTCCAACGGTTGCAATTACTTTATTTGGCAGTCCTCTAGTGCCCCATTCTGCCAGGCTGCCATTCTGCCATCCAACATTTTGAGCCAAACTGCTTCCATCTGTTGCGAGAAGTTCTCCCGCGGAGCTGTTAGCTTACTATGGATTGGGGCACGAGGCCCATCGCCTTATAACTTCACCTCAATGCCACCACGAGCATATGCTCAGGATTACGATGTCCACATACCTTTCAGCTCACTGCACGTACGGCCTCCAAATCCTGCTCAAAGAGAGCCGTCCTCCTCCGCCTCAAACTTGAAACGAAACCTCTCCCATGACCGACACAACGGCAGAGTGCCGGTTGAGGCCGAGACCATAGACGTGGCTTCTCAGCAGAATTGTCAACCTCGCTTCATTCTTGGGCCTCACTGGCGACACTCGGCACGGGAATATTGACACTCTCAAGGCAGAATTCACTGAATGATGCATTATTGGACGACACGTTACAATAGCACCATGGATCGAAACATCTCCCCGCGAATCCCTACACCAATATGTTTGTTATCCAACATCTCTCCGGGGGCAGGAAGGCAGATGCATGAACGTGAATGGATGGGAATTGGCCCCGCATGATCGATAACCCTGGAACACGGAAGTCGGCCAAATTGCCGTGCTCGAATTCCAAGCGGATGACTGAACACCAGACACCACGTGCACCACTCTTTCTTCAAAATCCATCAATGTGCAAGCGAAGGAGTGAAACAAAATAATAAACGCAGAAAAGACAGGGCCATTTATAATCTAGGCCTCCAAATGTCATCATCTTTCGCATCGCCCAGTGAGTGCTCACCCGCATGACCCTATGCTCCAGGATTTTAGTAAATCCTTCAATACATCCATCATGCACGCACGCAACTTTTGATCGAGCTAGGCTTTCACTCACATATAACTATCAATACGGCACATGAAATGCCCAGATGCGTGCTCGTTACCAATGCATTTGAGAATTTGGGAATTCGGTTCCGATATTTGTTTTAGGCAACTGTTACAGTTCTGTCTAGTTCCTAGGCCGATACAATTATTGCAGGCACGCTGTGATGATCCAGCTATCCCGAAGAGCATTGTCTCCAACACTGTGAAGGTAAGGACCACTGATATTCCTTTGCCTCATCAATCTTCAGCCAAATGGCACTATACTAAAATTATAATTTTCCGTGGGGAGTGCTGATAGAATTTTTTGTTGCGGCGTCTGTTTGATTCCACTACCATGAAGTAACCGTTGAGTTCAGACCGGCACCTATTCAACCATAGCATCAATTTTTGAACGGAGATTTTTTCGGATATCAACTTTGTCTTCCTGATCAGGGTAACGACGGAATCATCTTCGAATACGTACGGCTGACCTCAGTTGAAAAGAACAAACAAACAATTCGAAGCCAAATCACATTCAGTTATATTCAACAAATCCTGGAATTGAAGAGATTATTCTGCGGTACCTATCTTCCCGCCGCTACTTGCTTTCATTGCAGTCATGACTGCTTCATCGTACAGAATTTGAGATGGTACCAGGAGAGATGTTATAAAATGGAGAAAAATAAAAGAAAAAGAGCCTTAAATGCGATGCTCATCAACAAAATCGTGTACGGAAATAAAGAAATCCTCCCAGAAACCATGAGTTGCTGTTACTGGGCACTGGAAGCCAATTGTGGCAAATCAAGGACAAAAACAAGAGAAATGCCAAAAGTAGTGAATAGCGGTCCTCATATGATTGGACCTCCTCCTCCAGGAAAAAAAACTTGCAAGCATCAATCAATCGACACAAAAGAGGATAGAACATTATGCCACGTTTACCAGACCTCCGGCATATCCTTCCAAAGAACACCATTTCAGATTCAACAATAGAAGAAGGGGCACCAAAAAACAAGAGAAGAGGAAAAATGAAAAATGAAAACTGGGTAGGCACTCAGAATGGATCTATACAAGTGAAGGAACACAGTGGCGATACCAGAAGACCCCGTTTTTCCTCGACGCAACAAAGGCTAACAAAAGGAACTTGGAAGGATACGAAAACGCCATTAAACGCCTCAATATAAAACAGGAGCCCATAGAAAAAAGGAAAATAGAAGGGGGGTGTTCCCCATACAATACCGGAAGAAATGACGCCAGCAAGCCAGCAAGAATGTGTCGAGGGGATGAGGAGGTGTAGGATGATTGAGATGAAGTTGATTTAGGTTACAAGGAAATCATATCCCATGTCATGCAGGATGGCTTCCCAATCCCAGGATTTGTCATCCCCGGCGTCCATGAGCAGCCATATTCTCTCAACGGCCTCAAATGCGGCCTGGATATTCTTCAGGCCAGAGTACTTGTACAAAGACTCGAAACGCTCTCGGATTGCCGGCCGCTGGCCAGGATCAAATGCTGCACACCCAAGTATGAACAACGGCATCAGCATAATTCCTTGGGTGGCAGAGTCTTGCGGAAGCATTTGTATATGCGCAAGTCCAGTGTCCACCGCCCTCCTAATCTTGGATCCCGGTTTTGATGGCTGAATTGTGCGATACAAATATACCCATGTGCTTTGTCGATACAACTGTGCGGCGATGTATCTATGGCTATTTGGGTAATTTGGTGGGACCCATGAACGGATGTCAGAATCTATTGCAACGGCGGTCGATAGCATCTCATAGTCGATGCGTGGATAGATATTCCGATTTCGGCGGTCTCGTACGGCATCCCTCAAAATAGTAATCTTCGACAGGTAGATGAACAGCCCATCCAGTACACCGAGAAGGACTCCTGCTTCTGGTTGAAGAATGAACCCCGGCAGTCGATAATCTGTCAGAGCTCGGCTTGGACGTCTGTCGAGTGAGGTGATGGAATTTGCCACGTCGTGGTACATGAAAATTTCAAACAGAAACTTTCCGTAGGGAGTGTCTGTTTGGCATTGATCAAGCCATTTCATTCCAGCATCCATGTGGGGTCGATACTCGCCATCAGTATGCCCCAAACATATCGAAGTTAGGCAAAAAATCAGCATCTGGGCAATGGCAGGATCGTTTGCCGTGGGAGATTGGTTCACTATGGAGCTATCCTTGCGAAGGAACTGCAACGCTTTGTCGAAGTGATAGCACCACGGAACTTTGAAATTTTGTTGGCCTTTGACGTTGAGGTGAGCTGCCGAAAGGCAGAGTAGGGAATGCATAAGTCCTCGATGCTGCACAGCGGCTGGGACAATGAATTCCTGGAACGGATTGGTTTCGTCGTTGATTAGAGTTAACACCCGGCTGATGTTGAAGATGAAATGATCCAACAAGAGCCTATCATCGCTCGTCTCAACTCCGTCGATGAGATTGGGTAAATCGACAACCGTGAGCATTTGTGTATTGTGGAATTCAATGGCCTGTCTCACGTCGTTGGGTATCGTGAGTTGAGCTTGAATATCGGTCAGTATAATCTGTTAAGGATCTAATTGAAGGAGGAACCCGCTTGTCACCTTCAATTTTTTGCTTTCCACTCTGCCAGAGGACTCGATCTGGATACCCTTCGCAATATAGCGAGTTTTTAAGGCAATTTTTACCTGAAAGAATTAGCATAATAATTCTAATAAGGCCTGACGCAGGGCTTTGGCTTACATTCTGGCTTCTCCTCATCACATTTCTTCTTTCGCTTGCGGCAGGTTATGCAACCGGTCTTTGTTCGCCCTACCTTCGGTGCCTTAACCTCGGATCCTGTTGGAGGTAGGGCCTTTCTAGGGCGACCACGGCCCCGTCTGACTGCGATCTCAGTAGTTTGTTGAGGCGGTGGTGTGGGCTTCCTGTCGTGTGTGCATGACTCTTCAATCTCCTCAATCTTTGGGAATATTTGGTCTGATGGAGTGTTTGGATGCGAGTGAATGCTTTGAAGAGGCGAGTTTGGCCCAGAAGATACTGATGAATTCGAGGAAAATGTCACTGAAGACAGATAGGGTGATGTTTCCGAGGCCGGTGGTGTGTGGAAGCAGGCTGGAAATGCGGCTGGTGATGAGCCTGGGGAAATATAATGATGAGACGCCTTGTGATAATCTCCCTCTTGCTTAAGCGTCCTGAATCTCAAACCAATCTCCATGTTTGTTGACTAATTTTCCGAGTGTCCAGATCAGGATATTCCGACTTTCCGAGCGCTAGAGCCCACTCTCTCCTCTTCTCTTGGAATAGTTGGTGGATGCTTTTTTTTTCTTTCTTGACTGAGGATTTACAATGTTGCCGCTATCAGCGACCCAAGCCAACAACCGACAAGCAAAGGACTACTTTTTGACCCCAAATATTAAGGAATATTGGTGGCCATAAGCAGAAAATTGCACACACAAGTAAGCCTAGAATTGTTCAGAAGCTGGGAAGGTGATGTGTTGGCGATGGAGGAGAAGGATGTTCGGAGGAAGGGGGGAGGTTAATATCGGATATATCGTCGGCCGCTTTTATTATGATGACCCAGGTATTAACTTTGAACAAGAAGCCGGGAGAGAGGGAGATATAAGCATTTGCGAGGTCGAATCTGTGGTATGGAGTGGTAGGTAGGTGTTCTAGTGGTGGGGCCTGCAGACGTTAACCTTGCGGCAGGCATGCATGTGCTACTGGCCTTACAATATTCGGGAAGCCGTGTAGGTAGGTCTGCTCCACAAAACACTTCCTTGTCTGGGCGGAGAAATGGTATATCTGTGAGCGGGATTGTGCAGCGAACAGGCAGCCAGTTGCAACAAGCGACATGGGTTTGGGAGGGTAGAAGGAAGTAGGTATTTCGCACCCAGGTAAATTAACTAGACCACGTCGAAATGCCTCCACGGGTGTAAATTACAATTGATATGGAGAAGGATAACAGAATTCATCACATCTACTCTACGAGCTTCGCTCCCCGCAACACCCACAAAAATGTGGCAGGGTATGTCTTGGAATTGTATGGATGGCACCTGGTATCCCCCATATTTGGTAAGCGGCAAAGTGCGGGATCGTGTTCTTTGCTTTTCTAGCTAACACAGGCTGTGCATGGGCACCTGGCACAGTCGGGGAAAGATGGTACTCTAACCTTTTTTGTTCATGGGCCTTTCATTGGACACTAATATTGCAGAGCGTGGTGGGAGGGAGGGAGGAAAGGGTGGGAAAGGGTGAATGGGACAGGCACTCATTCGAACGAGAGCAGATGGGTGCACCACTGCACTGCGCATGCTTGAACAGGGTGGATGATGTTGGCGGCCGCCGGGTGCAAGGGCCCCCCAACTCGTTCGAAGGTGCTAGGTGCCTGCCTAGCTAAGCGAACGCCTACCCTCCCTAGAATTTCGAACAACAGCCTCCCGGAGGGGGGTGGACGATCGGGGTGTCTTTTCGGTTGATTTGATATAAGTGGCCTAGTTGTCGATGAACAGTATTCCGCAGCGCTCGAGTTGACCTTTTGGATACGGAAGAACGCAGTCCATCGCTAGACGCCAATTAAGCAATAGCTAGCTAAGTACAGCTTACCGTACCTAGCCGTCGACCGTTTTCGATGGAATAGGTATCCGGCATCCGTTTTCTTGATTTTTATTCTTTTATTTTTATATGTTTTTCTGCGTAAACCCCAAGCTTTGGCTTCTCTCTACGTAGGTGGTTTGTAATGTCACGATTGGGAAGGTATCATGGATTCAGAATAACTTGCTTCTTTATGATCCATTACCATACATTTGATACATTCGTGTTTATGCTGCAAGAGTTTGCAGATGTATGTATCTCAAGGAATAACGAAACATTCGGGTTCTGGTTACCGGAGTTTGAGGTGAACGACCAGTCTCGAGTGAACGACATGGAAGGCCGCAGTGCACTCTACGCAGTGCAGTGTGAATTCGAATTCATATTACCTATCGATCCTCTTTGGCAATGGATATTCATCGGCACCAGTAATTGAATACAGGCCTCCATAGCCATGCACCTACCGAGCCAGCACATGTATGTAGAGTACATGCATACATACAGCTTCAATGTAACCAACCCAGCGCTGCTGCACTTCGAGCTTCCAACGTGGAACTGTACGAGTACAGCCTTCTTTTCAAAGCAAAGCCCCTTGTATTGGCGGGCGCCAATTGCAACTGCCTCAATCGATCAATTACTTACCTAGGTAGGTATATTATGGGACCCAGTTATTCTCGTGCGCTGCACTCAGTTATCTTGAGTGTCACCGCCAGGCACTCTTTTCCACAAGCGCGCGTAAGTGCATGTCTCACTGCATACTTATCTACGGCGCAGATAACTTGAAGATTAGCCGAGGGGCCCGGCGTCAGACCGCGCTAAATGCGCTTAAATATTCACCGGGTTTGAGCTCGGAGATCGGAGGAAGCGAGGGCTTACACTAGGCCAGGTAGGTAGTTGCCGGCCGTCATCTGATCTTTTTTTCTTTCTTTCTTTCTTTTTTCTTTCTTTCTTATCAACCAACGCACATAGGAATTGAGCCGCGGGGATAACCTACCGCTGCCGCGGCCGCGGGGTATGATATATGTTTGAAAAATTATACCTATGTGTAACCAGCCGCGGATTTGGATCCGGCCCACGGGTTAGAACTGCAGCTCCCTTCGTGTAGACGTCGACAAGTACTCTAGAGTGAGTTAGGTACCTATTAGACGATATAGGCGCCATGACAGAGGCGCCAACTTGGTTTAGACGTATGTATACTTATCTAGACCCAATGTAGGTTATTGTCCGAAATACCGTATAAACTCGAATTTTACCACCTGGCGCTATCCCCAGAAGAGGGTTTGCACAGACTTAAAAACGTCAGAACGCCGTGTCTTAAGCTGAGTGAGCCAATGAACTGTCTCCATTGCTGCATAGCGCGAGGTGGTAAAATTCGAGTTTATACGGGTGCGTACGTGCCGAGTAGAGTACTTGGTACGTACTCGGGACTCCGGCTCGAGCGGTCAGAGGTTTTGGAGCAGCTTCAGGCGTGTATCATGATAGAGATACATCGCTAATAGGCCAGGCTCGGCCGCATTTCTTTGCAAGAATGATCTTCCGGAGTGATTCCCTCGAAGTCAGACTCTGTGGTTCGTTGTAATTGGCTGTAATTGGTCTTATAGGGACGAGTGCAAACCTTGTCCATACATTGCCTAGCCATTTTCAATTCCTTAATCCTTTCAAGAACATTAAGTGCTCTTGTGCAAATTCTTGTGAACTCAAAATCTTGTGGAAATCTTCATATAATTCTTGTGTATAATTGAGGTGGCAAATGTGGCAAGTTGTGGCAAATTCATGATTACACATATTTGATATAATCATGACAGTTTAGTTTGAGACTTGGGTAATTGTCACCTGTGTGGTTATTCCTACCAATCTTGCTTAAACTTACTATGTATGTAGGTACTGAGTACACATGTCACACAGTCATCTTTATCCGCATAATCCGGCGAGTTAGAGACCATGTCGGTTTTTGAGACAGTCGAGAGTTCTCTGCAAAAAAGGGCAGAGCTCGGACAGGGCACGGCCTAAATCCATTCACTTAAGGTAAAGCGTTGAAAATTGGCATGGTCTCTAACTCGCCAGATTTCGCGGGTATTAGGTACCTACCTCTTATAGAGTAGCTCTAGCCCTCGTACTACTTACGTACGCGTATACGTGCGTTGTATACTGGTCTCATTCATATGCATATAAAATTTGTTCAATTGTCTACCTGCAGCTGGTTCATCCAATATTTAAACCCGTTTATCTGCATTGAATTGAATATGTTAAATTGCAAGCTTAAGATGGCCACAAGTAGACATGATCCGGATGCATATGCCCCCGGATTCCCTTTGCATTCTACAACATGCATATATATACGATCGGCCTAAAGAGCTCTCATGTCGCCCGAAGGTACGTTCCTCACGTGATTGTTATCTGAGCGCAAAAACAGGAGCTCGTTACAACGGAGGTCACATGAGGAACGTACGGCATAAGTAGTCTCATGCTCGAGGCCTCAAATTTCTGGAAGAAGTGTTATCGATTATGAAATATTTGTAATGGGAGATTGTTACCTTGCTACAATGGATGCGCATGCACGTGCATGCATTATTGCAAGTTAACAGTTTAAGCAAATATTGCCGAAGAAATCATGAATCGATCATCATTATGCAATTGTAATTGATCATGATTCGCTTACAAAGTCTGATATCGAAATCTAGATCTGCTGCTGAGCTCGAGCTCCACGATAGGAAATATATGGCTATACGACCGTAGCCTCATATATATATACGACCGGGCGATACGACCGGTGTGTGCACATGTACGCAGCCTTCCTCGCGAGCTCGAGCCCGAGAGACCGGAGATATCTCCTGCTCGCGTAAATTCCGAAACATTGGATTTTATTGGTACACTTCAAGATCCAGAATAAATACGCGTACGTAATCTGTATCCCTTGCGTGGCTACGGAGGCATAGGTTTTAGCATAACCTTTCAAGGAATGTTCAAGTTATTTTCTAACCACGCACAGTAATTTTCTAATCAATTTGGTGAGGCGCACGGTCGTTTGGATCTCGTGCTAAAACCTATGCCTCCGTACTTAGCCGGCCACCCAAGGGATACGTATCCTGCAGCTGTCTGAAACAAAATTCCTCAAGGTCAAGGCTTTCGAAGGGTCCAGGCTTATGATCGATACAAAGGCCTGAGTTGATATCAGACCTGTGCACATGATATGTGATTCAGACGCGCATCTGATAAAGAATAAGAAAAAAAAAGGAAAGAAAAGATAAAGGTATCGTACGATAATTCTGTACGTCGGACGCTTGAGCTTGGAGCTCGAGTGCAGGGAGTGGCGTACAGTGCAGCCCAGCCCTGAGCTGATCATCACCCTTGTCGGCCATATGCATGTTATCCAGATATATATGCATGACAATGGGAATGGATCATGGAAGAAGAGTCTAGGGAGAACCAGTAGTACGTAGAATATCAGCTCGTACTCAAAAAAATTGCATGTGTCGTATCAAGATACAGACACAGATCACAACATATTAGAGACAATGTTTAGACGATTCGAATACTTATTATTAGAAAATTCAAGCCATTTTATAGGTACCGGTTCGAAAAAATCTCAAATTTATAAATGCTGATATATATGTATCTGTGACTTGTTCATGAGTTTTCATTATCCGCATCCACGTGCACGTTCTCACGAGTGCATACGGGGCCTAAATTTTACTCTTGCTCTTGCTTTCTGTCAACACTCTGTAGAGGGACCGATTTTTAGTAAGGCCAAGGGCTCCAGTCGACTCGCGAGGCGGAAACATACATACGTATACAGAAGTGCACAGAAGCGCAGCGGCGTGAGGGAGGCACAATTGCAATTGCCAGCCAGGCCGGCTCGAGTCGGCGCCCAGGAAGCCTACATTCGCATTGGTACTTCTTTCCTTTATCCGCGAGACATTCAGCTGACCGAGGGACTCTGCAGAGTGAAACTGGCTCGGTCTGATGTAATGTATGTATGTACAGACGGTATAAAAAAGTGATCGGACAGTGGCGTCGCCAAGAGCAACTTTTTGTATACAGCGAGTTGTATGGCATTTCCACTGTGCCAACCGTACACAGAAATCTCGGCTTGGTGTCCGATCACGTTTTTATACCGTCTGTACTCGAGTAACTGTTCTACCTACTCAATTGCCGTTACCCGCAAAGTCTGGTGAGATCAATCCCTTGTCAGTTCCTGACGCCTTTCCAAATTCAGGAAGAACTATGCCTAAATCTGATGAGTTTTGGCCGTGCCCTCGGCCTTTTGGTGAAGAATTGTTGTTTGTCTCATAAACTGACATGGGATTGATCTCGCCAGACTTTGCGGGTACAACTTAGCTTAGGGCCTCGCCGCCAGGCGTGTACCTATTGTAATTATCCTAAATATGTTCAGAGGGATTTTCCTGAAGTCTACCATAAATGCTCCTACAAATGCTACAACAAAATGTCAATTTTGCCTGCTAAAACACAATTTCTACTCCATAGCCATGGCCAGATTTTTCATGTCGAAAGGTCACAAATATCAATTCTGACGAGGTGGATCTCTAATAGTAGCATATCAGGCTTGATTAAGCCAATTGGTTTTAAAGGCCTGGATCCGGATACACTCGTTCACGAATCGAGTTACGTTACACGCTTAAGTAATGTGAATTCAATATACAATCCCATACTCTCGGTTCAGTGAATTCATTCGGTTCGAACCCTGTTTCTTAGGCTCAAGAGAGCGCTAACCGATATTGCACTAGGTGCACCATGGCCAGCTGCCTCGTGTGAGCGAGCAAGCGAGCTTAATCTGCACATGCCAGTATGTTTCCGATTCTGGGGTTCGAATTCTACTTTTTGTTTTAAGGACTAGTGTTTTATTTAAATAAAGCTTAATGAGACTATCGCTAGTACTCTATAGGGAGCTGGTCTTGAATCCCTGGTACCCGCGCTTGATCACTCAATGGGACAGACCAGACGATGGGACAGCCTAACGTTGAAGAGTAAGGCTTCACACAAAAACCGAAGAGATCCGTGCTCAGAAGTGATTAAATACATACAAAGTTTAGCTTGTCCCATCGTCTGGTCTGGCCCATTGAGTGATCAAGCGCGGTACTTGGTTGGAACCTACTGATTACTTCCAACTGAATCGTGATCATGATCAATGTCATTCATAGCCTTTTTTTTGTGTAGAGAAGCCTAAAGAAAATAGATAAGATATCAGGACCAATTGATCATTCTGTACTAAATAAGATACTAGTTGATATTTCTCCTTGCCGAGGTCGATTAATCGAAGGAATTCAGAGACATGTACCGACAAATACCAAGAATCGAATTTCGGTGTTACGATTCTATCGATGATATCGTACGAGTACTCGAAAACCGTTACATATATATAGTCGGGCATTCATGATTGATCAATCAATTCACAATCTTTCCTGGCAATGGTCGACCTCTGTTCGAAAGGCGGTATGCATGGATGCGATCTGGCACGAGTATACGAATTATGTATGAGGTAGGTACTCGTATTAGGTGGAGTTTGGTCCCTGGCGGCCGGGATTCATTCTGAAGGAAGATATCTTAGATCCATTTTTTTGCTGTTTTTCTTTTTTTTTTAATAAAGGCCAGTGGGGCGGCGGCCCCTGCCTGAGTGTATTATAGATGTACATACGTACAGGCATCCTTGTGTCAAAAATGAAGAGAGAAACGTCTGTTGTGAAGGTATTCGGGAAGGTACTTGGGTACCTATAGTACTCGAGTGCCCTAGAGCTCCACACCTCGCGTAGAATATACAATTGCAAAATGGCCATGTACTCGCGATCGTACTCGAGTAGTTTCAAGACGTTTCCGGTCCCAGGATTGGTAGGTGCATAAGGTGAAGAGCCCATACATTTATCCTTGTGGATCGACTTGTCTCGTACGGAAACGTCGTGACATTACGATTGTGGAGTTTCAATTGATGATGCGCTAAAGGGTTACCCATATAGGTACTCGGGTCAGGCAAAAAGTAGTTGGAAGATGGTGTGGAGCAGTCGAGTGGCTTGACAGGATCAACTCCATACAAATTCTTTTGCGCGCGGCCCCAGTTTGCCATACTCTATTTGGTGAAGGGAGCTGCACACCATCTTCCAACTACTTCTTGCCTGACCCGAGTAGATACAATTAATTATACTTAGCAAGTACCTTAAACAATTGTGCGAAGTAGAGTACTTATAAACCATGTGCATCCCATCCGCAATTGGCCTGCAACTGGCATAGCATTTCGAATTCAAATTCTACATCCCTTTCATTGGTGAAAATATTGACAATTGCACAGGCTCCTTCTCTCATGCATATGGCCGGCGCCATCATGATCACACCCAGCATGTATCTGAATAGGTGTAATGGTTGCATCTCACCGGGTCCGCTGCAAGCTATGGCTACTTCAACATGACCCTGTTCCAAGCCATTGATTTATGGGGAACACACACACCCACAAATCTAAAAAAAATCGATGGAATTCTCCACGTGGTCACGGCTAGATCCCTAGCAAGGCAGAGCTCAACATGAGCCAGCGAGTGTTTTTGTTGGATCCCAATTGCCAGGTCTGCTGCCGTCAAGCCGAAAGTTGCCCTTTTTGTTAATGTTTTACTGGTACATGTAGGTCCGTGCAAAAATCGAATTATCCTGGGTTGGGCGTGGGGGTACCATCGCCATGGATGGGCTAAAGTACGAATTCAAATCAGTCTCTATCTACCAGGAGCTCGGGCTCTCCAACGGGAATTTTGGTGGCTTTCAAGTGATCAGGGTTTGAATTTGCGGTAGCTGGCCTGGTAGTTCGAATTCATTGAATGATTGCTCTAATTGGAATGAGTGATCGATCATCATGGCCATAATATTACGGTCATGATCACATCAGGCATTCGTTCGTTGTTTCTAGTTAGCTGATCATGTGAGGCCAGAATTTGTTCAATATCAATGGTCACGTTTGAATTCCCTACAAAATGAAATCTCGCAATACTCCCTCCCGGAACCCTGGGGAAATTGTGTTTCCCTCCGCCACTTAGGATGATCTAAGGGATTTTTGTTGCCACCAGCTTTACAATCCGGAGTATCCCACAAAAAATAAATCCTTAAGTTCCTTGGAGATCATGATTTCGGCAAATACTATTCTAAATCCTTAGGATAATTGAGGATTCACAAGTACCCTAAGGAAAAAGAACCTTAGGAAGCGGTAGAACATGTTTTTCTTAGGGCAACATCACGTATGGATTTGTCGAGCACTTTCGACCCAATCGAATAACATAGTGAGATTTTCTGCACTTGCTTTGTTATTTAACGACTTCGGAGGTTTCTTTGCTACTTTAGCACTACTGTACATACATGTACTCCACAATTCGTCGTAAAGCCGAAAATATAATTCACCACGCCATATTGATTGTGAGATATACTGAACAGGGCTGCCGCTGCATGCAGGTCATTGCCGGCGACAGTGTGGATATTCGAAGCGAGGCGGCTCTGTTATAATTATATTGGCCATATGTTCCAAAAAGAATCGAATTATATCATAACAACTCATGGATAATTTTATTCCATTCTGAAAAAAGAAAAAAAAAACACATTATTCAGTTATGATAGGATCCAGATCCGGAGTAGCCACGTACGCGTTGCTAGAGGATATATACATACATGAATTTGCAAGACATGAATACGTACTCTACGAGTACGTCTTTCAGGAGATACAGGCGAATGGACACCTCAACTACGAGTTATATGTCATTATAGCTATACACTACTCTAGATCTAGGCCTCTAACCGAGGTGTACGTATACGTATGAAGATACATGGTAGATGGATCTAAAGAAATGGCGTGATCTTATTATTATTGTTGCAACCGAGGAAAAGAAATCATGATAAATATTCTTAAGCTTTACTATCTCTTGAACTCGGCACGAGCACACTCTTGAACTTAGTCTCGTTCCCTCAAAACTCAACTTACCAAGTACCATTTGATCGCGGCGCACACCAGACTAGATCGAGGCTACATTTGAGTGTAGCTATCCTGCTCATGCATTCATGTCCAGAGATCTACTAGCTTGCCAGCCTGATCCATATCTCGTGCATCTAGATATCGATTAACTAACCTATGTCCAGTTCATTCTCGGTAGGTCATGATCTTGATCAATGGATATGGAACTAACAATAACAGCATATATATATGTGTAGCGAATCATAACCATCCGCCGCAATTGATCTACATTTTATCATTATTTTTCTTTCTTTTCTTTGTGATTCGAACACGCGAGGTCAATTGTTGAGCTCGAGTACAGCCTTAAAGCGAGTTGAATTGCAGGTGCATTTATTCCTGCAGCATGCGTCAGCGAATCGTCTTTTTCTTTTAATTCAGATCAATCATCCTGCACCATTTTACAGCTGGTTTACAAAGGATCATGTGCAGTTTCTGTTTGATCATGATCTTGTTGCCTATGATATGAATGATTCCAGACTCTAGACGTCGACTTCAACTGCAACTCCGATTTGTAATTTGCCGGCGAATTCTAGTTGAAGGATTCTCTGCACATATGTCCACAAAAAAACAAAATCGGTATCTTACTCGAGTATCTATGCCATGCATAGTTGTCTCAACAAGGAAGTGGGTGATTTATGCTGAAGAGGGTACCCCCTTGATTATGCATCTATCCCGCGGATTTAGTATATATGCATATGTACGATCGCGACGATTGCAACATAATCTGAAGATATCTGCGGGTTGTATCAGCCGAAATGAACAAATGAACAAAAAATTATTCTTAGGCTTCGATGCAAGCATTGAATTCCTTCCAAGATTCAAGTACTTAAGTGAACCAATTGCCGTTTCCTCCTTTGAATTTTACTTATTAGGTATACGCAGGTGTGTTTCTCCGCTCGGCCGGTATCGAATGCAGAAAACAACGTCAGATTTGCACTCGGATATCGGATATTTTGAGTAGATTCGAAGCTTCCGAAGTTCAGTCTAAAAGCTTGATAATAATATTCTAATAAGGAATTGATATCTCCCCTGGGCCCCCTGGCTGACATGAAATTGCAGATCTACTCCATGGATCCAGGGCTCCAGAGCTCGAGAATTTGAGACTTCGCTTTATGCAGGTAAGCTTCGCACTTCGCATCGGACAAAAATCGATTGCAAAATAGGGATATTGCTCGGATGTCCGTCCGGGAGCGGAATTATAGCTCTCATTCGAATCGATCTAACATATTAGGATCAACTTACCGGGTTATTTGGGGAATACGCCCCCCACCCATGCCTGTCTTAAGAATTCCCACACTGTTTTTTTACAGTGAGAAAAGGTGAATTATTCGTGAATAAATCCAAAATTCACATACAAAAGATTTGGTGTGGGAATTCCTTAGACATTCTAAGTACTCTTATGTACCGGTACCGGTGCCCGGAATGTAGTATATACCATGTCGAATATCAGATTTGAGAATACGATGTAAGCATGATCAACATGTATCCACAAGAACATGCAATCGGCAGCTAGTGCTTCCTACTCTAAAGAGTACAGCACAAGTTGCGTATTTGCAACTGCAGCCTTGGCTAGCAGTCCTACTTAATATATGAGTATCAGGAGTGCCATGGACTTGGCAAAATACTATATCTCCTCTAAAAATTGCAATTCAAGAATTCCAATGCAATGATGCAACACGAGCAGAATTTTAGTGGTTAAATTTGGTATAGTCAGTAATGAAAGCAAGTAAAAGCATACTACTTTCACTTATTTCGATTGTGCTAGCTATAGAATTGCAAGTAGTTCCGGTGGTACTTAGTATACTACTATTTCCAGCTCCAGCAGAATATGGTGACATATGTCCGGGTCTTTGTGATGAATACGCCAAAATTGATACGTATCTTCGAAATGCCATAGCTCAATCGAATGTGCGCGCGGAGGATACGTCGAAAATTTAATTATGATATCACATACCAGTTTGTTTTCCAGATGTCCTATAACATACTCTACTCCAACTCCCTAGGTGCTCTACTCGGCATTGCAAGGTTACCTGGGTCGAGGCTAATGCTAAGATCTCGAATCGATTTGAAAGCTTGCTTATATATAACAATACCTGGATCATCCCAGAAGTTCAACTAGCTTCACCGGATAGAGATTTGAAAATTACCAAAAAAAAATGAAAGACATGTCGTGAGCATGGAATTCGTGCTCGGAACTTGCCGTGAAATTTGATGCTCCGATTCGAACGGGCATGCCAAAATCATTCAAAGCTTAGCTAGGCTTGACGGAGTTTACTAAACCCTACCTCCACCATCATGGGCACTAGGTACTCGCGATCGTACACCTTGCTGGACCGGTACTGGGGTGTAATATGGCCCCCAACAATCACCCCCAACGGTAAGTTACCCCCCACCAGTGCCCCCAACCCCCAAATCCCCCAACCCCCACGTAGCATGCAAAACTACCTACTTTAGCAGTTGCACACCAGACTAACTTTAGCATCGACATCATGACGTCCCGGGCCCACATTTGTGCACAAGCTTACAGGTAGCTTAGCCTGCCTGCCTAGGCAAGTGGCCGTCTCGATCGATATTTCTGCTCTAAGGAGAACAGCAACTTATGCTACATGGCGGTAATTGATCAAATATACGTTATGCTCCTCAAATCTAGTATACGTATTGTACTTTTAAGTTTCCGTCATGAATTCGAATATATCAGCTTGTGGCACTAAAACTTCACGCATACATGCATTCTTTTGGTAATTGGACATAATCACCTAAATATCCAGATCTACCGTGACTGACTGGTTGATGGGACAGATGGGTCGATAGGGCAACGCTTACTTTTGCTGGTGAAAGAGTTCCTAGCGCCTTGATCTTCATGGCCTTTTGTATGGAAAACAGGCTAGCTGTCCCATCGACCAGTCTGTCCCATCGAGCAGTCAGTCACGGTACCATATTAACTAGTGAAAGTGGTGGGGTTTGATTTAAGTAGGTAGAGCTGTGCAAGCTAGTCTTAAGATCTTGTGGACTAGAAAGAGGAGATATCTTTTTTTTGTTGTTCATCAGTTGCCTTTTTCACACAGGAATCGTCGAAGTTCGCTTCATTTAAACCAAACCTCTTTTTCGACCCGCCAGTTATTACGGTACATATTTCGTATACTCATAATTTTAATTTATATGCAAGCATATTTAAAATCAAGTATGCCGAGAGAAAGGGGAGGGTGTAGATATCTAGCTTCAGCCTTGCATGGATGTATACCTAGGACTCTTAAGCCCACGCTTTTTAGATCTACCCGTGGACACTACGGTCACCACCACCGGTACCTCCCATGGCCACTTGACCTTCTTTTTTACTTTTTACTTTTTTATTTATTTTTTATACTCTATAGATCCGTTTTTTATTTTTCCGAATCCATATGTTAACATTCGAATTCATACAGTTTCGAATTCTCGAGATTTGGCTAGAATTTCGCTAAAAACCTCCCTTAAAAGTAGAAGATTCGAGTCCCAGTTTATCTGGCGAATACGCGCCCCCCCCCCCCCCTGCTTGTCTTAAGAATTCCCACACTGTTTTTTTACAGAGAGAAAAAGTTGATTATTCGTGAATAAATCTAAAGTTCACATACAAAAGATTTGGTATGGGAATTCCTTAGACATACCGGGGGGGGGGGGGGGCGTATTCGACAGATAAACTGGTTCTCGATACGATGCATTGTGATCATGTGAATCACGCCAAAATCTCCAGTGGAGTACTCGTACATGAAGTATACAAGGGCCGGTCTGCAGAAGCTCAATCACAATAGTAGGCAGTCCATGCGGATCTAGCTGCGAGATTCAAGCTTCCTGCAAGTGCAGATACCTCCTTACTTCCCCTAGTCTCCACATCTTTTCATTTTTATTTTTTTGCTTTTCAGAAGCTTCGAAGTTGAGTCTCGGGTAATTCTACTGCTTGATCCATGTCCCTCCCCCCCTTCCCAAGCTTAAGCCTCCCGAGATCTAGTACGATGGCTGGAAGGGCAGTTTTCTTTTTTGGAAAATGGAAAAAAGGAAAAATAGATAAAAAAATAAAGCCTGGACATGAAATTTCCCGGCAACCGGCAACGAATACTGCAAGTTACTCGCAGGGACCAGATCTGAATGATAAGTTAACTGGTAGAGTAGGTATGTATTCAAACCGACAAGCATTGATGCATGAATTAAAGAGACGGGATTCATGTATCAATACGGCGCCGGCGGCAAGCCATGCAAGCCAGGCCCTGCCTACATGGTGCACATGCAGAACGTACCTAGGTACGTATGCGTACACGTACTCTACTTTCATCGATATCTGTACTCTGAGTATACTTCACATTTTCCCTTTCTTCCCCATGGGCATCATGCCTAGGAGAACTGGGAAGTTTGTACGAGCTCGAATCCTCAAAATTACTTTGTGATATGCATAAATTTGTATTCAGACTTCATTCTTTTCGATCTTTCAAATTCATTCATGATGTGCACATGTTGATCATGATAGCCCTTCTATTCGAGATATCAACCATGACGTCATGGAGAATGAAGAAATCAGAAATCAGGTGATGGGATTGAGTATGGATATAAATACTCTAGGAAGTATATATTGGTCAGCGTTCATAAGCAGCAAACTGCGCCCCTTAGCATGAGACTTCCCTTAGCCCGCGGGGAGTTTCCCCTCCGGTAGTACACATGCACTGAAAGGTTGGTAGGGTATCCTGGCTAGGCTTGGTGAGCAATATTAGAGTAAAAAACTGGCTATGGTGTTTGTAAACGTAAAAATAAATATCTGGTATAATATTTATAATGGGTACCGGTGTACGACGACGTAGCTGGCCGCTTCGAGGACTACATAGTCTGGTGTTGAGTTAAGCTTAAGCGCTTGTACTCGAGTATCTCGGAAGCTTAGGTTCAAAGAGCTAGAACTAGGCTAATTATAAAGAAGACTCTAGAGAATATACTTTATTTGAACATTAGTTCACTATTTGCTTTACTATGACTAGTAGTACCGGTACCTGCACGAGCAATGAATAAAATTAAAGGAAATAAAAGAAAAGGGGCCCGCTACGGATGCAATCATGACGCTCAATGGAATTCGATCAAGCGTCAAAACTCTTTGGACACATAATTGGATGCGTGTCTCCGTCATTGATAGTTGTACTCGTATCTAATCCTTTCGAATTCTTTACCTCGGCTTAGCTTGAACAGCTCAAAACTAATCTGCACTTGTACAGCGATGCACACCTACAATTGCAAGCTAGCTTGCAGTAAAGACCGAATTCGAACCCCACGTGCGGGGGTAGAGTGAGTAACCAGGTAGTAATGCCTTATCACCCAACGCTAATATTCCTTTTTTCTCAAATCATCATCACAATTACAGTTAGCATACGAGATTATATGTATCAGTAATCATCCCATCGCAAATCCTAACTACGCAAGTTACCCCGAGTCGGCAGTTGTGGATGCGGAGTATTATCACTCAAATGATCCACGATCGATATCCGTCGACATGGGTATAAGAGCACCTCTTCCGCGGCCGGATACAGAGTACCGCGCGATATGCATATGATGTGAGATGCTTGTAATTTTTCTTTTTTTTGCAATTGCAATTGCAAGATTAAGCTAGAGCTTGAGTAGGTACTCGAGTAGAGTAGAGTTAATTTCCGACCTTAAAGCCGAGAGACATCAGCAGAATTGACATATAAAGGTCATCACACACACGTGCACATGCCTTCTTGCAAGATCCATGGCCAATCACTTCACTTGGGGGTTGTCTATCCTTTTCAGACTTGAAATAATTTGTAACAAATTCCATGCTTAGGCTTGCAGATTTGAAATTCCAGATACTTAAGATTTGGATTTAGAATAATTCACTTGAACACACCCAAAGTTGACTTGCACATGTTCTCGTGCCCAGACTACGGACTTGTACAATATATAATTGATCATCGTCATCTCGCAATTTTTGAAATCAATTGATAAACAGATTCTATGTCAAGCTTTGCATCGATAGCTGTGGAGTATATTCATTGTGGAGTGCAAGTGTTCGCGGGCCTTGATGGTAATCTGGAATGGCTGTTTTTTAATACAGTTGCAGCAAAAAAGTGAGGGGCCAAGCGTGCTGTAACTGGCAACTCGACCAAAAAAATCCTCGAGGTATTCATGGGCTACTTCTAAGTTTAAAACCGAAATATGTCTGGCAGTATGTTATTGTGATGGTTAGTCCCTTTATATATCACTGAAAATTTGAATATTCTGGGAAGCAGCCGGTTCTAGCAGGGTCCCTCACTTTTTTGCCGCGACGGTACATCGATATCGAGCTGATATCTGTTGGCCAGCCTAGTAGCTACCGGCCCAGATATTATATCCCAAGCCGAAATTCTTAAAATCGTGCAATATATGCTTAATATATTTTCCCAACCCAGTCCATTGCGAACTACTCATAGTCCATCCCACGACACACGCCCTATGACCCGCGAAATGCTTCACTACTGTAGAGTTCTCCAGATGCAGACGATATTGATTTAGATGTATAGATACGAAATTATAGTTAACGGACCAATTGAGAGCTCCGAGAGTGAGAGTTTGAGACAATATTTATCATCCATTTTCTTTTTTTTTTTAAACTTAGGTGCCGCTTGTACCCTGAGGCATTGCGTCCATTTATCATCCATGCATCAACTCGTGTTCGAAATAACGTACTTCACGTAGTGTGTGTGTAGGTCCCTAAAGTATGGCGAATTGATTACACAATTGCAATAGACGAATTGCATGCTGCGCGCCTCCCCATGTAACTTATAATCAGTTGAAACAAGTAACATGCTTCATGCTCAAGCGAGTCAACGTCCGGGATCCGGGAGTGGCTAGCTAGGGTAGCTACCTATGTAATAATTTGTATATACGACCGGCGACAAAACTCGTCCCAATTAATCCAATGGAATCGAACGTTCCTACAGATTCGACGAATAGAAGGAATATTGCTCAAATTCGGTGATCAAATCGAATTGAACTCATGACCAACAGAACAGCGGTAGAAATCGATATATCGATATATCGATATATGTACTTGTAGAATTGCAGTATGGCTTGCACATGAACATGATACACATGCACCGGGCTATAGGTATATAGCTTATATCATAATATTAAGCAGAGCTCTGGGTATATATTTGTTTATATATTCCAATCATTAATTTCTGTAAATTGATCACCTAGGCCGGTTACCGGAACTAAGCGCAGGTGCCGGCCTGCCATGCATGGAGTGTGGGTTATATTTCGTCGAACATATACATATAATTAATTTAGAGTATACACAGAAAACCATATTCAGAGCACTGCACCGAGCTGGACGCGGGCGGAATCAAATTCTCTCCGATATTTATATATATCTGACATGTAACGTTACTCGAGCTCTACTTCTTTCTTTTCTATATGCATGGTTTCAATTCTCATCTCTGTTGTTAGATGCGCAGTACAGAGTACCTAGTCAGTTAATGCAAATGCGCGCATTGAATTGCATTGCAACGGGAAAAATTTAGTTAGCTGATTGATGAGTAAAGCAGAAAGATACATTAAGTTTAGTTACAGCAAGTAGGATGTATGTTAAGTGGTACCTAGCTAGTTGATCAACGTGAGAGGTAAGTAAGTACATGTGGAACTGATTCGAAGCGACGACTGCTGATGCACTTTGCTCCTAGGATCCTTTTAAAGGCATTAAAAAAATCATATTCAGATGGTCTCGGTCGAGTCTGGTTCGACGTAGATTATGAGGCTGGGTTTGTTAAACAATTGTAAGACTACCTAACTACCTAAAGTAGGTACCACACTGTAATAACTCGGGGTAACTTTATGAAAGTGCTCGAGTATAAGGGATTATTCGTATAAAAGAAAAGCTTTTGTGCATTCTTATGGTGTAACAGAAGCAAATTGCATGCTAAAACGGCAAGAATCGATGTGTGTATCCTGTATAAGACTGCTGTCTTAAGTTCAAAAATTGACCACGAGTCTTTTTAGAATATTCATGGGTTACTCTCGTTTCAGTCTTTCAAAAATAAGAATTCTGCGACGTTACTACAGAGAAAAACTCAAGCTCAATTCTTGCAGGTACGCATATCAGAAATCAATGATATACAGATATATAAACCGAATCTAGATGCACATACATAAGATTAAGAATTGAAGTACCAATTACGCGAGACATGTGAATTCGACCTTGCAATCGAATAACATCCGATACTTTGAGATTTGTGGCCGGCCACTGTGGTAGACGTACCAATGCTCAATTTAGGTCGGCCGGGCTTGTCGATGTGAATCCTGATCGCCACCCGTTTTGGGTCACTCCATAACATCTAGGTATCCCACTTCTACTTTATGTAGTTATTGACCATGAGATATATCTGCTTACCTGATCTCATGAGTATCATCAGGTTGGGCCCTGTCATATAAGCAGTAGTTGCAAGCCCGATATCAATGTTAACGTTTTGTTTCTAGATCAGATCTCAGAGCTAAAACGTCCATATGGCCATATTCATTCACAATTTTCTGTATTCTTCCAGAATTGCAAACAAAATTGATCTTATAATAGTAATGGTTTGATAGCTTCGAATTCATCTATCTCCAATTAGTCGAAATATTCAAGCTTGGTTCCTAAGGTAGGAATAGGTTGTTAATTATAGCTGGACGTCAACCCCGTAGCAGGGAAAAAACCGGGCCCTTTGGATCCGCATGAAACGTTAACTCGTTTGAGTGAGTATACTCTCGAGCCCGAGATCTCGACAAAGCTCATACTTTAAAATTGGATGTACTCATGTCCTCGGATTATATATAGTTGGGAACGTTTCCAATTGAATTGAGCTCGTGAGGTCTGCCGCTGCAGAGTGCAATGAATGATAATGACTTTGTATAATATATAGTAATCATACATATATGCATTCTCCTCGCGCACATGTTTAGATACACATTATATAATACATCTATATAACGTTACTGAATCGTCTGAAGTTTCTGCTTGGTCATCCCTCAGGTGACCTCGATGCACTGCTTACCATACGGCGTGTGAGCGGCATCGGGGAGTTCTCGGATTTATATATTCAGAATTTTTGATCAAAAGTTGCAATTCGCAGTGCATCAGCTCAACAGGGGTTACCGGTACCTCTGGGAATTGTGAATGATGATCAGACGGCCACTAGTATCACTGACTGCAGCAATCATAGATAGACGAGGACTCGTGGCGCCTGTAGCTAGCTACATCAGATCACGTATCCGTGCTTATTACCCGATTCGGTAAGCATATTTTTGCCACGCCCCATCTTCCAAACCCCCCATTAGATATTTTATCAGCTTTTCGTTCCTAATATTATATATATTATCCATGCATTATAATTCCATAAAAATCTTGCAGCCGCTAAATATTTACTTCGATATCGAATATACGAGGGTAGACAGACGTAGTAGCTCGATCGAGCTCGTGTATCCCCATTAACATGTTGTACATGTGCAAGCAGAATCACTGATGAATTATAATACATATTTTGTCAATTATAACCTACCAAGGTACAAACATGTCATGATCATGAGGTAAGTATAGTTACTTACCTGTTTCCCAAAAAGACACCATTGGAGCCACAGAAAAAGTATTCGGATACAAACGTCCTTTTTCAGAATATTTTATACACAAATTAAATGCAGTCAGACGGCAATAAATTCAAGTAGATTAAAGCTACTTCCGAATTCCGTCCTAGCGGCTACATATCTATGTAAAGTGGCCATGGGTACGGAGTAGATACATAGACATACATGAAAATGCATCCCATATGATCAAAGTATCCGTTGAAAAACGGTAGGTAAATACATATGCCATGATCATGACGGTGGCCAAAAATGAAATTGTCGAATGCAGATTCCAGGGCCCCAGATTCGGCAATATTATAATAATTATAATTATAAGATATTGAATACGATTGATATGATGCAGCGTCCCGGTTCACGGTCAATTATATATAATTTGTGTATAGGAAAGAACAGCTGGTAGGTATTGAATTAAGTACTCCCAATCCCGAAGGGAAAAGTATTCATATAGCTATAGGAATGACCTGCATTTATAATTCATCCATCAAGATGGCCATTAATTATAAGCTATAGAGTGCCTAGGACAGCAAGTATAATAATGATTCCTCTTGAATACTTATAAATTTAAATTATATAAATCTCTATGCGTGTGCACGCATGTCATGATGCCAAATATGAAGAAAGATTCTAGATTCAAAACAAAACCAATGTCATGATCAAGCCTTATCAGCTCGAGCCCCTCGTTACCTATATTCGTACATTGCAGGTATGCAAGCACCTCTAGAGCTCTATAGCTACTCGAGTACGCGTACGCATTTGTATAAAGCTGCTCTAGCAAAACCTCTAGCTATGTAGGAAGACTAATCCATGGACCAATTACAAGCCCCACCGTGCATGATTCCAGTTCTGCTTGCCTGCGAGCTCGAGCTCCAATTGTTTAAATTCTGTCTCGGAAGAAGTATGTTTTGGCCACGAGTTGAAGTAAGCAGTACATATGATCAGCAGGTTGACGTTTACCTAGATTCTTGCCCCCCTCCCCCTTCCCCCCCCCTCCCCCTCCCCTCCCATGCATGCCGTAGCTCCAAGCACACTCCGGATATCGATCCGGGTCCCTCGAGAACCCACAGGCCTACGCTGGCCAATTGCAAGCTTATCCACAACATTTCTTCCCTTCTGATCTTCGTTTTTGTTTTTTGTTTTTGTTTTTGTTTTTCTTTTTTTTTGCTCCTCGGATCATGATGATTCGAGCTCACGCTGGGGACACGACATGCAGTGCAGCTCGAGCTTCCTATAGGGTAGGTTTTATCGTTGAGGCTGATGCATGGGGCAGCTGAGAGCTCGAGAGGTGGGTATGTTCACGTGCTGTCGAACATTGCATATCATACATCTAGTTAGCTTCTAGCTGCGGACTGGACCACTGTACCTAATCTACAAGAGCTACTTGTACTTTACGACTTTTTACATGGATCTTTAAGGCAAGTTGATTCGATTTCCGGATCCACGCTCACACAAAGCAACTATCTACGAGTATGTGAGCTCGGTGTCCGGCTAGACGGCTAACGTCGGTGTTGGTAAACTACCTAACCTACATCCATCCTAGGCCTCTATAATATCACTCGAATTCGAATTTATAGACAACTCAATTTTTTTCTTACAATTGCCATGCAAGTACTTGATGCATGCATGTAATAGCATGTTAATATGTACGATAATGAATGAGCCAGCCGTCTTTTTGTACTTTCTGGTAGGGACGATGACGACAGAACATTGAATTCCGCGCACACAGGACTGGCATGTGTATGGAGCTGCATGCATCTGATCAATTGCAATCATGCTCGAGTCAGCCTTTCTTTCATGGACATGCATATGGAGCTCGAGCTCGGTAGGGGTGCATGCAGCCCAGTGGAATCGTAATACTAATTGCAAAGAAAACCTATAAATATTGTGATGTGTATCGTTTATGCAGAATTGTGGAGAACGAAAAGAAAAAAGTAAAGTCTCGAAAAACAAAGAAAAGGAATTTCCAGAAAAGTGGAGATGTGGTTTGACGTTGGTTTTTTGATTGCTAGTTGGTAATTATAAAGCCCGCCTTTACATGATATCAGCTGGTAACAGATAGATCTAGAAAGGAGCAGCAACATTTCAATCTTGCTTGAGCTTGCAAGAAATGCTTACTATACATGTTGCGTGCTCTGTGGTTGGAGGCATCGAGCTACTGAATGGGGTTATCTGCACATAACATGGATAATATCTCGAGGGTGCCAATTCCTAGGCAAGCTCAGCTACTCTACATGGCACAGTTCGATTAGGGAGCTGGGGTGACTCGATGCTAAAGTGGAGTGGGAATAGTACGTGGACGTAGAGTAACGTTGCCACCACCATGGCGATCAGTAAGGCCTGTCAAGGCCTAGTGGCCCGGGGTTGGGTTTTGCTTTTCCTTTTTTGCTTGGTTGTGAGATGTGATATCATGAGACAAAAAAGATATCGGATCTTTTTCCGTTGTGAGTGACTGAAATTCCGCGCGGTCAGTTGTGATATAATTGTTGTTGGGATGTGGGGTATACTACTACATGGTGCGTATCACCGTCGTTGACTCAATTGCAATCCTTGTACTTACATACTCGTTCACCACTTTGTTAGCTATGGGCGCTGAACTTTTGAATGAAGCAGAAAGCAAGATGAGATGCATTGTTGCTGATGGAGAGGCAGGCTCGAACGTGAACTGTTATGATCGAATGATAACTGGCCGCGTATATGTATACTCCAATATGGTTATCCACTGATAATTTTTTCAATTCAAACACGATACGGTCATGTCATGAATTATGGTCTGAAGTGACGTTTTCTTTCACCAGAAGTCGACGTCGGGTGGTTTCTTCCGTGGAAAGTGGGGGTGACATTGCAATTGCAGTCACTGCTGCAATTACCTTGATCGGAATTCGTGGGCATGGTATACGTACTTAGGTATGCACCCTACATATACATATCAAGCATACAATTGTTATACACGGAATACTTACCCGCGCGCGGTAATGCATTTCTTCATCAAATTTTCGTGATGAATCTAGAGTGACGTACTTGCACAATACATCATGGTTGTCATCCCTGTGACAACGATAATGAAACCCAATTAGTAATTCAGGTATATAAATCAGTGGGCCTACCTAGGTTGTTGCGTTCCGCAATCGATTCCCCATGTTTTTATAATCGTCGTCTTCCCCGGCCCCGGCCGGGCCCGCGGGGCACCACCCTCATTTTTTTCCATTGATCATGCACTTGTCGATCCTATTCTTTACTTTTCCTTCCTTCTTTCTTTGTTTCTTTCTTTCGTTCGTTTTGCTCGCATACTTGAATTCTTTACATGTAATGCTTTGAGTAGAGCAAAGTAGTCTGCATAGAGTATCCATCAACCTGTCCACGCTCATGCTCAGAACACATGTGATTCTCGAATTCGGTTGGACGGTCACAACCACCATAGCCATGGCCAAATGCTGACATATGTGCAAAACCCTAGGCTCCCAATGAATCAAACCATACTTCGTTTCCTCCAGCCCCACCAGTCATCCAACTGCCCCATAGAGTAATGTCCCTCCTGATCCAAAATTGATCGTCATGTGTAGCCTTGCAAGTGAGACTCTCACTTTTGCAATTGGCCATTCACCACCGCGGACCCAACTTGCTGGCCATGGGCTGAGGCTGTACGCGTACGAGTATGTATGTACAGTACATGTCATTTGAAGATCATCTAGATGGAAGAAACGTCGAATATCGAATCGATATCTTTGGCTACCTATTACCAAATACCATTCTGTGGGCATGGGGGAAATCAGAATACGAGAAGGCTCTCTTGAAGAGTTACTTTATATATCCTGGGCGAATCGAATAGGCCATGTGCCGGGTAGGTTCCGTACGTACTTGATCGATGCTTCCAAACATGATCATCCATACGTTAACGTTACATTCATGTTATACCTACCTACCTAGATTTCGCGGCCAAGCCTATCGGAGATTTCCGTTTCAGCGTGGAATGTGATTGATTAGATTGTACATGTGTTTACGTTTCTGGCAGGAATCGGTTTGCAATTGTAGACATGTATGTCTCGTGTTCTCTTAGTAGAGTAGATAGATAGATATAGACATTGAGCTCGAGGCCCAAAGAGCCTAGCCATGTCTTTGCATGTATAAAGTATCTAGCCATACAGAGGGAACTACCTATAGCTACTATGTAAGTAGTAGTGGTGCCCTTATAATTGGTCTATAGCTAGCCACCCTATACTCGTTACCCTCCTGAAATGACGGAAAATGGCCGGGGTATTTGTGCATGTGCATTGCAGAGAATATCTTTGCTGCTCTGACGATTTGACCAGTTGGCTTCTCTATTGCATAAGATACCACTGAAAATAGTGCCTTTAGACACTGAGTGAAAAAGCAGCAGACTAGATCTTGATTCCTATTGCTCAGCTGCTCTGCAATGCAGACGCAAAAGACCCCCTTGTATTTTCCGTCACTTCAGGAGGGTAGCGAGTAGAGGCTCGTACTCGGGTAGAGGCACACTTTGGTATATATTCATCACATGAATCACAATGACTATGCAACCTGCAACCAGTGATCATGAGCTACCAGGCCCAGGCCTGCCTCGAAACCGCAACCACATGACCACTTTTATTTGCGGCCTATATTTTTTAGGCCCCTCGAGGAATAGTGGGATCCCGAAATCCTAATAAAAAATTCATTTTTTAGCATTGTATCATGATCAGTATACATCATGATCGATCAGTTTGAACTCGGGTGCGGGAGCCGTCATGATCACATAGTTCCGGCACCGGCACCCCATCCACGCTCCTAGTCTGGTCCAAGCTCCTAGAATTTTAGAACTCTTGAAATGCTATAGCTGTATATCTAGATCTACATGCACAGCGCACTGAATTCAAATTACTCGATTGAGTATACATTAAATTTAAAGATGTTGCATTACTATTGCTATATGAATTTCTGGATTCGAACAAATACCTTAGGTAGTTAGTATCTAAACGAAAATCAACTGCACGCACCTAACACCTCCGTATACTCACTTCGGTCTCCCGAGCTCGATCCTACAATACACCTCCACCCCCACTAGTGCACTGTTCATCCTGCATCCTGGATGAAAATGGAAATTCTCAGCTTAAGCTTATAATTAAGCTTCATGATACTATTCCATGCATGTCGAAATCCCGATAATTAATTCTAGCTTCAGGCTGATCAGTTGAGTCTACAGCCCTCAACATTTGCATTGTATGTACTAATATAATTGCTGAACTTGAGCATTGATACGTATACTCATATTCGTGATCGCACCGAAAGCGCCGGCCATGGCCAAATAATTCAGTGTTCAATAATATTCCGTGGGCGAACCACATGTACACCCAACTACCCTGAACACATGTCTAAAGTACCTACCCACTTGGATAGGCGTACTGCATTAATTGCATACCCGAAATCTGCAAGATTCCGCGGACCACAGGCTGATATAAAGTATGTATATATCAGAGTTATTTTACGTTATATGTTATATCGGTATTGTCTATCACTGATGATATCGATCAAGTTCATCATAGTATTCTTTCTGATCAAGTACCTATAACTACTTAACCTACCCAAAGCAGGTATGTGGTTTCATTCCGACCCGGTAGTATATATCTCGGGATCGATATCTTCGAATTCGTATACTGCAGCATGCAAGCGTATGTCTTTAGTTATAATTACCCTGAATCGAATCTGAATTCGAAAAATAAAGCTACTTAGGTAGCTGTACTCTACATGTGGTCTATGGCTACCCAATTGATTGCCATGGACTTTCCAGTAATAATTAGACGAACACACGTATAACCTATAGCTAGTATATATATCTTGATCAACCTCATCACGACATCATGAATATTAATTATCGACATAGTATGCATTGATTACTTTAGTATAACTACAGTGCTCTCAATTCATTCCGACCCATCGCCATGGCCATCTCGGAATCGGAATCGAAATCCGCTGCATCCGAATATTCGCGGTCGGGTGAACATGTTCTCATCTAATGGAGCTCGCGTCGAGGTTACCCTGAACATACCATGCTTGTAGCCCTAGCTTCTAACCTGCAGGTTCGGAATCCAGTCCTCAATTCCAGCCGCCAGCACCATGCGGGTAACGGGGTCGGCCCGCTGGCCGCGCGATCTCTATTCTTCCTTCTAGATCTCCTTGATCATGATCATGGTATTGGTGTGTCATGTGTCATGCCGGTTTTCTCAGGTGGACCCGCCACCTCGGAAATCGGAATCGGAGTCCGCTTCTCTCATGTATTCTGTATTCAGGTGGCATGAGCGCTCCCGCCTACAATACTTACTTGGGTATATATATAGCAAGTTAAATTACCCTGAACATGGTATATACTGTACATGTACGAGACAGTACAATACAATAGCTTACACAAAAAAATAAGAGGCAGCTAGGAGTGCTTCTGCAATCCACATTGTTCGTAGTATCACCACACACGCATAATGCAAATTAGAGCCAAAGGATATCGATCTAGCTAGAAATGCATGCTGCATGTATCATGTACCATTCTCGGCCATACAAGCTCCATTCTGCCTTCTGCACTGACGTTCTTCTCCTTCACCATCCATTCATATATATCCACAATTAATATATATTGCTCGTAAATTAAAGCTTACATGAGTTCTCATGACGTAAATGCCCTTGCAATAGATCTAGACTATGATAGACAAGCAAAGAAAAAGAAAGAGCTCTATATATACTTAGCTAGAGAGACCAGACTAGCTAGAGAGCGCTAGCTTACATGAACCAGAGAATTCGTTCATCCCATGTTTTCCTCGAAATGAAAAGAAAAATCCCTTCGTCCAAACAAATTTAAAATTAATATATAACGGGTATATTGCATTAATTGCACTGCCAGAAACGCTGCAACATTGCAATCTATGACCGTCATACAAATCGGTCCGATTGCAATCGAACGATAGCTAGAGATCTGGTGTTCAAGACGCAGGGAGCACAACCAGGCTACGCTTGCGCAGGGAGATAGATTAAAGCCTACCTAGGTACCTAGCTAATCAGGTAATGAAACAATAGAAGCTTATAATTAGAAGCTTCATAGAATGTTGACCATAATACACATATATACGAGTATATGCGTCTAGTCTCATCACATCCCATGGCCATCATATGCATGATCGAAATCCCACTTACCGAGACATATTGCAATTTGTCGCAATGGTAACTACATATAATATTAATGCAACTTCGTGATCATGAATGACATGGAGCTACTTGAAACATACGTTTTTTTTTTTTTTTTCAAATTCGGGCGGCATGATTGCAATGTACTGTAGCATACAATGAACATCGGAATTCTACTATATAATATAGCTCTAGAACTCCAGTCTCGAATTCTTGTAAATCGGAGATTCGGCTCTGTGTATACGTAGTACTCAAATTCCAGATCTTCTCGATATAAAGTTTTCTGTGAAACAATCAGCAGCCACAATATAAACCACGTTTTCTTTTTTTTTGTGTTTTAGAATTAGAAGTATATATTGTTATTTATTAGATCTTGTTATTTACATGTACATGTATTGCAATTTACAGTATATTTCCTACGTAGAGTACCAGTATTTGAGTAGCTAGTCTATTCACGTTACATGCGTTGCATTGCATGCACACAGTAATGTCGATCCACGGCGGCAGGGGGCTTTTAGCAATGTAGTGAGCTCAGCTAAATTTTTGTATATGTATTCAAGGTAAATATGAGACTTTTCAAATTCCCGGCATATCCTCCGGGCGGCGTGCACCCCCCCCGATCGACTAGCCAGCCCATCCGTTGCTCAAAAATGCTAGGTCGTTAGAACGTCCAAAATTCAATTCCTCAAAAACTTGAGAGATGTATTTTACCAGATGGAGAGTAGTTACCTCCACCAGCCAAATAAGTGGGTGTACTGTACATACATACTTGGAAGTCGGTATATATAATACCCGCGGCTGGCACATATTAGGTACAATCGATAAATGAGGGTTGAAGCTTATAATTACAGGCCTAGGCCTAGAGGTGTGAGGTGTGATCATGTGCACCCACCGGTCCCACAAACTCATGATCATTCAGCCACAACACCAACAACAAACAGGCCTAGGCTCATAACTACAACTACCTAGGCCTAGGTAGCTGTTGGTTTAATTATAACTTCATAATCAACTCACCATCACGAAATGAATTCGAACGGCATACATACTTAAAATGTATATCCAAGTACTGTACGTAACTACCTACACTGAATTTAAGAAGAAGCTAATAAATCAATAAAATGCATACATATGATTGAACCCCAAATATTAATCGGAGCTCTGCCCCCCCCCCCCCCCCCCCAGAGGCAAACTCCACCCTCACAACCAATGCATACCAATGCACCTAGTCCTCTAGATTCAAAAGTCCTCACGTACCCACTCCACTTCCTTCCTACCCGGTACCAACCGATCGGGCTAATTAACAACCCCCCCCCTCCCCCCCCCTCCCCCCCTTCCCCAAAATCCCCCGATCGATCTCGGGATTCTGTCCGAGAGGGAGAAGGAGGGGGGGGGGTGGGTATATAACAGCATGCATTGACGTTACTTAAGCTTCGTATATCGATAGTCGATTAAGCAAATATGCATGATCATGACAAGGACACACCTCCACCTCCAACCCTCCCCCCCTCCCCTCCCCCCCGGGCCCCCCAACCGAGAGCTCGTATTTGTAGAGTAGGATGTCATTGATGATTGTCCTACTAGCTGAGCCTATAGCTAGGCCTTGGATTTACTTTTTCTTGTTCTTGTGGGCGAATACTATAACATGTAACTAGCTACCTTAGGTGGTTTAGTAGAAGAAGAAGATCGAAGATCATCTGGTCATACATGGATGATACTCGAATACTCGAGTACGAGTAATAGATCTATAATCAATAATTCCCAATTTTCCGAATCAAAAAAAAAAAAAAAGAAAAAAAAAACTCAAATTTTCAATTTAGTACTCTATGGGAAAAAACGCAGATCTGGACTATTTTGAGGTAAGGTAAGGCAAGGTATGCTGTATAGAGGTAATGATATTCTTTCTTTTTTGCTCCATCTTGACCCTGGTACATTTGCACGAGACATATATAGATACGTACCTTACAGGCGCACGAGATGTCGGACAGATTGCCACACATTTGGGCAACCCCCCCCTCCTAACACGTTTCCATCCAAGCCAACCACCATTACCGTAGGTACCACCATTACCGTAGGTACCACCATTACCGTAGGTACCACCCCCCCCCCAGCCGGCTACCGCTACCGCTCAGACATAAGCAAAGCAGATGCATATGCTGTATGACTCAAAGTCGGAAAAAAAAATGAATTGAAACCAACGGCCACTCTCCCTTTCAGACCATTTCCATTCACCCAACAAAACGTTTCATTTTATTTATCATAATATATTTCATTTTTATTTTATTGATATCATTCTTCACCTTCGACTTGCAGCAACCTTAATTTGTTTTTTTCCCTTGCCTCCTTTCATTGCATATCCAGATCCCTTTTTTTTCAGCAATCACATCTCCCACTCCATCTCGGGAATGCAACAACCTCTCGAATGTCTTTGACTCCTGCAAGATATGCCAGTAATCGATCATAGCCCATTCCAAACCCTCCATGGGTGACACTGCCCCATTTCCTCAAGTCCGCATACCACAACATACCCTCTTCCACAGCTGATGCTTCCGTACCATGTGTCTCGGGAGACGGAGTGATGGTGGTGTTGTTGGTGGAGGAGGAGGCGTCGGTGGAGGAGGAGGGGGGAGGTGGGGAGGGGGGGAGTACACCGTGCTTCCTCATGGCGTCAACAATCTCTTGATAACCATGCTCACGCAGAGAACCTCCAACAAGCTCCCCAACATGCGGAAGTAACAAGTCAAAACAGGCAACCGTATCCTGCGGGGACTGAGGTGAAGGCAGCATGTAGAATGGCTTTTGGGCTTTCGGATAATCCGTCACAAATACGGGGCCTCCTTTACCCCCACTTCCATACCTCCTTGCCAAATACTTTTCATGCTCGGCCTGCAATGAGTTCCCCCATGCCGGCGCGAATTGAAATTTCACTTCATTGGCGTCGACTGCGGCCCTGAGATGCTCGACGGCTTGGGTATAAGTCATTCGTGTCCAGGGTTCAGGCGAAAGGATGGACTCCCAGCGATCCTCGAGGCTATCACGTCCCATATCGTCACCGGCAACCTCATCCTCCGAGCGTGCGGCATATATCTGTGCGATTTCCCGCCCTACTCGCGAGTCCCGCATGCCAGAAACCACATAACGAGTAAGCTGTTCGACGAGAGACATGACATCCTCAAGCTCCCTTGTAAAAGCAATTTCTGCTTCGAGCATATAAAACTCCGAAAGGTGCCGGTTTGTATCGGACTTCTCTGCGCGAAATGTGGGCGACAGGGTCCACACCCTTGGGACTGCATGGACAAAGGATTCTAGATGCAGCTGGGACGATACAGTGAGATATTTGGAGGTGCGAAAGAAATGTTCTTGGCCATCCTTATCGTTTGGCTGCTGAGCCTCCTTTGGTGGTGCACCCTGGAGTGAGGAAGGATTAGTTGAAATGGAAAAGACCTCACCGGCACCCTCACAATCCGATGAAGTAATTATCGGTGGGTGGACTTGAATGAAATCCTTCTCCACGAAGAAATTGGTAACCCTTGCAGTAACCCAGGATCGTAATTGGAGTAGTGCCGTGTAGGACGATAGTCGACTCCTCATGTGGGGGAGGGTCCTAAGGAACTCTGGAGAGTGGTATTTCTTTTGCAGTGGGTATGTCTACGTAATGTTTTGAAGATGGCTTTTAGCATTATGCGGAGAAACGTCAGAATTTCCACAATTCCAACTGTTAGCTTTGCAGAACGACATGGAGTCCATATCACGACCAACAGATCAAACTTGAGGAGGGAAAAAAAAAGACAATGCAGAGGGCACTACCTCTGGATCGGATAACCCCAGTATCGTGAGGGACTGATAGTGTAGCTCCCTTGCCTGTTGGGCCTGCTTGGCTCCAGGAGCCGCCCTCCACTCTCCGGTAATCTGGATGGAGGTACCGGTGGTGAGACTTGCGAGAGCCAGGTGCATCGATTCAGCGCCGGTGTCAGACGAAGAATGCAACAAGGCTAAGAAAAGACTCACTCCTTGACATCGGGGAAAAGTTCCTTGGGTATGACGGCCTGGATCGGCTGGGTTGTCGTCCCGTCCCCAATATTCAGAAAGCTGTACTTCTTCATGTTTCTGTTTGAGCGGACCCAGCCATTCACCGTCACCGTCTCGACCGCGTCTGGGGCCAGGGCCTTGCTCAGCAGGGAGGCCACCGTAGATACCCGGGATGGAGAAATCAAATTCCCAATTGGCTGCGCGGGCGTCTCAGAAACGTGGGTGGTGGTGGTGGTGGCCTCTGCAACTGCTTTCACTGGAAGGCTGGCAATTCGCCTCCGATGCACAGGTGCTGATGCTCGCTGTGTGATCGGCACCCCGGCTGGGAGCCTGGCACCCCTGAGCAGCCGAATGACCATTGCTAATTCCATCGTTAGCCATCGTGAAGCCAGCGGCGGGGGCGGGACAGTGGGGGTTTTGCAATTGGCCTACCTGATGGGAGCGTGGAAAGCCCCGAAGCCGGAGATCGTGAGCGACGTGTGTGACCTGGTAGAGGGGCCCGCCAGAAGCTGTGCTAGCTGGGTCTCTCTCTCAGCTCTACGTGGCGGCAGTTGCGTGCGTGTGGCGGGGCGGGGCGGGGCGTGCAGTGGCAGTGGTGGTGGAGGCGGTGGTGAAGGCGGCAGTGGTGGTGGTGGAGGTGTCGTGACGAGCGGACGATGGCGCTGGCGCTGGTGGCTTGCGCAGGGCTTCCTCAATCGCGATATCGAGCGATCCGATGCCCGATGGCAGTGCGCGTAGCGGCTCTGGGCGCCAAGCCGCGTCATGCATGCACGTTGCCCCATCACCCACCCTGTAAACAGCCCGGCACCGAAAGTGGGCTCGCTCGGCAAGGCTCGCCTCGAGGGCAACGACACTTGGGGGCGCACTTGACACTTGGACTTGGATATCAACCCGACACCCATCATCATCAGTGCTCGATGCACTCCCTGGACGAGAGCAAAAGGAAGACTGTCTACAGATCGGCATGTCCTATGATTGCGCAGATTGCTAGGCAAAGTGGGAGGCAGGAGGTATGGCTAGTGTTGAGGACGAATGGGAGGTATCATTGAAACACTGATAATATATCATGTCCCAACTTGCAACCCTATTATTACGGCGGGCCCAAATGCCATCTAGCTTTGCTCGCTTGAAATGCCGATTTCCTCTCATACGGGCGGAAGAAACGTGCCCACTCTAGGGATTTCAATTATGTGCGGCGTTGATGCAGCCCACCTCGCGACGCTGTTCGTGTCCCCCCTCGTACGCCCTCCCTCAGCACCCCCCCAACACCAACATTGGCAAGAAATCAGCTACGACATACAATCACCTCACCTGCATACCTACACGAGCACTCACTAGCATTGTTAATTAAAATTAAAAAATAAAAAAAAGGAAAAAATGTTCCAAATGCAATTGGCACAGGTACGTCAGTCGAGAAATTGTGTAATCATTAATGATCAAATCTCACAAGCCATTTGTGATACTTGCACCCCATGATGCATGCGCACGATCAATACAGTGCTGCCGTGCGGAATCCATTTCCAGCACTCTGCTTGGGGGTATCAATGCGGTTCGTGAGATTGGCATGGGGTCGAGGCTAATGCTCAATAGGATGGGCCAGCTGGGATCACCATTCTCGGCGATGGCACCCGCCCGTGGAGGTGCACGCCTTACCGCACCTGCCGATAAGGTTTGGGCTTTGAGGCCTCATTTAAGATTTCGCCCTCCTTCCATTGGCCAGCCAGTCGAATATAGCCGGGATACGGGACTATCGATCATGGGTACCACGCCCATGCGTCGTCGGATGAACATCGTATCCACGCCTCTGTGTGTGTGCAGTGGCTGGTGATTGCTGCTCCCCTCGACGGATGCTACCAGAGTGTTCTCGAGCACGCCCGCAATTAAACTCGGTACATGCAATTGCATACCACGGCCACGCGGTGCCGGCAATAGTGATATACCGCTGTCTCGGACATGTACAAGTATCGCTGATGCTATGGAATACCACCAGAGGCTGCGACTCTGCCAAAATAGATCGCCACATCCAACGCGGTGCAAAAATCCACACTAGTCCGCTTTCTACCTTCATTGGAATCCATCTGATGCATCCGCGGGCACTACCGGCCTAGCATATCGTCACGAGCTGGATGAGCCTCCCTCACACTTCCTGAAAGCACCTAGGCTCTCAATTTGATACTCGATCCCATGGCCCCACGATCCCTTCCCGCCCATCGGCAGGGCTTTTCTGGAGTGTGGATACACGCCCCAATTGCTCGAAATTTGGCATCCCTCCCCCTCCTCGCGGCCAGACCTGTCTCACGGCTCCCTGTCATATGGCCCACTGCGCTGGGGCCGGCCCCCATGGAGGGATGACGGCGCCCTCCCCTCAGGCGGTCCAGACACCCACAGACCAAGGTTTACGATATCACGATTGCCGCCGTCTTGCCGTTTTATTGGGCTATTCTGGAAACGATAGCGTCGATATCCAATTTCCGCTCCAGATTGCCGAATTCAGTGGCCGGGGTCGATGTCATTTGTCGTGGTAATGCATCAGTGATGTTTGGGATGGCCAGGGCCTTGAGCTTGCAATTGCCACACATGCTGACACTCGCAGGCATTTGCCTCTGAGTGCCGAAGATGTATGTGTATTTCGGGTATGGGACGATCCCGTGACCGTGCCGGATCTAGACCCTTTTGCACCTACCGGAATCGGCCATAGGCTGTTGCCAGAGGCAGCTGTTCACAGATATGCGATTATCAGATCAGATCCGAGGGTCCATCCATCCATCCCCCATCTCCCCTCTCTCCCCGTCCCCCCTCCTCGCCCTCACCCCACCCCCCCCACCTTCTCGCCTATCGCACCGAGCTTGCGGCAGCGTACATGGAAATCGACTCAAACCCTCCCGAACCCATTTTGTTTAAGATCACCAGAGGCAAGTTCATCCCTTGGTTGCACTACATCTGGGGACGAGGCTAGCTCTAAATGCCATTGTGTCTGCTCGCCGGTCTGCGGCGCCCATGCACCATCAGCAGTGAAAACGCACACATGTACTCAGGCCTCTCTCAACGCCTCTTTGGGCTAGTTTGCTGAGGATCGGGTATGTGAGTAATTCTGTCTTTGAGTTCCAGGTCAAACGCAGTGGTACCGGTTTATCTGGCGAATACGCCCCCCCCTCCTCCTGATTGTCTTAGGAATTCCCAGATTGGTTTTTACAGTGAGAAAAAGTTAATTATTCGTGAATAAATCCAAAGTTCACACACAAGAGATTTGGTGTGGGGATTCCTTAGACATAACGCGGGGGGGGGGGGGGGGGGCGTATTCGACAGATGAACTGGTATCCTGATGAGATCACTTTTTGAGCTTGACCCGAGCTAATACCATCTCTCGACCAGCATATTCCCTACAATATATACCCACACATTCTGGTCTCAATTATAATCTTCGGGTGGGAAATGTGGAGATGATGCCATGTGAATTCAGGCATACCATTGCCTCTAGATCTGGGCCCAGTTGCAGAGGGACTAGGTTACCGAGATTTGGATACCATGTCTATCGATTCACGCCCAGATCTGGTTTCACGATGACCTTGCACAGAGCATTTCCGGGGAAGGCGCTGATCAAAATTCCAAACTCGTGGTACACGGCTCACATCACTAGCTCATTGTGCTCTGACTTTCGGTTCCGAACTGACTGCAAAAATGCAAGTGTCATAACATTTCTTTGGGGCTGCTGCCTAATTATTGCCGAATTTGGACAATTGCTGTTTGCGCATCCAACGATAACATGGAATAATAATCTAAATTATGGGCTACAGAGAGGTACCCAAGTATCTCGCATTTATATAGACCCCGAGTTCTCCCTCATCTTGCCAGAAGTTTTCATCACAGACCACAGATCCCCATTGCCTTCACATAAGAACAAGCCTCGCCCTCACCTTCACAGAGACCATCTCCAGCTTGTGCTCTAACCTTCGGACGATTAAATCACTCAATTGCACCAACAATACACACATATCAGACAGGATGTCTTCAAGTAGACTCACCATACAGGAAACTCTCATACGTGCTGAAAAGGCCCGAGCCCTTGAAGCTTCGTTCCAGACTTTGCATAGAGTGCCTCAAATTCAAGCATTCTTCCCAGGCCTCCAACTAGGTTCCTACTTTGAGAACCCACACCCCCTCAACTCAAATGTATACGAGAATCCGCCCCAAAGAATACGAAATGGCCCCCCAAGGATTGCAGTCCTCCAACACCATGACATGCTAGACCCGATTCTTTCATGGCAACATAGCCTGTACAATGGCGGAATCGCACCTCTTGCAAACCTGAACGACCCGAATTCGACAAGTAAGCGGATATGTTTGATTAATGCTGCACATGACGAACGTGCAGGTGGGGACTGGGTCTCCAGTGCTACTTGCCAAGAAGATTCGATTTGCAGACGAAGCACTTTGTATCATGCGCTCACACATCCTGCCCCAGGGGAGATCAAACGGGACTTCTATCCTTTGGAAACTGGTGGAATCTACTCGCCAAATGTAGTTGTTCATAAGGATGGACCATCAGGCTTGTTCAGGAACTACGAGAACCCGGGAGATTGTACAATTATATCTGTGGTGTCTGTTCCACCAGAGAGAGCACCCATGTTGGGTGGTGACGGATGCTATCTCTTTGACATGGAACGAGACCTTCAGAGAAGCAAGATGGCTACAGCCCTTCGCATCGCTGCAGTCCACAAACACCGCAACGTCGCCATCGGGATGTTTGGCTCGGTTAATCGAGAAGTGCCTGAATATTCCACCCGAAAGGCCAATCGTGGGGGGGGTGTCCATGGCCAAGGTCCCCTCCACGATGAAAGGAGGGACATTAACCCAATCCGAGAGGTAGCGGCGCTCTGGAGTGGACTTCTGGAAAACGACCGTGGGGAATTCGCTGGATTGTTTGACAATGTGGTGTTTGTCGTCGGCACTGGTATTAGAGCAGCAGATGATGCACATTGCCTTTCGAAGGCGTTCAGACTTCCGGCTGTTTCGAAGTTGGTTAAGTCATGGTATCCAGACCAGTACGACGATCTTTTGTAATCCCAAGATTACAAGTCTTTACGCTTTGCAAGTACCCGGAGAACGTACATGCCAACAGCACACATCAGCACACATCCATGACTCTGGCTAGGACTGGAAAATGATGCTATCAATCAAATCATATATCATTACCCTGAACACGCAGATTTTTTTTTTTTATTTTCATCAACAGCAATTTTTGTTATTTTTGCATTTATGGGCAGGGGGTATACGGTATAAGAGTAGGAGTGCAAGCATTGCTAGCGTTGGTTTTCTGTCACTCTACTCCATTATACCATACACTGCTTATCTGCTTTTCCGCGATTTTCCTTGCTTTTCCTTTTTTAAGTCACTCGCACGCTCGAGGGTGACACCCGTCGTTATTTCCTCGGTTTTCTTTTCTCGTTCTTTTTAGCGACAGTTGTTTAGCAACATCTACAAACATTCCTTCCTCCTCATCGCCTCGGCGGATCAAACCACTTGAAATACCCTTTTTATTTCGTTGTTTTTTTTGTCTCTTTTCTGTTTTCTGTTTATGGTTTAGCGAATCGGTTTGCTTTTCATCTATATGGTTAGCTTGTTTTTATGGATATCTCTTTGTTTTTTGGATTTTAGTTTTTTGTATGCATGCCGCACACCGTACACATGGCCATCGGGGGGAAACACCTTTTTGGGTTTTCATTCATCATTTTCGTGCGCTTTTGGAGTTTGGTTTATGCATACTGGTGGTACTACTGAGCTCGAGTACTTGCATTGCTTCTAAGCTTCATGATTTTTACTTTACGTCTGGCCTCCCCCCAATTTTTACTACTATAGCTATTTGAACTTCATTGTTGATTAATATATATATGGATATCTTTACTTGTACATGCTACATGTTTGTGAATTTGGACGTATTTGCAATTGGCTATGGCATGGTACTAATTACAAGAAGTAGGCTGGAATGAGCTAGTCTCGTCCCCAGTCGCTCTTCGGGAGGGAATGAACTTGTCTCGGGTGCTTGTGAAAAGGTTAACCGGTTACCTATAGGTAATTGAATCTTCACACTATTCACCCACCTATTTAAGTACCCAGCTAGGTAACGTCAGTTAGCTAAGTACTGTATACGCATGCTATTGAGCTGTTATAACTCGTAGTGTCGTTCCTATAACTCGAGATTATTTATAAATTTAAGGAATTGCTTTATAAATTATATATCGATCCCGAACTTCCGCTTCTGGCTTACCTTAATTACGAGTCTCAGAGGTACCTTAGTAGATCTTAGTCTCGAGTCTAGCCATGGAATTCTCAAGGCAACTCTAAATTTAAACTAGTAGCTAGCCTGGGCTCTAAAGCTCGCAGTAAGTCAGCCCCCATTGGGTCCGGGATACTTCCGGATTCGAACTGGCGAATTCTCCACTTTAATCCTCGTGAGTCATGTGACTCTCAAGCTCATTAGCCAAGGGAGGGGACCTCGCAGAATAGTTTTTCCGGCCCTTTTTTTCAAGCGGGCCGGAAGAATAAGCTTACAAAGGTGACATCAGTTAATCAACTAGATAAGAGGCCGAGAGATGTGCAGGGAAAAAAAAAACATACTCTTAACCGACATATAATTACAAATCATCATCACAAAACGGTATATTCTCCGGGAATTCGGTAATTTTTTTTTTTTTTTTATGTTGCTGGGCTAGTTCTAGCTGTGTTTTGGTTGGGGGTCCGGATATATAATTGGAGGAGCAGTTATCGTTACAATAATCACACTGATCTTCTATACATAAAAAAGTTTATATCCCGGCCGCATTAATTTTACCCAGGGCCCAGAACGGCAGATCTTGAAAAGTTTACATCCATCCGGGAATTTGCGAGGTTGCGGATCCGGAGGGTCCGGAGGAAAGCTTAAGCTTGCAAACTAATTGCAACTGCGCGCGGGACTGTACTGACCCGACCCCACGACTATCCGACGTCGACGACGCACGCCAACCGCAGCAGTCAATTGGAACCGCGATCGATCGATCCGTCGCAATGGCACAAGAACGGGATGCAAACACAGCTGGGGCGGGGACTGGGACTGGGACTGGGACGCCTTCACCGGTACCGGCGGCGATAGACCCGAGCACGGGATACCCGGAGGGCGTGGTGCTGGGGAAAGATGGGAAGCCGTGAGTTTACTGTTTACTTCAAGCATCCTCCAGTCCTCACCTCAAAGACTGACCCAACCCATCCTCTCTCTCTCTCTCAGATGCCGAACCTGCACAGACACCCGCAGCTGGCTCGCCCTCGCAAAATCAAAATCAAAACCAAAGTCCGCTTCCTCTCCCTCCACCACCACCACCACCACCACCCCCACCACCACCACCACCTCACCCTCTCAAACTAGAAGCGCGAATGGAGGAGACACTTCCCCCCCGCTCGAATGCCCCGCCGACGTCGCCACCCTCGGCCGCGCAACATGGACGCTCCTGCACACCATCTCCGCCACATACCCCTCCAGCCCCACGCCCGCGCAGAAACACGACATGTTTACGTTCATGACGAGTTTTGCGCGCGTGTATCCGTGCTGGGTGTGTGCGGACGGCCTGCAGGAGTGGATGCGGAGGCCGGAGAATCGGTTGGATTTCGGGGTTGAGGGGGTTGAGGGGGAGAGTGGTAGTAGTACGAAGAGTAGCTATACTACCATCAAAACGAAAACCCCGGATACGTATGATTACATGGGTGCTCTGGGCGGAGGAGGAGGAACTGGGGGGAAAAGTACAAGTACAAGTGGGGCGATGATGAGCAAAAGAGGCGCCGGCCCAGGGTGGCTGGACTCGCGCGACCGCTTCGGGCTGTGGATGTGCATGGCGCATAATGCGGTGAACGTCAAGACTGGCAAGAAGGAGTTTGATTGCTCGCGGTGGGAGGAGAGGTGGAGGACTGGGTGTGGTGGGGGGGGTGATGTTGATTGATGCATACCTAATGGAGCTCGAGTTTTGTGTGGGGATGGGGGGTGGGGGGGATGGTGGGTGGGTTGGAATTTGCTGTGATGTATGATCATGATCATGATGTGTAAAACGCAATTGTCTTTTTACAAGTTAGATCTATATCTGTATGTATGTATATATACAGTACTATATAGCTAGCACGAGCTGCAATGCATGGGAATAGGAAATACATCTCCACTTTTTCTTTTTCTTCTTTTCTCTTCTTCTTTTCTCTCTATTTTTTTTTTTTTTTTTTGTCTTTGAGTTCAAGTATGGATATAGATATGTAAGTTTAGCCTCGTTCCCATGTAACTACTTACTTAAGTTATAGCTAAAGTTATAGGTAAATCTTATACACCACTTTTGGGAAATAGAAAGAATAGAAACTTGAGGTTCACGTGGCATAATCGATCGGGATATCGATTCAAAGTAGAGAGGTACCGGTGTATATACGTATATCCTATCTTGCTCTATCCCGATCTCGAAGTTTACGATTCCAATTTTAACATCGATATATCCTATAGCTTTTACCAGGCTAATATCTTACTTGATCATGATCATGAATATATTTGTGCATGGCCTATAGGATTTGATTCGAGTTAAATTATCAAAAGTACATGGAAATTTCTCGTGCAAGCAGAACTGTAGCTATATAGTGCCCCCCACTGCGCGCGTGCCTACGAGAAAGCTTAAAAGAAGTGAGATACTAATTATATATAACAGCTGGCTACTTTTTTATAAGTTGAGCTATAGGTAGGTTAGGTAGGTATGTAGGTATGTACCTATATAGTGTCTACAGCTGTGATATTTAGATCTAGATCTCTCCATACCCTGGCCAGGCCTGTTGTGGCGTATGCTGTATTAATATTTGTGAGCACAAAACCTCGACTTGAAAAAAACTGTGATCCCGATCGATCTTAAGGCCTTGAAAATTGTCGTCTTATGCTCGGGGGGCTCAGAAATGGATGATGATTCAGAGTCCCCCCCCGCGCGCGCTCTGCTCCACTCTCTCTATCTACAAGATTCTCCTCCACCACGTTGGGTTTGTTCCGGATCCGCCTCTCTCTCCCCTTTCCGAATCCGGAGAGGGGTGATCCTCCTTGCACACTCTCCTGCATCCCAACAGTATATCCTTCCTTCTGCTGCATATCTAGACTTCTCTCCACTGCATATCCTTCATTCTGCTGCATATCTACTCTCCTAACAAGCGGGCCTCGTTCCATGGACAAGGGCACTTTTTGGGGGGGGGGTTTTCGTTTTGGGGGGCAATTTTGATTGACAAGTAGTATGCATAGATCTAGATCTAAATCAATTGCAATCTGGCTGATCCAGGCAGGCCTGGCTGGCCATGGCTGGTAGCTAGCTATAGTACTTCACATGATGCATGCATATATAGTACTAGTGATTGTGCATCACTAGTACTAGTGCTCTCCATCACAATCTTGTATCGAGATATATATCGATTCCTCCACCAAGTCTCAGCTAATCATGAAATGCACGAATCTACTGATGGGGACGGAGATATATTAGCCCGGGCATAAGAGCAGTGTTGAGATTCGTTTCTCGAGATCACATCAGCTATTCAGCCCCACCGGCGGGCGCGGTTCATTCTGTTTCATGCATTCTGCTCCTTGAAGTGGGCTTCGATGAATGAAGGCATGGACGCAATATATAATATGGAATGCTGTGTTTTGCTTTAATTCTTCTGAACCACCATTCGAATTCGCAATATGTGCATAAAGGCTTAAGTAAAGACAGAAGCAATGTGATTGAAGATCGAAGGCCAATTGCAACTCAATATTAATTGGTCGAGCAGCTAAGTTCCAGAATAGATAGATTACTGAGAGCGAATCGATCAAATATGATATGCATATAACCATGTTATTTCTATAGCTAGTAGATCAATATCCTGAAGAAGGCAAAATTTTGGGAATGGGCCCTTTGAAGGCGGCAGTGCACCACGGAAGCCACAGGGACGGTGGCAAGGATGTTTGGAGAAGCTCAAGTATATGCACTTTTTCAGCTTGGGACTTGAAGATCTTTTGTGTATCGAGACTTTCAGCTACTTTCGGCTACTTTCACGTACTTCCAGCTACTACAAACAGGCGGCACAGTGCTAGAATCTATCAATTTCTGTTTACCGCATTCAGAGTCTCAACTATAGCTAGAATTCAGATTGCATGCATGGAGCTCGAGGCTTACTATGACGAATATAGACCTTAGCAAAAGGCTAGAATTGAATACGTACGATATCATACGAAAGCGATCGAATTATGCATTATTACCTGAATTCAGGTGCAAAATCTTCCAGGTCTTATCACTTTGCAAGTACTTTCCAAAAGACTTTGGGAAATGTTTTGATTCCTTGGACGTAATTTTCGTACAACTTAATAAGAGTAGTGTAGTCGTCCAATCTCATCGAGTAATAGCAAACTTTGGTGTAAATTAAATCTCAGCCCCTGCTATAACGCCACTATCAGGATTTGTGGGGGAGGGGTACGTACTAGTGCAGCATACCTATTTGGGTAGTCACTTCTTCTTTTGACTAATGTGCAGGGTTTTTCGTTGATGTTTATTTTAAACATTTTTTCCACCTCGGCCCTCTGATAATCCATATATATTGTGGACCGACAAGCCGAGGTCAGAGGTAGACTGTGCTTGTGATAATGTAGCACATGTCAGGCAGAGATATGTGAGCTTGTCCTTCGATTGAGAAGGGCTGAATAGATCTTCCCGCGTCAAGCCAGAAATTAGGTTATGAACAACGACATCCAACCAACCTGGGGGAGTGGGGGTTCCCACAGCCGCAAAGCAAGCCTCGAATGCAACCATGCAAGCCTCATGAACCATAAAAGTAACAGATCAAGTGTAACCCAGCTGGCCGCGGCCGGCCAGCAAAAAAACAATTTTAGGCAACCATCGACGTCGCCTCAGACCCCAAATGCATTAAGTATTTTCTGGCAACCTAGTTCTTGGCATAAAAATGGTACGTATACGTCCATGGCCAGTTAACGTTGCAGTTGCCATATTTTTACGTTACATTTTAAAACCATGGTCCAATGAGAATTGAGTAATGCGTTTTTTTTACTTAATTATAAGCCACCGATCGCTCAATAGGTGTCGTTTGCTCCTGCATCGTTGGATTGCCTAGAGAATCAGGTGCACACCGCTAGACAACCTTACACATCTAGATCTCGGGTCACTTTTTTTTCTAGAATTTGCAGTAACTAGTAGTATCATGAATCATCTAGAATATTTTATAATAATTCAGTGCACGCACCTACGTATACGTCGACACGACACAACACAACGTTATGTTGCACGTTACCTCTTATTTCAAATTTAGCAAATCTAGGAAATATACAGGTATCCGGGACTACGCCCCGTAAGAACCCCAGGAGCCCTAAAATTCTCATATATTTCCAACATTCAAAAAAGGTATTTTAAAGTGTATAATCTCAATTATGAAACAAAAACTAATATATCATAAGGAGAAATCCTGCATGTTTATTGAAGTTAGTTCAACAACTGCAAGTTCTGAAAGTTTGATTATTCTTCTGATGAAGTGCGAGTTGAAACATATGCAAAAAATGTTTACACATTTAATACCGCTTTTCTGGTCCCGCCATAACCCAACCGCCTACCGCTTCGCTTAGCTCCTGGGCATATGGTGAGGCAGATGTGTCAAGTAGAACCCGTAAACCAAACCTCGTACAGGGTTTAGAAAAAATACACCACGGGGTTGGGAAAAAATCACTACGGGGTTTTGAAAACCACCACACAGCAATTTTTTCTATGGTAAAGCCATACAAAAAAATTAAAAACGCCGTAACGGGGAAATTCCTAACCTCGTACGGGGGGAGCTTTTGGCGGGGTTTTATCTAGACCTTTTGCAAGTTTGCAGATTTCTATTTTTGCGGTTTGTAATTTTTCTTTTTATGCTGATAAAAGTCAGACTTTCAGGTCATTACACCAGATAATTATAACCGGTACCATCTTCCATTCCGACTTTTCTTATTATTTTGCGGGGCACGGGGGGAATTCAACGTTAACGAGGTTCTACTTGACGCATTTTTCGCACTATAAGAAATTGCAAGTTTTTACACATTTAGCTTACACCCATAAATTCAAATTAGAGACCCCCCCCCCCAGAAAAAAAACAAAAAAAAAAAGGGAAGCCCGAAATCCGATTCGTGCGATCGAGGCTTCGAAAGAGTGTGAGTCCCCAATCGATAATCCCCCCCCCCCCCTGACCACTATCCGGATCCGCCAGCAATACGAAATTTGAAATTTTGAAGTTTGGTGTTTTTGTCCCTTTCTTTCCTTCAGCCTCCAAGGCCCAGGCTTCAATATTTTTTAGCTTACCAATTGCAATCTGGGTATACGTATCATACATGTAGAACCAGCTGATCAGATCTGCATAATCAAGCGTAAGGCATTCAGTATACCTCCGCTGTATCATATTTATAATTCTTAGTAAGTGTCATAGATTGTGCTTGATGGGTGAAGTAAGGGGGGAAGTAGTGCGAGATAATGTGATATCATGGCTATGCCCTGTCAACGGTGTCACCGGTGGGGTTCTATTCAAATGTATTCCGGAAAGAACTCCGAGATTTTGATGATACATAGTTGAGTCAATATATGCTCCATACAGAGATAGCTATCGCAATGCTTCTCGAAGCTTGGGGCATGTGTGTAGTTGCAACCATATTATTCGAATTTAATATTACAACCGGAGGTTTCTCCGGTACCAGCTTGGTAGATATTTGGAAAAGGCCCAACGCCCGAATTCAGTGCACGTGGCTATTTTGCTGCAAGATTACAGGCCAATATGTTGCCAAAGATTGAGGAGTGAAACATGGAAGGCATTCGAAATTTTGAAACTAGCTATAGCGACCCCTTCACGAATTCCACGGTTCAATGTGACCTTCGATTTCCTTCCTAAGGCTTTGAAACAAAGAATTGAGCACATGTACATGCACATGCATTCGAGAACAAACCATTGTGAGAAACTTCATACTTGATGAAGGCTGTGAAAAGCTTAGGTATCTTATGCATGTCTCTGAGAAACAACATGCGTTTTGAGCAAACGCTATTCTTGATATCAGGTTAGAGGCACAAACCTAGTAGGTATTCACGTTATAATATTACAGCTAATATTACTATAACAAAAGAACTTCTATTTGGAAGCGTGTACACCTGTATACGTAATTGCACACCTCAAATGCACGACGCTCGAGCCCAGAATGGTTATATGTCAAGTAGTCTCACACTACATATACCTGATCAAAGGTATTTACTGCAGGAACTTTCTACAAGCGTTCACGCTGGTGCAGAATTTTCTCGTTCTTATTCCAAATGGAATTGGAATATCGAGGATATCTTTGCTCAGGGTTTCACCTCGAATCTCAGGGGATAATCTAGGATAAATCCATGCACGTGCACTATAATAAAGACAATAACAAACAGACATCGATTCCATTAACGTGTTCAGGGTCAATATACAGGCGAGATAGAAGGAAGAAGCTTCCCGTTCACACTACATTATATACTTCTAGGATAGACCTGGAGCGGTGAACTATTGACTTGGAAATTAGGCAGGTACAGAGAACCCACGATTTACCAGGCTTGCACCAGGGAAAAAAAAAATTTGATTCGTTCAAACTGAATCAACGGTCAAGTACATGTACCTACGTGCAAGCTTACAGGCTTAAGCTACTTTCCCCCAAAAAAGATAGAAAACTAAATTTAAAACATCAAAGCTTTCAAGTAAGCAAGTAAGTCGTTTTGATATCCATATTTCTGGGACCAGTCTCGCCAGTACGTACATAGTATGTATTCTAACCTAGATACATAGGTAGGTATACGTACTTGGTACAGGCCACAAAATGATGAAAAGAGGGGATTTCGCCATCATTTCTGAAAAAGGGAAAGCAATTATAGTTACTCGAGTACTATCTTGAAAGCCTATGCAACGCAGGGAGATCTGCCAATCCGTGTATGTTTTTGGCAGAAGTTTTTTCCATTTTTTGGTTTAGATGATGCGACAAAAAAGCCGATTTATCATGACTTTGTGCCAGTACCAAGTACCGGTATGTACCGCGTGAACTGGGAATTAAGAGCCCTTGTCAATTGCTCGAACCTTTGCGTTCGTAGGCAAAACTAAACCTCTTCGAATCGGTTTAGAACGTGCTCTGTCACCCGTTGCAAAGAAATACGTAACTGAGAGTGTCTCAATATCGACAAGGGCTCTTAAGTCCCAGTTCACGCGGTAGGTACTCTAGTTACGTAGAAGATCTAGACGTCTTCGATCTGTCATCATGTATCACGATTGAACGACATGTGGATTACCCATGCAGGATCGAAAACAGCACACACACATACAAGAATTCTAAATCGATGATTAACTACCTACCTACAAAGTACATAATTTCTTATTCCTCGTACGTAGAGCTCCTGATGATGCGAGCCAACGCCAACGCCAAATTCATGGCATGGCTAGGCTAAAGTACCAACGCTTCTTTACGAGGTCTCAGGTAGGTATGGACTCGGGCTAACTAGGTTCCCAAGCCCTGCAGATCTGATCTCAAAGCCCCCAGCTCATGGCCAACTAGCACAGCCCATGATCCCTGAGCCTCGAAAAACAAAAGAAAAGAAATGTTCCAACATATTAGATAGAAAAGTATTCTGTAATGCTGCCCACATGACGGATGATGCAAGCTTTCAATTTTCTTGATGTCAGATATCGTCTCCTAACATTGAGATCCCCCTGGATTCTGCCCCCTAGATTTCATCCATATTTGAGTTCTGCTCTGCCTAGATCCCCAAATGTTTAAGTTATGCCACCCTGACAACCCTGGTCGTATTCATGTGCACCATGATCATGATGGCCATGACCACCTGGTTCTTTTGCGAAGAATTCCGCAACAGTTTTGATCTGTGATCAAGTTTCCCATGTTGTACAAAGTAAGTAAAAATATGATGAAATCAAACATGTAATGTGATGGATCAAGTATGTACGTGCATACATAGGTAATGACAATTTTAAAAAGTGGGTAAAAAAGTAATAATAGGAGAAAAATCGATGTTGCTGCTGATTTTTTCCCTCTTTTGTACGTGTACGATCGAATAAAGTGGAGATCCAGCTACGTGGATCGTGAACTGGAAAGTATCATATTAATGGCACGCTGGCTGCATTTTCCACCATCTGTTTTCCTCGCCGGTCCGATACTTTTGGAAAGACAGATCTGGAGCACTATTCCTAATCAGGCTGCCGGAACCCAGAACGTAAAATAGTCTCGTACGTAAAAGCAAGGTATGTAGGTACGGTGCCTAAGAGGCACGAGTAGAGTACTTACATCTCTACATACAATTGGGAGGTAGGTAGCTGGTATCTATTCACACCCAATTCCTGATTTATGTGTGCACATGTGCGGCAGAGTACATGGCACAGCCGGAATAAAAAAGGGATCGGACAGTTGCGTTCGAATTCACATACAAATTTGTATGTATCGCCAAGAGAAAGTGTCCAATCACTTTTGTACACCGGCTGTACATACCGGAAGTGTCGACTGAAATGCATATATTTGGTTCAAACGTGCCAAAACATAATTCCCCACCCGACCCCATGCAGTTGGGAATTCCTTGTGTTACAATTGATCCGCCAATCAGCCCATCAGCCCATCAGGTCAAAGAAAATGAATGTTTAAGATCGGGGTTTTCTCACTTGGCCCTTCACATATTTACTTTACTGTACAGACGCACATGGCCATGGCCTGCTGCATCTATCCCGAATCATGTTCTTGTTTGCAGTATGCAGCTTGCCTAGACTGACCATGGGAGGGGGTCCAGAAGATGCATGTGTGTTACAAGCAGAATACCTAGACCATGTTGAGTGCGTTCAATGACTTAGATCTAGACATGCATATACATTCAGGTACGTCAGCACGCCTGAAACATCATTGAAAAAGGGCAGACGACTACCTAGTCGACTGTGAGTACTTGGTGTCGGCACAAAGTCATGAAAAATCTTGGGTCTTGTCGCATCATTTAAACAGTAAAGGCACGAAGTTAGGCCATTTCGTCCTGAGGAGAGACACATTTTGGTACTTATTGCATACGCCTTTCTGAAGATCGCAACAACGTTCCCTTCTTCAGAAATGATTTGCAAAAATACCATTTCTCATGACTTTGTGTCGACACCAAGTAATCTACCTGTTCATTTTTGCAGCTTGTCATTATTCCAATTTCCCAGCCATTAGAAATTTTGGATCCTGGAAAGTCGTTACCCCATGTTCAATTGGGCGAAGTACATTATCTTTCTCTGAGGCCAGACAATCAAGCTCTTCTAAAGGTGGAGAGAAGGAATGTGTGTTTCTCGCGTGCAGGTGTGGATCATGATCAGGCCCCCTTGCAATACGCAGAAAGGACCCGATTTCCGGTTCACTCCAATTCTGTTTAGGAGATGAGCTTTAAAGCTTTCTCCACTCATCATGATGTGTAGAAACCCACCGCTAGGCCAAAAGATCGATCTCGGTGTGTAGGTTTGCACCTTCACACTAACCAACATGATGTACCTTGCTCCACGATGCGAATGTTTGTTGATCATATTGCCTATCCAAAAGATGTGTGTCACCACACCCAGAAGGCACTATTTCGGAATTTCGATTCTGTCTTCCGCTTATTGGGAATGATGTTCCAGAAATTGTCATCGGAATAGCATCGATCGCTGCAAGCTGCATATCCACAAAATGATGAAAGTGTTGGGAAATGTCTCATATCTGTCAATGCTGATTGCTTAAAAGGAGGATCTGCTTAGATCCTTGGAGGCGAACAAAGAGCAAAAGGAGATATCGATTTCTGTGATTATTTGCAATCGGGAGGGCGAGTAGACAAACAGTTGGTAGCTAGCATGGAACAGGCGAGATTCAGATTGTCAAGCAGGCCGAAATTCCAAAGTCGGAATCGATTCTGTGCCACAGCCACGATGACATGGAATTTGATATTCGCTAGGGGGATCGAAAGTATTGTTTTCAAAATTGAGGGACTCTCCAAGGAATCTTCATAAAAGTACCTATTCCGCAAGGTGCCCAAAGTTCAAACGGGCGGCTTTGGCGTTCTTCTGGTTTTGATAGAACATCTTCTGGAATCTGGAAGCCTCTTGCTTTGACGAGTACCATTGAATAGCAGAATAAAGGGACCCCTCATAGTTACGGTCCATCGACCTCTTAGTGAAACGCAATCCTGTCAACATCACAAACTCCATCTCGAACGTTGAAGTTCACCATGAAATCTGATTACCCTAAGACAATGGATGAAAGCAGTGAGACTATCGAGTTGACAAGGAATGTCCGGATGATGGCAGTTGGTAGAGCACCACCGGTTGAATCACAAAGCTTCGGTAAAAAGGCTTCAGATTACGGCAAATTTGATAGACGACCTATCGATCAGCACAGGAACTTCAGGGAGCACAAGGAGGAAACCTTTTCGCCGAGAAAGGCAAATGACCAGGAGGTTGAGGATTATGATGGGGTGGGAATCAAACTCGAAGGTCAGACTCAGGGCATGCATGATTGGGAGCATGTCGAAAAGTCAGGGTGCATGTTTCCCACGATCGGAGAAGAATTTCCAATCAAACCAACCTCAGATAGCGCCATGGAAGACATATCCCAGCTGGAAGGGCCCAACAGAGGGCTCAAGTCAAACCCGAGTCTCAACAGACCCCCTTACGCCAATTCCAGGTCACCAGCTAGCCCCACTTGCCGCTTGTGCTTCTCAAAATTCCGTACGTTTGAGAAGATGTGGGACCATATCCATGCAAAAGGCCACAGGCTCACGAAGGCTCGATACACACCATATGCACCACGTAAAGGTAATCGGGGACTGTGTCATTCGTACGTCTCTCGTAGAGAAAGAGTTTTCCAAGACGATAGAGGCGGGAAGGTCTACGTATCGAGCATAATGATGAGGGAAACCGAGGAGCGTGAGCAGGGGATATTGCATCGCGAGAAAGAGGCGGAGAGATACAAAGCCAAGCTTGCAGCGAGAGCTCGGTGTAAGGAGCTCAGGCATGTGGAGGAAGTGATCTTTGGGCGCTCCTTGATGCCGGTAATGGACAAAGACGAAGATCAGAGAAAGCCGGTCCATTCGGAGTGAAACTGCAGATGAACTAGGGCATGAAAGAGCCTTTCGAAGGATAATCCACGATCGTTGGGCGGAGGGAAAGGCACACTTCCGGGATTAAGCCTGCAAATTGAGAATTGTCAGAGACAATCTTTAGCATTTTGGTAATTTCCTGCATGGCCTACACCTCTCTAGGTTTGATATCTTACTCGTCCTGTGTACGTGCCAGGGAGCATGGCGGTGTCTTTGAGACCCTTTCCAAGAAGATCATGTCGTTTTTGGGATTGCATGCGTTATATTGAAATCATAGATAACACTTTTAGTATTCTTCTCCAGCCATTCATAGCTTTTTGTCTGGAATGGATTTTCAAACCCAACCTACCGCTTGCTTGTGACTCCGCTAGAATCCCTGGCCCATTCCAACTCTCAGACCCTTTCCATAATTTCGCGGAGCCAGAACCGATACACGATACACGCACTACCCTGCCCTATACGAGGGGCTGGGTCTATATCCTCATAAACTGTTAACAAAGCTCGTTAAGGAATAGTCCGAGTTTGTAGCCGGAGGAATCGTATTGTGAGTGGTGGCTCGATGTTGCTGGAACATGGATGAGATGCAGGGCGATTATCTGTCTCTGTGAACTGAAAAACCGTATTGTGAATCCACTAATTGGTTTTGAGGGGGATGAAGGACGATCATCTGTATTCTGCGGGTAGCCTCGTAAAACCAGACTCCCCTTCGAGTTCTGTGGGTGATTTCTGCTGCAGCTAAGTATCAACGGAGGAGATGAATATTTGCGAAGGCGGATTACAACAATTGTAAGATATCCCTTCTCACGGATTTCCGACTTCCCAATCGAGACATCCGCTGACTCACCCATATCCTTTTTCGGCCTTGTCACAACCACTGATCTAGTCCGTTTCAGGCTAGCTCTTCTCAAATACATATCATTATTCCTAATAAAAATGTAATCACCTAAGATAACGACAGTCACGGAAATAGAAGGGTGAGGAAATTCAGATCTAGAACTTGTAGAATCTCTCTAGATCTTATAATTAACTCTTAAGTGCTGTACGCTTCCTCATCTTTCTGTCGTGACTGTACTTTAATCCAATTCAGGTACCATGTCTGTATTTCCTTTTATCATGCATATGATAGTCTCGTACCCGCATATGATTGATCCGGATCCCCTTTATAATTGAGCTTAAGAAAGTTAAACATAACCACACGCACAATTGAACTCACTTGAACTCAGTTACGTCGTTTAATTAACAAAAACCGAACTTTTCCCATACGTACTATACTCTTACCCTTGTGCCTGGGCTGATCATGACTTGTATGACACTCAAAACACCCCAAGTTCAGGGTAACCCAATCCCCTACTTCACGTCTCCTATGTAGTACTATTAATTATAAGCGTTCACCGAAAGACGATTAAAGGATATTCCTTAAATGCAAAGATACCGTATCTGTATCTAATTACTTACCTAATATATCCATACACCACTAAACACCATTCGAATCCCTCCTAGACGTCCTTACCTACTAATGTAGATATCAATTCCATCCACACGCGTACGCACATCAACTCAATTGCTTAGGTATATATTAAATCCCCTTTTATCACGTATACATTGAAATTGAACCAATTACCTGGCCATGGCCATATGGTATCATATGTGAAAAAGAGATATCGATAGGTACTTTTTTTTGGCAACCAAAAAAAACCAGTAATGGACCTCGCAGAGGGTCTGGGTACGAGACTAAGTAATATGGACATCCTTCTAGATCTCTTTAAATTTCGTCAACCCCATCACCATTTTACAAAGCCGATTTTGCCAATGGCATGCCTACAAGGGCTACCGCGACTGTATAATTATCGCACATGTCTCATTCAAGCATACTGATATATGTATATAGCACCAAATTTTGATTTCAATGAACGAGTGCCCAATAAAGAAACTCAGACCAAAAAGGAGCATGTAAAACATAACATAAAAAAAAAAAAAAAGATAAAATAAACATAATGCCCGTCATGAATACAATGCTGAAAATAAATAATGATAGAAGAAACATTCAAAATTACAGCGAACCCCCCCCTCTCCCGACCGACTCCCCACATTCCCCATTAGTTTTCACACCTCCGCACCCAACTTAACTTCCCACACCCGCAGGACCCCCTCCTCCGCCGCCCCCGGCGCCAGCCCTAACAACTGCTAGCCCCTTATAAACCTTATTCCTCACCTCCACAAAACTCCTGCCCCTCTGACCCCCCACAAATAAACCCCCTCCACCATCCTCAACAACAACCCTGCCAACCCCAATCTTTCTCACAACCACGACCCCATCACATACTAATGCTCCCCCCTCACCGCCAAACTCCGCCGTATGCCCCGCTGCAGTGAGAACCCTCCTCAGATCCGTGAGTTTGATATCACCAACGTGAATAGGCCTCGTGGTTAGGTTCCTGAGATGGAATGTCGCAGAAGAAGAAGTTTGCGTGATTGCGGTTCCCGTATTCGCTTGGCCTGCCATAGGAGGCTGGATCAGGTCAAGCATTCGAGATGGTTTCTTTCCCTCTTCCAATTGCGGAGATAATGACGAGGTAGAAGCAGTTGCCGACACTCCAGCGGTAGAAGACATATTCGTATCTCCCTCTCCATCAAGCTTCTTCTCGTTAGCCTCCCCTTCTTTCTTGACATCACCAACATCGCCTCCTTCAATGGTCTTTCTCTTCTTTGCATCCCCGCTCTCGGAGGGCGACGTGGCGGCCGAAACAGCAGCTTCGCTTGCTACGACTTTCCCGACAACGTGGACGACTCCAAGGCCGCCGACTTCTTGCCACTTGAGCGAGCGGACAAGACGTTCGCTTAGCTTGATTGTCCAGGCGTTCGTGTCCACGCTCGCATTAACGACCTCCATTTCTCTGGGCGTAAACACATCGGTGACTCTGGCACCTGCTCCAACACCGCCGTATTTCGCGAGGAGAGCAGCTGCACCCTTGGGGGCGAGTAACTCTCGACAATCGCTCGCCAACTTGCTAATCTGTGCTGCTGTGCCTGAAACAAGGATAAGTTTCCTTGGATTAATAAGCGGTAATAACATTCTCAACGACCTGGAATCATGGAGACCTGCAAAATCAATGTAATGGACTCTGCACTTGATGTTTTTCAGTACCAGCGTCGTTGTGGAAAGTTTCGAAGGTTTGAGAAGCAGAGCTTCACTCTCAGACCCTTCTCCCTCATCACCAGAGTCAGAGTCCGATTCATCAAAATTGGATTCGTTTCCGGATTCTTTCACTTCTCCTTCCTCGTCCTCGTCATCCGCCGTAGACGAGGATAAGTGGTTATCATCACCGGATTGTTTCCGGCGTTTACCACTCTTGCGAGTTAATGTTCCAGTATTCCCACGACCCCCCGCGTCTCTGTTTCCAAACATGCCCTTCTTTCCTCCTTTCCCGCCCTTTCCACCAGCGGCGGCAGATGCGGCCATCATTGCCGCACCAGCCTCCTCCCATTTTCGCTTTCTACCCATGACTCGTTCTCTGTCCTTCTCCCGCCCCGCGGCGGCAACGGCAGCGACTGCGGACACTTTGTCCTCCAAATCGAGAAGATGGGCCGCAGCTTCCTCTCGTTCTTCCGCACGAAGATATTCTTCGCCTTTTATCACCTCTCCATACTCGTCTCCCCTGCGACGCTTAACTGCAAATGGGAGCATCCTGTTCCTTCCCTTTGCATTTCTGACGTCAAAGTCATACACGCCCTTGCCACGAAGCAGAACCGAGATACCCAGATCCGCTACTGTTGCCGCTGGTAGCACAGTATGCTGCTCTGTTGACCCAACAGCACCTGAAGGAGACGTTCCAGATCCTCCGCTAGTGATTGCGCCTGTAGCTGAAATCGATCCACCTGTAGCCGCGGCTTTAAGTGCCGCAGCTGCAAGAGCCTTTTTAGACCTAGAGGCGGTCGTCGCAAGAGATTTGCCTTGTTTGTCTGGGTGGTCTGAGTCTGAATCGGAGTCAGATGATGAATCAGATGAGGAATCCGATGAGTCTTGATCGACATCTGATGGATTAATGTGGAGAGGCGATGGCGAGCTGGGAGAGATTCCGGCTGCTGCGCCTGCAGCTGTGGTGATTGAGGTAACCCCAGAGGCGGCATTACCGGAAGAGGCGGAAGCTGCCTTTCGCAGTGATGAGATATGTTTTTTGTATGCATCGACCTCGGGTGTGGGAAGTGGTGTTCTCGCAGTCAACTTGAGTTTAAAACATTAGCAAGGTTTGATTAAAAATCACGGATAATTCAACATGAGGAAGTATCTTACCTTGACTTCCTTTCGATCCCACTGTAGTTCCACTCCAACACCAACATTGCTTTTATCCGCCAGAGCACCAGAAGCCTCCTTCTCTCGCTTCTGCCTCATTCCCTCTCTCCAGGCATTGGCTAGGTCTACACCTAGGCTCTCTGTCCTACTGGTGGATTCATTTTTGTCATCCCCCCCGCTCTCCATGAGCTCCGTAAGCACTACAACATTTCCTTCTCCCCCGGCAATTTTGGTAAAAATAGAACGTGAAAAGCCATATTCCAGAGATGTATCTGAAGCAAGGATGACAATTCCACGAGAGGGTCTTTTCTGAGGGGGTCTTGTAGGAATTTGACGACCTTTACTACCAGTCTTTGCTTGACTTGGTTTTGGGTGGGTAGTCTTCTTTTTTGGCCTGGACCGCGGCTTCTCTACTAGCTCACCTGTTTCTGGGTCATAATCCAATGACGTGGCTGACGAGGCATCGGATTCATCCGCAGAGTCTGGCAGTGTTATGTCTCCATCTTGGTCCTGCTCATTGTCACTACGGCTTTCGAATGAGCTTTCACCGTCTGTGAAGGATTCTGGAGGTGGAAACGATGCGTACGGGGCCAGAAGCTTTTCGATTTGCGCCGGCTTATCAAGAATTTTCAGATGAACAAAGTCGAAAGGACCTGCGGCCTGCTTTTGGGAGCTTTGGCCTTGGTTCTGGCGATTGTTGCCTCTACGATTTCCGCGTTGATTCTGATCTTGCTGCTGTGCCTGGTTTGTACCCTCCAACTCTTTCACTACGCTCTCGTCCATCCATTCCAACATGCTTCCAACGACGTTTGCTAAACGTTTAGCCTTCCTGCCCACGAGATAGAGGCCTGCACCGGCCCCAGCATCTCCTCCACTCCCAGAGAGATGACGGTCCTTTCTGAAGGCATGCTCGAGTAAGTAGGCGAGCTCCAACACTCTGGCAACAGAGTCAGTGGGGATGAGGACGACCTTTCCTTTGCCTACGGCCACGGTGCGAATGACATCAATGAGGGCATCATCACGCTTTTTCCGGGTCCATTTCGTAGCGCCGAAATGGTCCGTGTCCGTCGTGCGCGAGGAGCAGATGAGAGCCGTGGGGCGGCCGAGGCCTTCAGGAGATGCAATGATTGACGGTGCAGAGGACGTCGTGGTGACGGTGGTGGTGGTGGCGGCGGATGTGGAGCTGGAGGTTGCATGGGTGAGAAAGGCGGCCCCGGAGAGGTGATTCTCGCGGGTGTGATTCCACGACACGGCATAGACGATGCTCTCCTGGGAATGTGCAATCTTCCAGATCGTCCCGCCCAGGGTGTGGCCGGCAGAGTAGGCGGTGATTGTGAGGGTGGGGTTCTGCTGCGTGTGGCCCACGCCGGTTGCGCGGTGGTGGTTGTGGTTGTGGTGGCTCGTGGCCGGCGTGCGCACGAGGGGGTGGTGGGGTTGCGAGTACTTGAGCAGGTGGATGTGCGAGAAGTAGGTGGTGATCTCCGAGGGCGTCGGCGGGGGCAGGAGCCAGCTGGGGTCGTACGTGGCGGTGGCCGGCGGGGCTGCGGAGGGGTCGTTCGTCGGCTGTGGCGCAGGCGGAGGCAGCTGCGGGGTGGCCCGGGGGTTCGACAGGTAGAGGTCCGTGAGGAGCAGCCGGCCCAGGGCGGAGATGGGGAACGTGGAGTACACCGGGATCGAGGTGAAGTACGGAATGTATTTGCAGCAGTGGGCGTACGCCCCGATGTGCGGTATCGTGGGATGGGTCAGCAGGATGAGCGAGAGCTGTGGCGCGACCCTGCGGTTCGGCGAGCAGTCAGTATCCAGGCGGTGGGGGAGCGACGGGGGGGGGCGCACCTTTCGATCTCTTTGAGCATGCCCACATCGAACCGCTCGTCCCAGCCGACGTCGACGAGGATCTTGATGCCCCCGTCGAGCTCTAGCAGCGACGAGTGGGCCTGCGAGGTCGATTGGGCCCCGAGGAGCGGCGTGAAGTGGAACATTGTGCTGGCGATGCCGGTGATGCCTCCTGCGCGTGGTGTTGAGTCTGCTGCCCGTGTTGGCCCTCCGGCATGCGCGCCTGCGTGCGTGCGTGTGGCCGCAGTTCGGGACGGAAGCGTCGGCCTGGGCGTGGAGTCTGCGGTAAGCTGCCTCGGGTTGCGTCACCGCGGGGGTATATACTGTCGTGGACTGTGCTGGTGTGTGCTTGAAGCCGGCCGCAGGGCCGAATTGCGGAAATGTGGTGATGGCCGAGACTGGTGATGGCGGTGCGAGCGAGGGAATGAAAGGGCACAAGTCCGTCTGGCCGCCGTCGGAATGACGGGCCAGGGCGCAAGCTGTGCACAAACGTCATATGACTGCTGTGCCAAGGCCGGCGCCGTGGTGGCATGCCCTGCGGCGTCAGGTCTCTGGCGTAGCCTCGTCTTGCAGGCTGGCGGACGCGCACAAACTGAGCTTGAAGCTCGGTTCATGAGCATCAGTCCTAGTCGGCAAACACAATCCAACAAACAGCATCACCGGCCGCCAAACGCCGCGTGCCACTTTGAATCGAGTTACAAGGTCAGTTGAGCCTTTCTGTTCTTCCAGTCCCTGTGCACCTGTACTTGTATGCTCCCCCTCCCCCACCATTCAGTCTCCCTTCCCGGCCCCTGCTCAACGCTTGAGAAGGCGGAAAGCTAAACGCCATCACAACAGAGCCAGGCGCAACTACATCAAATTCGAGTCGCCGAATTTTTATTCCAAGGGAATTTCCTGGATTTACTCTTACACCAGCACGATGGGTGATCAACCGGCACCTCCGATTACCCATCTTCCGCCAGAAATCCTAGTCCGAATTTTTACCTTTCTAGCACATACTCGGTCTCTTATCTCTGCCTCACAGTCTTGTCGGGCCTTTTACGCTCAGATTTTCGACATCTCAGCAGACAAATACATATGGAAGGCAGCCGCACGAGAGGCTTGTGGCTTCGGTGGAGCCGTATTCGGCCTCGACCTAGGGGACATTGATCAGTCATTTGACAAGTTTGTACATGGCGGAATCCCAGAAACGCAGGACGACTTATGGGCCATCGGTATGGGTCCTTCAGTCATCGAAGTGAAGGAGGATGTCGGTTTAGCGACGGGCAAGGGAAAGGAGAAGGAAGGATGTGGCAAAATACAAGTGGACGTAAAGCCATTGTATCGGGACATGTGCAAGGCACAAATAATTTGGACTAGAATTGGCGGAGATCTTGCTGCTGCCGCCATGAGGAGCAATGCCTCCAGGAAACTAGAGACAACACAAGTGCAAGAGGGGGATCCAGCTCCGCCTACAACAGCTCGAGGGCGACGGTTGGCACGATTAGCAAAACGACAGAAGCTCACTCGCCAACCTTTCAAACAGGCCGAGACAAGCCTCCCCCCACTCACGGCGTCACCAAATCCAGATACCCATTTTACTCAACGAGTGTTCTCCATAATACACACCGCCACTGAAGGTGGTCGGGTAGAAGTTGGCCCTCCAATGTTGTCTGCAAAGCTTCCTACTTGGGCTGAAACCCTGGAAGAGTATCCACTTGGATATAACAATACCGGGTTTTCAATCCTCCCGCGTGAAGATGGCATTGATGGTGAACATAATCAAAAGCGAATAGAATGGGAACGAAGGGTAGCATGTGGGGGCAGTGCAAATAGCCTTGGATTTATGGTATTCACAGATGATCCACGCACATTAGGAGACCGAGAAGTATTGGATGAGGCAAAATTCACTGTCCGGAGAGCTATTGTTGGAGGGTACCTTGGCCCGCGAACGAAGACTCAGGGAACCATAATGCAAATTGACGATGAAAGCGGCATTGGGGGCTCGCCTCAGCAGAGCGTAGCGGCAGATATTTCATCACCATCGGAAGAAGTTCTCGCCAATGCCACCCCACAAGAGATTGATAGGAGAATTTGCAAGATGAATGCTCTTTTAGCCAAGGTCCAATACAAGGCCATGCGAATTTCCTGTGGGCAATACATTCCATCCCATGGATTGAAGATGCATAATGCTGTGATCGGATCCACGCCGGAATTATCCCCTTGGTTGAAGGATCACACCTTTTCTGAATCAACCCAGGACTTTATCCGACCCTTGCCACACGACAGCATATTCCCTTCACTGAGGCGATTTGACGATTCGCGTACACTAATAACTTCAATTGCGGAAAACTTCCCTGATATCGCAGAAACTCCCAACTGGGAGAGTTTAGAAGAACTCGAAAAATTGGGCTTCAGACCAGAGGAGATTGACCGGTGGCTTCGAAGCACAGTTTACTCTGATGCAAATCTCCGCATTATCCCAGCGTTACGAAAGCCCTCGACAGACAAAACACAGGCACGCGATGGGGCCGCAAAATCGAAAATAGAGGCTTCGGCAGTCGAGAGATTGACAATCAATCATGATGGCGATGGATCGGTCGTCGGCACTATGGTCAACACGCGTTGGGTGCTTCCGGAATCTGAAAGCTTGCTTCGCATTCAGAATCCATTTTATGAGGATCCGTCTCCGCCCGGTCAAAGTACGAGTGGACAAGCATCAGCGCCACCTGGCCCAGGTAGCGCTTTTGCGTCGTCGGCATTGCATACTACCCTTCCTGGATTGATGATGGCTGCCGCCCTTCCCAGTATGCTTCACCATGGTGTTACTAATCAGGCACCGCCTTATCCAGCAGCATATCTTCAAATGTTGACTGCTCAACATGCTGACGATTCAACTTGGGAATATCGCTCTCGAGGCCCCTATTTGATTTGCTGTGATGACAATGGCGGACTCTTCCCAAGTACGATATCCTGCTTCCGTGCGAAGCCTTCAGGCCAGCTGCGTACAAGCTCCAAAATGGGTGACTTGCTGTGGCAGCGATTGATGGTTGTGCCATTGGCGCATCACAGAGAACAAACGAGGCATAGTATAGCTGCAGAAATTCGAACACATGAGCAAGTGCTTGATCTGCACCATGAGTACTATTTCCTTGATAATGATGGACTCAAAATGACAAGCAGTGTCGTGGTCTACTCCACCAGAAGGCACATCATATCACAATTCCTGGAACGTACACGGGCCCTTGTAGGAGAGCATGCAGGCAGAGACAGGAACACCGAACAAGGCAAAGACCCATGGGGCATCGGCACAAGGACAGGAATTAAATCGGTGTGCGAATTCTGGGTAATTGGCCTCGAAAATGGCCACACGCTCAAAATTCTCTCTTTGGCGGAAGAGGAAAGAGAAGTGCCCGTGTTTTGGTGTGGCTGGACTAGCTTTGATGTTACCGATGCCGGTGGGATCGCGGCTACCGTTGGAGGGAATCAAGATATCCTAGGGTTTCAGAACACCATAAAGGCAGTTCGTGCTCGAGCTTGCCAGCAGCGTGCTGAACTTGTCCCCTCGAAGGGGAAGAAGCCACACAAATGCACTCACACTGAATCGGATGAAGAGGATGATGATAACTCGGATGATAACTCGACCGTGTATTCTTCTGATAGCGATTCAACTGACTTCGCCATCTCTGAGGACGGTGAAGCTCCTGACTCCGATTCCGACGATGAGTTCTTGCACGACGGCGAGTACGAGTACCCTGGCGAAATGTGGGGAGATGATGCCGATAGCGAGGAGCAATTTCCGCGCTACCAACACAAATACCTTTTCTGCTGGAATTTTAGTACAGACAGTTCAGATGAACCTCCTCATGGCGCGGACAGTCGCCTCCAGCTCATTCCATTACGCGGACATACCTATTACAGTCCTTATGTCGCCATCTCCCCCTGCGGTCGCTTCGTAACCGTATCCTCGAAACTAGAGTTTTCCGTTTGGGACCTCTACAATCATGGGAGCCATGACATTTATAGAATCCGGCGCAAGGATTTTATGCGCTTGAAGCACTCGAATTACTTTGACCCAATTCACGATCGTCAGGATACAGCTACACATTCCGAAGAAAATGACGAAATTGAGTTGCAGTCGTACAATGGCCTCTGGGTACTTTGGCATGATATCTCTGTGCCCCGCCACTTTGACCACAATTCCCCGGCGGCTACAGCCCAACCAAATACTCTTTGCACGGGGGTTAGTTATTTGAATAATCGGGACATGAGGAGGTATGTCGACGGGATCGATGTGGACAAGGATATTCAAGTCAGAAAATTGGATTACCTTGCCATGCTCTCCCAAATGAAGGCGCGCCTGAAATGGGAACTCAAAAACTGTGGAGTCGTCTATTCGAAGATTCTCAAGCGACCGATATCGGCTAAAGACGCCGTTAATAATCCAGAATGGCTTGAGGAGGAGGAGGAGGAGGACGAGGTGAGCGGCAATGTGGGAGAAGGGGGTTCTGCAGGCGAGGACGACGACGATGACGATGACGATGGAAGGTATGCTGGACCTTATGGACCCCCCGGTGGAGCAGGTGGTGCTGGGCATTTACCGCATGGCGGGGGGCCTCCTGGGCCGGGTGACATGCCGTTCGCGGGGTATGATGGTATGCCTGGGAATTTGTGGACGGGATTGGCTTTATTGCATGAGGCGTTCATGATTAATGGAGGGGGGCCGCAGGATTATGACGATGATGAGAATGGTGAGGATGATGAAGATTGGGAGTATAATGAGGGTGATGATGATGATGACGATGATGACGCGATGCCGGACTTGGTGGAATGAGATTCATCATGTTCATATATATCTATATATGTTACGAGTCAGCCCCTTCCTCGCAAGGAAAAGAGGGAATTGGGAGCTCGAGAGTGGTGATGAATTTGTCTATATATTTTTTTCCTTCTATTCTCTCTTATCTTTTCTTGTTCACGGCCAATGTCGAGTGTTGTTCTCGTGCCAGATAGGCTATATATGCCGAGTCTGGGTACCGGTTGTATTCTTATCCCTCCTTTCTTTTGCATTTTTCTTTATTTCTTTTTTTGTTTATATATATTTACCCAAGGGCTATATTACCAACCGCACGGCGTTCTAACTGTGCGCATTTGTCTGCCCATTGAGAAGGAATGCATATGGTGTTCCTACTGTGCGTGGTCGGGATGGGGGGCAAGGAGCTATGAATCCAAGGCGGAAGATGGGTGTAAGGAAATGTCAGTGTTGAACGTTACCGGCCAGCACTAGTACTTCCGGGTCCCCTAGTCTGGGCACGAGAACGCCCAGATCCTGCATTATACAATGTTTAAATGTTGAGTATAAATGTTTAAGATTTAAATATTAATATATGAGGGATCTTATAATTTATATGCGTATACTAAGGATTAGTTTTAATTTGTAACACATGCATATAACATGTATAACTTTTGATGATTTCGATACTTGGGTTTGTGGATATGTGTATCGCAATTGAAATGCGCATTTCACGAGGTCTAGGTACATAGTAAGGTGTAAGGTGCAATGTAGTTTGTAGTGCCATAATCTGGCGCCAGTTTACATCTAGATCTAGATCTAGAATATCTCACCCTCTACGAGGGGCGGGGAACGAGACTAGTTATCACAAGTCCTTCAATGTCTACGTAGCTACTAGTACTAGTATTAGTTACCGGTGGAAATTGGGAAATAGCCATGAAGGTATTTATGATATCACAATTGATGATGTTGAATTAAGCTACTCAACATAATTAAGTAATAAATTAACTATATTATTATTAATATATACCCTTTTTCGTCAATATACTTCCGGTAGGCTAGGTCGAGTCTATATTTACCTAAGCTAGCTTAGTGTTTCTTAGCCTCGTTTCCGAGGGTAGGCTAAGTTTAGCTAGCACATTGATCAAAGTTACTTGTATAAAGCTTACCTAAACATATCATGATAACCAGTCACCAGACTATAACCAGTCACGGATCCTTTTATCCTTCGGATTCGAATCGGAAAGTAACTATAACTAGATATGAAAGAGATTAAGTCTTTCAAACTCATAGAACCACTGCCACAATTGTTATTGCAAAGTACACGTACTTGGTATACGTATTTATACCACTCATTGATATCGACAGTAGGTATGTTCAGTTACCACTTTAGATAGATCTGCCACGAAGGTTACTTAAAAGTACAGACTTGAGATATCGGTAGTAAGGACCAAGCAAGCACCTTACTACCCATTCATTATATGGCACCGTGATCACCTATATTGGCCACTGATATATCCACATCCACACGTGCATGTCCCCATAATAAGTACATCCATTGCATATCTTAGATCTACTTGATAGCATCATGCATATTTATATAGCTATGTAATCAAGATTTAGATAATTCCAGTCTCGTGCACCATACAAACCCTTGCCTCCAGATCCATCCCTAGCCATGGCCGGCCGACGTCAACGCTCCAGAATTCTAGAAAGAAAGTGAAACTAAAATTTAAAATTATATCGAGTTCCCCATAATCATGAAATGGTTAATCGGTACCAGGATACTGGATACTGGATAATGGATATATGAAGTAGGAATATTAATCTCGCTGGCCAAGCAGCGCTCTATGTGAGAATCAATCTCAGAGCTCCGGATCGATATCTACCTTGCGCAATTGAAAAACACAACTCAAATTTTAACTCGCACATATACCATACCATGGCCATACCACTCCCAAATTAGGCCTCGAGCTGCTTCTCATAGTATCACCACCACCAATCACCGCTGCACCTTAGGATCCGGATCTAGTTAGCTAACTCCGGATACTCTTTTTCAACCTCCTAAACCTGTAAATCATTTCGAGATCTCCTATCTTGTGATTTTCTTGATATATATGTAACGTTCCTCCAATCGAATCCGGGGCTGTTCATGGTAATACTTAGGTAGGCATGGCTACACACACGCATACACCCTCTCACCCCAACCAGTGCTTCCAACCTTAAACAACACTCACGCAGTTGTGATATATCCCAGATATCCAAACATCCTACATGCATTCAAATCGAAAATTCCCTAAACATCTCCCCCTATACCACCTCCCCCCCTACCTCTCCCTAGTCATCAAAACCCCATACATTAATCATGATGATCATCATCCAGCCGCAAAAATCAAAAACCCCAGTCTAAATGCTCTAAATACCGTGATCATAGTTATGATTATGAATCAGAAGAAACCCCCGCCGCTGGAAGTACCCAACCTCGATATCCCACCCACCCACTCACCCACTCACCCACACCCACCCATACTGGCAAGCAGCCGTGGGGTGGATGGATGGATGCACATCTACATTCAGGTGAGATCCAGCCCCATTTCCACGATCCAAAATCCAAAATAATTCAAGGATCCAAAGATAAAAAATTTAAAACAAAAATATGATATGATATGATATGAAATGAAACAAGTTTAAAGCTGCTCTCCTCCTCCTCCCCCTCCCCTTCGGCTTCCGCGGGTATACAAATTATATACGTAAGACGCAGACCCAGAGCAGACAAGCTTTCCAGAAGAGATTTAGAGGCGAGAGGGAGGGGGGAGGAATTCTAAATCGATATCGCAGGTGCACCAAACTTAAACATATATGATGCACATACATACTATACGCACAATGCAATGTAAGTCATGGCGATCATACAACTGGCCATGGCCACACAAACCCCAGAGCCCTCTAGTATACGTAGAGTAGGTAGGTAAGTAGGCAGCTAGCTGTACTCACTCAAACGCAATTGCCAAAAATATCCAAGATACCATGTAACACACCTACCCAACGCCCACATGTTTAAATTTTCCAAGACATTGTTTGAACATAGTGGGTGAATACTCATGATCAATAGGCCGGCATGCCTAGGTATTTGTGGAACGTTCAGCCTGCCTGCGCCATGGCCATGGGGGGCTGATTCAAGAATGATATCAATCATCATCACCCCGACCACCACCATGATTGCACGGGAATAACAAAAAGAAAACACCCGAATCCGAACCAAGCACGAACACAACGAACGAACGTTTGTGGAAATGGAAAACTGGTGTAGCTGGTATACGTAAATAAATATATGATATGATATAACATGATCATGATAGAGCTTGAGGAGGAGGAGCTCGGCCGCAAAAATGAAATGAAAAGGAAAGGATGGGCACGCACCCGGGTATTTGCAACTGAATTCGGTGGATCGATGTGGGCTGGAACTGCAGCTGTTTGTATGATACGTAATGATCAAGGGATATATAACCATAAGGTATATCTTGAAACGGTATCTAAAAGTAAGAGGGTATAAGTTATTATTTTTGCGTAGCTTTATAGAGGTAATCACATGAGATGTTTAAATTCGGTCTAAAGCAAGTACTGGGTATGTAGACAAGATACTTCAAAGATATTCGTTATCTTAAGTTCTATAACTAGTACTTGGGTATCATATCCGGATATCCAGGAAAAGAAAGGAAAACAAAAATAATATAGAAACAATAAAAAAAAAAAAAAAAGTTGAATCAACAACACATTGCTGTATATGAATTTGATCCTTGCATTGCAGTACCATGGAAGCTTTGCGTCAAAGAATTTGTCACTCGCGATCCTTGGCACGAGAATGGGATCCAGATAGTGCAGCTATTTGTATATTTGATGTTTTGGTTAATGTTGATTGACATCGATCGATATGGATGGACATCGGAAGAAAGAAGTGGAACAGAAACGTAAAGCAGGGCTCATGTCGATTGTCGTTTTCGTGCCCAGACTGATAACGTTGACTGATAAGGTTGGGGGGGGGGTATAATTTATTTATATTATCGGTGGCATGTCGTACGTAAATTTAAAGTAGCTCTTGAACTATTTTCGGGCAAAAGTTGTTTCGGGAAAAAGCAGCGTCAATGGTATGTGATGAAAAGAATATCGGTAGCAAGAAAGGCTGACAAGATTCCGAATCGGTTAACATCCGCGCGGAGCAAGCCAGGGGGCAAGGGGGGCATGGGGGTGGGGTGGGGTGGGGGGAGGTGCCGTTCCCAACTACAAGACGTTCATCACTGCGCTCCCAAGATCTTGGGCACATGTAATTAAGTACTGTGCTGCACTCAAGTACCCAAAGGGATGCTGGCAATGAATCCCAGTACACATCCAATCAAATTAAGTTGCCCTCCTCCTGGTCTCCATTCCCGGGGAGTAGGGGAGGAGACACCCGGCCCCTGCACTGATGAGATGTCAATCATACACCAATGCACAGACATCCAGATTCGAACATCGAGCGCGGGGTGATTGATGATAGTGGGGTATCTGGTAGGCAATTAGAAAGATTTATTCCTTTGACTTGATGAAAAATTGAGCTCATTTAGAATTCGAAGATAGCGTATATATGCAGAATAGAACAAAAAGGAGAGGGTGGGGGTGGTGTATGTGAACGAAACTTTATTCATGATCATATTACAGTAATACTGTTGAACAAGGAAATGCATGACGACGTTGACCCACCTCGGCTTGACATAGATGAACCAAGTCGATAGGTACCATTAGCTCTTTGCATCAAGTGTGCTCTTCTGCTGCAGGGTTATATCGAATTATCTGCATGCTTAAATTAAAATATAGTTGAGCTGCATACCGACGGTTGAATATTTGTGCGGGAACCGCGGACTTGTAAATACAAGTGGGGCTGGCTGCGGAATGAAGTATTTAAGCATAGGCGCAGTATTTTGATTGGCGCCCATCCATCGACAGATTTATAGATCTGCGTTCACCAATAAAAATCTTTAACAGATTATGGACAAATCAAATGTGATAAACATCCTGCCTGAAGGCTATGAAGAAGTCAAATTCCCGTGAGTCATGAGTGATATTGTAGTACTTTTTCTATACACGTACGCGTAGGGACTTGAACGTGGTTGCCGATTAGAGTGGTTGAGAACCTCATACAAATATCTGAGGTGCAAAAATTAGTGATATCAGTGTCATTGATCATGAGGGAATACCTCAAACGCTCTCATTACCTAGCGATTGACTTTAACAATCTTTCATCAAAAGAAAGTATGAATTGAAGGTGATATTTATGCTATATATTCTTAGGATTGAGTCTCACAAGATTCCGAAGAAATGACCTCGAGCCTGTGATGTCGAACACTGACGCCCTTCTTTTCTAGCCACATTATAATGTTAGCAATGGACATAATAGATGGCTAGGTAAGATTTAAAATTTTCAGTATAACTTTTTTCCAATATATGCCTTTTTCTGTCCGCCCAAGTTGGAATTTTTTCTCGTCACACACCGAAAAGTCGCAATTCTGGATGGGCAGCAACACGTGTGAGAAAAATATAATTTCTGTCCATTTTCGAGAGCTACCCTGCCAACCAAACATGTCACTGGCATATAAGGCATCCCTTGCGGATGCAGTGATTTATAATATGGAGGGGCAATAACCCAAATTGCTCAATGACGATTATGTGCATGATTTATGGCTGGGTTGATGTACTAGGTATCTAATCGAATCACTTTGACCTGTTTATTAAGGGTGAGCCCTTCATTTGGAGTTTGGTGTGGCCAAGCGGGCCCTGGAACGCTCAGATTGGAATGCCACTGCACCTGCTACCTTGAGATATCTTCCGATGGCAGAAAATAATCTGTACATCATGCCATGCTAATTGAAATGAATAACTAGCGCGCAATCCGATTTTCCAGTTTTTCAATAACAGCTTTGGCGGTTTCCGACCCATTGCCATTATTCGATTCGCTTAGAGTATCAAGAGTACCTTTAGAATTCAGTGGTCTCGTGGAGTTGTCATTGTAGTAGGCGTGATAAAAAAGAAAAGGCGATAAAATTAGAGACATTTCGTGCATGCATTTGTGCAAGATGAGAACGGTAGGTACTGGAATTTCTGCATCTTCCCGGCCAATATGTCCTACACTATGAGAACATCAAAAGTTCGCCCGCGTGGTATTCTGCAATGCATGCAGCGTGAATGATCTTGTTCGTAGGTAATAATGCCAAGTTTTTCGAAAAAACATTATCTCATGGAGTGGAAACATCTCTTCCCTTTTCTCGGCTCCAATACATATCCACTACCACCCCACCCAATACAGCTCAACTGGCCACTTTTAATGGAAGAGTGCGTCAACGCAGCTCATAACACTTGACATGATTCGACCAGGTGCCCTGTTATCTCGCCCAGTGGCAGTGGCAAAGGTCGCAGGAAGCTGCTCGCGGCAGGTGGACGGAGGTGAGGCATCCGACGAGATGGTTTGAATTGGGTCTTGACGGTGAAGTCATGGATGCAGAGCTGGCTGCTGCTGGCAGTTGCGGGCCGGGCGGAAATGTGGAGACGGCGCCCTGCCGGGAGAATCATGGAGGATGGGATGCCTGAAGTCGTGTGTCGACGAGAGGCGAAGACCGGGAGGGGGAGGAAGGGCCCAGGACGAGGAGGAGGAGGAGGGGAGGGAGACGAGCGCCGTGCTCGGTGGCTGCCATCCTGTTGGCGCGGATAGCCGAGCCAAGCGCCCGTCGTACAAAGCTTGTCTGGACGACTACTCAATGTGGCCCCCGCCAAGCCCGCACGAAGTACCACAATGGGCGAGATCGTACCTGTCTCGCTTCTCGCTCCCATGGGCTGGTCACTTTCGCGAGGGTGATGGATTCGACACATCTCAAGCCTAGCCTCGATCACCAGCTTCACCACCATCATCATTCGCATCATCACCACCATCCATCCACACGCCCAGTCCTCGCGGGCTTCAGAGGCACACCATGTACGGCCAGATGTTTGAGATGCAGCTATACCGCACCATACCAGGCCTCGCGGGAGCGCCTTTGCCCCATTTCAAATTGCACTCATTCGAACCATTTGCCCTTCGGCTCTCTACGTACTCGTCTATGGCAACATTAACTCGGAAAATGGAGGCATTGGTTGCTACGCAAAATATCCGAGTTATTCATGCCTGACCCGAGTACACTATGGCAAGGCTACACCCCTCCATTCGAGAAATTATCCAACCGCTACTAGACACCATCCCAGTGGTCCGAGATCAAATATCATTCCTCCGGTTACCCAGCAATGCAAGTGAATCACGACATTGCAACGCCCAGAGAAAGTCAGAATAACGGGTTGAGTAAATGTCCTTGTTCAATAGAATTTCTCAGTTATCTAATTGTGCTTCTAGATTATAATCAGACCTTTTCGGACTTGGTTGAAGGTGCTGGAAGCCTCTGCCTCTTGCTGAGATCGTGAGGACTACACGTGCCTGTCCGTTTCAGGCAATTTTCGACCTAGGTGATCATATTTCGCTGCAATCGAAGCGGGGTTTGCCTTTCGTCTTGATATGAGCCCTGTGGAACATGCTCCATGTCCTGTTGGGGTAGCAATGCGGCTTAAATGCCACTGGTGGCCAAAGATCAATCATCCCACACTTTGGAGTCCAATTTTCAGCAAAGCAGCGTCGAGCTTTGAGAGACGTAACACTGAGACTCCTTCACCTCGGGACATCCACAGAAACAGGCTCGAATTTTCATCAGCCTGACACAGTGAGCATAGCGAGACGACATATTATCCTTTGTTGGAGCTTCTAGCCGTGTATCCAGATATCGGAATATGATGTGATGACGAGAAATGACTGGAAAATGCTCAAGTTGTGTATGTCCTTAAGCCTTATTTGAACTAGTTTCACATGGATTTGCAATTGTGCTGATTGTAGTCAGGGCACACACTTTGCCAGTTGATGCATCACCTGTGGAGATGTGAAATTATCGACAGTAAATGCAGAGTTTGACGACACAATGTCTCACACACTTAAGGACAAATCGGCGCCAAAGTGAGAAGGATATTCCAGCGTCCTACATGTCGTGCCGTTTATCGCAGAATTGGGCTGTTTCTCCTCATCGGTTGCTCAAAGAGCAGGGTGCATTTGTCGACATCATGCAAAGGAGATCCATAATGGTTATGGGGTGCCGGGGCAAGGCACACCCGTGATGTGATCAATTCCATCCACCCTCATAATTGCTCTGCATGCACACCGCGTCGACCAGGGGTGGCCGGTCAAAAAAAAAAAGGGTTGCAGCCCGGCCGATTATTATTGAAGGCGCACAGAAGTCCACGATGCGAGAGCAGTGTCGATTTAAACAGCGATCGCTAGGAGCAAAAAAAAATGATAAATGTCGCGGGCGAGAATTTTAAGAGAACCAGCGCGACCACTATTCACGTCTGGTGATCCAATTCCGCCCGTGCGCTCAACCACCATCGACCAGACTGCGTATACCTGCTAGTCCACCAACATTTCCAAAAGACCGGTCCAGAGAAAACCACAGTTCACAGGGGTCAGTGGCACCAGGCAGCTATCCCCGGTTCCAAACTCGCAGTGACGAGCGATGCCTCGCGGTTACCAACTTCCGTTTGATCTCCGGTCCATTCAATTTTCGCGCCTGCGTGTGGCAAAACTAACTGATGGGTCATCTGTAGAGAAACTTCGGGCGGAATTCCATCTGTCAAACTCGAAAACTTACGGACCATTCCACCACCACCATGCAACGGGCAGGGAAGGAGGTGTGATAGTAATAGGTGAATTAATACCTTTTCTGCTTTTATCTTTTGACACATCGGTCCTCCTCCTCATGACTGTCTCGTAGTCTTGCTAACATGGAGCAATGAGAGCGTAAGAAGTTCGAGCGGCGAAAATTATTTACTCGATGATCACATTGATCCCCTTCTACTGCCTAGAGAAAATGCGCATTTCTACCATCCTCTACCCACCATTAAAAGCCCTGTCGCCGGGTTCAACCCAGGGTATGAGCACGCAACGGCTAACCATATCACCTACACCCATCACCACAACAGTGAAACCGAGATTCTACGACCATACATGTCCCACAGCACAAGAAACTCACCACCGGCATATCCACAAGATGGATATGACCGGCCATATCACAGTGCTCTGTCTGCCGGGTCGCATCCCGTTCCCCTTGAGCCCGCTTTGCACATGTTCGATTCGACTGCTACTTTCCACAGTGATGCGGTTGCCAGTGGACACAATGCGTATGTGTCGGAGTATGCGTCCACCAGCAATGTCGGTAGCAATCACGAGTATTCGCCGACAATTCACCACGATCACTGGTACCGCGGCCATCAAACAACGCCCGACAGCTATCGACATGCCCGGTACGACCTTAATGGCCACCAGCACGCTCCAATTGATGCATTACCAAGCATCTATCTTGACAGCGACATGCGCCCACCATTCATTGAGGCATACCGCGGGCTCGATGAATCCATCAGCCCCATCACAGAAAAGCCAAGGGGGGCTCTGCTGCCCCACCATGGCTCGGGCTCCTCGTTCGCCAGCAGTGCGATCAATCAGGCGAACGATCCTGCACGCATAAATCATGGGTACATGGCACCTGCTGACATAAGTCCGCATCTCTATGCTCCAGACAACATGCATCAGCATCAACCTGCTCTGGAGCCATCAGCTGTCGATCCGGCGTTGTCGCTTCTGCCACCTTCCAGCGAAAGCAAAGCGAAAAAGACCTCGAAGGCAAAACCGGTCCGCCGAAAGTCGAGTCGAAGAGATCCCATTGCTATAGAAAGACCGCGTGCACACCTGCGTTCTAATAGCTGCCAGGAGAGCGTGCGAGTGGAATTTGAAGCTGCTCGCGAACTTGGTGGCGTACCTGGGTGTTTCGTCCTCACACCCACGGCTGTAATGGGGTCCTCTGAAGATCAGGTTGCCTACAACGGACCCATACCGATTCCTCGGCGTGTTCCGAAAGAAAAACCTCGCAGGAAGCAGATGTCCGAGGAAGAAAGGGCTGCAGTCAAGCAGAATCGTATAAATGGGGTGTGTTTTAGATGTAAAGCGTTCAAAGAGAAGGTATAGGCCGTCACAAACTTCTTTATTGTGAAAAAATGGAAACTAACCGCTTTTCTAGTGCCGCGGAGGATTCCCATGTGAACGATGTTCTTCGATTCCGCTATGGAGGCCAATTTGCATCTCCATGCAGTTTATCGATAAGAGGGTTTTCTCTCGAGGTGTGTATGCGCTCATTTGATGAATGGTCTTGATATCACTAAATATACCAACATGTTCTTAAAGGCCTTTACCGGTCTCGAGCCTCAGCACAACTCGTAAATGTCAAGGCTTGGCTCAGCATACCTCCCAGGTCTACGCTGGTTTCAAATGGACTCCAGCCGGTTCTGAGTATCTGGGTAAAGGAGTATACGCCAGTAGATGGGGCGATGTTGGATCACATTCTGTGGAGAGGCGCCGAGAAATCAACCTTTAATCGGTTCCCATCCACAGCCTTTGGGATAAAGGACGAAGCCTCACTAATCCCAGATCTGGATCGCTACATTGACGAGCACATCCCGCTCTTGCTGGAGCAGCTTGACGAAAAGTTGGACCGAGTGTATGTCGATACGCTAAATACGGCATACATGTACCTAAAGAATCGCATGCAAGGGGTACGTCCATTCTAGCCCGATTAGTCAAGTGGCATTTCTAACGTCGAGTCTCTTAACTAGGATGCACTTCTGCAATGTGCATTGCGAATCTGGGCAGCCCAAGTGTTTTTCTTCAAAAAGCCTTGGAGGTTTGCGCACAGGTGCAGCGATGATTTGGGAATGGGTGTGATCAGCTCGGAGGATTCCCCGCTGCTGGCGGGAATACGGCCTCTCCCACGCCTGCTAAACCAGGCCCTTGACAGCCTTATGGAAAAGCGGGCGGCGGACTTCGAGCAAATGTTCCTCTCCGAACTTCAGGCCAGGATGTACCGAAGGCAACCGAATGAGTGGTTCGGGATTTATCTTGCGGTCTTTGTCTTTCTTAGTGGGATGGAGAAAGACACCTGGAATTTGGAGACCTGGAACATTGAGGTGGTAAGCCAGAGGAACCACCCAGTAAGGATTCATTCACCCAAATACAATCTGCACAGAAGGCTAACCAACTTTAGCACTCACATCTTCTTGCGTGGCCCTTGCAAGACTCGCCGGCAACTCTGGCCGAGAAGAATCGGCACCTTGTCGATACTCTCGTTGCCTATTTCCGGTCTGTTTGCAAAGGACAGGTACCGTTCAGGCTCGACTGGGAAAAGAGCGAGTACCAAGCGATGGCTGGAAATGATCGAACAGCCATCGACTATATGACCTCAATTGGGGTTGAGATCAAGCGTCGGTCAGGTAGGCTAGATTCCAATCTAAGCATCTTGATATCATCTCGGGAGCCTTTTTGCTGACAATTGTTAATAATGCAGACTCGTTTCTGAAGGTGAGGTCGGAATCGAAATATGACCGCGCAAACCCGGAGTCACTGGACATGACGTTTAGCTGTAAGCTCATGTACCAGGTTGACGATTAAGCGCCAATTGGCCAGGGTCGTTCTCCTTTCTCTTTCTTTTTCTTTCGGTTTTGCATTTTTGGCAGCCAGCCTTTCACCATGGGCTGGCTCTATAGGTTCTATATCTAGATTCTTTCTTTGTTTTTACCCTTTTTCCCCGTTGTTTATATAAGTAGCTATATATAGGATGGAGAAAGGTCGTTTCCTTTCCTTTTTTTCGGGGGGGGATATATTTGATCGGGGATCTGTCGGTGTTTCGTGGTGGGTGCGTGTTTTTGTGAAAGGGGGGGGGGGGCTTCCTTTGGGGACATTTGTCGTTTACTTTTCTTCTCTTTTTCTTTTTGAAGCCCTCTCACCCACACGTACGTTATCAAGTACTCTCTTCTCCCGCAACCTACCTTGAAAAGTATCGTGTCATACTTTATACTTATAACAACTGGTATCTAAAGTATAATTAGTATTCGAATTCGGTCAATTCACTCTTCTTCTTCTCGATTCCCTGCTACATTTAAGCTCTGCCTCGAGAAGGATAGATCGATTTAAAGCTGAGGAGGGACAGATGATATGATGGCCAATGCATTTTAGGTACCTACTACATGTCATGGCGAGATTTGTATACGCACTATTACATATAGCATAGATGTGCATGTGCTATAAAGCTTACCCACATCTTAATATCCACACATTAGGTAGGTATCTCATCGTGCCTCCCCCCATACCCTCTAAGTACCCACTTGATATAATATGATACGATCGGCCGGCTGCACATTTTTATTCTTATATTCTTATTCTTATTCTTGTTCTTCTCTTGACTAATTTTTGCATGGTGAATTGTGCGTACACACATGTAGATGGTTGTGAATCTTATTCACTACACAGGTAAGCCGGTAGATCTAGATAAGCTTGTAAGGAGTGGTAGAGGTTTAGTTAGAGGTTTGGGCATGGCGGTTGTAGTTGGAGGTGGAATTGGGAATGATTTAGGGTATTGGTTTGGGATTTGGGTTTAGCGATCGATGCATATGTTCATGGCCATGGTAGGGCGTTTACAAATATAAAGAAATCTAGGTACAGTAAGTAGGTTTGTGAAGGTCACTCACTAATACCGATGGGGAAGTGGAAGGGGTTTCGCCAGGGTAATGAATCGGGTATAGCTGTAAGTGGTAATTACATAACGTGGTTTTAGAGTTTCAAAGTTAATTACTTGCGATGCGGGGATGTGATGGGGGATGTTTGATTACTTAATTGGGTAGGGGAGCACTTCTATAATGGGCACGAGACTATTATAATGGTCTGGCCGGACGCATGTTATAATTAGCTTCTGAAATGGGTAGTTTGAGTTTTGGCTATTTATTTGTAAAAAGTACCTAATTACCTAAAGAGGTAACTTGAGGTGCTTCTATTAATAGCTAGCATATGTAGCTATAGATTAATCTAATACACACTGGAGCAGGGGATCTCCCCAATGCCCTCCCCCCCCCCAAAAAAAAAAAAATAAATAAATAAAAAATAAATAAATAAAAAATAATAAAAAATAATAAAAAATAACAAATAAAGTGTAGGTAGGTCACTTTTTGGAAGATACATACCGTAAACGCTGGCGCAGAAGCATGCATGCTTATGACCTTCTGTGCTTTTTGATGTGGGCCGAAAAGGCACTAAAAAGCGTCAATTCACACCAAACCATACTTGCTTATATATGGAGCAAGACATGTTTGCTAATAGATACATGCTTATGCACCAGCGTTTACGGTATGTAAATCTATAGCGATGACAACCGAAGTAGGCAGTTGGAATCGTGTCTGGATTTGGAGTTCATCATGCTTTGATAGAGGTGTATTTCCGCACAGGATATAAGTAGGTACATTCTAGGTACGAGAACACACAGAATAGTAGATATTATGTATACGTACGATACATGAGTATCGCTCGCTGTTTCTTTGTAAATGATAATTATAATGTACATTGAATTACCTATAGCTATGAATGCTAGAAGGCAGTTGGAATCATGTTTGGCTTTCAAGTTCGTCATCGATCCGGATGAGGATGGAACTGCCGAGTTGATTGTGTGTTTCTTTGCAAAAAATTGTATGGTTTTATTGCAATTGTTTATTTCCATTTGCTATCAGGACTTGTCAAGCTTTCATATGGTATGTTAAACGATGATATAAATTAACTATGTTCAAGTTTGTATGTGTACGCGTATGGTATGATGCAGACAAACATGTAAAGTTGTGATTACAATAGTATGTGTACATGTGTATACAGAATCGATCCGGAAAGTGGGGCGTTTATATCCCAATGAGGAAGGGTGTGTGTATGTATCCTAGGAAAGCGAGGGGTTCGGTAGTCAGGATTGGAATCAGATGTTTTGCGCATGGTATGTGCATAGGTATGTTCAGCCTCAGTGCATGGTACCTGGGAGATCGAAGATGAGCATTTTGACAACTATTTTGACAGCTGCAGTTCAACATGTTTTTTTCTCGATTTTATAGATGTTTAGGAGTAATGTGTAAAAAAGTTAGATTTCATGGATTCTGTTCTGGGCTGGTGTCCCTGGAGTTCAAGTTGAACCGTATATGGTATCCATTTCATACGTATAGTGGGTGGATAATACATCAAAAAATTAAATGTTTGTAAATATTGAATCTATGGCACTTCTTCCGTATAAAGTTTCGTGACCAATTATCGGGCTGCGTTCATTATCATTGATACCCTTGATGCTAGAAGAAATGGATGCGTATACAAGGGCAGATGAATGGCATGTAATTGATTGAGAAAAGCAATTGTCCTATAGTTGTTCATCATGGTATTCAAGATTCAATTTTTTGTATTCAACCAACCAAGATAGTATGTCATGACGAATGCTGAGGGTGATAATTGCCGAAATAGGAAAGTGGTAAGAAAGTTGATCTGGATGTTTACTTCTGAATTCGATTCAACGGGTCATTGCCGACAATTGCCGCAGAACCATTCCACACAAACCAATATGGCCCAGCCAATACATCTGTTTCATTTTCTTGCTCAGCACGAATAATATACTCTAGTTAGCGACAGCAGTACAAACAAGGAAGACCCTCAATTATTGGCTAGAGTAGGGTGAATCTCAATTAGGTCTTGTCTACTGGGCCCTTTCCGTTGTTGCTACTTTCAAGTTCACGCATATGGCCTCCAATTCGATGTGTCGAACCATTCATGAATAGTTTCTAGCCATCCATGTTTCATGGAGCAATGGCATGTACGGCCTCTATAACAGATACTTGGTTATAGGCCTTATAGGTCTGTTGGATGACCATGCCGTCGGATTCTATACACAAGCTTCGCATATGATGTTCAATTACTAGTAGTGCAGGGGTTTCTGATTGGATCTTTTCGAGCAAAGCTTGTTTGGGTGAGCATATACCCAATGTGCAGAGTCCCTTATTTTATTTGTGTTGTTGTTGCTCTTGTTTGCATGCTAGGTCTACGTACCTTACGCTTGTAAAGCCCCCCCCTCCCACGAGCAACGCATAGTATGATTATTCTAGATCTACTTCACATGATGGGCAAATCCACTGCGTTGAGCCACTCTGGTGAAATTCCACCCGGATTTGGAATAGGAAAGAAAAAGGAGGAAAAGAAAATGTGATATCAACGTTAGCGAAAGGCAGTAAAGGGATATGGGGAATGGGTTTAAATAGTGGAGGGGGGGACCGCGACATTGAGCTCTGCACAGTGCATTCTTGAGACAAAAAGCTGCAATCATAACCCGCCCATATATACCGGCAAGATCCATCTCGCAACCCTTTCACCTTATCCGGCAGCAGACGAACTTCGATTCGGATTTATTCTTGTTAATTTAAGCAATCAATTGAGAGAAAAATTCATTCGAGGAAACGATATGACACGAGCAGAGGAGGATTATTTTCCAGTGCCATACAGCCACGAGGTGTTCCAAAGCTTGGGGGAATTGGAGGAATCTCTGGAGCGGTTGAAGCAAAGGAGTATAAAGCGAGAGATACTTGGAGAGATGAGGTAAGATCTATCATAAAATCTCGATCCTTTGCAATCTGCAATTGATCAAGAAAGTTCATGGATACTGAGTAGATTCATCAACTTTCCCCAGATGGAATTCATGAACTCGTTTGTCAATTATAACATCGCAATAGAACATGCATCTGATTATGAGACATACTTCTAGGAAATTATTCCATAAACACAACGTGGCCAGCGTCCTTGGCCTTAACCTCTTGCATAGACATTTCGATGTCAACGACGATGAAATGGTCGTCGAATACGGCAAAATTGCCACACCATGGCAAATTCCAAGGGAGGTCCTAGTTGGGGCACATGATGTTGATCGAAAATATAATATAGAATTACTTGGAGGAAATATTGTCCCTAGGTGCTGGAAGTTTGGAGAAGGGGGGGACTTATACCCAACGGAATTTGGGTTCAATCCCCCACGATTGGAGGATACCACGGGCCCAATTGTCGGGGAATACGACCAAATTAAATTCAAGCGTGGATTTATTGACGAGCTCGGCGCTTTTTTACAAAACAATGAACTCGAAAATGTTTTTGGGCTCACCGTTCTCGATAGAGTGCGTTTGAACGACGATATTGGGAAGTTTAGGGGTATCGAGAGAACAATAGGCAGAGTCAGCATTACAATTACCGTAGACCCTGCGGATACAACAATTATGGGCGAGGACGGAACCGGAATTTCAGAGAAAAATGATGCCTTGGAGACGGTTCTCAAAAGTGGAGGGATTGAAGCGGTCTGGACGTTTGGTTGCCATGAAGACCTGAGCAATTCGACTGTTTTGCCAAACGTAGCACGAATCTGCTGGGTTTGCCAGGGGTGCAAGAAGAAGGCCTAGAGCCCAAAGGATTTTATATGGCCTTATGAAAGTTGATGCGTCATAAAACATCACAAAATACGAATGACGGCCTTTTACAACTCCCTGCAGATAATATAAAACAAGAAAAACCCCAAAAACCAAAAAATAACCAACCCGCATACAAACAAAACATTCTTTTACTGGCAGATCACCCTCAATTCTTGAGATGCTTTGTTGATGTTCGGCAGCAGTGTTTTGCTTACCTTTCCTACTATATTTCCATTCAAGTTTCACGAATATCTCTTTTTTCCTAGTGTCTTCTTTTTTTACATCTCGGTCCGGCCACGGATTTATGTCATGGGTTCATTCATTGGGTTTCTCGGTTTTCTCGGTTTTCGTGTCTGAGGCATGAGTACGGAACTACTCGGAATCGGTTTTCCTTTCGCTATTTCAATCACCTTTCCGTTTTTCTCGGTTTTTCGGTTTTCACACTCACTTCCTCGTTTTTCTCGGTTTTTCGGTTTCCACACTCACTTTCTCGTTTTTCTTTTCGTTTCTTTATCTTTTGCACCCTGGGAGGTTCACGTTGGTGCTCTCGTTTCATCACGTGGCTTCCACATATTCACTTCAACCTTCCTGTCGTACTGGTACATTATATCAACCGCAGCTATAATCATAGGATCCGGATTGTATATGATTCACTTGCTCAAGTAGCGAGAAAGAGTCATCCACTTATCCTTAGTAGTCGTAGTAACGTACACGGCATATATAACTTCAATTATACATTTTTTTCAAAACCAAAACCCATATAAACAAACGATCTCATTGGCTTTCAGATGTGTGCATGTGAACTAATAGAAAACTACCGTGGACCTGAAACTCTTCACTAGTACTCAAGTCCTGCCTTAGCGCTTGTGAATAGCACGCACCCTTGGCCGTTGTCACATATTTGTCCTTCAAACACGGGTTTACATGTATTAGTTTGCCAGTAAAGTACGGGGGGGTGCACAAGAATCTCCAGGCATGATGACGTACGCCGAATATGAGATATAGCTAAACTCCGTAGGGCATTCACACTTTGTACTTTTCGTGTGGCATTCTCCCAAGATTGTGTAGATTCTTACCGGTAGACCAAAAGATCGATCTTGGTGTGGAGGTTTGCACCCTCACACTCACCAACAGATTGCCCCACAACAGTATATATCCAATGACTTATAGTGAATTTCCTTTTTCTTTGTATGAATAATATTGCATCCTGAACTCCAAATTCATGTGTTTACCAGCTGGCTGATTTACTATCCATCACTATCAATCGCCCAGTTCTGATGTAAAAGCTCACATGAGATATTCCGTTTAAAGTGATATGTTCTGTGAGGGCCTCTTTCCGAATGCTACTTGCGGATCATGCTAAGAAGCGGTAATAAATACTAGCATTTATAGCGGATATTTTTGGGTAAAAAAAAGAAATTAATCAGATCGATTTTGTGCAAGAGTTGGTCTGGACTTAAATGCCGAGCTGCACATTTCCCCAACCATGGCAAGGGGGGCCCAGGTCAATGAGCCCGGGACGTCCGGACTAGACTAGTACATTAAGATGCAGCGAGTAGTAGACCTGTGGCAATTGAATGTACATGAACATGTGCAAGCCTACGAAATGGAGAGAAAAAGGTAGTTCAAATGTTTTGTCGAGTCGGAAAACACTAGATATATATGTGTGTGTGTGTGTCCTGTTCTCTGCGTCTGACTTGGTTTGTTTCCCAATTACACTATTTTTGAGAATAACAATTGATGGTATGTAGTATGGATATCGAGGATCTACATTGTAGATTAACAAGCCGCAGAAACACTATATCGAGTGCAGATTTGAATGGCCCACTATAAGCTACCTACGTTCCCTGCTTTGGCTACTCTAGGATGCACTAGTACATCTAGACTTCCACTATCATACGTATCCAGACCAAGATACGTTATTGAGTCTGTATATTCTCTCAAGTCTATTTTGTATTAAGGCCTCACTTTACGATTTTGCAGTCGATATCGATGTATGGCTTTTTGCTATCTCTCTTAAACCTAATGGATATATAGCGCCTTGACTAATACTCAAGTTTTTTTGTTGTCATGGGTAAGATTTCATAACATTCCCATCTTGTGGTAGGGCATGTGGGGGCGATCTACATGTAGGAAACTCAGCATGAAAAGAAACAAAACAAATTATATGAGGGCGTAGATGTGTCGCAATAAATATGAATAGAATAAACACGAGTACTGCACGACATCTGAGACAAATTAGGGTTCTTGGGTACGATATCCTTACGACAACAGCCATGGTCATACCGCATGCATACTCAGATCCACAAATCAATCTGTCTATCAAGTGTCTGACACCGGGAATGTTCATTGGAAGAACCAATCCTAGATGAAGAGGTGCCCTAAATCATCTTCCCTGGCCGGCTTGTAAAATGATATCAGATCAGAAGCAAAAAACAAATACCAAAATGAGAGCTGATAATAAAAAAAAGCAAATTGGTGGCCATGGTAAAGAGATTCTCAAGGCCTAAAGAAGATCATCCGCGTTAACGTTATTGCAATTGCGTGGAGCTGTAGGGCAATATATGAGCTGGGCCCCATGCAGATTTTGGTTTAGTTGCTAACGGCCCTACTGTACTCGGGGACCGGTAGGCAAAAGTGAGGTGGTGTGCAGGGATATGGGAGCGTTAACGATGGTTGCTATGATTTTGGGACAAAAGTGATGAGAAAACTTTGGTGCGGTTTACATACAAAAATGGCACTTCACTTTTTGTCTCCACCAAAATTTGCTCTTATATTGCCTTTAACTCAACACCACAGCCTTAAATCTATTTGAGGTGGTGAAGTGAAGTTCATAGCTCTTCTCCTCACTTACCCTTACACCCAAGTACGGCCGGAAGTCCAATCTCATGTAGGCCACATCTGGGACAACCTTTTCCCTTACTTATTTATACATTCCCATAGTTAAACCATAAGCAAGCTGGAAGGAGTGATGATCTAGCAAGTTACATCCGTTGGACAAAGTCTGCTAGACACGGTAAAATGAATGCAGAATAAGGTCCGAGGAAGAGAGTGAAAGGAAAATAGAGTGATAAACTACATAGATATCACGGCATTCTGACCTCGTACAAGCACCAAGCTCCTTTGTGATTTGTATGGAGCCACCATATACAAATTCCGGTGTTACCTGACCTCGTACAAGATTTCAAATCCCGGGGGGGATTTCAACGGAGGGAAAACTTGACCGGTTTATCGCCTCATACGGCAGAACGTCCTATTCGTTTCAATCTCCCAACACTATCTACTCTAGTTTTGTATGTTTTGTGAAAATGTAGGTACTTTAGCAGAGCGACGAAAAAAGAAATTATTGATGTGAATTTAATAAAAAAAAGTAAATACTAGCTTACTACTACCTAGACCCACAAGTAAAACAAGGGGAATTCGACGGAGAACGTGGGGCCCCCATTTTCTGATTGCTACTCTAATAAGGTTTGGAACCTTACAGGCAAGGGTTCCTGCACATGCTGCTGCTGGAGGATGTCATACCTGTATGTACATACATTCTGCTTTGTTTTTCGGGAATGAACTAGCTGGGTGCTGTTTGTTCCCATCTCCCAAATATTGCCTCTCTTCGTAGAAGAAGATACATTCGGTTTGTGGAATTCGAACAGTGGCACATATTGATGGGATGGTATCAGTATATATGATGTGAGATGGTATATATACTCTAGGGGATATCGATTCAATGACCTCCGCGGCCGTTCAAGCCATCAAATCAGGAATATTCCTAATAACTGGCTCTGGCCAACTTTCTTGTTTTTAAAAATTACCAAGCTTACCCGCTCGCTACATGAGTATACGTATTTTTCAATCTTTTCGCCTTATAAACCTAGCTATAGGCAGCCAGTCGGGTTGGTGATGTACATGTGTCTAAATACATAAGTGCGACTCGAGCTCTTTCATCCCATAGGTCAGTGATTATAATTACCTTGGGAGCGAGTCAGCTCCCGGCGTAAACCTGTGGGGCTTAGGTTATGCTATGTGTCTCAGAGAAAACTCCGATACTAAAAAACATATATAGCTATGTAGGTAATTATAAGTAAGAAGGCCAAACAAAGCCCCCGAATTTCAAAATTGGAAAAAAGAAGCCAGAGGAGGATCCGGATCCGGACTTTATCCTTAAAGTAAGCTTGTGAGATATCGGTTTCTGTATGCGGATACATGGTATAGCCGTGGTATAGCTATAAGTCCCATGACAAAAGTGAACGCCCGACAGGGTTTTTACATACGTATACAAACACCTCACTTTTGGAAAAAAATCAGCAAAAAATCGAGTTTAAGTTCATAATTACACTCCTTCTTTAATTATGCCAAATTTAAGAGAATATCATGAAGTAAGGTAAACCCTTAAGGTGTGCTATGATAGTGTACGTACATGCATGTCGTTGAAATCGGTTTCCTGCGATTGCCTGCATGTCGTTAGCTATAGTTTTTTAATATCTTCTGTTATTTTCAACCGCAGCAGCTTATAATTACATACCTATAGCTAGATAATTATAAACATTATCTATCTCTCGTACTTACCTACTTACCTATGTACCACTACATTAGCTCTATCTACAGCAATATTAATATCAATATCAATGTCCATCATCAGATCATTATTACGCAATATCTACCTATGTATATATCCAACCATCCTACCATCCAACGAAAAACATTTAACTAGGAGTATCCGTATCCTAGGTAGAGTTACCTACTCGAGCATATATACCTATGTAATATATATGGATCTCCGGCCGGCTACAACAACGTTAACCCTCTCCAAATAATCGTACATACATGCATACCTACCTACTTCACGCATTCATCCTACATAAAACACGTGAGTATACATACCTAGGTAGGTACTGCCCAAACTGCCCAATGCCCACGCCTGTCGCATTTCATTCAGCTAATTATGACTACTAACTACCATGTATGGAATTCATATCATATCATAACGTTTTATGATTATCTTGCACGGAAAACTGCAGGGGATCTCGAAATTGAAACTTTTAACTTGACTAGCGAATAAAAGTATCATGAATTTCTCAAATCCGGCCAAGCACCTAAGTAGACCTGCACCATACCTAAGCTTAATAAATAAATATTAACGCAGACAAATATGTTAATTCGGAATAAAATAATGATAACACAAATTGGGGTCATTCCATTAATTAATATTTGACATTTCTTCTATTTATTAATTCATTCATTCATGTGATAGTTTTATAACGTTACAATTGGCCTAACCAGATCCAGAAAACCAATTCACCACTCCAGTATATATCTAGTCTAGTTCCAGTATCCCGTTAAATAATACCACATCCGGACGGAATTTGCCCTGAGATATGGTTCTCCGGGTGAGCCATGTGCAGGAATTAAGAATTAACAAACACCCACTCCCAGTTTCTAGCACCTCATTTCATTTAGAGTAGATTTTGCCTCAGAGGTCGGCGGTGTTGTTTTCAGCAAAAGCAAAGCAAAAGTAACACGTTCCAAATTCTTGCCCTCAGTAGCTACGTAGCTACTTGGTTATAGTGATCATGATCATGATCATGATCATGATATAAGCTTATAATTAATATATATATATATATATATATCTCCAAAAAGCCCGGAGGCACGCCGGCACTGGTAAATAATTATAACCCATCTATGAAACCTTCCAATCGGATTCGGGCTTCTGTAAATCCAACAAACGTTACCCCCGTCGACGTCGACGTCCATAATATACTCTGTGCCAAAACCCTCATTCAATCGAATTCGAATGATTCGAATTCCCATCCACGGATATCGATCCATACGAGAAGGCACAGCCCTTCATCCACCCCAAAGACATCGCAGGCGAAGAAGCCCCATCCCCATCCCTACCCCTCTTCTCGGCCGTGCTTCGGCGTGGAATCAGCCTACTATCCTCCTCGCCTATCGCTAAACTGTCGTCGAAGCTAAAAGCCAGAGCAGTGTCTCCGGCGGCCTCGTCGTCGGCTTCGCCAACTATTCTGCTAACCCGGTTATGCTGTTCCTCCGTTGAGGCATCTCGTGATGGGGGTGGCGGTGAAGCACTACTCGCAGCCGAGGCTCCAGGTGTATATCCCGCGGGAAGGGATACCATCCAAACCGGGATAGCAGCGAGGAGATAGAATCCCTACCCAACATTAGCACGCCCCGCCCCATTATCAGCACTTCAAGTATAGAAATGGGGATCGAGGGGAATCTGAAATAGTTCCCTGGGAAAAGAAGGATATCCAACTCACCGAGCACACAAAAAACGGCATTCCAATTGCCCAACTCCCCCCCATCCCAATCCCCCTAGCGAACGCAACGGATAGTAGCGAGTGCCCCACCAACGTTCCCATCGACTCGAAAAGCGAGATGAGCGAGTACATCCTCGCGATAAGGCTTTGGTCGTCTATGAGTGCAGTCACAAGGGCTTGCATTGCCGCGCCAAAACCGAATCCCAAGCACAGTAACATGAGTGCTTGTAAGTTAACCGAGACATCGTCAGCTGATTGAAATGACGAAAAGGGTAATATAATCCTTGTATCATCATCACTTACATGGGATAAAAAATCCGATGGTTGGTGATAAGGCGATGAGGAGTGCGCCGGTGCAAAGGAGGACAATGCTGGTTTTGGCAACATAGAGGTTGACGATAGTTGGATGGATGGAACGGATAGTTGTAAGATATTTTGTGATAAATGGCAAGATGGCCATAAAGAGAAGGATTGTGGTGATGGATTTCAGGGAAAATAGATACCCGGCCTGAATTTAATACGGTATTATTATTGTTTGTCCTTGCCATGATCCGCAGGACAATTCGCGGGCTGAGGATTGTGGTGAGTCTTCATACCTGTGCGATTGTCCAGTGATACCGAACAGAAACATACTGAAGTAAGATGCCTAGAAATTGCCTCCCAAGCGAGGTAACGAAGAAGGCAACCATTGCCAATGACAAACGAGACTCATTTCCAGTCAAATCCTGGCGCAAATCCGGCCTGTCGTTGGACCTACGTAAGGGACCAAAGAACATCCTTGTAACTCGAGTGAACTCTGCATGCATGGCAGCTGCCCACGTTGGCATGCCTGGTTCCACATCTGAGGGTTCGCTTTGTGCGCAGGACTCGCAGAGCTTATTTCTCCCAGACTTGCTACTACTGCCAGGTGAATTAGCCTGGCTAGGTGAATGGCTTTCGTCAGCTTTTGATCTTGTTTTGGACGTTGAAGACGATTGAGGATTGATTCCATCGATATTATTGCCCGTTAGCGAAATCCCAACCGGACGAATGACGGATGTGAGCTTTGCATGGGTAGAATTTATTTCGTCCAATCTTGTATGTGGACCAGGGGAGGATGATTTGCATGATGCAACAGTATTGGAAGGGTTTCTCTGTGCCGATTCCGTGGAAAATCCCCGGAGTAATAATCCCACCACCAAAAGAAACACAAGGAGTGCAACGGCGCACGGAAGGTAAATACCTCCAAATTCCAACAGTAAAGACCCGATTGCTGGTGATACTATTTGGGTGATTTGAACAACTGTTTGGATATCATAGAATGCCTTGGAACTTCATCTGAAAGTAAGTGAACAGTCGGGGAAATATGGCCGACTGGGCATTGTTGTGAAAGAAAGTTAGATGTCGAAGGGCTATATATACATTGTCTTTTCTGAGGTAGATTCGGCTATTACACCATGCAACATAGCTGTCCATACATGCGGACCTCCACCAAAGGCGTAGAAAATGGCACACCCTAAGATAGCACGAGGAGGCAAGCCTGGAATGGTACCTTTTGATCAAAGATTAGTGTTGAGGTCTAGAAATACGGGGTGCTATATTGGGCTATGGCGGGAGGGTGTTTAGGGAATGACACCACCATATCATATGATGATAGAAAACAGAACGGTAAGTGGAGATTTTGTAATGAAACAGGGACAAACAGATTAACATTATCCAACTGTAGTATAGTGTCGTGCCCAAGACGTTTAGGACCATTACGACTTTCTTGGTCCGTATAAAAGCAAGGACTCCAAGCGGAATTGTCACTAGTAGCTCTGTCTTCCAAAGTTCTTATATTAGCCAGTGTTGATACCGGTAAAGGGACATCCTCTGCTAGTTGTTTACTATCCTCCCACTCATGTGTCCACTTGGACCAGCAATTCTGTAGGATCCGAAGACAAACAGGTGTAATATTCACCAGTGAATGCGCTCAAAAACCCAACAGCCCCAATTATAAGTGCCATCTCTTGTTGAATAGCTTTAGCATGACATCTTTCTGGATCTATTTTTGCAATCCCCTCAATATTGTGGCTAAGGGGTTGATAGTAGTTTTTGCACAACACATTCTGAATAGACTGAACAATTGGCGCAATGACAATGTTTGAAGCTAATCCAAAGAGGAAAACTAGAGCTTTGCATAGAAAGACATTTGAATGATGCTGTCTAGCCCTTCTTTCCTGGTCGGTATTGTGTGTCGTTACGAGCATGTCGAAGGCGTATGATGAGGCAGGATGGAAAATCAGTGAGGCTTAGTCCTTTGTCGGGGGCACGAGCCTATGTCTTGATTATTCGGTTGACAGCCAAAAATGAACGTATATGCGCCGAAAACGAAATAAAAGCCTGGATCTGTTTCCTAATCATGGAAAGATTTGAAGTGAAATGGCCTCTTGTGTTTTCCAAACCAGTGAGAGAATGTCCGTATGACCCTTTGACTGGAATCTAGATAATTGTAATTTGAAGATATAAATTGACCGGCCGTTGCTACCCCACGTCGTAATCGCCATTGTACCCCCGCAGTACACAAGAAACCCCCCCACCCCCGGCGAAAATCCTAGCCTATCCGAGATTTCTCGAGTTACACATACCTTAAATATTGCTTGTTCGATGATTTTAGACTGATTCTGATTGAGATTTTTGGGGGTGTGATATTGTAAATACACACATATTGAGAAGTGTGCTAATATTCATATGTTAGCATAAACATAATCAGGCCTCCATTTACAACGGTGAATGGTCAAATCAATTGGCAATCTCTCGAATGCGCGCGCACATACCTATTTTTCTTCCGGAATTGGAATACGGCGGTTCGTAATATTTCTTGCCCTATCCATATCGTCGAGGCTACTTATCCGTCAAAAGGTAAATCTGAAAAGAAAAAAAAAGCTACTACTCGAGTAGCATCAGCCTCAATGAGACCTTGATGTTCGATTAATGTGGTCAAAGTGTTCTTGCTGTTAGATAAGACCTCCCGCTTGTGTACGATTACAGGCTAGTCCTCGATCATCTCAATTGATAGCGCCCAATTAGCTTTGTCCCAGATTTGTGGCAGCGGGCCGCCGCGGCTTCGCTTGATCCTGGTCACGTTTGACATGCGATCGGCTGGGTTTGATTGGCTGGGGTAATCATGTCGAGGCTGGTTTAGGCTAGTCTCATGGGTTTAGGCCTTTCCCGTCTCAACTGAATTGATGTTCGCAACAACATCAGAGCAACTTTCCGACAAATTTCGACGTTCTTTTCGAATCCAGAACGTGTTCTGTGGACGAGGTGTCGTTTCTTATTCCATCAGCTGAGCGACATCTTCATCTAAATTGTCGATGCTTGTCTAGTCAAGATGCAATGTGACACTGGAGATGAGACTCGGACTCGACCAAATCGGGGCGACCGGCGACGCTTTCGGCACAGAGCAGATGTCACCACGGTAGGGTAACAGGTTTTTTGGAATTTTCCTGCTCCTAAAGTATCCCACATAACAAGAAAACCTAATCGGTGGGCGCAGAAGATGTGATTGCAATTCAATCGGACCAAGAATTGTTTTCTCGACGCGGCTTATCAAACGCATTCAAGTGGATTTAATGGTCGATCTGGCAATCAAGCGCCTGAGGTGAACCATTTCACGCGTCGACGAATACTAGCCGCGGAACGTATTACCGCCAGATAACAATTAGCCGTAGTCTGATATCGGTACTCGATGCATTGATCAGGATTGGTAACTAATCGCGTTACAAGCATTCTGGTAGGCGCATATCACAGCTCCAACGCATCTAATTCAGACTCACCACTTCCTGGATATTGGAAAGTAGCCTGGCTTGGAATGTGCTGCAGCGCGCATGCTCAAGTTGTGGCGGCAGCGGCGGCAGCACAAGACAAAGCGGAGACCAGCCGCAATGATTCAAATCGACTTTCTGCTAACTCGGTAGGGACTTGCAAGGTAGGTGCACTGCAATACATCGGTTGGCTTTCTGTGGCTACTATCCGGATGCGAGATGCCTACTCAGGTTTCCCTGAAGAAAATACTGTCAGCTCGGTCTATTCCTCTCCAGAACGTTGCTCATTGTAGCTTTGATCAACAGATTTACTTTTTTCAAGTGACAATATAAAAATAGTTTCATTCCCCACCCTCCCCCCCGCCTATATTACGGGGACGACTATATTGGGTTCTCGGCACTTTGCTGGAACTGAACAAATGTGCGAGTACTCTAGCAATGACAGGAATGTTATTCTGTATTGGCTCACCAGGTTGTTCTTGTCAAAGGTTGGGAAACACACTGCTTCAGTCTGAAACGATGCTCGAGATGTTGTGTAAGGGCGAAATCCGGAAATCGGTGGGCTCATTCGACTTCAATCAGTGGTCTCCTCTATGACAGAATATCTGTGTCCTGTCAGTTCAGAGCACGTGTAACGGCAGCAACATCATATGAAACTCCTAGGACATTGAGTGCATACTTTGGCCCTCAAGTAGGTTCGAGACTGGCAAATCCCTCCCCGCAGCCCTCCCGTCAATGGTGCACCATGGGGACTGTCGATGTGGAAGATGGTTCGAGACGCACGGCCGAGACATGACGTCGTTTTCAGCCCGCAAGCTCAGCTGTACGGGTGCCACGCACGAGAGCAAGCCTGGTGACGAGGTCTGCATATTGGAGTTTTCGCAACAGACAGACAGACTGTGGTGGCTTGGTTGGCCACTGGTAGCCAATGCGTCTCGAATCTGCAGAAGATCTCATGGCAGGCGGGCTCTAGTCTCGTGCCCGCGGCCACGCCCGGATCCGGGGCGGCCCATCATCGCTCGGGGCCTCCCTCTTCTGCAATTTTATTGTCTCGGGGACATGGTGTTTGAATGGGTTGTGGCTCCCTGTCGACGGCGGCGGGGATTGAGCCTCGGGATAGGAGGATGGGCGCTGGAGCTGTTCCTGCCGGAGCTGGGCTCAGCCGGGGACGAGAACAGGCCCAGCCATCAAGGATGCGGGGGGACGGAGGCTCTGGGGGCTTGGATGGGAGAATGCGCTGGGGATGATTGGCGTGCGTCGGCTCTGTGCCGAGGGCCTTCCTGGCCCGGGGCCCAAGTGGCCGCAAACGTGCTGCAGGGACACTTCCTAATCCGCCGGTCCCGTGGCCTTCCCAGTGCCCCCGCTCGCCAGGGCAGCCACGTCTCTCTGCTGCACGTCCCCCTCTCCCCGGAGGCCGCCCTCTTCGCGCCCTCCAGCTCCCCGGGCTCTGCCGGGCGTGGCACTCGAACCATCTCCATCCTCTTCACATCCGCCCCCTCCTGTTCGTCCACCCTCACCAGAAGCCACCATCTATGCTGTCGTCTTCCTTGCAGTGTCCCACGCCCTCCAGAGCAACGAATGGCCTGTGGCCATTGACGCGGGCCTGCTGGATCCCAGCACCTGGCGCCCCTCTCTGCCCTGCCCGACATCCTGCAGACAACATTGGTGCCCCCTCCAGCACAGCCCCCCTCGGGCTGGCCTGTGTTTCAACGCAACCGCGTCGATCTGCGCTGATGGCCCAGCTCTGGCTGTGACAAGTGGATTATTGACGAAGCTAGAGTGTGGAGCACCATGGAAGCCCGTCAACAGCTGGACCGCCTTCGACCTTCTGTCCAGAGTGATTGGCACACAGAAATGTTTTGGGTGGTGGACAGAAGTGCCGAAACCTGAAAGTTCTCGAATAGTTCTCGTTCACAAGCGGGGGGCTACCACGATCTCCAGTCTGCGTGCAGCCGAACATTATACCAATCATTACCGATGCTGAAGTGCAGGCAACATTGTCTGCCACTTGCCGAGCAACAGTTTCACGACCAAGTCCCTGCCCTCTCAGCGGGTCTATAATTGCTTACAGTTTTGAAAATGATCTGGCTTGCAGCAAAACGGTCTGGTGAGCTTATATTTCCCTACTCTTTATGCAGGCCATCAGGGGGAAATAGTTTCGCTTATCGAGTGGATCCTGTGCTCCAGAGCACGAGTTTCTCTATTTGTGATCAAGCGACTTTTTGCAAACAACTTTTTTTTAAAGGTTTTTCCTTTCGAGAAATCTAAAGCCACAGTTCTCTGAGTATACTTTTTCCTGAATTTCCAACATTATTTTCAGTTAGTATTCCCATATAAAATTTGAGAAAAAACCCCTCTGAGACAGGCTGCGATCACCCAGAGCACAGGATCACCCGATCACGAAATGATGGCTCTATCCAAAGTTTAAATTGTAAACTACAAGCCCTACCGTAGAACCGGGTCTATAAGCACATACACTTCGATAAGCACATACTGACCTACAAGCACATCATTCTGGTGGTCTGTTAACGTTTGTTACAAACCTTCCATACAAAATAATGGCCGTCGGCTCTGCAAAAACCACATAAGCACATGTGCTTATAGACCCGGTTCTACGTTATATTAATTGCCATGCTTCGAGGCGCCAGGATTACAGAAAACCAGTCTCCAGTCTCCAATATGCTGACTGGGCCAATTTATATTGGAATCTGTAAAGCACCGCTTTTTCAAAAAATAATCAATTCAGATACTCTTCAACTCAAAGCGGTAAGCATGATCAGAAGGCCCAGCACCATTACTCAGGCGGTATTTTTCGAGACAGGCATGCAACTGCTATATTTCAAATGAAAGAATCCGAAAACAATGGTTATTTCTGGCAGAAGATGTGAACAATGAAGAATTTTGTGAAATATCTAAATTGCACTGACTTGGAATTTAGCTACCTTGAATCCTCATTGGGCCATGGAATGGATTCAAAAAGGAACTCGGGAAGGGTGAGCAGGCCCAGGTGTATCCTATCCGAGCCACATGATTTTCGGATTTTCTACAAACAATCAGTGAATGGAAGAAAGAGATCACATCTTAAAGTGAGAGACTTGGCTAATCTCTAGTCGAGTGCTTAACATGCAGTTACGGCAAAAGAAATGAGGAACCGGACAGTGGCAGCCAATTAGAGGGATTGACATCAGTTTTCACCAAAAGGTCTATGGAGATCTCCAGCTTGCTTGGTTCCTGAACGGTTTTGCCACGACTATATCCTCCACACCACTTAGTTTGTTTTTCCCACCAACAGGAAGCATACCTTAATGCCGCCATATCTTTTGCGACAGGACTGGAATGAGAATGACGAGAACACCAGGCGGAGACTTGTCCTACATTCAAAAATCAATATTCGCAAACCCATGTGGTACCTATGGCGAAATGCAAGAAAAAGAACAAACCAACATCTAGGCAGTCAGACATGGATAAGGAGAATATCTTGCATGGACACTTATGCTTGAATTTTTACTGTTTTTGCTTTTCACTACATGGATAAGGAGAATATCTTGCATGGACACTTATGCTTGAATTTTTACTGTTTTTGCTTTTCACTATATACCCGAGCAAGCACTGTGCGAAACTTGACAACTGTTCGTGCTCCTATACCCACAACCCCCCCTAAAACTATAGCTTTTACAAAAGAATGAATTTCTACGTACTGTACCTACCTATACCCTAAAATTTTATCTTGCCTGTTTTCTCTCCAAGGCACGATTCTTTTTCTTGTCTTTATGCAAGAAGATATGCTTTAATTCCAATATGTTATTAGGCCTGGCCATGTTATAATTATTCATATGATCGACTAGTTAGCTGCAAGTCTTTCATTGGCAATATCTTAGTCGAGGTCACGTGAAATCCTTTATGAACGAACAATCACTTTATTAAAATGATGGCTATATATCTTGCTACATGCAATTGAAAGTTTTGATTTCTCTACAAGCTTATAATCAAGAGAAGTATAAGTGATTATGAATATATCCTGCAGTTGCAATTTTGACGTGTATTTGGATAACCCTAGTCTCGTGCCCGATAACCCATTATATTTTTTCATTCTATTTTGATTCCTTTCTGTGAATTTGACTTTGAATTCTATCTATCCCTCCCAATAACAACCTTGAATCTGCAATTGCTTTCAATTGCATACCATATCTTAGACGCAAGCAATCACTTGATTTTTTTTTTTTTTTTTTTTCTTCAAAGCCCCATGGGGTCTCTCAAAATAAAAAAAAATAAAAAAAAAATCGCAGAAATTCGAAAAAAAGTTCAAGTTCAAGATAGCTTTTTTTTATATAATAACTTTGGGTACTTAGCTGTAGGTTATAATTACTTAAACGTCAATTGGGTACTTAGGTAGGTAGGTAGGTAGGTATTTTGATAAGATAAGTAAGAGAGAAGAACAGAAAAAGAGATTCAACAAAATTCCCCCCCACCCATCCCCACTTCCCCACTTCCCCACCCCCCACCTTCCCCTCCACCCCCCACCCCTCACCACCCCCCTCAAATTCCAACTCTTTCCTCTAAAACAAAAAACACAAGAACCCCCCCCCCCCCTTCCACCACTAATCATGTACAAACCCCTCCCCTCCCCCCCCCGCTGACGCTTACCAATACGGCGGCCTCAACCCCGCAAAACTCGCAGCCTGGACTGCCGCTGCCGCCTCCGCCGGTGACGAGTAGTTTGACGATGACGAGCCGGAGTCGTCGGCGCGGCGTTGACCGGAGATCTAGATGTGAAAAAAAAAAAAAATAAGAAAACAAAAAAGAGAAGATAAAGGATGGGGGAAGGGAGAGAGGGGGTGAAGGAATGGGGAAGAGGGGTAGTGGGGTGGTGGGGTGGTATTCATTATATTTCCTGAGTGGGGAGCTCGAGTTTCGGTAGAATGGGATATCAGGAGTATATGTATAGTTAAGTACTAAGTATGTATCAACGCATACAAGACAAGAAACCTGAAGACACCACAAAACCGCAATATACGTATACGCAAACCCGCAGGAGCATGGGGGAAAACCAGGGGAATTTTATAGCAAAAAGGGACGAAATTGGGTCAAAAACAGAAAAAAAACAGAAAAAAAAAGTATATCATCTCCTTACCTCCAACTGCACGAACCGATGCACATGCACCAACCAATCCACATAACTCTTCTCCTCATTATTCCTATCCTCCATCAACATGCCCGCAAACTCATACTCCGCGCCATCAAGCCCCTGCCGCGCAAGCTGCAAGCCCCCAAGCCTCCTCCCGCCCCTGCCCTCCCCAATCCACTGCACAAGATTGCGCACCTGCACATTCAAATGCGTGTCCACTATGGGGAGGTTATCCAAGTAGGGATCCAGCGCGCTCAGCCCGCCCTTATCCACCACCTCCTCGCCAAACAGGTCCGCAAGGAGGTTCGGGGAGACGTGGGCGTGGATCCAGAGGATGCAGGTTTGCGAGTTGTCGATGAGGTAGACGCCGCCTTCGTCGATGCGGGAGAAGGACGCGCGGATGCTGGGCGGGATGGAGAGCACCGAGGGGTTCTCGGCTTCCGGGAAGCCGTGGTGCTCAGAGAGGTTGTGGATGGGGAGGATGAGTGGGTAGAGGTATTTGCTGAGGTCGGCGAAGGGCATTGATTTCAGTAGGCGCATGGAGTGCGTTCGCATGTCACTTGACACTGAGCCGCCTGTTGCATTGATATAAAGTTAGATATAAAAAAACCCAAAGTAATTCAGGACGGAAATATAGATTGGATAAAAACCAGACCTCTTATGGCGCGGCACTTGAGTAAACACAGGATAAACAGTGCAAATTCCTTCAATGCCTCAGGCAGAATAAGTTGACCAGGCGGCGATGGTCCCGAAAAGTTCTTGCGGTAGGCCGCAAGGATTTCCACACACTTGTTAATGACAGTTCCTCTAATCTCCTTCAATGGACGATCAACCATCTTCGATGCGGCTAAATCATACCGAAAAATCCAGCAACCAAATAAATTTCCGTTAATACGGAAATTTAATTTGGTTCAGGGTAAGTGGTTAATGTCGTGGTGCATAATTCTGTAGGTTGAGAGGGAGGGGGAGACGAACCTTCTTTCGCCAGTAATGAAACCACCGCATCTTGGTCCACATATTTCAATGCTTCCTTCCCGTCACTCGTCACTGCAGCCACTACGTTTATGCATCTCACTCTCCTTTCACCTCCTCTGGTGGTATATAGTAGTGCTGCTTGGAAGTGTGCATCAACCTTGGGATCTAGCTTGCCATCATAACTGAATGAAACCGACATGCTTTTATCTGCATCAATCACGCCAAATTCCAGATCACCACCTGTCGTCCTCTGATAAAAGTTTCCAGCATAACCCGAAACCTGAAGGCCATTGGAACACCGGACCTTCATGAGCGCCTGGTATCCAGTCTCGCGATGAACGGTATGGACCATATCGGCAATCAATCTCGACGAATCTCTTGCCTCGACAAAGTTTGGGTAGAAGAACACATCACCTCCAGTCGTGGAGGAAACATGGCCAATGGTGGCATTGTCAACGTAAGTGTGTGGGGTCAAGAAGAAGTCGATACCGATCCCGGCATCCACCATTTTGTTTGCGACTTTCCGCCAACTCTGGTGCTCTGCCTGGAAGAGCGTTCTCTCCTTATCCGTTCCAAATAGCTTCGTATCCTCGCGGAGAACTAGGCGACCGGGGCCAAATGTTGGTAGAGCAGAAAGCGAACAGATTATTTTCCCTCCAGTCTTTTCCAAGGCGTCCAAGGCGGCAAATAATGTTGGGAGGAGGGCTGGCTCTGGCGATCTGATTTGATTAAACAGATTCGGTAGGGTATCCAATAAGGGCTCGATGACATTCCTGGATTCATAAGGGTCGACGAAAAATCCTGTTGATAGTGGGACAAATGGGTCTTCCAAGTCAGGCATGACTAGCATTTGTGCCTGGTCGAGCGATGCCTATGAGGGCAATTAGCAAATATGTCCAGCACTTCCAATAGTGATGACATACATTAAGATTATAGTATTGAATCTCCTTATCGTAAGTCATAATTCCAATCTTCGTACCACTGGCTAACCGCTGAAATCCTGAGCCTTCGGCATCTTCCGAAAGACCATCGCCATATAACGCTTTTTTGATACCAGCAACTACTGCTGAAAGTCCGCCCCTGGTTTGGGCCTCTGCAGAGACATCAATGAGGAATAGCCATCTCAGTGCTCTGTCTTCAACCACCTCGCCCTTCTCCAGAGGCCTGGCCCAGTACTCTTTTGGAACAACATACTCCACAACTCCACGTATCAGCTCCGGTCGCTGCTCCCTATCAAGCCTCCTGCCATTCATATCCACCGGGCTAAAGTATTCCTGAGCGACATCATTGGGGAAAGAGCACATGTTACAGACAAATTTTCCGCCGCCTTGGATAAATGTCATAAACGGGTTGATGTATGTTCTACACCGCCGGCATCTTGGAGGGCCTTGTTCACCAAAGTCCAACACAGGGATGGGGGCTTCATCAGGCCGTTGTTTAGCAAGAGGCTGCAGAATCCATGCCAGTGGAAGTGAGGTCGACGCAAGCACATCGGATGTTGCTGGTACAGTGTACATGGTAAGCCTCGCGAATTTTGGCGATGCGTTACCCTGATCTACAACTGCAAAGTCGGTGGTTGTGGGTGGGGGTGGGTGCTGAGCAAGTGTGGGGTATTGATTTGAGTTGTAAAGAAGCTGGGCCTGAAGTCGAGCATTCGGGATAGATGGAATAGTATTTGGGTCGACAGAGTTGCCTGCAGATCCTGGCCTTCCAGAGACTGATGCATTGTACTGAGCGCTGGATGTCGGTGGATTCGCCGGTGTGAATTGAGGGTTTGCTGGGACAGGGAACTGCGAGCTGGCTTGCACCCCTCCATGGAAAGCAGGCGTGAACTGTTGTTGTTGTTGTGGGATTTGGCCAGCCTGCGAAGCGAATTGTCCTCCGAATTGTGGCCCGACGCCTGGTGAAAATGGTGTAGTTGGGGCAGCGGCTGGAGCTTGGTCAATCTCGTGGAAAGCATGGCGTTGCTTCTTTTTCGAGGTCTTTGAAACTGTGCCAGGTGCGCCCATGGCGCCGTCGGTAATCCCCATCCCGCCCAGTTGAGCTGTTAGACCAGCGACCCCTGGGGGGCCCTGCTGGTATTCCTGGCCTCCGCCGTACGGCGGCGGTGCAATTGGCGGAGCATATGGGTTCTGAGACTGCGAGGGCGTGATTCTGGCTTGAGCGTCGTATGGATTGCCTTGGTACCCTTGGGGTTGGGCATATCCGGCCGGTGGAGGCTGCTGGCCGTATGGGCCCGGAGGGGGTGCGCCGTACTGCTGGCGGTTGGGGTCGTCATTCTGCCCTAGGGCCTGGTATCCCGAGTGGTCCATCTTGCAGATGCGTGGTGGATGTGTGGGGGTTTATTCTTTGCAGGGTGAAGCTGCTGGGAGCTGTGGCTAGGTGGCGGCGGAGTTGTTGAAGGTGGTGTTGTTGGGTGTGGCGGGGCCCAGTTCGCGAGCTGTAGGGTCTACAGTTAGCTCTCTGCTGCCATTCCTCCGCATGTTCCTGCTCCAAGCATTCTGGCCAAAGCCAACAGGCCGTGGGTCTCCCATCGAGATCTCTCTCACCTGGCCTCGTCCGTCTGTACCTCTGATTCGGTCCTCTCTGTCTATCTGATCTGGCGGCGCTCGGGAGCTGCGTGAAGCTAGCTCGGACACTTTGGAGGGCAGTTTATTGGATGCGGCTTGGACCGAGAGGGTATCAGAATTTTTGTCTATGAAACTCTGCTATGCTGGGCCGAATGTGAGATTGACTCTGGCCGGCCGTCTGAATATCTTTGGATGTGTTGAGGTAGTTGGTCTCTCGAGATGAGCTTCCTCGACGCCGCCGCCGTGCCCCCCATTCGACAAAAGCCACCTTGCGCCGGACCTCTCCCCCCGCCAAAATGGCTTGGCGTGTAATGCGACATGGAGCTTAATTTAATAGCCGAGCGCAACGGCTCGGAATCGAACCCGGGCCTGGCCTGGAAGCCGAGTGCGGGAGCGGGGCCGACTTCATTCGGCGGCGGTGCCGAACAGCTGCATTTTGGCGAAGAAGCCATCCCGCGCGAGAACGCCCTTCTGCTAGTGTGAAGCACAGGCACACGGCGTGCCGCTTTGAAAGCCATTGGCTTTTTTTGAGTATGAATTCCTCCAAGGCAGTCAAACTACCTAAACATTGACCTCCATCTAGTCGTGGGCATCCATCTGTGGCGCCTGGCGACAAGATTAGCAAGCAAAATCGGCACCAAGTTGACTGACCAGGAACCACACGCCGTTGCGCCTTCTTTCGAGAATAGTACCTTGAGGGTAAATGCCCTGATGTCCATTATGATTATAGATTGTTGCGCCCAGCTCGAGAGCTCGTTTACCTGCCGATCAATCCCAGCCATTCCCCAATCTCATTCTCGCCCATCCGTCTCCTGCGCGCCTGCTGATAAGAAGCATTTACAGACTCGCTGGGCTTATATACATACATCGCAAAGCCCCCCCCGCGGCCGTTGTTGTCTCGGACACATATCGATCAACCTGCACAATATCCTGCCAAGCCTTGCTGCATCTGCGCCGGCGCCGCCCTGAATCAAGAGCTGTGACTGTGAGTAAGTACAGCCATCCGCCCCTTCCCAAAGCGGCCAGTCGGGTAGCCGTAGATGGAAATTCGGGAATCACGGTGCTCCGTCCCCCATTGCCCAGGAGCCTTTTTGTCTTTCCGAATGACCATGACCATGCCGATCCCAAGCCAATTGCAAGACACGGGGCCCCATCCCATCACCACGAGTCCCATCTCCCTTCACGAGATCAATTGCTCACTTCCAGCGGCTGCCGTGCGGCTAGATCACCTTCGGCGCGGCTAACGAGGTAGATCTCCTGAGCTGTTCTACTGCCGTCCTGAAATATCCCATCATCGTTCATCCAGCGAGCTCCATCTCATCGCGGTAACGAAGTATACAAACACACTCCAGAATGGAGTACTCATCAACTACTATACCCTCTGCTAAAGACAGAAACTCACCCGTCTCTCTCGCCAAATCACCAGCTCCTTCAATACAATCGCCCTTTCCTGGCATTGGCCAAAATTCATCTACCATACCCTCAGAGGAAAAGACCAATGCCGACAAGGCTTACGAGAAGAAGCTCGTCGCAAAGCTCGACAAGCATATCATCCCGATTGTCATGCTCTTGTACCTCTTCAGCTTCCTGGACCGAGTCAACATCGGCAACGCGAGGCTTTACGGAATGGAGAAGGACTTGGGGCTGAAGGGAATGCAGTTTCAGACTGCTGTATCATTACTATTTGTCACCTATCTGGTGCGCTGGGCCAAATTCCCATTTCATTGACTTGGTGCACGTGCCTAATGAACCATGCATTCTGTCAGATATTTGAGATTCCAAGTAATCTCGTGCTCAAAAAATTTCACCCTCGGCGATACCTAGCTGCAATCACCATTGGCTGGGGCGTCGTTGCAACCATGACTGGCCTTGTCCAGAATTATAATGGCTTGATTGCTTGTAGATTGATCTTGGGTGTTTTAGAGGCAGGGTTGTTTCCTGGATTGACGGTTGGTTCAATGCACTTCTCCACCTCTATGGGAGTATCTTACTAAAACAAAGTTTTCTTATCAGGTCTACCTTACATTTTTCTATACAAAGAGAGAATTGGCTCTACGAATTGGTATGTGTAATACACATTGGGCTTATTTCCGTCCTGCGGTTTTATGGGTAAATTTCTATGGCTAACAGCTCGATGTAACAGGATATCTATTTGTCAGCGCAGGTACGACTTCTTGGAACTCCACATATTTGCAAGTTTTATTTGCTAACAATCTTCCTCTGAACAGCACTTGCTGGTGCCTGTGGTGTAAGTTCATTCCCACTTCCTCAGCCTTTGGCCTTTGGCCTTGTATAAGCATAAAGCTGGATACTAATTATTTATATAGGGATTATTGGCGTATTGTATCGGTTATCTGGATGGTGTTTGTGGAATGAGAGGGTAATTAAATATCTACCCACCCAGTTCGTTTCTTCACAGTTGCAATCTAGCCACATGGAACGGTCAATTCTAACTACTTTTTCTCGGTTCGTTTTCTTCAATTAGATGGCGATGGATCCTTATTATCGAGTACGTAACCAACCCACTATTCTTCTGCAATTTTCGAGGCGTCAACATCAGGCCCTGTGATCAAATGGAAGACAAAGACTAATTTCTATTGTCTATGCAGAGGCATCCCTACAGTCATTGTGGGTGTTTTGACGTATTTCGTTCTATCGGATGATATAACCACGGCAGGATACCTCTCTGAAGATGAGAAGGAGTTTTTACATTCACGAATGCTCAACGAGCAGGGCCAGACAAAGGAGGCGATGAAATTTCATTGTATGAACCTTCCTTTTAATTCTCGTTTCTTATATCTCATGAGCTCTAACTAACTGATTATACTTTATGCAGGGGAGGATGTTCAGGCGTGCTTTCTGGATTGGAGAAGTTGGGCATTGTATGTTTTGATCAATCGACATTCCACCAGTTCGCCCATCTTTTTTATGATAATGGCTAACACTCATATCATCGGTTGTAGTGCATTCGCGCAGTTTGGTGTAGACACAATGCTTTACGGATACAGCACATTTCTTCCGACAATCATTAAAGGCCTCGGACACTGGTCTACACCACAAGTTCAGGCCCTCACAATCCCATGTTACTGTCTCGTATGTTCTTCCTTGCCGTACCACATATTCTTTTTTATCGACTTACACTCTAATCTTTCTTTAGGGCGCCCTAACCTATTTGGTTATCTCCCATCTCTCGGACAAGCACCAGCAGCGCGGCCTCTACACCCTTCCCTTCTGTCTCCTCAGCATCATTGGATACGCAGTTCTCCTCTCACCCACCGCTCCATCAGGAGTAAGGTACTTTGGGTGTTTCCTTGTTGCGTCAGGACTTTACATTGCAGTAGGGTTACCTCTCAGTTGGTTACCCGGTAACTGCCCCAGATATGGAAAGAGAACGTCTGCGAGTGCGCTGCAGTTGACTATTGGGAATACCTCGGGAATCATGGCGCCTTTTGTGAGTCTACGGAATTTCCCTGTGTTTTTGTTGGTGGCTGGTATTATTTGAATGGAGAGTTCTAATCTGTGTTTTTGTGTTCTAGATCTATGGAGTTAAGGATGCACCAAGATATGTCAAGGGCCATGCGATTACTCTGGCGATGGTTGGATTCGGAGGAGTAATCTATGCTATTCTTTGGGTGAGCGGCGCATCATCCATCACAGCAATAGGCTTACTACCCTCCAACATCTGCTAACGGTGGCCTTTTTAGTACTCGTACAGGAAAGAGAATCAAGAACGTCGAGAGGGGAAGCAGGATTACAAGTATGAAGGAAAGACGGAGGAAGAGGTGCTGGAGATGGGTGATGAGTCGTGGGTTCCCTCTACTTTTCCCCTTTTTGCAGCAATAGGTATCGCCATTGAAAATATGGCTAATTTGTGCGTGTGCGTGTTTTTCGCAGACCGAGATTCGTGTTTACGACCTAAAAATGGGATAAGATTGGGGGTTTTTTTGAACCAAGGATGGAGGATGCATATGGGAGTATTTCAAAAATGTGTTGGGTCTTGGGTTTGCGCATGGAGGAAAAGTTTTGTATTGGGTGGAGGTGTGTATATGGTAGGTAGCACTTGTGTCGGGCCGGTATTGATTGCAATAGGCAATTGTGTATGAATGGTTGGATTTGATTTTGATTTTGATTTTGTATGGAATTATGTAACTTTTTCTTGAACATCCGTACGCGCTGGAGACATGTATGGAATTAGGCCGATTTGAACGTCACACAGTGACAGACAGACCCCTGGACCCACCCCCTAAAAAACCGATTGCTAGAATAGGTATGTAGGTATTCAGATGTGAAATCCGAGACCTGCTTGCATGCAACTGCTGGATTCAAAGCTTGAATTAATCTTCTTTACGGCTTTGTACGAGTATTTTCAATGATATCCAAAGTCAGTCAGTCAGTCAGTCAGTCAGTCAGTCAGTAGTAGTCAGTCGCGTGCATGCGTGCGTGCGTGCTTCTCTTTTTCTTTTTCTTCTTTTTTTCCACGTCCTCCTCGTAGGAGGTAGGCTAGGTAGGCTAGGTAGAGTATGTAGTTCTATTTCTAATTTCCCTATCTAGAGTCTGAAGAAAAAAGAAGAAGAAATTTTGCGAAATTCCTTGACTACTTAAGTAGGTAGGTAGGTGATTTGATTTTTGCAATTGTAACATGTACATACATACCATGATCATGAGCTCTGATTCGAAATTCGAACTCGCAACATTCCGAACCCGACCCGAGTTGACTTGACCCATGGATGGATGGCCATGATAGGCAGACGCCGTGCATAGGGGGCCCATGACCATCTCATGCAGAGAGAATTGTTCGAACTCGAATACCTTCTCTATAGTACTTTGCAATGAGGTACCGCAGAAAAACTGGCCCTGTCGGTTCTTTGAGTCTTTAGGTAGGTAGGTAGGTATGTACCTAGCTTAATCTTCATAGCAAGCTTAAAGTCAGTGAGGATGGGTAATTAATTGCAATTGCCTCTTTCATGATCAGTGACTTTTTTGGGGGCCATGGCCGTGTGCACACACACACACACACACACACACACACTGTCGACGTTTGTGGGGGAAAGACCGGGGGCATACATATGTACTTGGTAATCTCATGATCACCAGTTTTTTTTTTTTTTTTTTGGCGGTATCTAGGAAGTAGACGTCGCAGTATGCACACCTTCTTAGTTTTTTTTTTTTGCTTTTGCTTTTGCTTTTGCTTTTGCTTTAATTTGCGTGTGTGTGTGTACATACATGTGTGGACATGCATGTGAGCTCAACATCTCTCTTTTTTCTTTTTTCTTTTCTTTTCTTTCCTTTTTCACTTTCTCTTTTCCCCGGAATAATATTATAATTAATATTAAAACCGAATTTTTTGTTATAATTATAATTATAATCAACAAAGGCCTGGGGGCTTGGAAAAGGGTTGTTTTGTATATACTCGAGTACTCACCATGGTGTCCCTCCCTATGGCTACTTACCCAACCTACTTCTATACTTCTTACTCGAGTAGAGTACTCGAGTACATATATGGGAGGTAAGTATTTAGTAGGTACCTAATTTGTAAATTCGAAAAAAAAATGGTTCGAAAGGGATCAAAGGTTAAAAGAAAAGTATGTGATAGGCAAGAAAATTAATATTCAATCGGATCAGACTTATCAGATACGTTACTCTACTCGTAGTGTCGAAGAAATCGAATGGGAGGTACCTATGTACCTACCGTGTTGGGTTTGAGCTCGACCGAGGTGCACCACGTGGGATATCAATAGGCCTCGAGCCAGAGATGGGAGGTTTAATTTCATTGTTTAAACTTGACTATACTAGCTATAGTATACGTACCGGAAGTTCTGGCAAGTTACGGCCCTGTCCCTTCTAGATCTTCCAGCTGCCTCAAAAACCGAGTCCTTCCATATATACAATTGCAACGGGCTCGGATGCATGCATAGACAGCTTAATTGAATTGCTCAAATTCCTCAAAGCAGGCCTAGGCAAACCCTTATAACCTAGCTATAGTCGATCTTGCTGAAGCTTAGCTATAGAAATTGACAAGGCCGTAACGTTAATTTGCCAGAAGTCCTGGTACTAGTCTCTATACGTGTACAATTGCAATTGCAATTGAATACCTACCTGTATAGCTATAGCTAGTTTGCGGCTACTGTAGGCGGCCGGTGATTGTGCACCACGTGCACTGGCCATGGGTAGATGATGGAATTATAATTAATAATTATATGCGTGCACAGTGCACGTGTCACGTGGATGCACATATATATTTTCTACCTAGGTACTTAGGTTAGGTACCTATGTAGGTTACCTAGGTATTTATGCAAACCTCGAGCCTTCATGATCATCGATATCAAATTCGTTTTCTTGCAATTGCAAAATTACGCAATATTTAAAAATTTGTGAAGATCTATAGCTATACTGCTACGAAATAAATAATACTAGATCTAGATCTAGCTGATCATGCATATGGTTAATATTTCGAAGCTGAGGAATAGAGGAATGACGAATATTAAGCTTTTCCGATTACACCATGCATATGGCCAGCTGTATCACACTCAGAGTATGCATTATCCTCTGCGGAATCCGCGCTTTTCTGCGAATATATTATAGTTATATACGTATACTCCATATGCATGTACATGTCATACAGTAATATTCATCATAGATGCAGCTCAGCTCGCTATGGGAGGGGGGCGTTCCCTCGTACGTACTAAGTACTTTGAATGTCTATCGAATTTCTTGGGATTTGGTTTAAATTTGATGACGATGCATATGGTGATGGGGTTCGAACGGCCGGGTATACGGCAAATGTTTTTTGTTTAATTATAAGCTTGCTCCTACTTATAATTAACTAGAATGCATGATTGAGTGGATAGCAATAGCGGAAGCTGGCTATGGTGTGCACGTGGTGCCGGAGTGAGTGAATGAATGGTTGTACAGCTGTTATTGCAAGCAGCTAGAAGCGATTTTCTTGGAGGGTAAGATTAATATTGGCATTCGAAATATTAATTTGAAGGTGTGGTTAACATACTACCTAGATTGGGAATCCGAGATCCCGGGTTATAACGTTAATCAACGTTGGGTAGGTGTGTTATGTGTTATGTAGTTATGTAATTTTTATGACGTTTTTGACGACGACCATCGATATCGATATCGATATCTTTCTGGCAAGAAATTATGTAGGTTGTAGGTAGGTTTTTTGACGTCCTGTTTGCGCATGCTTTCGCAAGTCAATTCCGGAAAATGGTGATTACAGTTGACTATGTGTCAACGTCACCGCTGTTACTGTTTATGTAAATAAGGTTCGAACATTCCCACCGTGGTGTCAGGCAAAAGATTTTCGAATTTCTAGATTGTACTTTAAATTTGGAGTTTCTGATATTAAGCTTCGAATTCCAAGTGCTCGACCAGGCCTTCTTGATCAATGAATGATGATATCGATCTAGTATACGTAGGCCTTTGGCGTTTTTCTCGTGAACAAGCTTGTATTATTTAAATTTCCTCATCTCGTCTCCGGAAGGGAACTCGGTTACTCTCTGGCGATCTCGATATCGAGCTCCGGAACCGTTAACTCCCGAATAATAACGGAATTCTCGTAATTATAATGATACGTTCATTCCATACATTCCGGGGTCATATCGATCCTGCGAACCAAATCTACAATTCCAGCTCCCTGAATATTTAATATTAATCCACCGGTGCATGCCGTCGATCGATATCAAATCTATATATCTCGCAATTTCGATTTTAAAATTTCAAATTTCAAGCTCTGTCCAAATTTTAAACAACAAAAACTACTCGTAGAGCTCTCTAGAGTACCTAATCCAGGGCCCTTGCAATTGGATGTTGACATTAATATTAACATTGTAAACCTATATCCCTCGAGCTCCCATGGCCAGGTACCTACTGAGGTTAGGTAGGTCACTAGTCTTGGCTTACGTATACTCGTACCTACCCAACCCCAAATCCCTACATACCTAAACCTCGAGATCTGTGCAACCGACCTAAGGTAGGCACTCTACCTAGCCAATCGACATCAACAAACCCCACCACGTGGGTCGTGGGGAATTCCGAATCCCGACAACTCCAGATTCGAACTTCCCATCCGTGCCCGCCAGGACGGTCGGGAACGGCAATGGCTTGCATCATGTAGAGTAGGTATGTACGAGTGGGAAGTAGGTACCTACCTACATCATATGGGATCTGACACCCCTCCCCCCCCGCCGCCGGTGCCGAGTCTTCCGAGTATGGTGGTATGGTGGTGGTGGTTATGGATATCATATCGGTGGGTGCACGTGGGATGGGAGGGGATGGGATTTGGTGATCTGGTGAGGCAAGACCCCCCCCCCCCCCAGTTTGCATTCGCCAAAATTTAATCGTCTAGCTTGCTGAATTGACCAGGGGGGGGGGTGTCCTTCTTCATGAACCAGAGTTCGCGAGCGATATCTTTGGAAAAAGGAAACAAAAGAAAAAAAGGAATAGCGTATGTATGTACGTAGAGTAGAGTAGAATCGAGGGTATGCTAGGGTGTATGTATGTACGTATACCCTTAGCTAAATAACCAGCCATGAATCCTCATGGTCGTGCACGTGGTCCTGGTATGATCATGATAAGAAAGGGAAAAAAAAAGGAAAGGAAAAAGAAACAATAAACAATAAACAAAAACCATAAGGTATTCTCGATCTTGATCTTGCGTGGGTTTTCATCAATCAAGTTTAGGTACGTATATGAGTACGCTACTTGGGTTAACGAAGAATATATGCGGAGAATCGATTGGACGAAAAGATATCTAGATAACTAGCTACAGACCGCGGTACGCCTGAACGCCACGCAGTGTGGCGTCACGTCGATTGCTGTGCACGCTGAATATGGCTGCGCCACATGTACATATTACCTTTTAGGTAGGTAAGAAGATTCGTAATCCACTGCAACTGGGCCAATATGGATACGTAACATGTACGGGCATTATCGATTATCTACTTATATACCCACGTGCACAGCTAGGTAATCTCATATCTTCATTAATATCACTAGCTATCCCTTGGGTGGGCGTGGCGGCAGTAGTTTTAATTCCTCCAAACGAGGAATGGTTCTTGGCCTTTCTCCAGGATTTCTGTTAATTCCCCTGCTAACCTGACAACACCCCTGACGCAACCTCTCGGCGCCGATGCAAAACCTCATTGTAAGTGAAATCAACTCCATTTCAGTGAATTTAATTGCTAACATGATGGGAGAGGGCTTAGATTTACTAAACAAGGCGAGCCAAATCCAACCGTGCTGGTTGCGCATTTTTACGATTTAAACTGAACATACTATGAGAAATGAGGATTACAACATGAATTAAAGCTGTCTGCTCGGCGCCGATGCGACCCCTGGTAATCTATTTTTTAACCCCCGTACTCTATGGAATAGGATATTGATGCTAACTGGGCTTGAAGGGTACGGAAATAGGACAACAAAACATGCCGATTCCAATGCTACCAATTTCAAGGCCGTCCGATCGATATCCAGCAAAATCAAAATTTTGGCACTCTATCTTAATGGAGGAAGATTACGCCTGTCGCCATGGAACAACTCAAAGCAGCTACCTTGATGGCATAAAGGAAATCGACAGGTGGAGCATACAAATCGTGTTTGAGATGGTCTTTGACTATTAGGCAATGGATAACCATTGGTAAAGAGATATCGGCATACCAAGCAGGTCAATCGTGGAGTAGATGCATAGTACTGAAGTGTGTGCTGTCTGTTGGGTGTATCATAGGTAGCATCTGGGAGTCTGGTTCCTCTTCGCATTGCATATCGAGCAAGAGTTGGATTGTTTATTGGTGTGGAAATTATTGCTATCGTAGAGGTTGCCATTAGGTCTGCAACTAGCTGACGGCAAAATTGTAGATGTCTTTGCTGATTGTCCATGGCTCGGTTGAGTAGAAATGAATTAACTATTGATATGTCTAACATCCAGAAGAATAAAGGAATCCAAATGCGTTGCTCTCTCCGTTGGGTTGAATAATAGCTGCGATACTGATCCGCAATATCAACTCCACCCATGAATTGGTTATACTCATGGATAGCAGTTGGTATGAGTTGAGCACCTGTGGGTTGATTTTGAAAGTGATGTCGCATTGAAGGAGTAGCATTTGTGGGACATCGCCTTTGTGTTTGTATTCTTTCATGGGGATCGTGGATATTGGAGAGCATATGGACAGGCTTAATGGAGTTATCTTGCCATCGAAGAAGGTATAATCCAGCGGCCAACTCGTAGGCTTCATGTTCATTCCATTCAAGTTGTGGAAGGTTGCGTAGGGCTAATGGAATTCGATTTGATCGTAGTGTGCCGCAGGCCTTGATCCCCATCTCATTCAGAAGAAGAAACAATGGAACCGATGAATAAAAGTTATCCATGAAAACATGAAATTGATATTCCACGACAGGTAGTGGTTCACATAATGTCAATACTGCAAGTGAAGTTGTTGATAATTTCATAGGATTTGAACCAGATTCCGCTAAACCAACCGTGTTGGAAATTAATCTCCAGTTGTATGTGTATCCCGCAGAGTCGCAAAGGGCGTAAGCTTTATAACCTTGCTTTATAGGCTTATACCGTACTCGATATGTATGGGAGCTTCTACCACAGCAGCGTATCATCATCTCGTCGATTGAAAGGTTGCTGGATGGTAGGCATAATGACTGTGATGTTGTACGTAGGTGAGATTGTAGTGGTTCCAGTTTTTTCCACCAGGATGTTGGTAAAATCCGCTCTCTTGGTGGTGAAATATGGAGATATCGACGTATTTGCTGAAATCGCTTTAAGGACATTAAACGTTGTGAAGACACATTGAAAATTGCAACTTCTCTCGACCACAAATCATGTACCCTGGGTAGCCGGAAGGAGCCAATAAGGATTGAAACTGCCAAAAACACACGTAATTCTTGAATTGATGTATCTTTCCACCTGCGTGAATGAGGTTGCAGGTTCCGTGGCTCCATAATACTCGCATACTCATTTGTTGCATTGACAATTGTTGTGAGGATTTCATCGGTCCAGAAGAGATTGAAAATTGCTAGTGGAGAAGGCTGTAAATTTGAAGGTAGACGGGTTTCCAAATTGTGCATTGTAATTGTCTCAGGTTTGAATTTCAATACAAAGTTCAAGAGTTATCGTGGCCCTTAAAATACTAGGTTGATCAGTTCAATTATACACTAAAAAGCAAGCGTTGAATATTTTTTCCATCCATTAGCTTTATTAGGTTCAGTGCCTTCGGATTTTCTTACTATTCTAAAAGTACTGCCTCCACGCCCACCCAAGGGATAGTCCTCTCACCTGCATTATAACAAGGTAAGTATAATTACCCGAGTAATTAAGTATTGTCAATCGTAATCACCGCGTGCACCCGCTTATAAATTCCGTGTTGTCTGTGATCAAGCTTGAATACCGTACCCTAGGTACCTAAATTCCTTCTACATACTAATTTCTCATATAGAGTTTCCGTATCCCGCACTGTACATACATGTACTGTAATAGGAGCGGTCTCGGTTCTCGGTTAGCGGGCCCGGGACGGGATGGAGGGTTAGGTAGGTATACATAACCGAAGTTCAAGGTAAGCGGCCGCGGGAAGTTGAAGAAATGTTAACGTTGTTCCGACGTGTTCCCTTAGCCCTTATGTAAGACCTAAAAAGTGAAAAAAAAAGTTGTAGTACTGTTATACGGTGTGGATCATGAGCTTCGTGGTGCACTGGTGCTCCTTTCCCGTCCTTACGTGCTCGGCCGGTTGTGCACGAAATACTGAAAAGTCGCTATTTATTAAATTACTAGCAGGCCTGGCCGCTCTAGATCTCCAGTCTCTCTAATCCATTGCGATTGGTTGAGGAACACCACGTGCACCTTCGACAATTGAATTCACGTTGTTTAATTATAAGCCCTGCACTGGATCGATATCGCAACCCTGTACATGTGAATTAAGCGGATCTTTTGGTATTTCGTGTAAAACCCGAGCACGTGTACATGTAAGTGCCACAAGTAACACATATCCGTGAATCCTTCATTTCAGAGATATGTAGGAAGATCTAGAGGTATAGCTATACATCGAGAGGCATACATACTTACATCTTTACTCGAAATATACTGTATACTGCCCTACTACATACCATGTAAGTATATATACCAATCACAAATTCTGAAGATCATGCATGATGTTGTTGGCCATGGCCGCTAGATACCTAACCTACCTGGTACATACATGAGCACCATAGAGCCTATGTACCTACATTGTAGCTTCTGGGGTGCAATGGTATGTACCTTGCAATTGGGATAAGGTCCTCCCCACCCGCACAACCGCACCACCCTTTCTCTTCTGCCCTCCCTTGCGGACTTCAAAGTTGCAGCGGGTTTCCAACCTCCGGCTAGCTTGAAGTTTATATATGCGGTTCCCGTCCTTCATAATTACATATGTAATTACCAAACGGTTCCATAAGGACGCAGAATCTGAATTATAAATAAATAAATAAATAATTATAAATAAATAACTTCCTGTGCACACCACCTACACCCCCACAGATCTAGATCTCCTCCCAACCGAAAAAGAATAAAAAAAAATAAAAAATAAAAAAAACATACCCGCCACCCCTCTCCCCCCTCCCCAAAGCGTCCTACTCCATGGACGTCCCTGCAGAAGGAGGACTTGCGCACGAAACCACCAACACCAACACCAACGTTACATCCTGTTCTATATCAGTAGATCTCTCATATAAACAACATATATACATACCTAAGTATGTACCCAGGAGGTACACAGATATGGGCCAAGAACCATATACACACCTAAACCCCGGATAACCACGTAGGTAGTAGGGGCCGGCTGGGCATGAGACTATATAACCATCATATATACTATGTGTACAGGCCTAGCTACCACTTTATAATTATGTAGCTATAGATACATATGTATATTATACCCAAAACAGGAAGCTCCTCACACGACCATGGTATATACCCCCATACACATTACAAATTGCAATTGCAACTCGAGATCAAGCCCTACATACATATATACAAACAGTTGCAACATTAATATTCCGTACGTACGTATACTCGGGTTGTGCAGCGGTACCAGTAATTACCTACCTATAATTATCAATGATACTGTTAACGTTGTACATACATGCACATACATCCACCATCCAGAGTTATATACCCGTACCTTAAATACATGTACATGTAGCAATGGCAAACACAACGAAAAAAAATAAAAATAAAAATAAAAAACGCCTAAACTTACCTCTCCCTACGTATACTATAGCTAGCCTCGTCCCCAGCCTCTCCCACGGGTAAACAACCTAAACACCTGAACACCCTCGAGCTCATGCAGGACCATCGTGCATATAGCTCTCTACCTTAGGTACTCTACTCGAGCTCGAGTACATATGTAAAGTACATAACATACATCCCCATGTAAATGCATTGCATTGCACATCCCGTATGCCCAGGAGCTCAGCGTAGCGAAGCGAATGGGTTATGTTGTGACGCCTAATTCATCAAAATCCCAGGGTAATCAATCCCAATCGGGTTAGCGTGCTTAGCAGCAATTTATTGTTGCCTAGAAAATTGTAATTTAATAGTGAGAAGTGGGAAAATTAAGTGTGTAAGTGTGGTAGCAGTGTTTTTAATATGAGAGGGGGGAAAATTAATTGTGTAAGCGTGGTAAAAGTGTTTTTGATGTAAGAGATGAGAAAATGAAGTGTGTAAGCGTGCTAGCAGTATTTTTCATCTAAGAAGAGGGAAAATTAGGTGTGTAAGTGTGATAGAAGAGTTTTTGATGTGAGTAGCGGGAAAATAAAGTGTGTAAGCATGGTAGGAGTATTTTGGATGTGAGAAGCGAGGAAATTAAGTGTGTAAGGATGGTGGGAGTGTTGTTGATGTGAAAAGTGGGAGAATTGAGTGTGTAAGCATGGTGGGAGTGTTGTTAATATGAGAAGCAAAAGAATTAAGTGTATAAGTGTGGTGGGAGTGTTTTTGATGTGAGAAGCGGAAGAATTAAGTGTATAAGCATGGTAGGAGTATTTTTAATGTGAGAAGCAGGAGAATTAGGTGTGTAAGTGTGATAGGAGTGTTTTTAATGTCAGAAGCGGGAGAATTAAGTGTATAAGCATGGTTGGAGTGTTGTTGATGTGAGAAGCAGGAGAATTAAGTGAGTAAGCATGGTGGGAGTGTTGTTAATGTGAGAAGCGGGAGAATTAAGTGTATAAGTGTGGTGGGAGTGTTTTTAATGTGAGAAGCAGGAGAATTAGGTATGTAAATGTGATAGGAGTATTATTGATATGAGAAGCGGGAGAATTAAGTGTGTAAGCATGGTAGCAGTGTTTTAAATATGAGAAGGGGGAAACTTAGGTGTGTAAGTGTGGTAGAAGTGTTTTTAATGTGAAAAGCCAGAAAATTAAGTTTGTAGGTATGGTAGATATGTCTCCAATGTCAAAAGCAGGAAAATAAAGTTTGTAAGCATGAAGGGAGTGTTTTTGATGTAAAAGGGGGGAACATTAAGTGTATAAGCATAGTGGGAGTGTTTTTGCTATGAGAAGCAGGAAAATAAGGTGTGTAAGCAGAGTAGAAGTATGTTGAATATAAGAAGCAAAAAAACCCATCTGTAAGCATGGTAGGAGTGTTTTTAATCTGAGTAGGGGAAAAATGAAGTGTATGAGCATGGTAGGAGTGTTTTTAATGTGAGAAGCTGGAAAATGAAGTTTATAAGCATGTTGGCAGTGTTTTTGACAGAAGAAGTAGGAAAATTCATTATGTAAGCGTGGTGGAATTGTTTTTGATGTAAGAGGAGGTAAAATTATATGTATAAGCGTGGTAGAAGTGTTTTTGATGTAAAAGATGGGAAAATAAGCTGTGTAAGCGTGGTAGAAGTGTTTTTGATATGAGAAGTGGGAAAATAAAGTATGTAATATATCCTCACAGCATTCTTCTATTAAGAATCATTGCTGTAGCTACAAATTGGTTACAATTGGCCCAGTAATGGTTGTGGCTGCCTGTCATGAACCGAGTTTCCAGCCTTACCCAAGACTACCCTGCACCTAGCCACCGCCGGCACCAGCCTCGCTATCAGCCACAGTGGATCCATGTTCACCTGATCCTGACCCCAGCCGAGTTCAGCTTACTACTAGCAATACTCCAACTCGCCATGTACCTAGTCCACGTCCTAGTCCGTTCCTGGTAACCGTTGCAACACGACAGCCCGCATCCCTGTCACTGCTCGACTTCCTAGTTCGGAATCCAGAAGAAACCACCAGAAGGTTCTAGCATCACGAACCTTCACTGCGCAATAGGTTTCCATATGTTTCCGTCAGTTTCTATTAGGTTCTAGTTGTTTCTATTGCGCAGTTGATTTGTAATTCCCTTTGACTCATGTACCTTGCGCAGCCGCCGCGCAGCCACTGCGCAGCCGCGGCGCTGCAATTCTATTCATGTCTTTCTAGTTCCATAGCTCGAGAAGGATTTCTATATAAGGAGTCCTTTCTCCCTCTCGTCTTGTCTTCTTTTCCTTTCCTCTTCACGCAACAACTTGTCTCTTCTCCTCAGTTGTATCTTAACAAGTTGTTATTCGAATATACTTTATACTCTCCTTTTCCGTGGCCTAGACAGCCCCTCTTGATCCTGCCTTGACCAAGTCCCATGCCCAGTACCTTGACCACTCGCCGCTCAGTTATCCTTCCCGGCGGTGCCCCAGAACCTGCTCCTGTGCACCCTCTCGACCAAGTCAACACCTACACTCTCGCCATCCTCAACCGCCGCTACCCCTCTCTTATCCACGCCTATCGTCCCCCTTGGCACGGACACAACGGTACCTTCTTCGGCCGTCAAGATCCTGTCACTGGGACCTGGTCATCACACTGCCATACAGCTGTCATATAACGGGTCATAATCCTTTGCTTTAGTGCCATTTCAAAGTTGAGAATTGTTACCATAGTGACAAATAGGTCACAATTGGTGCTGTAGCAATTGTGGCTGCCATGGAGCTGCCATAGTACAAGAGTAGCATATTTTGTTGCTATAGCAACATTCCAACAAGAATTGTCACTGTAGCGACAGTGGCTGCCATGGAAGTAGGGTATTGCTACAGCGCCATGCCCTGTTCTAGTGTTGCTGCAGTGCTATTTCCTGCACACTGTAGTGCCATGCCGCCTTTGGCAGTAAAAACATATAAAACAATGTCTTGTATTCTCAAAATCTATAGCCATCCATGGCAGCTTTAGCGTTGCCAACAATGCTTTGTTTCCTCATCGTTACTGACTCCTGGGGGGCTTACGCGACAAGGTCGCGGGATACCTGTATATACATGCACAACGTACAGGATTATCAGGATACCCCGCAATATAATTATCACCTACCTGCATAGGTAGGTAGGTAGGTTGTGATTGTGATATGAATACAAGCTTAATCCCGCGCGCGTCCAAGCCCAATTGAGTGTGATGTATACTCAAGTATATCTACCGAAATATGATACATGACTGGGGTGCTGTGCAGACCGGAGGTACTCGTAGGTAACAATTGGTGATCATACTCAACATGATACCATGTTAAGTATGTACATGTACCTACCTACGTAAGGTCGGTATGATCGAGCAGCCCTCCCACCTCCCCCCAACCCCGGTCCCTACATACATAGGTAAGTAGCTCGTGCAAAAACGTGGACCCTCGGGGCTGAATTCAAGTTACGTGGTGTATTTCCATCAATTGCGGGGAAAGCTTAAGGACATACCTTGGGTAAACTTCGGGTACGAGACTAGTAAACTTCAGGAGTCAGTCATGACCAGTCAGGAAGTATATACGACGTTACATACATTAGGTACATACTTCATGTAGCTGCGCGCGGGAGCGTGTAAGAATAATTAAGCTTTGTGAAGCTTAAGCTTGAGTTTATACTAAATCGACAGAGTAAGCCCCTAGACCTAGAACATAAACTTTAGCAGCAAGACAGGACAGGATGTCCTCCGAAAGCTAGAGTACATCCTCGACGGGGTTAGCTGCCTAGGTATACAGACCGGCACTCTAGGTACTCTAGGTATGTAGGTTATAATTAGGATACGGCAGTAGGATGGATAGGTATAATGTAGATGAGAGTAAATGAACACGGCAATGAGCTTGAATCACGGCATAGTAGGTATAGGTATAACATAGTATAATCTTGCGGACTGATCATGATCATGCTATGAGAGCCCCCGTCCATAATTCAGAATTATAATTTTTGCAATGGGCGGCCGTGCACGTAAAGCAACTTGGTATACTCGAGTAGAGAATGAGAGCAGTATAGAGAAGTAGGTAATAGGTATTTATCCAACAACAACAACAGCAACAACAACAACAGCCAACTAGCCAACAACAAAAAACGAATTAAATGCAGCAATTCCATTCAATTTCTTCAAAACTGAAAAAATAAATCAAAATCAAAACAATAAATGTACGTTGATGGGGATAATACCTAAGTAAAGAGCTCGATACCACCACCACGTACACGCCTGCCAATAGGCAGGTAAGGTTGAGAGTCCAGGCCAAGCCATTCCCATCCCGCCCATCCCCGCCCTCCCTTCCCCTCACTCATCTCTAGTTAGATCTAACAAAGGCTTGGGGACGAGGCTAACAAAAGCTTATGTAGATCTAACTACTACTACTACGTATCTTACATCTTGGCAAGCTAGCCAAACTTTTCCTTTGCTTTTTTTTTGCTTTTTCAACCCATGGCCAGACCGGGTATGTTGGTAACCTCCCCCACGCCCACGACCACAACTCCCCTCAATTGCACCTAGAGGAGAGTAAACGTAAACCCACCAGGGCCTCCTCTCCCGGCTCCCCAGCCTTTCACGCCTTTCCTCTTCCATGAATGTCACTCGAGTATTCGAGTGAGTACTTACTCTAACGGAGAGTAGAGTAGAGCACCTTTGTAGAGAAGAGCGTCATTACCAACTCCTATTTCCCCATTCCCCTCGCTCGCTCCTGAACTACCACCCCCCCCCCCCCCCCCCCCCTCCCTCGATTCCCATCAAGTCTCCTCCGGCAGTGGCCATAAGGCAATTGCATTTTTGAAATATCGCACCAGCATTCGAATATTCTTGGCAGATGAAAAAAAACCCACTCTCCCAATCCTAGAGCACCGACCCACCCCCTTCGCAGAATTGCGGCAAGCTCCAGTAACAAGCTTTTTTTCTTTCTTTTTTGAGTTTTTATTTTCACTCGTTCCCGCCGCTCTCTTGTCAGCCCTTCGTGCCGAGGCCATGGTGGCCGGCTTGGCAGGACACATCACATCCCCACAGCAGGTTGCGCCACTCGTTGTGTTGCTGGTCCGGTACTGCATGCAGGTGGGGTACAGATGCATGCATCGCAGGTCGTCTTGGCATTTCAGGCATGACGTACTAGATCCGATAGGGAAAGAGGACGCATGCTCCCTCGCTCCGAAAATGTAGTCTCGTGCCCCGAAAATGATGAGGGGGAGCGATATAACTGAAATTCGAATCTGCTTACTTATATCAAAGTATTTAATTTGCCTGAGGGAGAAAATGGGTTTTGCCTCGCGATTGATTCGTGTTGGATAGGTTGATCGCCAATATGGTATCCGAAATGCATGAAGATTAGTACCAAATTCGGGAAGTAGGAATGAAGAAGAACAACGACTTTCCCTTTGTAGATTTAATTCACCGATGCATCAAACGGCTGCAGCCGATCATACAAGTGAATTACTTGCCTGGATGTAAAGCAACGTATCAAGAACAATCTGTAAATCATTCTCCTGCTGGCGAGGTGCGAAGGAGGTAGGGTTTTTGGCTGGGAGCTATCTTGCTGGCTTAGTAGATCTAGATCTCTCTTAGAACAGATCTAGATGAACTTTGTAAAGGGGCAAAAAAAAGGTACTCCGGATCCCAGGACTACTCCGGACCCGATGTCCATTTTCTCAGGTTCTTTTCTTTCGGAACGGACCGGTAGCTACTTTTTAGTTAGTGTGCCTGCTGGACTTGTTCTCGTTCCCAGTGCTGGACTACCGAAGCGTCAGTCGAAGTACTCGTAATGTTGAGAGTCGCTAAGTTTTCTTTCGTTCAACCCTGCCCGTCCCTACCCGAGTGCGCGAGAACAAAACCCTCAACTGCATAGGCCTAAAATATTTTGCATTCGGAGGGCCTATCGAAAATGACCCTCATGATTGATGTCTATGAAACAAAGTGTCGAGATCAACGAAAGTGGAGTAAGCTGCATAATGGGTGACGACACAAGGGGATATTGCCAGTCTTGGATTGGAACTATATGATGATCAGTCTGGTTCGAGGCTGGTAGGTTCAAGAAGCACATATATTGTAGAAGTAATACTTACCAATATCTTTGTATATATTTTTGTGATATGTGCTTTCTCTTGAACTGATGGTGCACGTGGTAGTTATTGGCAGGGATTTTCTGCATAAAGTCGATCGAAATATTTCAAAAGACCCCGGATATGATGGCGCCGAATTAATGCAGGCTTACACGAAAGAAAAAAGCAGCATTCTTCTCAACACGCCCCCCCGACACCCAGAGGAATTTGAAAGCTACACAAGGTGTCTCTTTTTATTTTTCTTTTCGATCTCTGAAACCCCCCTGGTACGAGTAGGTAGTCCCATGCCGAATTTCGAGTTGGGCGTGAGATGAAGGGGCATGAGAGTGCTTTTGGGTAGCTAGTAAAAAGAGCTACGTTTGGAGGCTAGGTTGGCTCAACATTACCCTCCACGTAGCCCTCGTACCAGTTCCACGGGGAGAAATAAAGCCGAAAGAGCTAAGAAGCAAGTTCCGTTGTACATACATACGATTTTAAAGAGTTGATAGGATGCCAGGCAGGGCCAAGGTTTGTACTTGAGCTTGCAGTCGTGTATCGATCCGCTGGCTTGCAAAATTATTAGGTATGTTGATTGTTTTGGCAGAGCAAGCAAATACTGCTTTCTGCTGGCTTGAATTAAGCTCAGCGATGATGGAATTGCTCGTGTCAGTACCTTTTTCTTCCCCAGAATAAAAAGAGTGCCTCCTTCTCGGCCGACGTAAGAAGGGCCGATACCAAACCTTGCTGTCATTGCCACCGGCGACAACAGCAGCCAGACATCAGAGATGAAGCTTAGAGTTTGGAATGACATCAACAACGGCCTTCGCCTCACTCCTCGGCGGGGGAAGGGGGGGGGGGTTGCGAGGAGGGGCTGAGATCTACGCTGCAAATCCGTGCGAAAAGGCAGAGAGCCAGACAGCCTGTGTGTGATGCGAATTGCAGCGCCTGCCTGCCGAAAGTTGTATCGAGGAGGGTGTGGGGGAGGTGTGCTCTGGGTGTTGCAGTTGCAAAGCAGGCTGCAGCAGGCCAGTCTCGAGCAGGCATCGGGCAGGGGAGGGAATGTCTGTCGCGTGTGTGCGCCCCCAATCCATGCGGTTAGAACGGGCGAGTCTAAGGCCGCCGCCAGTGATGCTGCTAGAGTACTGAGCAACCCGGGAGGGCCAGGGGGAAGGGCACGCCGTGGGGCGTGGGGAGTTAAGGGCCCCGTGGAGGAATTGGACGCTCCCATTGGCTCGTTAGGGTGGGCAGTGGGAGCATGTGGGGAGCGCAGCGTGGTTTTTTTCTGTTCGTGATGTGCCAACAGCTCGAAATCATGGCAAATGGAACGGCCTGCGTGCGAGATGGCTGGGACATGTGGGACAGGCGGGATGCCCTCTCCACGCCGGCGGGCTGCCAGGCGGGCGGAGGATATATAAGAGGAGGGCCCGCGGATGGCCACCGGTATCCAGTGTCGAGACTCCCACCAGCTCAAGCGACCCACCAGGACAGCGGGCCCTCTTCCCCTTCGTTCTACTCCTCGCTTCACGCCTCCGCCACCGCTGCCGTCGTCACCGCCATATATACCGAATCCGAAAAGGTGAGATTCCGAGTCCGGTTGCTGCTGCCAGAGGGGCCGATGAGAGGGGAGAGAGATCGAGGAGATCTCGAGATGCCCGCCCAGCCCAGCCCTGCCCCCGTCCGCCGTTGCCCTCCAGCAGCCACACTTCCGCATTCGGGCGGCTTCCCTTTTCGGGCGCGCAGCGAGAGCAGCACGCAACTGGCCCCGACAGACAGACGGCGAGAGGCTGCTTCGGGGCTGCTCCGCTCTGCTCTGCTCCTGAGACCATCTGCCTCTGCTCCGCGCTGCGCTGCTGCCCGCTGCCCGCCCATCAATGCCGGCTGCATAATTTATGCAATACCGCTGGCTGGCTGGGCATCCCCCCGCCACCGCCCCGTCTGCCCTCACCCTTCCCTCCGGGCCGTCTTCTTCTGATGGTCCGCGTGGGCCAAGGCGCCTCCTCCGTCCCGTCCCATCCCACCATAATTCTCTTGCCCCACGCCTGCCAGGACATGGCCTAATGGCAGTCCACCAGAGAACCTCGCTAACACCACGTTCCTTCGTTTCTTAAGCACAGACTTGCCCATTTCTCTGTCATCTCTGCAGTCCCGCCGACCCTTCCCCCGTGAGAATCTTGTTCCGGAGGCAGCATATCAGTCAGGTCACCAACCTCTTTGCGAAAGACTCAAGCCAAAGCCGCAGCAATGGCAACGAAAACTGGCGGTGGAAATGCCGCTTTCCATAATTACAACAACGATTTTGCGCACATCGTAGTATGTAGCCCTCCGCCCAGATCCCGTGGAGAATTGCAAGACAGATGCTAACACACGCCCTTTAGGATCCCAATGAGAGGAGAAGACTCGCTCTTGCGGAAATCGACAAAGCTCCGTTTGGATGGTACCATGTAAAGGCAGTTATTGTCGCTGGTACAGGGTTCTTCACTGATGCCTATGATGTATGCACACATCCCAGTCCCTGTAAAGCTTGGATCGAGGCATCATGTCTAACAATTTTCTAGATCTTTGCCATCAACATGGTTATCAATATGATTGGGATAGTGTTTTTCCCTCACGGAAAGATTACATCTAAAGCAGATACTGGAATTAAAGTTGCCACGTCGTGTGGTACAGTCGTTGGCCAGCTCTTTTTCGGCTGGATTGCGGATCAGCTTGGAAGGAAAAAGATCTATGGTTTCGAGTTGATGATCATCATTGGCGCAACCATCGGACAGAGCTTGACCTCAAGCTCGCCTGGCATTCACATCACTGGCATCTTGATTTTCTGGCGTATCATCATGGGCATTGGCATTGGCGGTGACTACCCATTGAGTTCCATCATCACATCTGAGTAAGTCACAAGCATTCATGCCCTACACACCTTCACACAAGACTAACGACTGAACTAGATTCGCAACGACGAAATGGCGTGGCGCAATGATGGGAAGTGTTTTTGCCATGCAAGGAATCGGCCAGCTTGCTGCTGCTCTTGCTGCCCTCATCGTTACCTCGGCATTCAAGAGCCAGATCAAGGGCGCAAACACCTATGCCGAATGCACTGGCGAATGCAGTATTGCTGTTGATCGCATGTGGAGAATTGTTATCGGCTTTGGCGGAGTCCCAGCGTCAATTGCCCTCTACTACCGTCTTACTATTCCCGAAACCCCACGATACACCTTTGACATTGCCAGAGACGTTGAAAAGGGTACGGCGGACACTACAGCATACCTTAACAACGAAGCAGGTGGAGTTATCGACCCCAGTGTTTCACTGGCCGCTGCTGCTGATGCCAACAACGCTCTCGCTATTCCAAAGGCAAGCTGGGCGGATTTCTTCAGTCACTATGGCCAATGGAGATTTGGTAAAATTCTTCTTGGAACTGCTGGTTCATGGTTCACACTTGACGTTGCCTTTTATGGTATGTCTTTGAACAACTCGATCATTCTTAAGCAAATTGGATACTCCCACAGCAAAAACGTCTACAACTCCCTTCATGACAACGCCGTTGGAAACATCATTCTCATCTGCGCTGGTGCCATTCCTGGATACTGGGTCACCGTCTTTACATGCGATAGAATCGGCCGAAAGCCCATTCAGCTTCTTGGCTTTACTGTCCTCACTATATTGTTCTTTATCATTGGAGGCATGTTCCACAGGCTGTCCTCTGGTGGTCTCTTGGGTCTCTACGTTGTGTGCCAGTTCTTCTTCAACTTTGGCCCCAACGCAACCACATTCATCGTCCCCGGAGAATGCTTCCCCACTCGTTACCGCTCCACAAGTCACGGTATCAGTGCTGCCGCTGGAAAGGTTGGTGCGATCCTCGCCCAATTGCTTATCGGTCCTTTGAGGACGATTGGTGCCACCGCCGACAACGATTCCCCATGGTTGAACAACGTCATGTTGATCTTTGGTGGATTCATGGCTCTCGGTATCTTTACCACACTCCTCATCCCAGAGACTGCAAGGAAGACGTTGGAGGATATTGTGCTCGAGCTTTACGGCGAGGGTCTCCTCCAGGAAGAGCTTGCAGCCAAACAAGCCGCTGCCCTTCCTCTACCATCATCCACCGTCGCCGATGACGCTGGAAAGCCTATTAAGGCTCAATAGACGTTTTTCCTTTTCTTTTTCCTTTCGTCTTTTGGTCTTTTTTTTTTTTGGTTTAATATTTGGATATTGCAAGTTTGCAGTATTAGTCCTATGTTTTTGAAATGGGCATCTTAATTTTTTTTTTTTTCTGTTAATAAAAAGAGGCGTGAAAGAATTACTTTTTTGTGTTGTTGTATGCACGCAAACGTTGCATTGTGGGGTATTGATTGATGCTTTTCTCTTTTTTGGTTATAACGGTCTTTTCTTTTTTTTTCTCTGGGGTTTTTAGGGGTTTCGAATCAATTGCCTGTCGATACTTATTGTCGTCGATTGGGAAAAAAAAATGAATGGATGGATGCGAAATGCAAACAATTGCAATTTGCAAACTTTGGAATGCATTATCATGTACACCACCTGTATGGCTACGAGGTACTTTGTACCTCCTATTGTGTATTTTTTTTTTGTGAAGGGGTTATAACAGTGTCCGATTACGGGCCTTTTCTAAATTCTTCTACTCGAACTGTGTACGATGAAGCTTAAGTACTCACGAGTATACGAATAGATGTAGAATTTCTCTGAATACAATCAAAAGGAGAATGAGAACAACTGTGGTTGCAGAATAGATAACTATGTATCGCAGCCACCCTAACGCAACCAGAACAGCATGCTCAAGCACTTGGTAGGTAGATCTAGAGTCCAGGACCTACATCTATCATCTATACTTAATGTATAGATTATGAGGAGGTAGGTACGTACATATACATTATCACCAAGCACCTAGACTAGGCCATTAGTATAAACATCCACAGAAACAAAACACAAAATTCGAAATCCCCAATCACAAAACTTCAGTATACGAAGAGATGGGTAGTATTCCACTCAATTCATTCACTCATGATTTGCGGAGGCATGAAACTACGTTGTTGCGGAGCAATAGTACCCCATTACGGCTGTCGGCCGGCGGAGTACATCTGTCAGTTTGGTATCGGTTGGACATGTGCATGTGCATCATAGATGTAAATACCTAATCAGTGATCATGAGCATGATGAATATACCTATGTATGCATTAATCGATGATTGATATCGATTCTAGAATGGAGTTTGCGGATGGGATTTCATATCGATATCCAATCTTGTATAATTTTACCTTTAACTACCTACTACCGCGCCTGCACCGGAGAATCGCCTTCCGGAAAAATGCCAAGACGTACGGTCTTACATAATAATAAATCGTCTGTCTTAGTAAGGTTATCTCTGGTGTAAACATATTCTTGAAACATTTTATCATAGTCTTGTTTTATCAGAGTGGTTGCTACTTTTTTTTCGGCTATGGTTCCCCTGTACTAGGTACTTCTTAGTAGGCACTTTAAGTAGTTCTAGAATTGCGCCTTTTCGAACGAGGCAACCTTTTCGGGCGCTATGACGGAATTTGAACATTCACATATAGTGAGAATGAAGGAATTCGGTGCACATGTGAAAATGTTGTACTGTGCAATTAATTGTATTGACCCGAGTTCATTGAGCTGCAGAATTTATAAGTGGACTCAAACTGTGAGGGAGCTGGAGGTGTACTTTTCGAGTACACGAGTAATGCGGCCAACCCCGCGGCCGCAGCTTATCAGAAAACATTGAGAGCCAACCCCACTAAGCCGTCGATATCGCGGCCTCCCTCACTTTACCCTCCCCCCTCCTCCTCCCAGTGCACCCCTCCCACCCACCCCATCGGCATCACCATCCATCCAACGGACGCGACAGCCCAGCAAGCAGGAATTCCATTTGTCTGTTATCGTCGCTTATATTCAGCCGCGATTACCGCCATCGAGAGCGCAACGCTCTTCCGGCGAGCTTACCGCCCCACCAATTGCAGGTAAACTATTCATTGCAACTACTCACTACTTCCTCTCACCTCTCTCTCTCCCTCTCTCTCAACCCAACCATCATACAATCTTGACACTCCCTCCTTCCCAACCCTACGCTCCAACCCTTTTATATTTCTTTTTTTGGAATCAAATTCAATCGGGACAACAGAAAGAGGGAAAGGGAAATACCTACCTAGCTTGAGCTCAAGCTTACTTACCGCCTAGCTGACCCAAGCTACCCCACCCCTCCACCCCTCCACCCCTCCATCTCACCTCGAACATCGAACTCGACCTCGAACCTCGAACCTCGATAAACCTTTGTGACTGGTTCCAGCAATCAATCAATTAATCGCTTTTTCTCATATCCGACCTCGTAGCCGACGAGACAGACCACGACAAGTTCTACTACCTACCAGAGAGCGATGTCACATCCAGTCGGGGAAGAGGCTGGCGCGGGAGCCCATGTTCCGCATCTGACGGGGCCGGAGCACTGCCAGGATGATGTGAAGGTGCCGATCTCGGGCAAGATCATTATCGCGAGCTGCCTTTTGCCGTGGGAGTTGTCGTATGGGAAGGGCGGGCAATGGGTATGTCTTGAAACTCTATCTATATCGGTTTGGAAGTTGGGGGAGTTCATGGATGCATGGATGAATGAAACGAAGAGCGGAAAAAGAAAGCTAATTCAATTCTCCAATCAGAAAATCGAACCCAGAAAAGGAAATACGGCGCTCCACTCCTCGTTCCAGCATCTCTGCTCAAAACACTCGACCTGGGACACTACCCTCGTCGGGTGGACGGGCAAGATCCAGCCGATCGCAAAGGCGAAGCCGACGGTGCATTCACAGCAGGCGCAGCAGCAGCAGCAGGCGAGACCCACGTCCGGGGTCGTGTCGACCGGCGCGAAGCCAGTGCGCCCGGGAATGGTGGGGAGGGCGACGACGTTTGGACAGTCGGGCACCCCGAGGCCGGTGGAAGAGGTGTTCAAGATCTCGGAGAGCGATCGGACGCATGTGGAGGAGCTGCTGAAGCATAAGAAGGATGTCACGGCGGGTTCGTATGGCAAGTCGGTGCCGGTTTGGTTGGGGGATGAGGAGAATGGAGGGTTGGATGATTTGACGGTCGGGGAGGATTGGGAGAGGTGGGGGATGTTGTCGCAGAAAGGTATGATTTCTCACGATTCCTACTCTGATGGCTATGGTCTAAGTTGTGCGATTTTTTTACTGACATTTTTAATGGATATTTGAATAGTGTTGTGGCCACTTTTACATTATATCCTTCCTACTCCGACTGATGGAGAGTCTGAACGGCAATGGTGGAGGGATTACCTCCAGTTCAATATTGCGTTTGCAGACAAGATTATGGAGATTTACAAGCCTGGAGATATCGTCTGGGTGCACGACTACCAGCTTCTACTTGTCCCAAAGATCCTGAGGCAGAGGATAGGGTCGGATATCTACGTTGGGCTGTTCCTACACACGCCATTTCCAAGTTCAGAGATTATTCGGTGCTTGAGCAGTAAGTTTTATTTTTTATTTTTTATTTTTATTTTTCTACATTCCTTTCCATCTGCATCAGACCGCTTCCATCGAGTTTCCGATGGCGCGCAAACGGACTTGGTGGGTTTGGGAATCGGCTCAAAATAGCCCCATCTATCCCCCTCCATCCCAACCCTCCCCCTCCTTACCCCTGGAAATATGACGTCGTTTCGGTTTAGTGGGGTCATGGCAGGAAAAGCTAATTGATGCGGCTCCAACCAACAGGGCGCAAAGAAATTCTCGAGGGAATGCTGGGAGCTAATCTCATCGGCTTCCAATCCGCAAGCTATCTGGCGCATTTCGAGTCGTCGTGTCGGCGGATCCTGGATACACAATGCATCGATCATGTCGTTACATCAGACGATTCAAAGTGCGCACTGGGCGTTTTCTCCATCGGGATTGACGCCGCCAGGGTCGAAGCCATGGCGAGCCAGCCCGGCATCGAGGAGAAGATGAAGGCAATCAAGGAGATGTATGCGGGCAAAAAGATTATTGTCGGCAGAGATAGGCTGGACTCGGTAAGAGGTGTGATACAGAAATTGAGGGCTTTTGAAGCTTTCTTGTTTATGTATGAGGAATGGAGAGAAAAGGTAAGCTTCATCAAGCTCCCCCCCCCTTTTCTTGCTAGGCGGGATCAAGGTCAACAATTTTTTCATCCCAAATACCCCCTCTCTTCCAAGAAAGCCCCTGTACGGTTGTCCTGTTTTTATTTGCGCATTTTCGTGGGCCTTGGTTTGGCCAGAGCAGAATTGTGGTTTTTATATCACTCATAGCAAAAAACGGTTTGGGGCCGGTGGAGGGGCAGTTTTTTGCTTATCGGTCGTACTATCCGACTGATTATGCCTGAACTGTTCCGACCTTGTTTGGGCTACCTTCCCGCCCGCTTGCAGGGATTGTTGCGTTGTCTTCCTTGGTTGGTGGGGTTATTTTGGAGGGGGAACAACTAACCCACCCCTGAACATTACTTCTTGATGTCAACAAGAGCGATCAGAGTGCTGACTGAACGGCGTCACATCATCTCTAAAAAAAAAAAAAAGAGAGAGAGAGTGAGAGAGTGAGATTGAGAGAGGAGTGAGAACGGGAAGAAAAGACTGGGGAGAAAGGGGATGGGGAAAATTGCAACTTTTCAGACCTCACATTTACCTTACCGCACCACCTTACCTTAGATCCTGACCTCAGAGATGGGTTAGGGGGCAGGTGTGGGTGCAGTGTCGGTGGGTGATGTGGTTGGTATGGATGGAAAGCAATTCCTTCCCCCACCCCCCCCCCCCCCTTTCCTTTCTTTCTTTTTCTCCTCCCCTTTCCCTCTTCCTCTCTCGCTCTCTCTTTTTTTACATTTTTTTTTTAGAGATTGTGTTTGCCATTACAAACATATTAGGTTGTCTTGATTCAAGTCACATCGCCTGCCATCTCCGAGTCCAAGGGGATTGAACATAAGGTTAACGAGCTTGTGGGCCATATCAACGGCACTTACGGATCGCTCGAGTTTACGCCCGTTCAGCACTACCCGCAGTACCTTGGTCCGGACGAGTATCTAGCGCTACTCCGAGTAGCCGACCTGGGATTGATTACGTCGGTGAGGGATGGTATGAACACAACGTCCCTTGAATACGTCGTCTGCCAAAAGAATACCCACGGGCCCGTCATCCTCTCTGAATTCACCGGCACCGCCAGCTCGCTCACCGACGCCATCCAGGTCAACCCGTGGGACACCAAGGGCGTTGCGCGCACGATCGATAATTGCTTGCGCCTGAGCAGTGACCGCAAGAAGGCGATCCACGAGAAGCTCTACGAGCACGTGACGACGAATACCGTCCAAGCGTGGAATTGCCAGTTTCTGAAGATGCTGTTGCAGAGTTTGAGTGTTGCCGGCGGAGGCGGGGGCCACTTGACGCCCGAGCTGGATAAGAGCGTATTGCTGAGGAAGTATAGGGCGGTGAAGAATGGGGGGAAGAGGCTGTTGATGTTTGATTATGATGGGACGTTGACGGCGATTGTGAGGGACCCGGATGCGGCTATCCCGACGGATAAGGTGATCCGGACAATCAAAAAGCTGGCGGCGGACCCGGATAACCAGGTGTGGATTATCTCGGGGCGGGATCAGGAGTTTTTGGCAAAGTGGATGGGACACATCCCGGAGTTGGGCTTGAGGTTGGTTTTCGATTTTGTTTTTTTTATTCCCCCCCTTTAAATATTTTTTTTTATATATCTTGCCTGTGATGGATGGAAGGAAGGCTAATCGGATTACCTGGTGGGGGGTTTAGTGCGGAACATGGCTGCTTCATGAGACATCCCCACTCAAACGACTGGGAGAACTTGACGGAAACGGCAGACATGAGCTGGCAGCAAAAGATTATGGATATATTTGGGACGTATACGGATCGGATACCCGGTACGCACTACATCCCCCCCCCCTTCCCAAAAACCATTATCTCTCCCCAATTACTTACTGTTTTACTCCTGTCGTAGGAACCTCCATCGAGCGCAAAAAATGCGCAATCACCTGGCACTACCGCAAAGCCGACCCCGTGCTCGCCGAGATCCAGGTGGCCGAGTGCCACAAGCTCCTCGAGACCACGGTAGCAGTCGAGTACGACCTCGAGGTCATGCCGGGGAAATGTAATATCGAGATTCGGCCCAAGTTTGTGAACAAGGGCGAGATTGCGAGGAGGTTGGTCGAGGCGTATGTGCAGGCGCAGGCGGGGAGGGAGGGGTTCGTGTTGTGTGCGGGGGATGATACGACTGATGAGGGTAAGAGAGAACACTGGGGTGGGGGGAATAAGGAGTGATGCTAATACACGGGTGCCACAGATATGTTCAAGTCCCTCCGCGACTCCTCGCTCGCGCAGGACGAGACGTTCACCATCCACATTGGCCCGAGCAGCAAGGAGACGGTGGCGAACTACCATCTCCCCGAGCCGGCGGATATGGTGGACACGATCGGCATGCTAGTGGGCATTGTGAGTCCTGTGCAGCTGGGGGTGTTGCCGCTTGGGCAGGGCAAGAACCAGCAGCAGGAGGGGTATGTTGAGAGGGGGGAGGGGGAGGTTGGTGGCGCGGGGGTTAGGGGCAGGATTTAATTGATTCCACTTTGTGGGGGGGGAGGTGGGTTTTGGTGGGGTAGAGTTTGGTGGTGGCTGTGGATAACAATTTTGAAGAAGAAGGAAGCGTGCGTGGGATTGGGATATATATTGATGAATAGATTTCTCTTGTTCTTTTTTTTTTTTTTTTCTTTTTTTTCTTTTTTTTCCTTTTAAACAAACAAAACAAATTCGATGCATGTGTCTGATGTCTTAATGTTTTATTTTATTTTTATTTTTTTTGGAGGGTGGCGGGCGGGGCGGGGTTTTATTTTACAAAAATAAACCTTATATAAACGAATACAAGAAGCAGGAGGCCTAAAATCGAAAATATACACGCATTTTCATATATACTCATTTTTCTATACTAACTACAATAGGTACCATAAAAGGCTCAGAACATGTATTAACATTCCAACATGACATTTTTCATAACTTCATAAAACACTAACTACGTTTAACCATTCCTATATACATACATACTCACCCCCCTCACCCCCTCACCCCCTCCCAAACCCCCTCTCCCACCCCCCAACAACCATCGCAACACCAGCCTCCCTCTCCCCCCTCGAGATCTCCCTCCGCACATACCCACTTGCGCCACTACCACCACTTCCCCCCGCAACCTTCTTCCCCCCCCCACCACTAAACCCCCTCTCCACAACCCCCCTCAGCCCCTCCCTCACCCTCTCCCTTCCAGCCCGGACCCCCCTCGCCGGCGCGCCGCCCCGCATGACAACGTTCCTGACGAGCGTCTCGAGGCCTTCGCCGAGGGAGCGCGTGAAGTGTGTTGCGAGGGAGGGGGTGTCGAGGAGGGATGTGATGTGGGTTAGTTGGGTTTGTGTGGTGGTGGTGGTGGTGGTAGTAGTAGTAGGGTCAAGGGAGTCCAGGGAGTCCAGGTACCCCTCCATGAGTAGTACGAGCGAGAGTTTATGTTCGATTTCTGCGAGGGAGCGGGTTAGTGCTGGGGAGGAGTCTGCTGCTGTGTCTTCTGATCCTAATCCGATTGCAGTGGTGGTGCTGGTGGAAGATGGAGTTGAGGAAGAAGTGGTGGTAGATGTGGTGGTGGACCCGCCTAGGCCCGCGAGGACGCGGGACAGCGCGGAGAGGGAGGTTGTGACGAGGGTTGTGATGTATGTTTTTATAGTCTGCTCCAGGAGTGTAGGTTCCTTGTCCTTCGGGGCTTGGAGTTGTGATGATTGCTGTAAAAGCACGAGAATCTGGAGGGCGTTGATGACCGAGAGATTCACCCCACCAGCTCCTGCACCACCACCTCCGGCACCTCCCCCCCCACCGCCCCCATCCCCACCCCCGCCAGAGCTCACACTCGCACTCCCAACCACAACCCCCCTCGCCACCTCCCTCAAATACCCCTCCACAGGCACAACCACACCAGAAAGCACACCCCTCACATTCTCCACGCCCTCCAGCACCCCCCCTCCATTCTCCCGATCCTCCCTCACCACCCCCCTCAGCTCCGCAACGACCCTCGCGACCCTCACCAGCGCCTCCCCATTCCCCCCCGCACCCGCCAGCGCCTCGGCAACACCAACCTCCACCTGCCTCCCCAACACCACCACCCTCCCCACGCCCCTCAGCACCCCAACAACCCCGCCAACCCTCTCCACAACCCTCCCCACCTCCCCCGCGCACCTCGCGCGCTCGCTCACCTCCCGATCCAACCTCCCCCATGCGCCCACGATCCCCGCAAGCTTCTCCTCCGTCTGCGCGACGTACTCGCTGCTCGCGGCGTAGGTGGTGGAGGAGTGTGTGAGGAGCGGGACGGCGTGCGTGGTCGTGAGGGTGTAGATGTGGGACTCGATTTCCTGGAGGTCAAAGAGCACGCGGGAGAGCGGGGTGGTGAGGTCGAGGGGCTCCGAGGAGGAGGAGGAGGTGGTGGTGGTGGTGGAGTTTGTGTGTGTGATGAGGGCGTTTGCGAAGCTTGCGGCGGAGAAGGTGGGCGAGAGGAAGGTTTCGTAGTCGATGTAGGTTGTGTCTTCTTCTTCTTCTTCTTCGGGTTCGTCGGGTGTGTCGTGGTGGTGGTGGGGGGCGGAGGTGGAGGGGGGGTCGGGTGTTGATGTGGACATTTTGTGGGTGTGTGTTGTTTGTGTGTGAAGATGGTGTTGCAATTGGGATGGTGAGAATGGATGGTGTTTGCGGCGCACACAATGTGGTGGGGTTTGGTGGGGTTGGAATTGAGATGGAATTGGGAGCTCGTCTGTTGTTACAAGGGCCCGGAGGCTCTGGTGCTCTCCAGGCTGGGAGCTACTTTGCACGTGCATACGTTCCGATGCTGGGCATTGTGAGTAAGCTACCTCAGATACCTCCTCTTATTCGAGCTCTGCGCACATGTATTCACGAATCTTTCAAAAGTCAACAAGATCAATTGCTAAACTCATTATTAGAAAAGAGGAACATGTCATTTCAAAGCCCAATAGATCCATCTCTGCCAATCGTCCAGTCTTCTATAAATAGTTCCTATTCTCATCCCAACTAGTATAGAGATCGATCACACACCAAAAAGTAAAACGAAATGATCAATAAATCAAATCAAAGCAAGTCAAAAAAGAGATGAAGAAAAAAGAAAAATAGAGTAGAGGGCGGAGGGGGGATTCCGGTTACAATAAATCAGCGATATGTAAAATAAAAAAACAACCCGCATTCTGAAGATATGACAACGATAAAAAAAAAGCACACAAATAGAGGGTAATAGAAAATTGAAGAAAATGAAAAAAGAAACTGCAAAAATATAGCACCGGTAATTCCCCACACAGCTAGCCCTCTCCCATCTCTCAAAAAAGTAATATTTCAAAACCCCATAACCCCAGCCCGAAGAAAGATAGATAAAGAAAAAAATGTAAAAGGAAATAAACAAGGCTCAAAATCATTAGGTCGTTTAATTGGTGGTCCTCATAATCTCCTCATAGATCAAGGTCTTGAGCTGCTCTTTGGAGAGCTCATCCTTTCTCCTGTCAAAGTCGAAGAATTCATCTGGAATAGGTGGGGCAACTGGCTCATCCTCAGGGTCGTGGTATGGCTCGAGGTAAGGATGCTTCAGTGCCTCCTCGACTGTGATTCTCTTTGCAGGGTTGAATGCCAAAAGCTTCTCAAGCAAGTCCAAGGCCTGGGGGCTGGTCTTGGGGAACATGGCGGAGAATGCAATCTTCTTCTTGAATGGAAGTGACCGGATGTACTCTCGTGCACGCCGGGACTTGATTCCATAGTAATCCTCCATTGTGGGGGTTCCAAGTACATCAAGAATGAGGGTCAATTGGTGGTGGTCTAAGATGGAGGTGTTAGCAAGAGTTCCAATGAATTGCAAAATTCCGAGTTACTCACAATCCTTTCCGGGGAAAAGTGGCTTGCCGCTTAGCATCTCAGCCAAAATACATCCAACACTCCATACATCAATAGCCTTGGTGTACTCCTTGAAGGTCAACATGATCTCTGGTGCTCTGTACCATCTTGTTGCAACGTATTCTGTCATGAATCCCGAATTGTCCTCGGTAGATGCGGCAGACCGAGCAAGACCGAAATCGCAGACCTTCAAGTCACAGTTGGCATTGAGAAGCAAATTGGAGGGCTTCAAATCTCTGTGAAGAACGTTTGCAGAGTGCATGGCCTTCAAGGCGCGGAGAGTCTGGTAGATGAAGTACTGGCAGTGATCGTCGGACAAGTCCTGGGTGCGAATGACTCTGTGCATATCGGTTTCCATAAGTTCCTAGTTACCGGTTAGCATTGCTTCAAGGGACCAAAAGACGGATTGGCATACTTGAATGAGATAAACTTCAGTAAAAGACTCGTAGCTTTTTGGCTTTTGAATATCAAGGATAGAAATGATGTTTTCGTGGTTGAAGTATCTCAGAAGCTTCATCTCACGAAGAGTTCTAAGGCAAAACATGGAGTGGTCGAAAGGTGTAATCTTCTTGATTGCAACCTTCTGTCCTGATGGTTTGTGTAGTGCGGAGCTATACCAAGTTAGTATACCGAATCGTTGTGAGCAAGAAATGGGGTTGCATACCAGACAACACCGTAAGCTCCTTCTCCGACAACATCCTGGATTTCGTACTGATCAGACACATTGAAGCTGATCTTCCTAGAACCTGAGGCCCCGTGTCTAGACATGTTTTATGATATCTAAAGTATTATGCGGTAGGTCGGGTTGTAGAGTAATTTATAGGCAGAGTAACTGGCGTCCAGACCAAGCTGCTCGATTCTAAATTATGGGTAGCTAGCGGCGGGAGTTAGCGTCCAATCTCTATTCCATCGGATATCTCACGGCTACCAACAAATGAGAAAGACGTCAAGTCTTTGTGTCTGCAAGATCCAACTAAAGGAATTAGAGGAAATGATCGTCCTAAAGCAGAATCGCAAAAGTTAGAATTTTCCCCAAAGCCGCATCGGAAGCAAGATCGGGTCGAGTGTCCAGGAACAGGTGTGAAAGTCTAAAGGAAAGTTCATGCACGTGCGGTAAACATACCAAGCGATTTCAGAGCGAGAATGAAATAAGAATTGGCTGCTTTCAACCAAGAAAGTAGAACAAGGCTTTGCAGAGGGGAGGTGGTGGGGGGGATGTTGTTGAGGATGGAGAACTGGGATGGAGAATGAGGAGAAAGTGTAGAGGAAACAGCTGAAGATATATAGGAGTTGGAGATTACAAGCAGAGCAGAAGGCGAGAAGACGACAGGCCAGGGTGGGAGGGGGAGGGGAGGGGTAGGTACGGACGGGGGGGAGGATAAGGTGCAGGGGTTGACACAGACGTACCGAAGCGACAATACCGAGCGCCGCTTGCAGAAGGGCAAGTACAGAAATAGCAACCTTCCGGAAAGCTGTGCAAAGCTCGAGTCGGATGTGAGGTAGCGTGTGCGGGCGAGGGGCGGGATGGCCTTGGTGCGCAATCCAGGGACCGGTACTCTAATTCCGATGTGTCTTGATTAACTGGCTGGCGTTGGGCGAGGATGATGATGATGATGCGGTGAAGACGCTGTCGATGGCAGTCTTTTCTTTTTCTCCCTTCAGAATCACGGTCAGGTCTAAGTATAGGAATAGACCTGGATGGCCTAGGAAGCAAAGAGGTAGGGAGGGCCACACACACACACACGCTCACTCACACGCCGTTGCTTCCTTGTGCTCTTGAGGACTGGGACTGGGACTGGGCTGCTTAGTCGTGTCGGCGCGCCAGGGGTTGTTTCGGCTCTTTCACAGTGCAAGGCGATAGTGGGAGGGAGTGGTAGGTGCTCTGGGCCGTGCGGGGCAGTGCGAGCAGTACGGGAGCAGTCTGGCCGAAAGGGTGCTGAGTGAGATGGATTAGGTGCAGAATAGCAGTGGACCTGGAGAGGAGGGACGCAATCAACGGCAGAGGATCGGAGATGAGGAGGTGCAGCGGGGTCAGCGGCGGGAGGGTTGGATGGGATGGGGCTCGATCGTGGGGGGACGCTTCTGTCCTGGCGGGGCTGGCTGGCTGGCTGGCTGGCTTGCGTGCGTCGAATCAAAGAAGAGGGCGAGGCGCGGCGCGGGGGGGGGGGGGGCGGTCACTCGCTGGTGGGAGGAAGAGGCAAGAGCCAGGCAGGTGCTCTAGGCTAGACCCGAGCTCTGCGGTGCAGCGTTCGATTGTCTTGGAGGTGGGAGGAGGAGCGCGGAGAGGGGCCTGGGAGGGGTAAGGCCACGGAGAAGGAGAAGCAGGAGAGATGGGGCCTGCTGGCTGCCCTGCCTATTGGCCCCCGTTCGGGGCGGATTGATTGATTGATTAATTCAATAGCATGCCAGATGGAATTCAAAATGCATGTATTTGGTGTGAAAAAGTATCGACATCTGCGCAGCTGCAAAGCCCACATGAGAGGGACAAAGACTCGAGATCTGAAGTGTCCCGATCTCCACTCCACAAAATTATAATTCTCGATTTTCTAGAACCTACGGCGGCATCGTCACCATAGTCCGTGCGATCCGCGTATCGTGAGGCATCCCGCCTTCTAATCACAGCGGCGGTTTCGTGATGAAAGGGATTGATTGATTGCGGGGCAGCAGAGTGGTCTGCCTGTCTGGAGAAGCAGATGCACTTCTCCTGCGTCGCCCGCCTGCGCTGCCCCGTGACTCTAAAGGAGAGAGGTAGTTTCAAGGCCTCGCTGCTGCGACAAAGCCGGTGTTAGAGTAGATCGCCATGGCCTCATGGCTGCAGCCTCGGACCATTGCCCTCGCTGCCCATCATCACAAACAAGCCTCCAGTCCGGAGGCCGATGCTCGAACTCGACAGGCCCCCTCTTCTGTCCCTCCTGCAATCTCCCACCCCCAAGCGCCGAGGGCTACTGCACGTGCCAGTTGCCCCTGCCCAAAGGCGCGCCTTTAGCCGCCAGCGCCCTCTCGACAGCCACCACATCTTAAAATAGAAAGCTTCCAGAACAATGGAATGCCAGTCTCACTCTTGCGGCGGGTGAGCGTGGGCAGTGAGTGAGCGAATGTGTGTGTGTGTCAATACATCTACATCATTCATATAGATCTAACTGCATGCACGGTAAAGTTTAGAAAGACAGGCACACCGCTGTGAAGTATGTAGGTCAGCAATTCCCATTATATGCTCGCCTGTCGATACCCTTCAAGCACTGCCCACAGCCCCTCGGCACTTGGTTTTTCCGCGACACCATCTGGCTCAACATGGAGTGTGTCGCGCAGGTGGCTGGCGGTGGTGGGCCCGATAGTTACAAGATGTACCTTTCGTTGCCCAGAGCCCGAGCTTCCACGGCCAAGAACCTCTATTGCCGTATCAGATCCTGTCGGCGAAAAGATCACAACCCATGGGGTCGGATGGCCCTCTTTTACTTCGTCCAGCACCCAGACAAAGTCCTCTCGGAAGCTAGTCATCACCGTGGTCTCGTAAATGACAACCTCGTCTACACCGAAGCCCGCTGCGCCCAGCGTCTTTGGGATAATGTCTCGCCGCACTTCGCCCACGAGAAAGAGAAGGTTCCGTATAGGAGAGCTGTAGTGCTTCAGAATATAATGTGCAAGCAACTCTCCGGTTCCGCACTCTTGCCCGTGGATGTTGGCTGACGGAAAGCCGAGATTGCGGACTGATTTTGCCGTGGCTGGCCCTACGACATAGATTGGGGTTGTGCTACTTTGCGGCGACAGCGTATCTATAGGAGATGAGCTTTATCCCTGAGCAATGTAATCGGCGCCGTACCTTTGAGTGTATTCAGAGCGGAACCGAGAGCTTCGACTGCCCTCTGGCTAGTGAGAATGATCGCCCCGTATTCTGGCTGCACCGAGCCGGCGGCTGCACCTAGGCCTTGCGTCCGACCTTCAGAGAGGATGCGAGTGACAGAGTCGAGGTTGACATGCCTGTGCGCCATGACCGGCACGAACACGGGCTCGACATCTTTCGACCGGAAGAAGGTGTCGTACGGGTCCGTCGGGATGGACTTTGTCTTGAGCAGTAGGACTTGCTGCCGGGGTGTAGCCATTGCGAGTGGGTGAGAATCGGGCACGGGTGGAGCAGTGCAAGTAAGGTTGCGGGTGTACTATTCTTTGCAGGCGGGTGGGGGGGGGGGGTGGTTGGCATTGGCGGGGCAAAAACGTGCGGGAGTGGCAGCAACTGGGGCTTCGAGTCCCAAGCTCCACAAAAAGCATCATCTCACTGCTCAATCTGCACCAGTGTCTCGCTTGGCTGTCCAATGCACTTTCGACTTTTCGCTGAAATGCCAATGTTACTTTTATGATTGAAGTTGTCGTTGTTTTTGAGAGGCCCAGGTCTATATCAACCCATAATGGATGAATGGCGCAGTATCAACCGTCTTTTCATGAATGCCAAAAGCTTGGGCGCGTTCACGAATGGAATTTCAATGCATGGTTCTCAAGATTTTGTGGCTTCAATAATACATCTCGAGATTGCCAGTCTGATGGATCAAGAAGGATATCGGCTTTTCAGCTGCGCAAGCATTGACGGCTTGCAATTCATATTCTTCAAAGACGGGATTGTCCAGATGATAAAGTCCATGCACAGACTCGCTGTCCACACTGTTGCTGCAATCCGCACGTGACCATCGGGTCCGGACTAGCGCACATTCCTGAGATGTTCACACATCACCCACTCCGAGCAGGGCCCCCCACCACACCCACGCAGCCCGCCCGCCAACTTGCCCCTCCCTCCCTCCGAGCTTGGAATCCAGCACGCACTAGCCACCCCAACCCATACCTGTCAGCCACTTCGCACCGTCCCTAGCCACGGCCGCCCCCGAAGCCAGATCTCGATATCTCCACCAGGCCCCGACCCGAGCCTCCAGCGTAGCCCGTCCCGTACCTGTATCCCAGCACCTCTCCTCCAACAATCCCCACTATCACGACCGCCTGCCCATACACCGACCCGTGACGGAATAACTGCAGTAGCTACCAACACAACCTCACACACGCCCCAACACCGTCGGTCTAGGCTTTCCAGCTACGCAATCGTAAGCTATAGACACAAGCCGCCCAAGCTTCCGCACTGCACCCTTCTAACTGCCCCTCACTGTGAATTCCAACAGGCCAAATCACTAGAATGGCTCAACCGCCGTACCAAGATCCAAACTACCAATATCCGCCGCAGGACCCATACAACCAACAGCCAGCGTCCCCATACCCCCCATACGGCGGGCAAGCACCCCCAGCAGCAGGCGGATACGAGCAGCCCTTGGATGGCTCGCTGCCCCCTCCTCCTCCGCAACCAGGCCAAGGTGCGACGGCGGGTCACAGAAAGCGACAGTATGCCGCGCAAGCCTTTGAGTTTGGTTCAGGCGCAAATGCCGGAATAACTCAAGCCCCCAACCCAAGCACCGTTCCATACCCCCCAGTAGGTGGTGGTGGCCCAGTCGGATACCCAGAGCAGTTTACGCCAGCCACAGCAGGCGGATATGGACCTCCTCAGCCAGGATACGATGCCCCAGTCGCGGGAATGGCAAATCAATTTGGGCAGATGGGCATCGCCAGTCAGCCACAGGTCGTTGCGCCACAGCTCCAGGTTTGTTGGATTTTTTTTATTGATTATTCCTGGAGATGGATCTCGACAAACATCCCGCCAGAGTCTACGCTTGTATGAAATGATTGGAAATTCACTAACTTTGCTGCCTTCAGAAATCTCAAGCCCTAAATACACTCTACACAATCGATGTTACAGCACAGCCATTTAACGCCGCTGAATTGGACCTCCCACCACCACCCATCATACTTCCCCCCAACGTGCGTATAATTGAAGCTCATCCTTGATGGTTTATAACTGACTTCGAGGTAGTCTTCTTTGACGCCGTCTCCTACAGCAAATTGTCCACCACAATACATGCGGTCTACGATCAATGCCGTCCCTACAAACCATTCGCTTCTCAAAAAATCAAAACTTCCATTTGCTTTAATTATTCAACCATATACCTCGTTACATGACGAAGAGGACCCAGTTCCTCTGGTTTCGGACACTGTTATTTCTAGATGTAGGCGTTGTAGGACATATATCAACCCTTACGTTTCTTTCCTTGATCACGGCCACCGGTGGAGATGCAACATGTGCAACCTCACCAACGATGTTCCGCAAGCATTTGATTGGGATAACGCACAACAGAAGCAAGTGGATCGTTGGGCTCGGCCGGAACTGAATCACGCCGTGGTCGAGTTTATTGCGCCTCAGGAGTACATGGTCCGACCACCCCAGCCTCTTGTGTATCTATTCCTCTTGGACGTCAGTTTCGCGGCAGTCACCTCTGGGCTATTGGCTACAAGTGCTAGGACAATCTTGGAGAGTCTTGATAGAATTCCCAATGCGGATAAGCGAACTCGCTTAGGCTTTATTGGTGTTGACAGCTCGCTACACTTCTTCTCCATGACTAGGGATTCACCCGAGCCGAGCATGCTGGTTGTCTCTGATTTGGAAGAGCCATTCCTCCCAATTCCGGGCGATCTGCTAGTCCCACTCGAAGAGTGCCGAGAGGCAATCGAGAGTTTGCTTGGGAAACTACAAGACATGTTCCAATACTCGCAGAATGTTGGATCATGCATGGGATCAGCCCTAAAGGCTGCGCACAAACTCATCTCACCCATTGGTGGCAAAATCGTCGTCCTGACTGCATCTCTACCAACCCTTGGTGCAGGCAAACTGGAAATGAGAGAAGACAAGAAGCTCCTTGGTACAAGCAAGGAGAGTAGTCTTCTCCAAACCGCAAACAGCTTTTACAAGTCATTTGCGGTTGAATGCTCCAAGAGTCAAGTTTCCGTAGACATGTTCTTGTTCTCTGCAACCTACCAGGACGTTGCCAGTTTGAGTAACCTCCCAAGATATACTGGAGGCCAAACATTCTTCTATCCTGGCTGGTCTGCAGCAAGGAGTGAGGATGCTTTCAAGTTTGCAAAGGAATTCTCAGACCATCTCAGCGCGGAGATTGCCTTGGAGGCTGTCATGCGTGTCAGAGCCACCACTGGCTTGAGGATGAGCACCTTTTACGGTAATTTCTTCAATCGCTCCTCGGATCTTTGCGCCTTCCCCGCCTTCCCCAGAGATCAGGGTTACGTGGTTGAGGTTGCAATTGATGAGCCTCTTGGAAAGACCTTCGTCTGCATGCAGACAGCAGTGCTACATACCACATGTAATGGAGAGAGAAGAATCCGAGTGATGACTCTCGCGCTACCAACCACTCAAAACCTCGCGGACATTTACGCCGGTGCGGACCAGGTTGCAATTACCACCTATTTCAGTCACAAGGCCGTCGAGAAGGTGTTGTCGAGCGGATTGGATGCTGCTCGAGACTCACTACAGACCAAGCTAGTGGAGTTGCTTGTCACATACCGCAAGGAACTCACCGGTGGTGCTGTCGGAGGTGGCTTGGGAGGTTTACAATTCAGCTCGAATTTGCGTGGCTTGATCGTTCTCTTCTTGGCTCTGATAAAACATGTAAGCCTTCAATTATTCATTAAATAACGTTCTCTAAAAGATGTTTACTAACAAAATTGGGTTAATCCTAGGTTGGTCTCCGAAAAACTGCACAGATCCCAACGGATCTTCGTTCAGCGGCATTGTGCCTCCTCTCGACCCTCCCGGCTTCGCTTCTAATCCAATACATCCACCCACGGTTCTACTCCCTCCACGACATGCCAGACGCATGTGGACACCCTCACCCCGAAACCGGAGAAATCGTCCTCCCACCGCCAATGAACCTCTCCTCCGAGCGTCTCCTCCTCCACGGCCTCTACCTCATCGACGACGGACAAACGCAGTTCCTCTGGATCGGCGGCCAAGCTGTCCCGCAACTCGTGCAGGACGTGCTCGGCGCGCCCAGCATCGAGCTCGTCAAGACTGGCAAGACGACAATGCCGTACGTGGAGGGCAGCGAGATGAACGAGCGGGTGAGGAATGTGATTGAGAAGAGTAGGGATAAAAGGGGGAGACATGTGGGCAGCATTGTCGTCCCGAATTTGTACATTGTGAGGGGCGATGGGGATCCGCAGTTGAGGGTTTGGGCGAGCACGTTGTTGGTGGAGGATAGGAGTGATGGCGGGTTGAGCTTGCAGCAGTGGGTGGGCATGTTGAGGGAGAAGGTGAGTGCTTGATTTCACTTGTTACGTCTTCTTCTTCTTCTTCTTCTCCTTTTCTTCTTTGGGGTTATTCTTTACGTCTTGAAGTAGATTTCTGCTTTTCTTGTTTCTTTTCAAGTTTTTTGTACTTTCTTGGTCTGTTGTGTGTTTTTTATATAATGTGTGGTTCTCTTCTATCCATCTTATTTTTTTTTTTGTTTCTTCTATCTTCTATTCCCCTCCCCCCGTTCCTTCTAATGTACATGTGAGAGTGTGAATACCTATGTTCTCGTCTGTACCCCTGTGAGGTGTCTGTCTCTGCATTATATTGTCCACCCTTGCGTATTTGTACGTTTGGTATTGTTCCTTCCCCTCTTCCACTGACTTTTGGTATGTTTTTTTTGTAAACTCACGCAAATTATGTGTAACACCGGAGGTTTTGTTTTTTGGTTTTGTTTTTAGTTCCTTTTCCTTTTCCTTTTTTTTTTTGCTTATAGATACATGTTGCGTAATGTACGTATACTAACATCCTCTTCTCTCTCCTCTCGGATCAATATAGGTTCAGAATTCGTAGAGCGGATTTTCGGGTAGGGTGTCGTTGCCGGAGCATAGGGCACAGGTGTTGCAGTTGTGGTAGATTCTGGGTTTTTTTCTTTTTTCATTCATTCATTCCATTCGTCTTTTTTTGTTTTTATCCCTATTTTGGGTTTGGTTCCGGACATGTGGGGGAGGTGGGGGTGGGGAGGGCTCGGGCGGGGGGAGTATGAATTCGAGAAATTTCGAATCTAAAACTTCAAGAGGGTGTACGTGGGGGGGGTGAGCGGTGAGGGGTTTTGACCTGCTGCTGCAAAAAAAAGATGCGGGGAGGGGAGGGAGATTGGTGGGTGCACTTGTATAACTTCTATTACTGAACTGATTAAATCTAATGATTACTTGATACTCTGGCTTTGCGCTTTCTTTGGATTTGGCTTTTTTGGGATTATTTGATTTTGGCCATAATTATAAATGGCAAGTAAAGCACCCGGGGGGCCTGCAGAGTAAGAAAAATCCCCTTGTTACTTACTAAATAACGTACTTACGTATACTCCATTCATGAATGACTGTAATATAATTAATTTTCTACTAAAGGAACGTAAACGGAGAGGTCTCATGGTCATGAGTATCCATCTCATCTCCATCTCATCTAACTATAATTACAATTACATGTTCTACAAGCCATCTATCTCTCATGATCACTTAATGCTCAAATGCCCCCCCCTCACTTGATCATGACGGAATGTTTGGCCATGGCCAGATGACAGATGCCCTCTAGATCTGTTGCTTACTTAATATATATTATAATGCCCTGAATTCTAAAGCCTGGAATATTAATATTATTAATTAACCACGTGTGCATGGTATAATTATAATTACTAGTGACTGGCCCCATGGCCATGGCCATGGGCTTAAGCATTGTGGGAGGCCATCCAATATGAGCTTTCAGAATTCAGTAATTACATATATATATATATAAGTGTACATGTCCTGCCATATGATGCATCTATTAATATTTAAGTATGCTTTTTTAAAAAGAGAGAGTGGTAACTACCTAGGTATAGCTAGTACTAGAGTGGTGATCATATGATCAAATTTTGTATGGTTTTAAGCCGTGCACGTGGTGGGGTGGGTGCATATATATATGGCACAAAATTTCAGGCTGTAGCATCAATTCGGGATTTTCTTTGTATTTCTTTTTCATTTCTCCTCTCAAGAGTATAGCTATGGCACTCGTAATGTGTGCTTGCTTAGGTGAATTAGGTTGCAAAAATTGGGAGCCAAAATAAAAAAAAAAAAAAAAAGGTTGCTTGCTTGCTAGAGATGCATGCACACATTGCCACTACACCACACCAGTGCACCCAGGAGTCGGTTCTGTTCACACAAAGGCAAACCCGGTAGTACCTAGAGGTATTGATTGATTGATCGGATCGCAAAAGGGGCATTTATAGCAATTTATTAAGGGTGGTATGGCTAGAAAACACAACGGGGGGGGGCATTTGAGCAAATCATCCGTTATCAATTATCAATCAACTTCTCTAGCTTTTGAAAGCAGCAGCAATAATGACTTGCTTTAAGGGGGGGGGGCTCAGGGTAACCCCCCCGCCATGCCGCGCGCCATCTTCTTCGCGCGGCCGTCCCTTCGGCTGTGGTTTGCGCGCGAGGACTTGTGTGCTTCCTTCCGTGCGCGGTTGGCAGGTGAGTCCGAGGAGCCAGACGGCGGCGGGGCACCTGCTGCACCACCTCTTCCACCACCCCTCCCTCTACCACCTCTTCCACCACCACCACCACCCCTTCCTCGCCCAATAGATCCACCAGCCCCTCTATACCCCCCCCTCCCCCCTCTCTCCGCCCCACTCCCACTCCCCCCCTCCTCCTCCTCATCCCCCTCCTCAACATCATCATCCCCAGCCCTCCACCTCGTCCTCCCAACCTCACTATTCCTCGTTTCCCGCGCACCAAACTCCACCTTCTCCGCCACGGCCCTTCCCCGCCACGGCTCCCTCCGCAGCATCTCCGCCCACCCCTCGATCCTCTCATCGCTCCACCCGCCCGTCTTGGCCCTCATTTCCGCGCGCATCTTGCTCCGCCTCGTCTCCGCGTCGCGCGCAAAGAGCGTCGGGTCGGTGGTGTACAGGGCGTAGAGGTACTCCTCCTCCTTGGTCACCGTGGGGGGTTGCGGGGGGGCATTGATCTTCCTGACACCACCGCCAGAGGAGGGGGTCTCTTCGCCGGCATCGATGGCGCCGCCGACGTCCTCGACGTCGTACGTGTCGTCGCGCTCGTCGTCGTCGGGGTTGTAGAGGATCGTGCTGAGGGCGGCGTAGATTGCGAGTTTCTTTTGCGTGTGGGTTGTAGAGTTGGTGGGGGGGGAGAGGAGCGTGTCGGCTGTGAGGGAGGGGTTTTTTTTGCCGAGGTGGAGGGTTGAGGGGGTTGCGAGGGAGGGGAGGGGGGTGGCGTCGTGGATGTTTTTGCGGGAGGTGGCCCATTTGGGGAGGGGGGTTGTAGTTGTGGCTGTGGTTGTGGTTGTGGTTGTGGTTGTGGTAGAGGGGGGAAGTGAAGGCCATTGTTTCTGCTGTGCCTCCTGCGCGGGGGTGTTTCCACCTTCAAGGAAGTGCTGGATGACGCTCTGCACGTCGCCGGAGAATTCGTGGAGGACGTCGATGATGGCGGCGGGGGGGATAGTGGGGAGGAACTCCAGGACCTGCGCGACGGCTTGGTCGACGTCGAAGGAGGGGTCTAGGCTCTTTCCCTTTCCCTTTCCCTTGTCCTTTTTCGAGCGGTTCAGCGGTCTCCGCACCCGGCCGTCGGCGCGAGGGGTGTATTTCTGTAATTTACTAATCAGCCCGTCCATCAACTTGACTTTTCCCGCGCCGGCTGTCTCGGGGTCCATTTCCTCGAGGGAGGTGCGCAGCCGCCGGAGGAGAGGCGTCTCGCAGACGAGGGCGGTGAGGAAGGCATGTTTGTGTGTGCCGTTTGCGTGGGCGGCCCATTCGTAGAGGGTGTCGAGGAGTAACGAGTAGTTTTGCTTCTCGGGGACCCGGAGCACGCCCGCAAAGGCAGAGTATGCTGCGCGGAGGACGGTGGCGCGTGATGCGGCGTAGCGCTCGTGGAGGTCGGCGAGGGCGTCGAGGTAGTCTGAGCCCGCGAGGAAGGTTTCTCCGGCGTAGGGCAGGAGGAGGAGGAGGATCGATATCCGGCGCAGGAGGGCCTGGGCGTCTGTGATGTCGAATGCCGAGACCGCCCGTGCTTGGGATGGCGGCGGGGGGGTGATTTTTGGGAGGACGACGGAGGTTTTGAGGGTTGTGAGGGAGGTGGTGAGGAGGGTGGGGTGGGTGGTTGTGAGGGTTGAGAAGAGCGTGCGGAGGGATTGGGAGCGTGGGAAGGCGTTGGCGAGGTCGAGGAGGAAGGCGCCGTTGAGGAGCTGGTCTGGAGGTGGGGTAGTGGCGTCATCTGGAGGGGAGAGGAGCCTGTGGATCAGCTGGAAGGAGAGCTTCCGGAGGGCGGATTCCGCGGGGGTGGGCGGTGATGGGGCGAGCGAGAGCTCGTGGATGTATGCGGTGAGGAAGGCGATGAGACGGGTATCGGTTGCTGAGGTCGATTGGAAGTCTGCAGGCGGGAGGGAGAGGTGGTATTGGAGAAGGGCGGTGTATGTGCTGAGGATTGTGGCCCATTGGTCCGCAGGGATGGTTTTCCGCACCGAGGCGGGGGGGTATGGGGCCACCGGGATGGCCATGGGATGTGAGGACTGGGGTATAGTTGAGGTTGAGTTTGAGATGTGCTTTGAAGTGTATTAAGCTTGTTCTTGATGGTTGTAGTTGTAATTTGACTTTATACTTGCCGAAAGAGTGTGGAGAAGTCACTGGTATTTATTGATGTGGTGTTGGTGGGGTTGTGGAGGTGAGGATGATGTCGGAATCAATCACGCTGAGCAGCTCCAAATGGATATGCAGCATGAAGGGCTTATGCAGGGTTGTATGCAATCTAGTCTCATGTATGCAATCATCCTTACTGGACTCATAATTGCATCATTACGTTATCAAGCCACACCATGCAGCACCAGCCACGGCCCCTGCCGCATCACGGGACCGTCACCGCCCCATCGCGCGTTAATGCCGCAGCCTGGCACAAACCTGGCCAGCCCCCCCGCTCCGCATAAAATTTCGCTCGCAATGGCGAAAAAACCTTTACCCTCAACCGTCCCCCTTCGCCTCTTCACCAACCTCAGCAGCGATCGCAAAACATCCATTACCCTCAACTTGCAGCGCCGGCCCCCCCCCACATTTTTAGAATCCGCCTCGCCCTGCCCACACGAGCCCCGAAGCTCGCCTGATCGCCACCACCCCACGATGGCCGGAGCGCCTGATGTAACCGCGGCGGACCTGCCACGTCGCCTCTCGCAGGGCGAGGCCGCGGACGCCGGCGGGCAGCACGGAGCCGACGATGCCGCCGTCGGGCCTGATGCCGGCGCCGGAGAGGCAGTCATCGCTGATTCCCCCCCAGCCCCGACGAAGAAGGGCGCAAAGAGTAGCAAGGCCAAGGCCGCAGAGGAGGCCGCAGAGGCCGATATACCCGCGAAGAAGGCCCGAAAGAAGAAGCCCAAGGCCGCCTCGAAGGAGGGCAGCGCGGAGGGCGAGCCGGCGGCGGCGGCACCCGGCGAGGGCGAGGCTGCCCCCGGTGCTGGTGCGGGCGCCGCGGACGCCGAGCCTGGCGCCGACGCGGGTCCGTCTGCACGCAGGCGGGGCTTCACGGCGGTCAACTCGCCCGAGCACGCGCGCCGTGTGCTGCCGCTGGCGGCGCCCCACGCCGCGGCCGAGGACGCTGCGGGCCAACTGCTCATCGAGGCCGCAGCCGCCTACGCCGGGGCCCAAACCGCCTCCACGCCCTCGCCCGCCGCAGACGGGGCTGCCGACCAGATGGACATCGACGTCCCAGAGACAGTGAAGAAGCGCAAGAGAAAGGACAAGGGCAAGGCCGCCGCTGCCGAACCCTCTGCGGCTGCGGACATCGACGGCGAGAACGACACCGAGGCTGGCAGTCTCCTGGCCAGCAGCACGAAGAAGCAAAAGACGCAGAAGAGCAAGAGCCCGCTCGTCTGGGACCCGGACGCCGACATGCCCGCGCCAAAATCCTCAAAGAAGGCAAACGGCAAGCAAAAGAAGGGCCAGGCAGCCGCGGAGGCTGAGCTGGAGCCTAGCGGCCAGGAACAGTCTACGCCCGCCGAGCACGAGGACGAAGCCCCCGTGGCAGAGGCTTCTCAGCCATCCGAGCAGCAGCCCACGTCACGACCCGGCCCACCAGCCACGCCCTCTCGGCCACCGGTCCCCTCCTTCCTCGACTCCACGCCCATCCAGACTCCGACGCCCAGCAAGCGCCAGAGCAAGGTCGCAATCGCCTATGAACGCAAGAAAAGGCGTCTGGAAGCCGCCGCGCAAGCCGCGGCCCAGGCCCAGCCAGAGGCTTCCTCTGCATCCCAACCACACCCCTCCACCGCCGATATGGACATTCCCGACGATCCAGACGACATTGAAGAAGCCCCTGGTTCAACCGTACAGGTGCCCTCCTCCCAGCCAGAGCCACCCAAAAGCAGCACCAAGCGCAAGAAGCGTAGGATGCCAGATCTGGCCCCCGCCGCCACTGCTCTCAGCGGCACCCCCACCAGCAAGAGCACCAAGAAACGCATTCCAAAGACCCCTGGCGACGAGAATGAAGACCCCCAGTCAGACAACGGCGCCCCATCCAACACGCCAGCCCGCAAGAAACGCACAACCCCATCAAAGCGGCAGAAACGCGACAGCACGACTGGAGACTCAGCTCGCAAACCATCTGCTACCCCTCTCCAACCAGGCACCACATCCGTCTCTCGCGTTCGTCCATCTTATACCTACGCCCCAGACCCAGCTCCTTCTACCCCTCCCTCTACAGGCACATTTACCCAACCAGAATGCACCTTGATCGACGACTACCTCACTGCCTTTTCCAACGAACACTCTCTTACGCAAACACAACTCAATGCCCGCATCTGGGGAGACGCCACCGTCGTCCCAGACCAGTCGAAGGCCGACCGTGAAGCCTTCTGGCGGGACCTATACGGCCTCTTGCCCCACCGCAAGAGACTCGCAATCTACAACCACGTGCGCAGAAGATATCACAACTTTGGCACCCAGGGCGCAAAGTGGGACGAGGACCAGGACCGCGAACTCCAACGCCTCGTGCTCGAAAAGGGCAGCAAATGGACCACCATTGGCACCGAAATGGGCCGCTTGCCAGACGATTGCCGCGACAGATGGCGAAATTACTTGAAGTGCGGTATGGTCCGCCGCGAGAAGGAGTGGACGGACGAGGAGGAGGCACTCCTTAGAAAGGTTGTCCGCGAGGTCCGCGAGAGGATGAAGGCCCTTTTGGCGCCCGAGGATGCTCCCCATCCGGCTTCGCAAGTCACCGAGTCGGGTGAGCCCGCGGCACAGGTCCCAGATGAGGACGTCGAGATCAACTGGACCGTTGTCAGCGAGCTGATGGGCGGCTGGAGAAGTAGAATTCAGTGCAGATACAAGTGGAGTAAGCTGATGGAGTGGGAGGGACGACACGATGACAAGGCTGGCGAAAGCGGTGTTGGTGTTGAGGGGACCCCTAAGAGGGCCAAGAAGCCAAGAAAAACCTCCACCCCCGGCAAAGTTAAAGAGAAGAAGGGGAGGAAGGCAAAGAGTGATGAAGTCGTTGCTGATGAGGACGACGAAAATTTTGATGGCGAAGGCGCTGCAACAACAGAGGAAACCGTCAAGGAGAGGAAGAAGCGCGAGAGGAAGGAAAAGAAGGAGCTGAAGGACAAGGAGAAGAAGGAGAAGAAGGAGAAATCTGAATCTACAAAGAAACCGAGAGCAAAGAAGGACGCCACCGCTCCGTCATCTTCGTCGGCGGCGGTGGTTGAGAAGAAGGCTGAAACTGGGCCAAAGTTGACGCCATTCGCGCAGATGAAGACTGGTGATCGGATTCTCCTCCTCAAGGAGATCTTGTCGCATGACCCTGCCACCCCAATCACAATCCCGTGGGAGGAGATTGCGACAGCAATCAACTCCCCCTGGCCGCCGTCGGCGCTCGAAGCCGCGTTCATCAGGCTTGTCCGCACTGGAATCCGCAAGAAGGAGAGAGCGGGGCTTTCGCTTGTCGAGGGGGTCAATAGGCTTCTTGGTGACTTGGAGGAGCTGCCAGAGTTTTTGAAGGAGGAGAGGTGGGCGGAGAAGAAGGGTGAGGATGAGGTTGTTGTGCTGAGTGGAGACGAAGATATTGATGATGACGAGGATGAGGGCGACGAGGAGGAACAAGAAAAAGAAGAGGAAGAGGAGGATAATTTTGTGGATGAGGCGCCGGAGGATGAGGAGGCGGAGGAGGAGGCACAGCAAAACGTCGATGAGGATGATGGCGAGAAGATGGGTGATAGTCAGGATGTGGAGAGTCTTGCGAGGATGTTGTTGAGTCAAGTGCAGGAGGCTTACAAGAACTAGGTCGGGTCGAGTTGGATTGGAAGGGGCATCGTTGCAGTGGGGGTTGATGCGGGCGATCTTTTTTTGATCAATCATCATGTTGTTTTCGTGTGTGTGTGTGTGTGCATGTCATAGGCACCCAGGGAAAAGGCTAGGAGAAGGAGGAAGGAAGTATGGAGGCTATGGTATGGCACTTATTTTGTTTTGTTTTTGTTTTGTTTTATTTTTTTATTTTTTGTCCACCTAGGACTTTACGTATACGTTTCTCATCTTTTATCTCTTTTATTTCATTCTCAATTTCGAATTTTTCTAGTTTTGTTTTTCTCGGTTTAATTTCACTGCTTTCTTACGTTTATTTTTTATCTTCATTACCATCTGTGTTACCATGTAGGTACCTTTGTATGTACTGTGGCTAGTATACTCATACTCGGTATCTCATCTTGCAATTGCTTTAGTGATATCGATCATGAGCTCATTAATTTTTTTTACTCTCGGAATTAATTGAAATTGCTTAATTTTTTTTTTATTATTTGCTTCATTGCCTAAGGTATTTTCGTGCTCTGCTCTGCTCTGCTCTTCACCTACCTCCTAGGTACTTGGGCACTTACGCTTGCAATTGCTCTCCCACATTGATATTTTTCTATATAGTTATCAGCACGCGTACGGTGACTGGTACGTATACCGGTACCGTAATATATTATAAGCTCAAGTGCTATAGTCTCCGTATATGGAAGTCAAATCATACATACTTAAGTACTTTACTATAGTAAGCTTCATACCTAGGTATGTACATACATACTTATTAATAGGTACTTAGGTAAGGTAGGTAATTCCTTGTGCCATCGATCTCGAAGATTACAGGTACTGAGGTAGTACTGCAATGAGCCCAAATGTTTTGGTTCGTTGATGTGTTGAGATATGAATTTTGGTTAGGTTGTGGTGGGAGGGGAGGGTGGGAGGGGGAGTTGTGCCGTTACTATCGTTACCCTGAACTTTACAAGATTTCCAAGCCTCACACATCTACATACCTGGTAGATATGTACACCTTACTGATGAGCTAAGACAAGACTAGTAGGAAATGTTTCCGGAAGTGGAGGAAGAAGAAGAAGAAGAAGATCTAGAAGTACATGGATTCTTTTGTACATACGATTGATTAATGGGCTCGTTGGCGATTGGCGATGGCGGGTAGAGAGAAGGTAAGAAGGGAGGTAGCTTTGGTTCATATTATTTAGAATTTGGTTATCTTAGTAAGTCTTGGGGTTGATCATGAGCAGAGAAGGAGGTTTGAGTTGATTTGATTTGATTTGATTTGATTTGATTTGATTTGATTATAATTACAGCCCTAGGTAGGTATGTAGGAGGGTGAAGTTTTATATCGATAATTGTAATCAAGGAAATTTTGAACTAGTTTTCGTGTATATATTGAGAACGTATTTGAGGTTCGCGATAGTAGTATAGTGGAAGTTATGGAAGTAGAGTAGAGTATGTACGTGCATAAGCGATTTTTTATCGACTCATCCATAAGCGAGAACAAGATTCTTAGGGCACCTACTAGGCCTTGGTAATCTTGAATCAAAACGTGGAGAATCCGAAGTTTCAAAACGCTAACAACGTGAATTGTCGAAGGTGGTGTTCCTCAAGCAATAGATTGGAGAGACTGGAGAGCGCTGCGCTGTTTCAGTATTTCGTGCACACCCCGGGCCCCGAGTATGTGCTTAAGCGAGTTTTCAAGGTCTGAGAATTCCGAAGCTATAGTTCTATAGGTAGAAACAAGGATGAGTGAGAGTACTTTATCCATGGCCATCGATATCCCCAAGCTTAAGCTAATTGTCCACCCACGATATCGATCCAGTACGACGTTGTTGTTGGAAATCGCCTAACGAAATACACCATAAACTACTCTAGTTAGTATACAGATTAATGTACCTACATGGATCGGGATTCGAAGCAACTTCGAATTCGCTTATAATGATGCCTGCAGTACTACTTTTCTAACCTCACCTCCACAAACCTGAAACGGATATCACACACACACACAACACACACACATACGGAGTCGACTTGACTTGTGATACATCGATATCGAAGCATATTATTATGTACCTAGGTATTATATACTGTTTGACTGGATGGAAATTTCTATAGGTCTAGATAAGATTCCTATAGTCCAGATATCTAGAATATATTCTTATTCTTTAATTTATGCTTCGAATTAATCTTCCTTTTCGAGAAATATCATGTCGCGGAGCAACGTGTGAAGAAATTTCGAAAGAATTTTCCGCATGCGGAGAGTCCAATGGCTATTGCGGTTGCAAGGGATGGTGGATTCGGAGCTGGAGCTGGAGATCATGATCATGATCAAGATTTCTTCTCTAGGTCTTTTTTTATATTTCGATTATAATATAGATTATAACCCCCACAAGCTCGAGCAGCCCAGAGGTACTTAGGTAGCTACCTACCTAATCTTTGGCTTTTCCAAAGGTTCTCGTTCATAATGTAGGTTAATACCATGATAAACCACGTATACCCATAAACAACAAATACAACTACAAATACAAATTACAAATAACGTTAACCTATAACCACCACACCACATATCAAAAAACGTTTTTTCTGTAAAGAAAAGGAAATTCCCCGGCGCCGCCGCTTGTTGGATGTGTAAATGTGGATGGACAACACAAACCTGAGCCTCCAGATGTTCGTTATGTTGTATATAGCAGTACTTAGCTTAAGCTTAGTGCATATGTAGTAATATATCGTACTCTCATTACTACCTCAATAGTAATCGGTAGCGAGTAGTGTGTAGTGATGAGTGATGCACAGTTGCTTAGGTAGGGCAAGACCTAAGGCACTGAGCCAGAGGAAATTCTAGATATGGCAAGAGCTGCGTACATGTCAGCCTTCTCGCCTGTGAGGAATTCACTTAGAGAAGACACACGATATAACCCCACACACAAGATCTAGACAAAAGAAGATGCAACCGGTTAGTTAGCCGGGATGACCTTTAAAATATAAATCTATCGCGATTATACCTACCTAAGTACTTATAATTACCAATGCATAGCATGCTATATATAGCTCTAGCTATAGCATGTGGTTTGCAAATTAATTTTGATATTTGATCTTTTGAGCGTATAGTAGTACATGTCGGGCCTTCGGTTTCAGTGGTTCGAAGTATACAGAGGGGGGGCTCGAGATTTAATACTTACTCGTTTGTGGCTTCCGAATTCATTCAGGGAAGAGTTGCAATGAGCAGGGGGAATGCTCATGATCACGAATCCAATCGATCCTCAGAAGATCTAGAGATCTAGTTAGAAGAGAATTAGATCCGGAGCCTTCAGAGGCTGTGGAGATCAAGCAGGGACACGAGATCTACTTAGGTCGCGGAGATCTACTAAATGCCGATCTTACCTGCGGGCCGGCGGAGAATTCCCCAATAAGAAGGATCTAGAAGAAGAAGCTTGAAGTTCGAATATCTGGCTGCCTTACTTTCTTGATTTGGTAGGGATGGCGCTAGTTGAGAGCATGTGTGTGTGGGGGGGGGGACTACTAAGTTGGGAAGTATTTACTAACATCATCATGGAATCGCTATAGTCTCGTGAATATCATACCTATTTAATTATCTTGTTTCTCTAGCTGCAGCTAGTCACTTCCCGCTGGCCATGGTTGGACTATTAGCTTTGAGTTCATGGTATTGGTATCGATCCCTCAGAGGTTGGAGAATATGGAGGTAAATGGTAGGAGGGCACGAGACTACGAGACTAGGTAGGAGCATCAAATTTAAATCGTCGTAGTCTCATTCCCAGTTAACTTCCTCGAGATTTAAAGTTTGAATTTCTTGTGGCTTCAATTTAAACGCATTTTCGGATCCAGCATCCCGCAGTACGTATACTCTACTAAATCCAAATCTTATAATCTGTAATCGATATGACAATGCCTGGAAATCGAAGTCATGATTCAATGTTCACTACTACACTACACTTAAGCTTTCACTTTATTCCAATCCACCTTGTACTTCCACCTTATAATTAGGTAGCTACACATACGAGTGGTTGTTTATGTGAATATTAATACGCGAGCACTCGCGCGCGCTCCCGCAATTGCAATATAAACATGCAGTTAATCTAGTGCTGGTAAATATTGAGACGCCTTTCCGGGAATGTGGTAAATTGATTGTTTATTCCGGACGTTTATATGAATTAGATCACAGTTAAGCGAGTAGGTATGATAAGCATGTGCAAGTGAAGAAAACGTGTTTATCATGATCGCGGATAGCCGACGTTAATTATAAGGTGGCTTTGTTTTTGGAGTTTGACAATCATAATTTTAGGCTTGAAGATAGGTTGAGATTCACTTTTAGCAAAAGCTTATATCCGCCTTTTAACCCAATTAGAGCAAACGCTGAACCCGAACTCCCAGCTTCAGGGTCTCCATTGTCGCTCCTCTAGATCTCATAAATCAAAATGCAGTTGTCTCACTTGCGGATTGGAGCGGGTTTCACATGCATTCTTGATTTCATTCAGGCATAGTGCTTCTGATCGGTGCACCTTATCTAGACATTGTTCTGGCCAGCAGCCTCCGCTGAAGTACTTGTGGCTACACAGTCCGAAGCTTGGAAGGACAATCGCATGCGCGCGATACGTGTACCAAGTTCTTCCCCCACCAAGAACATTTCGTGGGTAAAAACAAATCTGGCAACAGCAATTGCCTGAATCCAGGCTGTGAAAATCCAGAGTCGCACTGCAGGACGGCCTGCCATATATCATGATCAATATCTAGAATCCGAAACGTGCCAATGTGGGGACCGAGACTGAAGGTGCAAGGCACGAGACAAAGGGCAAGGGTGGTGTTACTTCCCAGCTGGGCAGTGGGAGTGGCCCAAGGTGTTGTTGCGCCAAGCACACATACAACCACCGGCAGCACTCTACCTGACGTCCTCCTCAACCCCCACCCGCCCTCACACACCGCACCCCCTTGACATCACCAACCGCGGCGTCGAGTTTGGGCCAGCGCCTCGCCCCCTTCACCCATACACGCATCTCATGTCGGGGAAAGGAGTGTTTGGGTCGCACACCCAGGATTATGCCATTGGGCCTGCCTCAAGAGTCCAGATCCCGTGCATGACCCAAGCGCTACCAGCAGAGCGACGATTTCGAATGAACGATATCGATTATGAAGCTTGACAAATTTGAGCCGTAGCATAGAGGCCTATATGGCCATTTCCGCAACATCAATTCGTGCAGCCCCGCGCCCCCCTTCTCCTTCTCCCCAGGGCCTTTCCCTCCTGCTTTCTGCCTTAGGGGCCCTCTTCTTTCTTTCGACCATCCATTCTTTCTCTCCTTCTTTCTTTTTTTCATCTTCAAGGCTGCTGTGTGGCAAGCTCACGCGCGCGGGCAAGATACTACTAATTGTTTGACGTCGACGGCAATCGATTTTCTTCTTCTATACCATACATCATTTAGATCTTCGTCTTTTTTATATCTGTTCTTTGGCAAAATAAACAGTCCTGGGGTTTCTGACTGTCAAATCTCTCTTTTCTTTGAACTCGAATTATTTTATCCTTTTTGATACCCACATAGCGACTGCCTCTATCAACCTCGCTTGGGTTCGATACATTCAAACAAAAACTTCCTTTCTCTTATACATATTTTTTCTTATATTTTCTCTTTAATATTTTGACACAAGAAGCTCTCTATTCAGCTTCTGGAGCTGTATCTAGTCGTACAGCTTGCTGTAACTTATTTCTTTTCGATCATATACCCCTTCGTTTTATTAATATCACATCTTTCACATCAAAATGGCAGCACCACCAACCCCAATAATGCAACTCGGCGGCCCTGGCCCCCGCTCGCCACAAGGCCTCGGCCTCTCAATTGCCTCACCAACACCAAATCCATACGAATTCGAATCACCCAGGCCTCCGCCACCATATCAACAGCCAGGAACTCCAAAAAAGGGTAGTAGGAGGCGGAATGATGACGAGTCTAGGTCACGAAGTAGATCGCGAGGGAGGCGGAGGAGCAGGAGCAGGAGTAGTATTGCTACAACAATAACAGGAACAGCTACAACAACACCAGTAATCAGACAGTCACAGTATTTCAGGCCAGGAAGACCGGCGCCAACTCCGCCGATACAGCAGCAACAGATTAGGCAATTACAGGTGGAGCAATTTCGGTTTCAGCCGCCGGCGCCTGTGCCTCCACTACAAGAAGAGGAAGCGGTTCTTAGGCCGCTGACTCCGCCGCCACAGCCAGCGTTTGCGAGACGTCCAACAAGGCCGGAAAAGACAGATTGGTGGGCTTGGGAGACGAGTGCGCTGTTTTTGTCGCTGTTGGCTATCGGTGGGATCGTAACCATCCTTATACTATTCGATGGAGAGCCAATTCCGGCGTGGAGTATGCGGGGGCCGGGAGTGAGCGTCAATACGCTCCTGAGTGTACTGAGTACACTGAGTAGAACAAGTTTATTGATCCCACTGGATGATTGCTTAGGGCAGTTGATGTGGGTGCGGCTCGCTCGGAGGAGACGAAAACCAGAGGAGGGAGGAAGTGGGACCGATAATGAGGCGGAGGAAGGGGAGCCTGAAGTGGGCGATATGCACCCAGGGAAGCTTGGAAAGAGTGCTGAGCTCAATTTTATCGACATGCTGGACGAAGAGCCATTGGATATACCAAAAAAGAAGAAAAAGAGGAAGGCAGGCCCAGCGACAAAGTTGATTGAGATTGAAGACTTTGGAATGGCTAGTCAGGGGATTTGGGGTTGTGTGAGGCTGTTTTGGAGGCATGGGGGCGTTTCTCTTGCTTCTGCGGGATGCCTACTCACCGTTCTCTCTCTTGGCCTCGGCCCAGCTACACAACAATTGCTCAGTTACCCATCCAGGCTGATTGTGGATCCACGAGCCGTCTCGATGGTCACATATGCGTCGTCCTACGATGTCACGCCTAGTGGTGATGGTGCTGTCAGCAGAGGGGGCGTCCTCGGAGAGACAGTTATGGCACTATACACCGGTGGCACGAGTGGTGGAACTGGCATTTCACCACAGTACACCTGCAGTTCTGGTTCTTGCACTTACCCGTCCTTCACGACACTTGGGGTGTGTAGCGAATGCCATGTCGTTCCTGGCGTTCCATGTTCATCAATTCCTGGGAATCGGCAATTCTGTCGAGCAAATTACATGAACGGGACTATCACAGCTCTTCGTGGGCGAGGATATACAACACTCTTCAATCAAAGTAGCATCGCACCTCGAATCAGTCAGCGCCTTAAGGACCTCGAGCCATGGCCAATTGCCGCCCTCGCAACGCTACACCTCGCACGCTTTGAGGGTGGTGCTTTCATTACAGAATGTGCGCTCGTTTGGTGCGTGAAGCAGATCAGTGGCCGTGTGGTGAATGGTGTATATATGGAAAATACCACCCGTGTTGACGTTGGTCCAGCATTTACACGTACCGTCGGGCAAAATAACAGGATGATGACGATAACCCGCAACCCCCAAGTCCCTATGAATGTCACACAACTACCCACAGTTGTCTCCGCCGCTCCCGTTTTTGCAGAACAATTCACGGTCTCACGGGATGCACACAACGAGATTATTGAAGTCGTGACAGACAAGCTCACTGGATTTGTCGAGCGAAATCTTACCCGTACGGGGGTTTCTTCAGACCTTATGCATGTCCTTTCTGAAGGAGGCAAGACCCCAGGACAAGTTTTTGAGGGTTTCGCCATCGCCCTCACTAAACTTGTTCGTGACCGCGCCACCCGCCAGGGCCAAGTGCCGATAACTGGCGAGACATGGATTTTACAATCATTCATACGCGCAAATTGGATATGGCTTGCCTACCCCGCAGCAATGTGGCTATTCTCTGCCACCTTCTTGACGAGTGTGATTTGTGTCAGCCGAAATGCAAAGAAGAAGTTGGGCGTTCCGGTGTGGGGCGGAAGTTGGCTTGCGGCGGTGTTGGTGGGTGTGGATGATAGTGTTGCTAGAAGGGCGAGGGATATGGCGAGTGTGCTTGGAGAGCCGGGTGGGGTGTTGAGTAGAGATGGGATGAGGAAGTTGGGGAGGGAGACGAAGGTTCGGTTGAGTACGAGTGGTGGGGACGGTATAGGCGGTGGGGCAGGATTGAGGTTGCGGTTAGTGAGGGAGACTAGCACGTATGATGTTTGAGTTGAGTGTGGTGTTTGTGTTTGTGCTTGTTTTTGTATTTCTTTCTTAATGCTCTTCATTTCCTGTTAATTTTACATTTATTCTGGGGTTTTTTCATATTTATTTCATACCGCCTTCTTATTATATACCCAATTACAGCTCCATGATCGAATTTTAAAATTATACCCAAGGATTTATTCTGAAAGTGACTAGCATATCTTGAATTTTTTGCTCTCTTCTATGGCCTTCGAATGGGGTGGACACATCGAGTCATGAGTTTTTTTTCTCCACGCTTGTAATTCAATCTGTGATTCAGAAGTGCACTAAAAAGGCAGGACTGTAACTCAAAATCGCTGTGATTTCAACTGCATGTAGAAGGTCAATTGCAATTGGAATAGCGAGAATTACTACTTTGAGTAGTACCCCCCCTCATGCTACCCGAACGAGACAAGTAGCTACGACCCACTCTCTTGAAGTAAGTACCCCAATTCGTTTACCAGGCATCCCTCCCTCCTCCCTCTCTTCCTTTTCATCCCGATGGTCTAAAAACTATTTACCAACCAATAATCCCAACATCTATCCGAGATCTTTACATCGAAGGCCCATGCGATAGATCCAAGAGGATATATTTGAAGCCATATTAATATTTGAATACGTCTGGGTAGTTACCAAAGCCCCTGATGAGCGGTGTATTTGAAAGAAGCAAGCGAGCAACTACATAGCATTAATTGTTACTGACCTAGCTGGTATTCATAGAAATATAGGAAAGCAAACGCACAATACAACGCATTAACCATCTAGCAACACCTCTTACCACCACCATGGCTCGATCCGAACGCCGCTCCGGCCGCATCACACGAGCTCGAGAATTCCATAACGAAATTCTCGGCCGCCGGCCTCCGGGCCCGAGAAGCACCACTAGTACCCCCAACCGCTCACGCAGCCGCGGCGAAGGACACCGAGTCGCATACTACAGCACGCTGACTGATATAATCTCCATCCGAAAACCGAGATTGCCAAAATCTCGACGCCGCCATTCGGAACCAACATGTAGTCTGCTAGCGAACACTCCGAAGTACTTTTGGAATCCTGGACCACCGCCACCACCGCCGCCGTCGCCGGGGGGAGGGGCGGAGGCGAATTTGATAGAGGTCAAGTTTGGGGGGAGTCCGACGCCGGGGACGGAAGCTGGGGGGAAAAAACTGAGGGAGGTGGGGGGAAGCAGTGGAAGCAGCCAGCAGAAGGAAGTGGAGGGCTCAGGAGGTGCTTCATTCAATACTAATCCGGGCTTACGATGGCTGAATGGTGCACTCGCCGTGGCTTCGTTGAGGAGCAGGCTACATTCCTACTCACTAGCCCGTTGCCATGAGTCTGCTGATCAGCATCAAAGGTCGCGTACGGTTTTGACTCTTGGGAATCCGGAGATAAGTGTTTCCGAGCCTGATAATTTGAAGAGATACAATGTGTATGGAGGAGAGAAGATAGGCGGCAAGGGTAATCATTGGTATAGAGCATCGGTGCAGTCATGGCGGTCAGGGGGCTCCAGACAGCGTGATACGTTGAGTCTCCCGTCTTCACCAGTTTTACGAGCGATGGAGATTGAGACGGCTCAGTTCACATTGCCTGTGGTGTGGCTGATGGAATCAAAAGGTTTGTTGGCTTCCGACAATTGATATGTGAAGTACCCATCATAAGTGGAGACTCGAGGCATTGAAAAATTCGATGGATAGGTGTTGAAATGATCATGAGCTAACATGGCATCAGGGTCTACTGGTTCGTCTCAGGCCTGGAGTAGAGTTTCAAAACCCGTGAAGAAACCACGCGCACAGTCTGGAAATAATGTAGATGCTGGCATCTCACAGTGGTTGGAAAAATTGGAAGTTTCCGAGGACAATAACCTGTTATTACCTGCTTCTCCGCCTGATGATGATTCACTGAGCCAAAATGCAATAGCCGAGGCGGGTCACAGCAGCCCTTCAGACTTCAATCTTTCCTCGGAAGAACTTCTGCCTTCAGACATTTCAAAGGATAAAGGTAAGGCAAAAGAAGGCGCTTCTATGCAACAGACAGTGGATCTAAAAGCGAGTTTGCCATCACCCCCAGTTCCTGAAGCTCACTCTGATGGGATAGAGATTTGCAACCCTCTATCTCCACTGGAGTCGGAAAATGTGGCCACAAAAAATATCATTGTGCAAGAAGCGATCAAGAAGACGCCGACAGAAGGGTCAATTGAACAAAACACTGTCCAGCAAGCTGATAACCTCGCTAGCAATGTGCAATCTAATCCTGTGGCACAGCCAGGAACAACCCACGGTTCTGCTGCGTGCAGCAATATGCCTCTGTATCTGCCTATGACATCAAATAACCATCCAGGCCATTTCCCTCGGCCATCTGGAACCGTGGAGGGCGGAGATGATGAGCGCTTCATTCCCTCTGGTAAATATATGTCTGCCGAAGTTGCACAAATACAGCCAGATGAAGTAGAAGACAATATGGAAGCAAGTGAGCGTCCTATTCCGGGATCCTGGAGGCCGTTGATCACGTATCACAACACAACGAAGTATATACGTTGGACGACCCCGACGAAGGGAGGACGTTGCCTCCCAACGGATCTTGACAGAATGATGAACCAGCGGGCAATAAGCACCATCTCGATTCCCAAGCAAATCGAGAAAAGAGCAGACTTGGAAGAGATGTCTTTCTGGCAGAAGGCCCTCTGGCGGTTCAGGCTAGGTCCCAAATTATTGAAAGCGGAGTTTGCCAGAGAAAAAGTCAAGTGGGAGAGAAATACTTTTCTCAGCGAATGTGGGGAGTTTATCGTCGTTCATGAATATCCGGTTTATTCTGATAATGAGGGTTGGAGTACCGGGGCGGAAAAGTCTTTACATCAAGTTACCCGGGAGAATGGAAAGATCATTGTGTTTCGAACGTTTGCCAAAGTGCGGGTGTTGTACGAAGACTTGATTGAGGATAAATCTGATCCAAGTGATCCTGGACCAGGTGGTTCTTCAGAACCTTCGGATGGTGCAGTTACGCAGGAAAATAATCGGTCTGACTCGGATCAGGGTTCAGAATATTCGGAAGAATCAATATATTCGGATTATTCAATAGACTTATTTGATGAACCCACAGTAATAGTGAATCATCCATTGCAATCCCTCTGGGCATCAGAGCCACAGATTGTTGCGCAATGGGAATTCCCTAGAGATCAGAGGGTTACTCATGTCAAGGTTTCTATGGACATCGGAAGGGCCAGTGATGAAAGGGTCTAGCTGGCCATTCTACTGGTTCATCACGAATGCCCCTCATGGACGAAGAAGAAGCTGGCAAAGGTCAAAAGGCATATTGGAGGTTATCGCCAATTTACAGACCCAGACACGATCAAGTTCAAGAGTGTACATGATCAAGCCACGCTATATCTTGTTCAAGGAGATTATGTGAAAGGGTGCAAAGTGGAGAAGCCATCGAGGAGCACGACACATAGACTATGCCAATATGTCTTTGGGGGCGCAAGCCGAAAGCCAACGACAATCATCAAAATTGACCGTATCTTCCCGGCGGCTGGAGAACGCAACAATGAGTTTAAGGTTCCTGACAATGATACTCCTTTACCAGAAGACCCTAGGTTGAGGGAAGAGGAGGTCACTACTCTTTGCTTGCAATACTCCTCAAAACAAATTGCATTTGGGAGAAAAGGAGGTATTCAGTATGTGATCAAGTCTGTATGCTCCCATACACGAACCTGGTCTGCTAACTATCCGGCATAGGGTATACCAAATTGTGCCTACTGGGAAATCACAAAAGCCATAGAACTGGATATTTGCACCTCACAGCGTGGCCCCAACGTGGTATATCACATTGGAATTTATTCCAAAGACGATACTCTTCCAACCACCACGTACGATACACCATGATACCATAATTGACATTAAGTCTCGGTCTGTCATTCTGCCTTGGTACGATGAGAACGTCCAACGTGATTATTTTCGTGATGCGGACACATTTGAGTCAGCACGAGATATGAGGGAATGGCCTCTCATTCTTCCACCAACTAGGAAAATATGGAACCGGCCACGAACATCAAATCTGGGGCTTACACCACCAAAGCTGTTTACGTGTCTAGATTGGGAAAAGGGAGCTAGCTGGCTAGATTGGACATATATGCAGCGAACTCATCCACTATTGCATCCAGTTTCGTTGTTCAACCGTCTAGGAAATATCCAGACCACTGGGAGTTCTCAGTTGAGGCCCCGCTGGAGGGAAATGGCTGACATTCTCCCGAATCTAATTGTCACTAGAGTCCCTTTGGGCAGCACACAATATAGCTATAGGAGTCAAACTGGGATTCGTAGACAGGAATTACAGATTCAAGTAATATATGAAGAAGTATTGGATATTAATTGGCTTAAAGCGAGGCACAGCGGATATGCCGCCAGGTATTATGGTCGGCTCGTTTGCGACCCCGACTGTGATGACATTGGCGAAATAAACATCGAGGGGAAGTCCCAGGGTGATGGGAAGGAAGTTGCGTTAAAAATTTTACATCACACAGTCACCCATCTTCGACACGAAAACATCTTTCTTGTCGCGGCGGTGTATGAAGATAATGCTGTGTTCATGTTTGAGGTAGATTGTGATTCTGGATACGCCAGGAAAGGTTGTCAACCGTTCACACTGTCAAAATTAGAGCCAATTTACTGGGGACTTAAGTTGGGGAATTTTGGGACCAATATTCCACGGAATGCGGGGATTGGGAGAGTGAAGGGAAAGGTGAAGGGCATGGCTTTTGATGCGAGATATTTCGCAGAGCCAGGGTGGCCATGGGATCCGGATCTTGCGGCGGGGGCGGGAAACTGGCGACAAGTGGAACGACCGGTGAATTTGCCTAGGCCGGCTAGCTTGGCTTTGGTGCTGTTGGTAGAGGGCGATGATTCGGAAGGCATTGAAGTCAATGGCGCCAGAGAGAACTCGATTCAGCCAGCGAATTTACGGTCGGGGTTTCCAAAACCTCCGTCATGGCCAAGGCTATACGAAGAACCTGTAACAGGGAGTGATTTTCAAAAGATGTGCACACGAAGCTTCAGAGGGATTGGAAATGGAAGGCACAAAACATTATATGGCGAATGTGACCCTGAAACTGTTTATCACCAGCTGGGGCTGCAAACAACTAAAGAATTCAGTGATTCTGACGACACCGCCAGCGAGGATGATGACTCTGACGACGACTCTGAGGATGATAACTCTGAGGATGATGACTCTGGGGATGATAGCCCTGAGGATGATGACGATGATGAAGAATCTACCAGGGAGAAGTCACAGCTCCCACAGAAACCACGATGGGTCGTTCACACCATCCATCTCCAGCAAGGCAACAATAAAGACAAATCACTAATCCCAAACCACAGAGGTCTCGGCGCAAACTAGCAGCTTGAAGGCATCGAGACGATCCCCAGACAAACTTCCCACGGTTTTTGGTGGGGCTTGTGGAATTTTCTGCCAAGAATCTTGAAGGGGGGTGAATCTCTCTCTGATGAGAATAACTGGGAAGACCGAGAGGGGCAGCGTAAACTTGCAACTGCAATTGGCCGCGAGCTCGAGTGGGAGGAGGGCGAGGGGTTCACGCGGTATCCTTCCGAAGCAGGCAGCGTGATTGACCCGAATGAAGGGCTTGGGTTTGGGCTCGATAGCACACGGTACGGGTGTTGGGCCGTTCATGGTGGAATTCCGGAATCGGGATTCTTGAGGTATGCATGCCACATGCCTTTTCTATTTACTCGAGCTCGGATGATCTTTTTCTGTGCGGTTTGGCTAATCTCTTTTTTTTTTTGTGTGTGCAGTGTGTTTCCTGTGCAGGCACCACCGCGTGAGGAGCAGGAGCAATTGCAAACTGGAGCGCCAGTGCCGGCGCCGGCCCTTCAGAGTGAAACGGCATGTGTACCAGTACCGGGACGGGGCGGTATTGAGCGGCCGCGGTATCCTGTGCATGTGGAATCAGATGTTGATTAGTTGATGGTTGATGGGATGGTCTGGTGTGTACGAGTAGGTACAAATGGAATAATGATGTGGAAAGAAACTATGAAGGTTTTACTTGAATGGTCGTCATGGTAGATCTATAGAGATCGATATCGAGAGGATGCCAGCAGGCTATGGAATGGCTCTGGGTTTGATTGAAGACAAGGCTTAGGGCTAGTTAGCAGGTAGTTTTTTTTGGAGGATAACTGTGGGCTGTCAGCTAGATCTATACATCTATCTATAATTGGCAATTGCTGGCGACAGTATACACTCATTGGGTGGATGGATGGGGTATCAGTATATATGTGTATAGGTAGTTATCAGTTCAAATTTTAATTATTGTGTACATACGTCAATATTGAATATGTGAATCTCTGTCTCTCTGTCTGATCTCTCTTGGGCTCGTCAGCAGCTACTTAGTGAGGGCCCGGGGGGTGTATGGGGGGAGGGGTCGTTCTGCTGGCTACTTGCATGTATACTCTACATGTAATTACGTATTTCAGGTATATGGGTGTGTTAGCTGACCATGGGGACGAGGATTATATATGTTTGGCTGTACTATGTTTCATATCGAAATTATGTTCGTGTGGTGGGGGTATGGGGGTGCTTCTGTTGAAAGCTGGAGTATACAGGATCGGATTATATTTTGGATTTTTGGATTTTTGGATATGCCAGCCAGCGCAGCGTTGATCAAATCAAAGCGTGAGACATGTACTTTGTATGGCCGATGATGAGGTGAGGTGTTGGCGGATCCAATCGACTCTTGTGATTAATTTGTTTCTTTTGTATTTGATTTTCTGTGGATGGTAATTCTAGATGTTAGATGTGAGTTTGCGTTGTCGGGTTGAGGGGATGGAGATCTAGAGGAAGAGGGAGAGGGAGAGGAAGATCTAGAGGCAGCTGTACAGCTGGCTTCTAATAGTAAGGGCTAGAGATGAGATGAGATATAGATATGTTGGCGAGGGTTTTCAAGTACTTTTCTTTGATTGATTTATGATGATGAGGGAAGGTCGAGATTACCCGATTACCCGATTCGGAAGTCTGCGATTAATATTAGGTAAAGGAATCGGTTAAGTAAGTAGGAAGCTTAAGCGCGGATGTGACGTTCGAGTAGACTGCGGTACTGTACTGGGAGAAGGGATTTAAGTATGAATGATCCATGATTTCGAAGCTGTATGTGAGTGAGTGTGTATGTATGTATGTACTGTACAGGATATTCATGGTGAATTTCGAATAGGTTGTGGGGATGTGCGTGCAGTGCGTGCAGTGCATGCTGGAGTTCCGGATGGGGGGGGGGGGGGGAGCAGAGATATCGATGATGAGGGGTTATATATTAATTAATTGATCGGTAGGATATATATAATAAGTCGAGATTATATATATACACAGAACATCGATATGCATATGCATTATCAGTCAATGAATAGAAATGGGAGTGGATATCTGCAGGGTGTCTATTGCCTTATTGTATCGAGAGATATTGGCTTATATATCGTGCGTGATGGTAAACATATGTCACTTGAATCCTTCAAGAGGTACCTGTACGTACACACATCTACACGGTATTGGTCACAAGCTGTAGGATACATACAATCAATAATCCATGTTCCGTTTCATGGGATTATAATTAATAGACCTTGTCCTCGTAAGTACAAACATATCGCAGCCGACTTCTATAGCCAGTAAGTGGGATGAAGAAATCTAGAAATCACATAACATTATATAATTCCCAAATCCAGATGTGAAAATATTAATATTCTTTTTTTTTTTTTTTTTTTTTTGTAGCGTGCAGACGTCGACGTCGAGGTCTACTGGAATTCTGCACGTGGGGTAATTGTTGGAGTACTCTATACTCTACCAGGTACCTAAGAATTGACAACCTTAAGCTTGCCCTTCCATAAGTGGTAATTGAAAATATGTTTGTGTAACCTCTCTTCCTCCGGCTAGGTTGGTAATTAGTGTGTAACTCAAAATTAAAGATTTCACATGCATGCTAGCGAACGGATTGGCGAAGTGATCTGGATCTAGATCGATATCCGTCTCACACAATTGCGAGTTAACCTAAAAGAGAATTATAGGTGTGTGTATGTGTGTGTGTGATTTTGTTTCTGTTTCGAGTTTCGAGTTTCCGGGACCGCGGGCTTGAGGTGCAACTAGTAGCTGGCGGGTAAGTAGGTGCGCTTGATGCTTTGAATTTGAATCCGAAATTGAAGTTAAGATATTTGAATTTTAAGTATGTAAGTCGAGTGAATCTAGAGATGTACAAGGTAGGTTTAACTACTCATAGCCTAGTTGGCTCGCGCAACTACGGTGAATATTGAAATGCACAGCTAGAGCTAGGTAGGGTCGCTCCGGGGCTTCTTTGGGCGTATTTTGCAGCAGAATAGTTGTATTATATGTACCTAGATCTTTGACTTGATGATTCGAAGTCGTGGCGTGATCTAATTATGAGATCTAGAAAGTCATGGTGAACTCAACCTAGGAAGTTCTCATTTATACACCGGGCCCGAGCACCAATCCAGTGTTAATAAGTAAGGACACACATTTCGATTTTTGCGCTCGTACATGTTCTGAGCTCGAGTTTACGGAATGCTTGTGTTGCGTTTTGATTTAAAAATGTCAGGTTGCTATAAGTCACCATTTCGTTCATTTGTCCTCCGAATACCCCGGCTATTGACGGATCCTATATTGCACCTCGATATCAACTGGCTTGAGGTGTTTCCTGAGTCGGTCGCATCCCTAACTTGGAGTAAACAACCATATGGCCAAACCTGACAAAACCTCATAAAGCCGAGTCCTGCGGTAACCATAGAGATCGAAAATGTAAACTTCTGGCGGTCATTGCAATAAACAAACCGCCCCTTTGGAAACATTTTTGCAACATCGGTCGCTCGACTGCCAGCTAGCCAGCCAGCAGCCTTCAAAGTCATGAAAATCACAATCACTTTAGAAAACATGTCGGCAGTATTGCAAGCAAATTCACAAAATCCCCAGAATCATCCTGGCCCAGTTGATGTTGACGGTTTGTATGATATATGCATGCTGGCAGTAGTTTATCGTTCGATGGAAATTGAAATTTTATGAATCGGCCACGGATAGCACAGGTTATATAAGGGCTGAGGTCGGAGTGAGGTCGACATCTGGCTGGCCATGGGTTTGTAGAAAGTGGCGCTAGCCCGCTACAACAGTGTGTATTCGAATTTGTTCCGTTTCAATTTTCCCCCACTTCCCCACCCCGCCCCCTTCCATCCCCCCCCACCACCCCACATTCTACCCCACATTCTACCCCACGGCCGGTCTGCAGCATGCAGCGTCGATATCGATCGATCGGTATACGTAGCTATGTACATCATTCCAATCTATTTTCCAATACATCCCACGTTTCGTTTCTTTTTTCGTTTCTTTCAATTCTCTGGACCCAAGCTATAGCTGGCCCCCTCCCACAATCCGAAACGAATAAAGAAATAATGATGAATTATCTAGCGCATGTTTTTTTTTCTATAGCGGACAGAAAGAGTCAGGAGTGCAAAATTCGAGTTACTTAAGTATCCTTCGTGATCCGCTAACTAGCTAGCAGAATAATAGATGTTCCAATGTTCCTTTTTTACTCAATTCGCCGTGCGAATGTCATGAACTTCTGAAATTCTCGTAAGCCCATGGCCGTCAGTCGGTCAGGTATGCCAGGTACCTGCGCCGCTAGACCTCGATCGAACACAAACACTTTGTAGACGATCTTGAAACAAAAGTAACGGGGAAAGACTAATTCACTCGACGTTCCCTGCAGCGCAGCCTGCGTAGGCCACTGAATACTTTCCAAACATACATGATAGCGATCGTATTTACGTACGAAACTCGTAGGTTAACCATATAGCAGGGAGTACTATAAGGTATAAGAAGGGCCACGATCGATGGGAAGAGGAACACAAGAGGCAGGAAGTACGCATACAAACCATCATCCATCCATCATCCATCCAATACTACTGGCAATTCAAAACGGGTTTTTTTATCTTCTCGCGACAACGTGCCTGCCACATTCGATCGTTTATTTTGCAGCATCAACATACAATCACACTGATTGTGAATTCGAATATAGCATTGTAAATTACAAACGCGGTATCTGCATGCTCAGTCGGTATCAATAGAATAAATACGGGATCATATATCGAATCGAAGCAACAACAGATTACATCACCGGCCCACGGAAAATCAAGAGGGAAGGAAGGAAGTGTATCTGAAAATCCAAGGTGAGTTTGGAAACGCAGCGCTGATCATATTCTGATTGTGATTCGAAGGGATAAGATTCGGAGTGACTTTATCAGAACTCTGCTTACAATGGCTGTGTTGAAGATTTAGATTCAGACACTATTGACAATTATCACCATGAATCATGGCGGGGATTTCGAGATCGACTTCATAGATGATGCGCCATGGATCCCTCCATATTTTCCTTCCCCGAGGCCAGATTTCAATGAAAACAATGTTGACCCATCTTTAAGAGATTCACGAAACGGAACAGTTGAACAACAGTCTGGTTCAAACGATGATAGCCGTGCCCATTCTGCGTCGCAAGGCACCACAGCCGGCCTGCAACAGCAAGATCTGGGTCGAAGATGGAGTGCGGATAAACCTGAAGAATACCAAGATTCGTCAAGGGCATCAGCATCACATTCCGGATCACAGTCACGTTCAAGCCCGCAATTGAACCGCCCAGAGGGTGCCGTGGTTGTTGTTGCCAATGGAATCGAATATCCGGTTTCGGCAATATTTCACCTAAGACGTTATGACCAAAATTATGAAAATATGCTCGAGAAGGCAGAAGGGCTACACCAGAATTCAAAGGCACCGGATAATCAAGACCCACGATTGGACGGCCTCATCCCTCTCAAAGCATTTGCACCCGACGACGAATCTATCGCAGCCAAGGCGCATAGATATACCGAGGAGCTGCTAAAAAAAGCGCCAGAGCTCAACAATGTACCGAGCTTCCAAGACGCAATACCAAAACCCATGCAGGAATACAGGGTAAGTTGGAAAGAGCAGAAAACAGTATTTGTCATGCTTGAAATCACAGAGTTTTCCTATAATCATCTTATAAAAGTTCGCGAGATAACTGCGAAAAAGGATGGCTTGGACTTGATCCTGGAGACACCCCACCAAGAGACGGAAGCAATCTCTGGACAACAACATAACGAAGCAGAACGCAGAGAGAAACAACCCAAAACTCCCCGTGAACTAGTCAATCTTCAAGCTTGCGATCGGGACCGCCTTATGCTGCAGGCTGAAATCATGGGATTCGACATACAGAAATTTTTCGAAAATTGCAAGCGTATATACTCTCATGCGACCTGCCTAGCGAGCGTGAGGAGGTCCGAGGAAACTATCCCGAATGTTGATGAAAGGGATCCAGATTGGGAAGAAACCTGTAAAAAGAGAGCAGCGGGTGTAATTTCATTAGCCAGCGGGACTGAGAAAACAAAGAGTGAATTGAAGAGTGAATTGTACAAATTTATAAGAAACCTCATCGAAAACAACATATCTAAACTTATTAACGGGATAATTCAGTTAAGTGTAAGTAAATGCACTGATCTACTAGGAGAAAACCCATCTATTGTACAATCTTCCTGTTTATGTGTATTGCTAATATCTGACTCTTTCTCGTTCCACATATAGTACGACAACTCAAGTGTACGTTTGGTTATGCAGCAGCTCAAATTTGAGGAAGAGGTTATGAAATCGTTGCCATGTACCCAGGCAGAATTCTATCGTGTAAGTCTATCCATCCTACTTCTCCTCTAATACAAAGATGAATCCTCTGCATCATCCCAGAAGTACACAGTCTTTCGAGACTGCCCATTCTTTTATAATCTACTCGTCATGCTCACATCAAGCTCCATATAAACCATACACAGACTTGCAAAGAGGCATTCAGAGATGTTGGAAAGCAAACGAACTATGCTCAGTCGATCTTGCAGAGTGAAGCGAAAATGGCTGTAAGTCGGGAGAGCGCTCTCATTCACCCCAGATCCCGGCATTTTGAAGTCCCTGCAACTGCTGCCTTTTCAATCACTGACACAATGAGTATGCATGAATACAGACCCAGAAAGTAAACAGAGCGGCTCAGAAAACAAAGAAAGAGCAGAAGGGGGAGCTCCAGGAGCCTGCAATTCAAAACAACCAAGCTGGGCCAAGTACTTCGATCGATCAGCAGGACCAGCAAACAGCAGCCTCGGGCACTGGTCCCGGCACCCGCAATAGGAAACCAGCTGCAAAAAAACCCGCAGCCGCAAAACCAAAAGGCAAAAAGAAGGCCAACGACGCCGAGAAAATTAATATGCCAGAGATTAGACCCTCAAGAGGAACTGCCGAAAAGCGCAAGTCCCCCGCACCCCATGATACTATAAACAATCCTCGTCTTGGACTTCGAGCCAGGACTCGACAAGGAGGTGGAATTGCAGCGACATCCATGCCACAGGATGCCGTCTCCGTTAATAAACTAAATCCAAAAATACATCGTCCAGTTGTACCTAATGGCCAAGGCTCACAATTGCAACAAGCACGACATTTCACACAACAGAGCGGCGTGAACGCGCCCATGTATCTTCCACAAACTCAAGATCAGTCTCATCAATATCCGCATGATCCACGAAATCCACAACACCGGCATGGACCTCATGTGCAAAATTCAAACCCTTTTAGCAACTTTAATCAGCCCATCCCGAACCCTGGCCAATGGAATTATCAAACACAAAATCATCCGGGTTTATACACGCCCTCGGGCACGAGAGCATCCATGGACCCGAGGAATATTCATGATCAATTTCCACCGCATGGTTATAATGGATAGTGTATGAGACATACATACCTACTCAACTACCTAGTACCCCTACAAGTAGACCATCTTGCCACGGGTGATCCATTCATTACTATAAACAAACTTCATTCGAATTCCCAAAGAAGAGAAAGGCTCCATGTACATGCCATGTATATGTACAATATTACGATTATATACATATCAAGTACCTTCTCCTCGAGCCCAAGCACAAACAATAATTTCAATTATCTAATATCCCTCAAGCCTTTAAGCTTTTATGTGCTTCTTACCCTTCACCCCTCAAGCTTGTTTTGTTTAACAGTGTTTTTTTTTTCTCTTTTTTTTTCTTTTTTTTTTTTTGAGTCTTTCATCGTGTTGAATTCTCGGTATAAGCTTTAGCTACATACCTAATGTACCTTCTAAGTTAGAAGTACTTAAGGTACTATCATTATATCGTGAACACACTTGATTATGGCCATGGGGTTTATTGTTTTCGTTACTTTCACACTGTTATCGTTGTTTCTTGTCTCTTGTTTCTTCTTTTTCTTCTTTTATATTTGTTTTTCTTTTTCCTCTTGCTGTTGACATGTTTTTTTGGGGGGCTTCCTGTTACGTACATGTACCTACTTACCAGCTATATCTATCTACAAACCCTAGATACCAGTGCATTTCACACGTGCATCTGGCCACTCCTGGATATCGATGGCAGCTTCATAGTTTCAAGTTTCGGTTTCTAATTGCAGGCCGCACTCGACCTTCGGTTTCTTTTTTGTTTTTTTTTATTTTTGTCATTGGGAGTTTTTTTTGTATTTTGAGGTTTTTTTTGTGTATTTTATGAGTACCTAGCTAGGTAGTGAGTTTGAGTTGGGGTTCTCAATTAATATTGCAATTGATTTGCAGCTGTTTTTCGATGTTTGTTGTACATGTTGCGATTCGATTAATTGCAATTGTCCGGATCCATGTCTATAGCCTTTAAAAGTAGTTTTCCAATAATATAATTCCCAGGCCAGGTTGCTATAGCTAGCTGGCAATTGAACAATCTTAACATGAAGATCGATGATTGAAATTGAAATTAACATTGATGTATGCGTATTAATCTCTCTCTCTCTCTTGGGCCCGCACTCTACCGTTTCTCTCTCTCTCTCTGTCGAGAGAGGGAGAAAAAGACAATTGCAAGCCACTATATTTAACACCTTCAAAAGTAAGTACTCGAGGACTAGTACCTACATCTACATCTTGATACCTAGGATACCTACTTATATGTATATATACGTACCTCTTACGTGATAAATCGATATCATCAATTGTTATCCCCTCTTTCTCCCCACTTCCCCATTTGGAGGGGGGGCTTCCCAATTCGTAATGAGACTTCTGGCCGCGCGGGATAGCCTCGTTCTTCGTTGGACCTCTTCAAATAGCAACTACCTAGGTACCTATGTCAGTAAGTGTGAATACTGCTAATGATCATAAATACCTAAGTACAATTAATTATAACTGAATACTCTTCCTCCTCCTCTATATCTCCCACCTACCTACCTACCTGAGCTCCTAGGAAACTGTCTAACTCTCTAACTCTCTAACTCTCTAACTCTCTAACTCTCCCTCTCTCTCTCAACTCCAACTTCAAATTCAATCCGCAATCCGCACTCCCACTAATTGCAATTGGGATTCTAGATGAAGTAGGTAGGTATGCACGTATGTATGTATACCTTGGCTATATATCCAGATCTAGATCTAGAATATCATTACTCCCGATCGCGAGCTCCCGTTATAAGCACATGTATATATATGTACAGCCAGCGCAGCTTATTAAAGCTTGGAACAAACTTTTGGCCTATCTATCTATCATGTTCATGAGATTATACTTATGCTTATACCTACCTATAACAATATCGATTTCTCGAACTCAAACTCGAGAAAAAACTGAACTACATATATATGTAGGTTTAATGGCTATACCTATCTAGCTATCCCATATATACCTAGTTTTGCCATGCATGGGGATTGAAGATACCTATGTATCCCGATGCTTATGAGCTTATAATCTTATATCTCGAGAGTACCTAATTATAAATATCAAGATACATATATATCTTGTACCTTATATCTTATATCACTCGAGCTCGCCATTAATTTGTATATACTGCACTGTACTGTACTGCACCTCCCCCGCTGGGCACCTTTCAAGAGCATACGTACGAACCCCATGAGTAAGTCGAGATATCAGGGTAACCGCGACCGCGAATCCGGTGGAAACGTTATAATAATTACTTACTTGCCTACCTATTTGCACATGCACATCCAACATCGATATCTTTGGTTGCCCAGGCAAGCTTCTAGATCTAGATCTGGTGCTTTAGGTATATTATACCTATATAACGAGGTCTCTCACTAGAATCCAGAGGCAAAGACAGATTTGGTATGTAAATATGTAAACAGCCTGGTAGCTACATAAGCTAGGTAGGTCGAAGAGGGAGTTGGAATTTAGTTAGGTATATACTTCTTATATTCTTAATTATATGGCCATCGTTATAAAGAGACGAATTTGCTTGATGTGAATTATCGGGTCAAGTCCCCCCCCCCCCTCGACCCCGTTAATTCAATTGGGGTTTATAGCTAGTGGTGTAATTATATATTGTAAAGTAAGTTGACATCGATATCTATCAGAATTGACGATGACTTATAATTATCTCAAATTCTATATAAATGCAATTTGCAACTTTGAAGGTGTTTAGGTAACGTTGAGCACTTGTGCTGTAGGAAATTGACGTTTGGTATGGTATGCTCAAAAAACTCCGTGGGATTCTGACCTCGACCTCGTACAAAGCGATTTTGTATGGAGCCGTAGCCACCATAAAAATTCTAGTGTTAGTACAAGATTTCAAAACCCCCGTACGGGGAGGGAGACTTGACCGGTTTGTTCGCCTCATACACATGTGCGTGGTGTCGTACGTCGATCGATCGCGGGTATGGTATGCTTATCATTATTATAATTATAACGGACGGGATTCACATGCACATACATTGCCATGGATAATGTAGCGCTATAGCTAGCAATAGTATCCGTAGCTGAATGAGTTAAATGTAAACTCGTTGGCATACAGTAGTAGATCCGATGATGGATCGATTACGAGGTACAAGGTATACATCTCAATGCATGGGGGTTTTGATAGAGACGCCAGATCTAGAATCGATTGATGGATGAATGTGGCAATAGTAAGTACGTACCTACTTCTTATGTAGCTATATATGCAGCTTTGGAGGAAAAGAGTACCCCCACACATATCACAGATAAAGAGGAGTGTATGTATTCTCGAGCTCTTCATGATCATCAAGATCTAGAGGGGAAGGAATGGTAACGAACTCGAACCCATGGCCAGACTACCTACCTACCTACTACCCATCTAACATCATGATCAATCACTCAAAACCAAGATGTTCCCACAAAAAGCATCAAGATAGGTAATTATAGAGATCTTCAATTAATCAATTAACAATAAACAACAATAACTACGTCCGCTAGCGCTATAGCTACTAGCTACTTAAAAGATGATAGAAATAAATAAAAAAAATAAATGAAAGAAAGAAAGAAAGAAAGAAAGAAAGAAAGAAAATAGGAAAAATACCATCTCGCGATATATAGCTATGAGCTTTAAATCTTTAAACAAGAAACAAAAGGCGTAAGCGTGAGCATACTTAAGTCAAGCTGTATGTCAAAAAAAAAAAAAAGAAATAATGAAAAGAAAAAAATGTCCCCTAGGAAATTGTCAAAAAGAAGTGTTCGTGATCATGAGATATCATGAGAGATCGGATGATCATGAGGTGAGGTGGTGTGAAAAGGCGTGATTTGCTTGGAATGCGACTACGGTTCCCGAATCCGGATTTCCGGACATGACATGATGATATCGCGATGTAGAGACTGAGATAGCGAGGAGTATCGACAGAGATCGTGCGGTTGATGGTGCTGGTGATGATGCCATGCTGATGGTGATAAAGATGGTTTCGAAAGGAAGTAAGTGAGTGATATCATCATTGCATGCGCAAGTCGGATCGGATGTCGGCGTCTTGAATAGCCAAGTTTCGAGGATGACGAAAGAAAAACAAAGAAAAAAAGGACGGTAAAACTAAAGCCAAAAGAAAAGCCAAAAGGAAAAGAAGGAAAGCTAGAAGAGAGAAGGAAAGGCGAAAAAGAAATAAAGAAGGAAAACAGAAAATAAGCAAAGTGAAGAAAAGAATAATAAAAAAAAAATGAAAACCCCAGGAAATTACGAATAAACTAAAATAAAAAAAACCACATAACTTTTTCTTTTTGACACAGGTAACGAGGAGAGGAAAAAAGGGGGGAGGAGGAGAAACCAAAGGCCCTATGACGGAGGAGGAGCGCAGGAGAGAGAAAGAGAGAGTGACATGTCTCTCTCGTACGGCTGGTCCAGTAGAAAGTAGGAGAATGAAAACCAATCCCTAGCGCCCCAGGCAAAGAAAAGAAGGTATTGACCAATAGATAGGTTGGAATCAAATTCGAAGGATATCCGGTAGATTGCAAGGAAAAGAATAGAGAGCAAGAGTTTAGAGAGATTAGAGAAGAAGTAAAGGGTGGGAAAAGTGAGTAGGAAGAAAAAGGAAAAAAAGGAAAAAAGGTGATATGTGAATCTGAGAATCGTGGAAGCCTAGTAGTGGCTCAAACCCATCTTCTCTATTCCGCTCTATCTTTCTCTTTCTCTTTCACCCTCTCCCTCATTCACCCACTTCAACGCACTAGGGTGCCTTTCTAAGAATGAGGCATCATCTAGCCATGTCCGGAACTCCTTTTCCGCGTTGTAACATGGTCGTAATCAAGGATGGGCACGATGGGCCAATTCTCAGTCACGCCCGAGCCCGGCTTGATGTCTCCATACACATCCTCGAGCAGCCCCTCCAGTGGCTTCGGGCTCTTCCACGGGCTATCGTCCTTCTTGAGCCAAAGCCTCAGCAAGTGCCTCCTCATGCCCTTCTCTCGGTCGTCCTCGAATCCCTCGCGCGCGTGCAGCAGCGAAAGGTTGTTCCAGAACTGCATGTCCCCTCGCCTGCACTCGAGCGTCAGACAGTGCTTCTCGGCCGTGAAGTGCACGGCATCGAGGGCCTCGGCCTGCTGCTCAGTCATTGGCGGGATGCCCTTGCTCCGCGGCGACACTTTTGAGCCGGTCAGAAGGCGGCGCGAGAAGGCAAGGGTCATGTTGGCATTGCTGCTGCTGCCGCTCGCCGTGTTGCTGTTCTCTGGGCCCTTGTACAGCAAAGGCCGCGAGAGATATGGTGGGTTCTGCCCGAATCTGTAGCCCCCATCGTCCATTAGCATTGGCTCCTGATGAACACGCAGAATTTCTGACTCGGGCGGGCGGGCGGGCAGGCTGCCTGCTTGCCGCTGCCGCTGCCGCTGTCTATTCGAGCACATGATTTGATTCGGCAACTCCTCGCCACCGTGCCGTCACTCTCGCAACTGCCACTCGGGCGCCGAGAGATAGGCAGATGGAGGGCACTATTCTGAATGAAGGGGGTGGGGGAGAGGGCAACTGAGGGTGGGTGTCCGTATGCATGTATCGACTCACCGATCAAAGATCCAGTCGGGCCTGTGGAGTGTGTGTATGTAGTCGGGTCTGTGCGCGGCAAGCTCGTTGTACACCTTGCCCATGGAGGCCAGCTTGGATTTGCCCCCGTGGGCTGCCTGCTCGAGGGCATATAGGCCGATGATCTCGCCTAGGTCGGTGTGGAAGGGCTAAGGGATGCAGCGTTAGAATGGGGGCCCTCCAATGGCATGACTGGGACGGGCTCTGGGCGTGATGTGCAGCTGGTGGGAGGGAGGGCGGGCAGAACAAGGAATGGGTGAGAGTGTGTGGTGTGAGAGAGCAAGAGAGAGGGGAGGGGAAGGCGGTGAAGAAGAGGAAGGGCCGGCGGGCGGCGTGCGGGCAGGCAGTATGGGAGGAGGAGGCGTGGAAGTAGGAGCAGGAGGTGGTACGTACTTGGGCGACATTGCTGTACGGGGCTTGCCGGACGTTGTCGGGTGCGACCTGGCTCCCCAGATCGACTAGATGGACTGGACGGTGGGCGAAACGCACGTTAGCACGGGGAAGCTTGCCTCGGGGAGAGGCAGTCCTATGGGACTGCTTTCTATGCAAAAGAAGCTGGGGGTAGCCATGTGCATATGCACCACATCGTGCATGCGTCTGCCACGTCGCCGCGCAGCCTCTAGAGCGGGCGAGTGCGAGGCACTTGGTACGCTCGCACGCACGGCGGCCTGGGATATCTGGGATAGCTGGGATAGCTGGGAAAGTAGCGGCCGGGATCGATGCAGCCGATAACGATAGGCGTGGAAAGAAAAATAAAAAATAAAAAATAAAACATAAAAGATGCAAATGCAAACAGAAATGAATGTCAAACTCACGCAGCATGTTTCCGTTCTCGTCCTGCCGGCCCCGGCGGTCGGCCACATAGCTCGCGATGCCGGTGTAGAGCACGACGTTCTCCTCGCTCGAGTAGTTCCGCGGCTCGAAGCCGCGCAGCACGAAGAAGCCGCAGCCGCTGTCGAGCTGCTGTGACATCTGCGCGACGCGCGGGCCCAGCGTGGGCAGCGGGAACGTTGCGCGGCAGAGGGCGCTCATTGGCTGGCCGGAGGCTGCGGTGCGTCAAACACAGACATGTCAGCAGTTGCTTTTTCACGGCCGCCGTGCGGCGCGGCACGGCTGGCAGAGCACGCAAGACACCAGCCGTGCCGACCGGCCGACCGAATCCGGCGGCCGGCCGGGAGGGCGGGGCGGGGCGGGGCGTGGCGGATCGGCCCGCTTCCGCGCCGCGCCATGCCAATGCCATGCCAATGCCACACGGCAAGGCCATCTGGGTGTCACGATGCCAGTACATACCTGTAAACTGCTCCATCGCCCGCTCGGCCTCGGCCACCTCCGCGGGCGCCAGGCGGAAGACGTACTTGTCCTCGCGGCCCTCCATGTCCGCGCGCGACCAGACCGCCGGCGAGCGCAGCATGCGCGGATACCCGTGCGGCAGCTCCCGCGGCACCGCCGCCGAGGAGGCCTTGTTCCGGCGCACCCGCTCGCGGTACTTTTCGACGTTTGGCTGCCAGTCGATGTCCGGCATCTGCGCCGGCGGCTGCGGCGGCTGCTGCTGTGGCTGCGGGGGCTGGGGCTGTGGCTTTGGCGGCCGCGCCGCGGCCAGCTCGTACATGAACACCGGGTCGTCAAAGAGGAACGACGGCAGCACCAGCGGCGGGTGGAAGTCGTGGATGCTGTACTGATGCGTCCGCGGCGCCGGCTTGCGTGGGCCGCCGCCCATGCCCTCCGCCGTGCATGTCCCCGCGAAGCCGAACTTTTGCCGTGCCGCCGCCGTCCGGAAGTCCGGCGGCGAGGGGCCGTGGATGCCGCCGCCACCGCCGTAGCTGTGGAGAAAGTCGCTCAGCACTGCCGGAGGGGCCATTGCTGCGCGTGGGGGGAGGGGGGGTGGGGGGATGTGCTGTTGTGCGTATGGCGGCTACAGAAGCGGTGCAATTGAGGGCAGCACTGCGGGCGGTATTGCGTGCGGGAGTGCTGGGCTGCTGTTGGCTTGCTTCCGGCACCGGTGGCAAATGATGCAGAGAGACGTATCAATGACGATGACGGTGGTGATGATGATCACGGTAGTATTGAAGACGAGAGTGCAATGCTGTTGGCGGTGATGATGATGGTGGTGATGGTGGTGGTGGCGATGCTGGATATGTTATACGACTCGAGGACAGCGACGGGCGAGGAGGGCACTGCTACTCAGGTCGGTCGGCTTGGTCTGTCTCGATCTGAACTCGAGGAAGCCGAAAGACGACGACGACGAGGTGATGTCGTTCTCATTTAAGCAAAGCGAGCGGGAGGGCGGCGAGGCCGCCGTATATCTTCCTTCACATCGATCAGTCAATCCAGAGATCCAGGGCCAGGACCGGCGTCGCGGGCTAACCGGGGTTCGTGGCTCATGGGCTCAAGGATGAAGAAAGGCGCCGCGGCCGAATGTTGGGATAGGTAGCATGAAATATCAATACGGCCTGCCTGCGAAATATGGGGGTTTTTGGGGACGGGGCCGTACGTGCAAGCAGGTTTGGAGAGTAGCTTAGGATGGAGCTGGTAGTCGATGAGAAGGGAGGGAAAAAAAAGGGCGGGCGACTTTGGCGGTGGTCCTTGCTATGCATGTGGATGTATGCCTGCTTGGATGGATGGATGGATGGATGGATGTGGATGGATGGATGCAGTGGATGGATGGCCAGAGCTAGGAAGCTAGGAGGCCTCTCGCTCGCACTCGGCCTAGGAGCAAAAGTAAGGTAAGTTAGAAAGAAGTACCTTAGGGAGGGAGGGATGGAGGAGGGGGGGGCAGCCAGGCAGCTAGGCTCGCTGCACTGCAGGGAGCGGGATAGGGTCGACTACCGCTGCAAATCCTCCACCACCCCTCCTCGTCGATAGCTAGGGGGGGGTGGCCGCCGTCTGCGTACTATTTTTCAATCCCTAATTTCGCCCGTGGATGAGAACAGCCACTCACATGAATCAATTGAGTTTGGCCTTCATGGATGAGGGCTTTCGCAGGCAGGTTACCAGGTACCCTCCTGCCCTCTTCTGTACCATACCGTGCGACCGCAACGCCTCCGCAGCGAGCGAGCGACGCGACGTTGACCCGGCTCACCCTTTCTTTAGTCGAGCGTGGGCAATTAGCAGTTACCGTCGTCTTGTTTGAAATCAATAGATATAGTACAGTTCACCACGTACTTGTATGCCATGGGGAAGGGGGGGCGGGCGTGGTGGGGTGAAGGTGTGGAAGGTGGGTGGTGGTCGTTAGTCTCAAGGTGGTCGTAGTGGTGGTAGTGATGGTTGTGAAGGTGGGGTGCTGATGGTCGGAGGTTGCAAGTGGACAGAGAAGGTTGCCGGGGGGACGAGAGCAATGGATTGATCTTGCCATGGCCACCTTGCAAGGACATACACATTACATGATCTTCAGACCACGCAGCAACTCGTTAGCAGCATATCAGATGCATTCATCACATCTCTGATTCAAGATCATAAAACCCATTTGCAGGATTCTCTATATATTTATTATACCAGAACAGCGGCAATAGAAAATAATTAAATAAATAAACAAAAATATTCATTAATCAAGAATAATCCTTGACAGCACACATGTGCACCACGGCGGTCATTAACATATAGTTGATATTATCGCTTATCCATAACAATAACATGTATTCCAAGTAACATGAATGTAATAATCTAAAGCTATATATTATAGACCAGCCCCAAGCACATGTGTTCGACGATGTACATGTCTAGCTAGATCCTGCACAGTCGCGATCGTGTCCTGTCTAAGCTTAGCTAGAATACTTCCAAGTGCCTGCCCTGCCCTGCCCTGCTCTAGCTACCTGTACAGATTGTACCCAGCCAGCAGATGCCTGTAGCTATGTGCATGCTGTTAACATGTTTTTAATATAGAGAGCATATACAATATTGTCCCAAGTCCCAAGCTTCAACAGGATATTTTTCTCGATTAAGTACCTACCTAATGTACGTACCTAGTAGCCTGGTTGTCGTACCTGGTCGATTTTAATCTATTTTTTCACCGTGTGGTGCACAATATTATATCTACATTATAGTGGGAAGCTTGATCGCATGCATATGTATATTAGAATTTTTTTTACATGAATATTGGTAAGAAACTGGAAGTTGAGCTCGAGGGAAGTGGTATCGATAGAAGCTCGAGTGTAATTGCGAAGATGTAGCTGCAAGGGCATTGCAAGGCTTTCTGAGATCTTATTGTACGATGTAATTGCTTGCCTGTGGTCTAAGCTGATTGACCATAGTCGACCGTGATACTATCCTGCGTTTCGAAAGCGATCAATCATGCATCTTTGACCGGAGTGAGAAGTGAGGTCGTGCACAAACCCGGTCGGGGTCGATCGATTGATATTCGAACCTGGCTGGCTGGCAATGCAACGCCCCTTTGCAATGTAGATTGGAGGCACAGAGTACCAAATGTATGCATGTATGTATGCACCCTTCCCCTTTAAATCAATTGCAACGTACTTCCCGATCCCCGAATGTTTTGATCGAATTCAAGCACTGTGTTGTGATTGCAATTGGGGCGTGTCGGCCAGCTTGGAATGGATAGGATTTAGGATAGGACATGTGCATCATGAGAAAAGTCTTGAGGCACAAGTAGGATATGAAGTCGAGGCTAGATATGAAGTACTTAAGGTAAATACAAGTTTGCCGCGGTTTCCGCGAAGTTTAACGGGAGCATATGCATGTCTGTCGAAGCGTGAAGCGTGAGGCGTGAAGCGTACCTAACCGATGTTCTCCTAATCATAGCCGAGCGGCGAATACATATGCATTCGATCGTTTAAACTTCGCACTCTACTACTCCTTTCGGGTATTACTTTTCGAGTAACATGTGGTCAAGGATAACTTAACCTCGAGCTCGTGCCCAGCTGTGACAACTCAAAGAAAAGGGCTGCAATAGGGTTGCGATGCATACGATGGGCTCCCAAACATCAACGTTACCGATTGAGTTTATCGTGCAGATGTATAATACCTACTTATATCTGTTCTGCTCCCTGCCCCATCAGCGCCACATGCACATATGTGCACAACGATGAAGAACATATATCATCGATATATCCTCGATCATATAAACAATTGCATTTATATATACATCTTTGTACAGTACTTTCGAATACTGACTTAGCTTTTAAGTATCCCTCATCTCACAAAGTGCAAAGTACTCGAACATAACATATATGCATCGCTATACTATAAACCCGATCAGATCTAGATCCAGATCTAAATTGTCTCGATATTGCAAGATGGAACTCATCTACCAACGCCTGACTCGAGGCTACTCATCTACATCTTACCTACTCGAGTACTTCTAAAACGGGTAATTCCTAATATGTACGTTACGGTAGCCTGGTTGTGCAACGCCGCCCTCTACTATGGAGGTGAGGGTAGTCTGGTGAGGGTGGGGGTTTTAAACTTCCCAAGTGGGAAGGTACCTACTTACCTCATGTAAGACTACCACTATCGGAAGGAAACAAGAACGCGGATGCAGAAGGCTGGTTTAGGTATTCGTGACTTCAGACGGCGTGTACATTGCTCGAGACTGGCTATCTATGTAGCTAGATCTCGCTCGTGACTAAATTGAAATTCTCACGGAGAAACACGGAACTGGAGCCTTCGAAAAAATTGCGAATATGGTACGTGTTATATATACGTATACGATACTTCTTTCTATATATAATATTTTCTGGATCAGGTAGGTTAGGTATGGATCTACGTACTTCTTTAGTCAATTCGATATTGGTGCTACCTTAGTTGTTCGCACACATAGGTTGGTAAGTACCAAGTAGTAAGCTTATTAGTAGGTATACCTCAACTTTATAGCACTCGGAAGTTACCACCCGGCCAGTATACGTGTATAGGTAGCTTTAAACTTGGTATTTTGCGATATCAGCACAGATACATACAACAAGGCAGGGAACACCAACACTAGCAACAATCATATAGGCATGTGTTTAACGTCGTTAGTTCAAGTAACTACCTCCCACTGACAGATTACTTTAGTTAGCAGGCATTTATGAAATCGATCTAAAATTCTCCACCAGATTATGATAACTGATATATCGATATGTTATCACATTTCACTTTTGTTTTTTTTGTTTGATGATGTGAGTTCTGAGAGATAGTTTGAGCTAGATCTAGATATATCGCAATCGCAATGTTTGAAACGGAGCTACAGCTTGCCTCCTTTAACTACATTTAACTGGCTTGCAAGACCACGTAGACAGTTGGTGACAACGGACGTCCGTCAACTACCGAGGTTAAGGCCGAAACAAATGAAAAATGTGGCCCTCTAGTACGATAGTAAAGTAGACCCTTCGCAAGAAACGTTTACCTGGCCTATTAACTAGGCTACGCTTCGTGCTGTAGTTACAGCTCTAGTGCGAGTATATTTTGACTACGCAATATAACTGAACTACCATCCATGGCTGGTGTTCGATCTTGTATATTTAAGGTATGTACTTTTTTTTTTCTTCCTTGAAAATGACATGTCTTTTGTGATTATTAGTTATTAGCAGTTATGACTTTCTTTCTTTCTTCTTTCTTTCTTTCTAATTTCTTTCTTTCAGTGGGGGATAGTGGGGGGTTCGTTCAAACTTGTGGTGGGCAGGTATGCATCGTTGGGGGCTGCATCCCACATCACGAGTAGGCACTCATGAAATCGATCGTGATTCTACTTATATCGATGTAGTGTGATATGATTCACATATGATCCCTTACAATTACCTACTATGCTCGTAGGTCACATATACAGTTACTTCTTCGTCTCGATCTGGATCAACTAACTTCGAATTTCTTGCACACACATCCACACATTGCTAATGCTGCACAACACAGGATAACTAAACATTGTACTTGAAGATTCGAATTCGCCACTGTGGGGCAGTGCCACATGGCTACAACTCGTCTACCCACGGATGAGCGTTCCCCCTTCCCCAGAGCCATACTTTGCCTTACGTGCGTTGCGTTGCGTTGCCCCCCGAACAGACGTCGGACGCCACCAATCGGCCGAGCACGCACGCACGCGTCCCACGTTTCTGAACTCGATACTCCTAGATCAAGTGTCACCCTTTTTTTCTTCTAATGCTCTTTTTTTTTTTCTTCTTTTTTTTTTCTTTTTCCTGTTCTCGAACTTCTTAGAGGGACCTGGCCGGCCGGGGGGGTTGGCCATGGTACTCTAGGAAGTGTGAAAATCACTGGAACTAAACGATTCTACTTCGAGCTCAAGTAAAAAAATAGTTCTCCCGCTCCGCCACTAATCTAGCTAAATGTGATTTGCGTGGTGGGTGGACGCCGGAATTCTTTTGATAGCATGAGCATATTTGTGGCTCCGTGAATTCGAAGGATCTTTGGAACATTTAATTCCTAATTGGCTGCTTGGATCGATTCATCACCGCGATATATGTTCGAAAATGTCTCAAACCATCTCAATTGATCCATATGTGTGGATGTATACTCTACTTTCTGTAAGGATGCATGTCCAATTTCAATTAACGAAAGGGTGCACCAACGCCATCCATGCCATATTGGCGCGGTGAAAAGCCACAAGCGAGCGAGCCGAGAGAGAAGCGAGATCAGTCGAGCGCTGAGCCTTGATCATGAATGGTCGGTTGGTTGGCTTCCGATATTGATCTAGATCTAGGGCTCCTCTATTATAACTTTCAACCGACTACATACATAACAAAGTGTTTTGTTTATGTTTATAAATACGTACTTCATACCACCCCAGCTAACTAGCCTTCGATCTCCAAGAATTCTCAAGCGTTAAATATAACTTATATTGAGTACTCAATTGTCCAAGTGCATTTCATGGACATCCAGAGGTAAAAATAAAAGGTACACGGATATATTAGGCGCGACATGAGCTGACCAGTACCTGCCTGTTCTCGTGTATCTGCCAAGCTTAAGGAGTGGTATCGTCCTACAGAGGTACCCACCCCCCGCCCCCCCTCAAACTTTCCAACTCCACCAGCAGCTAGCCAGCTACTTGCCATGCATGGGTAGAGAAAAATGCATGATCACGAATAACAAAGTATTTCCATACTTTACTTGGTTGGCACTTTTAGGTGCCAAGTACTAATAAAAGCCAGCTCTAGATCTAGAGCACCATGGCCAGGTGGAGAGATTTTAAAGGCATCAAATTTTAACATATGCAGGGCGATCACAATTTTTTTTTTTTCATTCGTGCAAGCAGCAGCTGGGTGGGTGATACGATAAAGTAAAGTACGTACAACGCAAGTTCCTGGATCCTGAGCTCTGGATGGACGGATATGTATGTATGGATGTATGTAGGTAGGTTACCTTATAGGTAGCTCAGGTATTCCTCGCATATGGCTGAAAAAGTAAATATTGAGGATCCACATACCTCCTACATGTATGAAGGAAAAGAAAAGGAACGAAAAGAAGAAGACGAAGAAGAAGAAGAGCAAGAAGAAGAAAAGAAAAAAGAAAAGGAAAAAGAAAAAGAAAGAGGTGATTTACCTGGTATGAGTACGTGTACCTCATACTCGCGCCATTCGACTGACGTTCCTACGATACATGCTGTTCAATCTGAGTGGAGTAGTAATCAGATTTGAGATGAGCTCAGTGTCTGTCCTTGCGGCTACCTGGTTGCAACTCGTGGGGGGTTCCAGGGAGAACTCCGCGTATAAGGAGCTCGTCTACGTACTAACGCCAAATTCTATGCCATATATCATATGCCGTCTGATCAAATAATGGAGACCCAAGTACTTGCCAGGAGCCCCGCGGGTAATACGGGTGACAGAAATTCAAAGTGTCCGAGGAAATGTATGGTAATTCACCCCACTCTCCGTGATCGAGTGTTTAAATGACAACACGTTTCCAATGTGATTATACGGCGATCGAAAGTGCCGTTATGAAGCGTGAAGATTGTAAATGCACAGGATATGTATGTATGTATGTACCTTTAAGTAAAAGGATCATCATGGTGAGGTGCACTATTAGTCCCAAGTGGCCGGCCATCGATGTCCCGATAATCTGAACAGATGCGATATATAATATAATCTATATTTACTATATCTACACACGGCGTACCTAGGTATGCAGTTAATACTCGAGTACCTACATGCATGTCAGCTGCACTATATTCGGATTGGAACACTTTTGGTACTAGCTACATAAGGATGGGGCATCCAATTGTTTACTCAGGGGGCTAAATGTTTGCCATCGTATGCATGTAGTCTCTGCCCAAGTTGTGCCTAGACGCGATGTAAACACACACACACACAGTGCAGGATGTAATTATAAAAATATCGAGATAATTGGTATCGATTAATATTCGCAACTGATTTCCACATCGAGTAAAATATCGACCGATCAGGCCAGATGGATGAATGAAGGAGGGAAGAGAAAAGAAAAAGAAAAGGGAGACGAAACAAGTAGCAGGGCCCTGGTTTTGTGACCTGATGTAAACATGCACGTTCACCCAATGCAACGGACCTCTACCTACCCAGTTATCACTATATTACATGCATTTCCCAGATCCTCGGCAAGCTGTCAAATGAAATGGGGAGACAGGCAGCAAGTGCGTGGAACTTGCCGCAGCAAGCAGCCAGGCCATCCTTTGTGGATTTTTTTTTTTCTTCTTCTTTTCCTTTCCTTTCTCAATCTCGACTTCCCCTGGCGTCTGTTTTCTGCCCACCCGATTTCAATTCGAGGCAAATAGTGCCGGTGATATCCATGACGGTAGTCCAGAGTTAGCAGGACCTGCATATGTGGGAATTTGGTTGTGAACGGGGATAGGTATCGATAGGGAATGGTTGCATTACTTACATTGCAAGGAGACAGGGCAGAAGAGACAGAGAACCAGTACCATAGTACTCGCCGGTGTGCAAGTAGCAGGCTTCATATGCCTCGACTAGCGCGTTCTAACCCATCCTCGAATTCCCAGCCCTGCTTTTGACTTGAAGAAAGAATGAGAAGAAACCCCCATGGTCCTTGAATACAATCGTATGAGGTGATACATGCGCACACTCATCTCGGCATTTGTACGAGTGCTCGACTACATACCTATCCTACCCTACAAGGCCTTAACCTCGCGGTCATTTTGTGTAGCTTTATAGGATCATCATCATGACACATCATGAGCTCTCAATTGCAAAGACTAGAGCTTCTCGAGCTCGAAAAGGAGCTCTACCTGCAGTACAGCTAGCTATAGAGCCCCTTCCCTTCCAATCCACGTGTGTGTGCAGAAACCGAATTTCAGACATGGCGTACCGCATAAACTAGAAAATAAGAGGCACTGTCAATTTCCTGCGCCTTTCCCTTCAGAGGTGACACTATACTGTTCTCGTGCTTAACTAAACGAATTCTGGGCGTTCAGTGGCCGTGCACTGCTGTTCGTTGCAACGAATCTCTATCTGTCTCGAAAACCGAGAGTGCCAATTATTTTTCCAGTTTTCCCGGTATTCGGATTAGCAGGGCTCCCTGTATCTTTGTCATCCAGTGATTGTGAACTCTTCCCAATTGCTTAAAGGTGAATCATGGGGAAGCAAAAAAGGAAAAAAAGAAAATGTGTTACGATATTAGAGCGGCATGTCTCAAAAAATGCAATTGGGTTTTTTGCACCACGCCAGTGAGTGGAGGCCATGGACCTTTCCAAAATGGTCGCTTGGTATTCTATTTTCCTTCCTTTTTCTTTTTCCTTTCTTTTCTTCCTGGTGTATAACGTCAACGTCAGTCACGCCCTCTGCCGCTGTAAAACATAGCTGTCACAGACGTTCCCAAATCCTAGGGAATTCATGAAATAGCTACCAGGTAGGCACTGAAATTGCGAAAGAAATTTTGAAAATCATGCAAAACAAACGAATAATGAAATTTGAGAGGAAAATCATTTCTATATTTCTATTTGGAGTCCTTCTCCTCCACACACCCAACCCCCACACTTTCTGTTCTCGTCACTATTGCCATCTGTGCCCCATGTATGCGCGGGCGAGCTCTGACTTGCTACCTAAATTGAATTTCTAGATTTAGTCACGTAAAAGTTACTCAAAATAGTCGGCAGGCATCACGAACAGGTCCAAGATTGAATAAACGTCCAGCTGGCCATGCAACAAGGCAGCGGTTTACAGTGAGCGCTTAGTACCTCGAAAAGACATTGCCAGAGATCTGCAAAATTATCAACAGCACACAGCGAAATCTGGGGGTCCCAGGACCGGGCTAAGTATGATAATTCATGGATATATCGTGTATTGAGTTCCAGCCTATGCATATTCTCCTCTAATGTACCTACAGGGTTACCAATTGATTGATTGCGTTTTAAAACAAACATACCTTAGGCAGGCAGAAAATGTTATATATGCGGAGCCTACTTTCATTCGGTAATATCGCAAAACATATCGACAGAATCCAGATGGCAGTGAATCATGAGCTGGCGAAGAGCTGGGGGACATGGGGGTGGCCTTGCCTCTGGCAGTTGCAATGATTGGAGCAGAGGGGATGAGCCAGGTCTGCACCCTAGTACCCATTTGAAAGAAGGACAATCGATGGGTGAGGTCTTTTGCTGCAAGCAGTCGTGTAACCCATTGCGATGATGCAGATACATTACATACAGTTTTATCTGCATGTAAAACACTAACCCAGAAACAAATAGCCCAAATTGACTTCTTGGCGTAAAGATGGATTCTGATACGCAGGACTACATAGTCCACCAGCATTGTTGCATGTTAAGCTTGAGGTGAAGGAAGAGTAACCAATTGGAAGCACCCTAGCTCGGACGATTATGAAGGAGCTAATACACATGGCGCTGCCACAAGGCCGCGGGTGGCCGGCAGAGCTCGAGAAAGGCTGATGGATACCATCTATCTTGGATTCAATGAACCATTTGCAGATCCATCTGATTATGAGCTTGTAGTATTAACGCTAATATGACAATTGCAAGAAAATAACACAGAATAGATATAATATCTAGGTACGTTGATACCATTGATTTTCTCAGTCGAGGATGTCGAAAGGTTGAGAAACACAAGTTTGAATCCTAACTTGTATTCTCCCGAATCTCACCTGCGTTCACAACTTTGATATTGAAGAGTAGCTAGTGTTGGTATCTAGTTTCGATCCCACACCCTCATTGCAACGAAGGAAAGCCTAGATGAGAGGTTGCTGTTTGCGGCTGTGATTGCATAATCGGTATATGTCTCTGTGCGTTGCATCCTCGAGGTTGGACCCTTGTTCCGTGGGGTAATCATGTATCACAGAACCGAGAAATTTTGACTTCTTGATTACTTGGGTATCGATTCCAGGAATCGGTCGATTGATAAGGATGTGCAATTCCATCTTCCTTCCGAAAATATAGATGCATGCGTTTGTTTGTTGTCCTTTTGGTCAAGGATTTGTTGACAAACCGTTATACTTGCCTACGATTGGTTTTCGAAGCGATCATTGATCCATGACCCATGAAGCTTATTATAAAGAATCGTACAGTGCACATCATTATGAACGAAAAAACTCAAATCTGATGCTGAATCAAATGCTGATGGGGCATATGTGTGTGGCGAGCTGTCGAATGGATTTCCGTCGTCTGGCTCGAGCCCTTTCTCCACCCTCCGCCACGGTAGGTCTCCCCCGTCTCCTATCGCGATCATGATCTGCACATGCGCCTCTGGACGATCCCGCGACGGGCTTGGCCGCCTGCCGTCTCGCAGCCGCACACTTGCCTGTTGAGGCCTCTATTTTTTATATTTACTAGATTCGATTAATTCTGGAGAAGGCAAAGCTGTCCCGGATCCCTTCAGCCATATCCATGCTGCAGCTAGCACGATTCCCGCCCCAAGCAAGTCTGTGCCAGAACGGAGCTTGTGAGTTCTATTGGTCCTTGGAAAAGAATGGCTTGCGAGGTTGTTAGCTATGTTCTCTAGAGCATACATATGTGGAGCAAGGCGAGATCAAAGCAGAATTAATTTAGATATATTTATATCTATAATAAATAGCTAGTATCAATTGGAAGTATCAATTGGACTGCCGATCGAATTCGAAATACAATCAGTTGCGGATAGCTGCCGCTGATATAGGTATCTACTCCGAGCACGATGTCTTCCCCTCGTGTGGCGGCCAAGCTCTCGCCTAGGATACGAGTAAAGCCGGATAATAAGCGAGAGCGCCTCAGTGGAGCCGAATATGCAAATTAATGGCATTCTTTTTGAGCCGGATATCGAACCCTGGATAATCATTCACCGATTATTCCTGATCAGGATCTGAATTCATTCATGATAAAAAATTATCTACTTGCAACACCCAAAAACAACCTGCCTTGCATTTCGAGGGCTGAGCTGGATGTTGAAGGCCATTTATTGTATGATAGTCGACCTGGTGCAATGCGGATACGGCGAGGCACAAATGCTGGGGTAACATAAAAGGCTAACGGCAAGAGCCATGCCACGAGGCTGCATTCTGCCTCTTCCCATGCCATGGAGTCGAGGCTAGCCATGGAGCACGGGGCCCGGGGGTGCAACGTGTGTCAACAAGTGCACTTGCACTCGACTTCCAGGTGGTAAATCTGAATCAATACACGAGCCTGGTACCCGGCACAAGCAGAACGTTCCTGTGCCTAATCAACGAGACACGCTTAGTCGGGGACAATCTTAGCAGCCCGAACTGCGGCCGAGGCTTATACGACGCCGTCTATCAACAATGTATGGTGCGACAAATGTGTCAAGTAAACCCCGCCAAAAGAATTCTTCGTACAGAGAAACTTTTGGAATTTCCGGGTTTTACGTGAACCCGTACGGAGTATTTTTTTGTTCACAATCTTGTATGGAGTTGCCATACAAAAAATAACTCGTTCAAACTCCTTACAGGGTTGACAAAATTCTCTCACGGGGTTTTTGTGAGCTCCGTACGAAGAATCCTGTTTTTGTGATTTGCATTGTGCACTTGTGCTCAATGTCGCTGTATTACCTTTTTTTTGAGATAAATGTCTGAATTCAGACCTCTGGGCGGTCAAAGTGACGGGGTATTTGGGACGGGGTTTACTTGACACACCTGCCTCACCTAGCCTCGAGTCTGCCTCACCATACCAATGAGATTACCGATACACGAGCTACATGCATCATGTACACCTGCCATAAAATACCCAGCCGATCAACCCTGGAACAGCAGACTTGCAACCAGAAAGGAAGCAAATAACTACATGATATTTTTTTGATTCATGTCGACATGAAGGCAAAAAGAAAGTCAACATCTTGGCAATCAATTATTTGCTTCTGTGAGATTTAAACCTACTTGGCTTTTGCCCGATACGTCTCATCCGCCTAAGTTTTAAGAGGTAGCTACGACACACCCGATCCTATGGCCAGATTTGAATTTTGACGAACATAATTTGGAATACTGATCAACCCACGGAACCTAGTCCTAGGGTGCTAGCGTGGCACCAGCCTCTCGATCTGTGCCTCTTGGCCATGGGCTGGTCCAATGCATACCATCTTCAAATCGGAATTTCCATGCCCAGACAAATTTTTATATACCGTTTCAACACCATGCCAAATATAAGTGTAGTTTATCACATTTCGGGTAATTCATCTGCCCTAGCGATATTAGAGACACGAGATGCTTCTAGCTAGGCCTCATCTGGTCTGTTGGAACATCCAATCTCTTAAAAAAAAAACCTAGGTCTTTATCAAGATGGGTTGATGTTTCCAATTGACATGTCTGTTGGGCAGATGCCAAAAACACTTTCATGCCAGCTCACATATAGAATTCTGCTTTATAAATCTTGCTTAGTCCTACGTGAATTCCTATGTCCAACTAGCTGCAATTCGAACTAGATGTTTATCAGGCCAGCCGCAAACGCGGGATCTGTATTTCCGCAGTCCGGAAACCAATAGGTAACTGCCGGCGTTTAAACCAGGTGATTCCGGGGACCTTTCATTGGCGATGTGGCTCCGTGTCAATGTCTGCCCACGGCTGGGGCCATCTCTCAGATGATCATGATTGATTACCGCCTATCTTTCCGGGGAACAACAACAACAGCCAAAAAAGAAAAAAAAAAAGGATTAAAAGAAACTAATTAACACATATCATGCCGCTCGATCAATCAATTGACTCAGACTGGATGCTAGCCACTGAATTCGAATGGCGTCGATATCGATAACCTCTGCCTGCCCCGTAAAAAGGTGTAGTACTCTACATCTTTGTTTGAACTCGAATCTAACGGGCTCAACAATTTTTGAACATTTAATTCTGAACTAATTAGAGATTATATGATATCGATTTGAATCAAATTGTGACTCTGCCCTATCTATTGGTCCATGGGGATTTGAAGGGATGCAGATGGATGAATGTAACTTATATTATATCAAGCCTTATGCATCATCCGCGTGCATTATCACGATTCGGCAATGTGTAATGCACATGCATGCATACTGTGAGTGCCTTAGTAGTTACCTCTGTGTAGGTAAATACTCATATGTCCATTCAGAAATTGACCATCGCGATTGACTGGCAAGGGAGATAAGGCCGGTCAAGGGGTGTACAGCTGCCAGGGGGTATTATGGGTAACTTGGCAGCGAGCTACTGTCGACTTCCCTAGGCCTATCGAATGAGACCAACAACAGGAGGGTGAACATGTATGGAATGTGTTACCATGTAGTCAATTGTGTATGGTTGTATTTCAACTGTTTACAGCATGCATATGAGTATCTCTTCTCCATGGGATTAAATAGTGCATCGGTGCATGTCTGCATTTACTTGCTTGTTCGTGCAGTTTGATCAGTGATGAATTTTAAAAAGACCGAGGCAGAAACATGCTAGGGGTTTAATGCCTGCTACTCTGATCATGCTGATGTTGATCGATCTCAATCGATTCGAGGACAGCAGTTTGATGATCGTTTGTCCCTGAGTGAGTCCACCAATTGCCATCCTTAAACCATGAATTCAGGTCACCGAACTGGTGCTTGAGCACTCGCATCACATCATGTACTGTCTGTGGAGTATTACCGGTTAACGTTATCCAATGCGCAATTAGCTCCAACTGTCTTTGGTCAGACAGATATGTAGCTGCTTCACCATGATAGGGCAATTCCATTCGGAACTTGCGGGATCACTCGAGTTGCATTTTCGTACGATAAACCAGCAGAACAAAGAGAAACCCTAAGTGAACGGATAACGTACCCATAGCTACCTCCTAGGTAATGCAATGATAGTGTGGATTTTAGGAGAATATGCCAGATCAGAATGTAATCATGTTGCAAACTAATAAACAACTCAAACGAGAAAGGATCGAAAATAGTACACAGCGAATATCTTAACCTGTATCAATTATCCGGGACATGGCCAAGCATACTATTTAACCGGAGTAATGCACGAGATGTTAAGGATGGCATGTTCGGGTAACGTGAATGGGAGTGCCTAATCGGAGGTAGTAGGGGGGTGCATACTTCTAGCTTCTTCCAGATGGGATGTGGAAGTAGGGCAAAGTAAGAACCGTGGGATAATGTGTATTATATGCCGAGCTAGTGAAAGCTCCAGCGAGCTGGCATTTGGCCAAACAAATGGCGAAGATCCCGAATCATATGTAAGATCTTGAGATAGGCACACTACGAGCTGTGCAGATAGCAGCTAACTCTACTCGAGTAGACAACTCCGATCTTGTACAGAAAGGGATGGCTTCATTTCCTAATTTACTGGAATAGATCTGTTTTTTTCTCCATTTCTTTTCATTTATTCTTTTTACTGGCTTATGTGGAGATCGATGGGCCGGTCGAGACTGGTTAAACTAGCGTGCGTCGACGCGCATACATTGCGATTTGAACTTGCCAGCCCCATACACTATCGGTTCGGTAGTTCATTGTGGTTTCAATGTAAGTAGCAGCTGTAGAATGTGATTTGACAGTGAATCTTCGGAGGATTCTACATGTCTGATCGGCTTGAAATGGCATCGCTGTCTTGAGAAGAAAGCTGGCAAGCTAGAGCACTAGCAATAGGCGAATCCGATATTCAAATATCTTGATTTTTGAATTTTTATTTATGGATATTACTTGATAAATACCCAGAACGGCCGAACTGCTTTGCGGATGCTGCATGTGTAGTAATACGAGGTTGATACGGCCAATTCACTCCGCCGCCCGATAGTGGGCGTTGTATCTACGCTTGCCCATCGAGGTGGTTAGGGTAATTGTATCTGTGATCTAGTGTGCTCTATGCAAGGCCTAGGGAATTCGAATATTTGAATCCCTACAGAGGAGCGGTGCTCGTGTTCTCACCGGTTTGCGATCTCGCTGTATTCGAGTCTTGGGAAAGTGGAAACTCAACTCACCATATTGTTTTAATATCCGAAAGGCCCATGGATCCAATGGCCACATGCGCATGGGTTTCTTTCGAGGCTTTTAAATTTTAGATGGCACGCTCTGGGTGTGATATTCGGAAGCCCAAATCCCTAAACATCACATGGGTACTGCTTTAGGCTTAAGGACTTTGTTCTGGGTCACTTTGGCATAAATACAGCAGCCCTAACACCGCTGGATACCAGTACCGCCAATTGATCATGGCTACGGCCCCATTAATACTTCTTTTACCAGGCTACATAGCACTTTGCAGTAGAATACAGATGGCCTCGTTTCCGGCTGGCCAATCGAGTCATTGGTACCTGCCAGTATCAGTATATCGTAGGAATATCATCCTGAACATCCACTTGTGTACTTATAAATATTTGATCGACACCACGGATGTTATTTCGAGGCTGATTGAGCCGGTTTCTGATGCTAGAATTAATTCAAGTATTATTTGCATTGCCACGTATCCGTACAAGTTATGACTCCCGTTGCTATACAGCGTACAAGCCTAACTCTTGGATATCATATTTCACAATTTTATTTCTCAGATAGTTCGAATTCCCCAATTGTTAGTGCAGTAAATAATCGTTCAATTCACAGGCTACTGTTTTGGCCTGGGCTTAGGCTTGTGCATCAGAGGCTCCAACAAATTTTCTATACTGGATTGTTGTAGCCGAGGGAAAGTTGCTAGCCAACTTTTCAGGCATGACTAGTGCCTAAGCGTGGTGAGCAGTAAATGGTCTGCGGCTGGTAGTCTCCACTGAGGTCGTATTCTGCACGCCTTCTATAAAATCAGTAAAAGCACATCACAATTTGGCCTTCTCATTTTAATTGATTGTCGATACTTGACATGTCACATCGTCCAAGGTGAAAACACACGGAGCGTGCCTAGCCCCGAGGCCCAGACTTAACCGTTTTGTGAATGGAATAATCTCGAGCTGCTCTAGTCTCGTGCCAGCTGCTCTAGTTTCCGAGAAAAACCCGGCCTTCCAGGATCCATTTATCCGCTACCACGAAACTCTTCTGCGTGGTTTCTCGCTAGCAAGGCCCTTAGGCCTGCTGTCCCAAATGCTAGCTTGGACGGGTGTTATGCAGGTACATAAATACCTAAGTACATGCTGGGGTCAGAGATATCTCCAGCCTCCTGCCCCTACTCTCGAACGGGCAACGGGGGGATGGAAAGCTGTGGGCCAGCTCCTCCGGTACCGACGCTACAGCCGGATTGACACTCTCGCTCCGCCCAAAGATACCAATTTGACGAGGGCGATAGCGGCTGGCTACGGCCGTTCTTACACGCGGGAGCACGCCGCAAAATTGCGACATGCCCATAATACCCATGGTCAACAGGTTGTGCGCCGCACCAGCGCGGTCAGGGCCGCGGGCCACGGCCTTGAGTGAGCGGCCCATCATATGTGCTAGCAGTATCGAAGCGGACCGTGTCTCGCGAGTACGTATTCATCGTACAAGCACAACTGCCTAGAGGAGATAGGATCGGTAAACAAGAAATGTCCAACGTGCTCACATATCATGTATACACTTGCTCCGGTGAAGCCCCACTGTTGCAATTGAATACTCGGGTATGGCATCGATAACTCAGCCTGAAGCTAAACAAGTGTCAAGACTTGGGTTTGGGCGGCATAACTTGCATAGCGTTAAGATATCCACCAACAATGTCACTTTGAGGCCCCAGAAAAAGTTCGAGCAGGGCCTTTGTCCCTGAGTTTCTTTTATGCGTGCTTGCAAGTTATCGATGCCATAACCGAGCAAACAATTTGACATATTAGCTGGAGCTCGTTGCCTAGGAGGAATTTTCCCGCACGACCTGTCTGACAATATTAATCAGGCGTAGAGTAATTATTGCTCGTGAGATGCTGTTTAGACGATTGCATGTATCATCATCTAGCTGCCGAGAAGACAGCCGGCTAAAAGATGTAGTTGCCGTCCCATTATTTCACGTACATACGTGGGTACGTACACCTTCCGGTTTTGAGCGAGGGCGTGTTGCTACTGCCGCATTTGGCTGGAAACATTCTGCTTGGCGAATTCGGCCAGGGCCGCCGCACACTGTCTCGAACCATCCGACATGTTCGGGTCGTCGTGCCAAATGTATCTATCTAATCATCAAAATTCTTGCAACCATCCTCGAGTGATCATATGCCGGGGACTATTGGGTGCATAAATACCTAATTAAATGTGGAGCCTTCAAACAGAGGGTTTGATAGCTGCCAGCCTATCCTTTTCGGTAGATGCATTGCCCTGGCTATCAGATGATCCATATATGTTTTTTTTTAATTTTTTTTTTTTAATTGTAATCCATATATGGATGCAGCAGGAGAAAAATCAAAGAAAAAGAACAGACGGATGATCAGAAGGCTTCATTTCAATTGGGAACTCTCGATTAATATTGCATTTGATTCCGGCGCAGAGTGCTAGGAACCCAGGAGGGCAGTCGAATGCCTTCTTACATCCACAAATTGCATAATACATGGATCCATCATCTGAATTTCCCGGGGGCCCGGTACTGTGCTCATGCAGGCGTAGAACCATGTACCTGGACCACCTCTGTTATATTGAGATTTATATCCCCCGGGATCAAGTAGATACAGGTATGGAAAGTGGATAGGAATAATAGAGTGCGCACATATATTGTATATTTTGATCCTGGAGGTGAGCTCGGGAGTGGGTAAGCTGTATTTTACATGGTCGATTGAAATTCATGGCAGGCCTACCTAAGTTACACTCGAGCCTTAAGGTTGGAATATGCCAAATAGGGGTGTGGATGTGATCAAACGGTGTACGTGCAGGTGATAAGAAACCCATGAAGCTAGTATCGGTACTACCACATACATGTTGTTGTATATTGGCAATAATCTCATACCGATCTGGTCTATGTTATAACCTGGAATCTATATTTGTCTAGGATTATAAAGTAACTACTTGGCTATCCTCGCTTATCGTGTTGTTTCGCCGCTTGCAAATGCCCATACAACGTTTTTACACCTTTATAAGGTGTCATTGCGGAAGGAATCTGAAGACGATGATGTTCGTAATACAACCGGCATGCATCTTCTGAAGTGCGCGTCCAGCTTACCATGTCATTGATATGATTTCATGGCATCGGATAAGATAAGTTGCATTATAATTTTCCTGATTTAGCACAAACAAACAGACGTAACTAACTACCTACTAACATCTTGGTAGCCCTGGGTCTAAATCTTGGAAACATATGATTTGCCTCAATAGTTTCACAACCTTGAATTCGAACCCCTTTCCACCTGTGTGATTTAGACAGTTGACAAATGTTATTGGCTACTAGAAAGTCACCGTACCTATGTATTTGACATTGTGGTCGTGGCCAGCAAAGTGGTTCAGTTACCAGGGAGTGTGGATGGAAGTTTGCAGGCCCCTTCTTCCGAGACAATTGGTCTTTAGCTGGGGCACTCTATCACAGATCTTGTTCGGTGGAAGTAGGTCATGTGCCCCCCATTCCCAGTAGAGTACCCACCAGACCAGGCGTGCCAGGATTCATGCAATCATCGGATGAAACCCCAAGCCTCGGCCGCGTTTCCGTGCATGTGGAAAATATCAAAAATCCGAATGCGGCTATCGGCAGTAGAGAAGTGGCGCTTATCGCAAGTAATTGTACGCGCACTCGCGTGGAAGTCGACCATAGATGTAATATGATATATATTGAAATTGCCTGATACCTTGGCTTCCAAGCAGAGCAATGTATGCAAGCTCCAACTCGTGGCCAAAATAAGCTACCGCAGCCGATATTCACAGTTCACGCGGGAGGTCGTTTGATTTCTTCCCATGCATGTGCTAGTCTACCTACCAGTAATACTCGTACAGATCGAGTGAGCAGCAGACCGTCTGGTTCAGTGCGAGCGGAAAGGGCCAGTGCACCCGTCCCCACATGGTATTCATTCCCTGCAGCGCTGTTCCTCTTCTCACCCTTTTTCTCTTCTAGAAGTAAAGAAATATCCCTACCGTATTATCTCGACGAACTCGGTAGCGTAAAAAGCACTGAGACACAATCTGTTGACGGCTGCTTAACCTACTCCGGAGAAGTTTCACTGGTAATCATACCAAGCATCGCGGCTCAACTCTGAATAAACCTGTCTCACTCCAATTCACGCTACCCAGTTCGTCGAGATAATACGGCACCGGTAATTATCCCTTCCCTGATCCCCTCCACATGGCCCTTCCGCCCCCGCCCCCGCTCCCCGCTCTCCGCTCCCTGTCCCCGCGTCCCACATGCCCCTGATCGCTACATATCAAATTAAAATAGAAACCGAGATTGAAGCACATGGATTCGACAATACAACATCAGCCAATCATTATCAACGGCAGTTCTGGAATGCGGGGTTCTAACGCCGAGATGTATGCGTATACGTACTTGATCAACATCCTAATCATCGGCCTTAAGTTCCCGTCATCAGCAATGACCGCTATAACTACTCGATGTATTCGCAAAGGAATCGTGTTATTGACCCAGGATGGATCCACTGGCACATGCTTACTCTACACACCGCTTTCCTCTCATGTACTTGGCATGCTATGTCTGAGATAAAATCGTATGATTTATATGATACATAATCCGCCCCCCAGAACACTCATTGCACCATAACGAGGTCAGACAGCTTTGTCATGTCTGAGCCCTGTGATCTGGAATCAGGGAGATGTGAGCCCGCCCGGCCTGGCCGATCATACATGTTTTTGCACTACGCTGCTTCTGTTACACATAGAATTGGAACACATTTCCATACATTTTGTGTGGATTGGATTATGTGAAGATGGAGCCGCCCTTCCCTTTGTCCCCTCATTAGCAAGCTCAGACATTTTGCACAAATGCACTTGCCTTCTATATATGTATGTATCACGGCATCCTTCCATTATGTCTTGTAGTAGTTTTGCATGTGTTCTTTGAATGTGAACAGGACCAAGACGGAGCCCTGTGGATGCATAAATTTTCTTAAATGTACCGATCGAGTACAGAAACTCTTCCCGATCTGAAAGCAGGAGCAAGTCATAATCATCAATTGTTGATCATTCACGTGCCGTGTAATCTCGCGATCAATAAATATTCGTACTATAGGCCGTTGTATGTCGCACAGTAATTTTGATAATAAGCTTGAGACACTGAATACGTATACCCGCCTGCAGCTCGCGTGTAACGATAACCAGCCTCGAGTTTACTACACCCTGAGCGCGGCTGTTGCATGGCTTGCTATGGCTTGCTCACAGGAAATTGCAGCCAATCAATGAGCCGGAAAGCATCCAATTACCCAATCGGGTCTCTCAAAATTGATGTGATTATCGCATGTGCCGAATTCTTAAATTGACAGATTTGGATATTTTCCAGAGTATTTATGCATCACTAGGTATTGAATTATCTTCAGCCGTGACTGACGCGATCAGGGGCAGAGCTCCTGGTCTCTACAAATAAAAGATTAACTTGAATACAGCCCAAACCAAAGTGCTAGTGAGACTAATTGTGCAAAGAAACTATCTCACAAAATAGCACGGTGGCAAGATTGCCGCCCGTGTTTTATTGATGCTCACTATAACTATGTACCTAAAGACCTAAGAACCCTGAGTGGCAAGATATCAAGATGAGGCAATTGCGCAAGCGGATCTTTAGGGACGAATGCAGATTCACAAAACCCGGTAGCGGTGTGCAAGTCACGCGGGAGGCTGCATCCCCGTTGTAGGTGCCTGATCGGGCAACCGGCTGTTGACAGTCTGGGAGCTCCAACATGCATTGAACTGCAGTTCTGATATTGCCACCCATGATCATATGATGTTTGATTATCATTTCACTGATTCAACTTTTTTTTTAATTTCCCTAACGAGTTAATGCTCGAGGGCAGTGCAATATTATATTTACATGGGGCATGATGCCTCTACCCATGACCATGAACAGTTCTTTTGCACCCACATAGATGTTGGCACATTGGAAGTTTAAAGTGTCCGAAGCGTTACAAGATTTACTGTCATCCTTCCTTTATCTGGAGATACTGCACGTCTAATTGGCATAGCACAATATTTGTCATACTAGATATACTTAGGTAAAAAAATTCGCCGAGATACGTTTTTTTGGATATCGAACTATGATATCTAAGTAAGCCGAAGTTATCGTTCTTCCTACGCAATGCGGTATCTTTCAACGCAGCCACAAGCCTGCATAGAGTGACACATCTCGTATTCTCTCTCGAACCTCTTCAGATCTAGCCTCTAGCTCCGCCGATCCCGCTCATACCTAGGCGAGAAAATGCAAAGATTCTGAGACAAAAAGTTACATGCTGCTTCATATCTGCCCTGATTTTTTTTGCTTTCTTTCTCCATTTTTCTTTTTCTTTTAGCGGTATTGCCACGAACCAGATCAGATTTACGGGTATCCATCTGGACTACTTGCAGGGCTACTCTTCCAAGGCTTTGGATATCAATTCATTCAAGAACTGAGGAAGTACTCGAGTACTTTGGCCTAAGGATCGACATTCTAAACTTCCTACTCCTTACTAGTTTCTCACGCAGGTTCTGCAGATCATCATCTGAATCCAATGCATCATGATTCTACTGAACTAGTCTTGAATCTTGCATCTTGCATCATGTACTCGAGTACCTATCTGTACATACATGAAAGTACAGACGGGTGAAATAAGTGATCGGACAGTGGAGGCATGCAGAGGTTTCTGTGTACGGTTGACACGGTGAAAATGCCATACAACTCGCTGTATACAAAAAGTTGCTTTTGGCGACGCCACTGTCCGATCACTTATTTCACCCGTCTGTACCATTTCCAAGTTTTCAATCGAATCATTTATAAGCAATGCACTGCTTGCAAATCACAAGGGGAGGATGGGGTGGTGGGCTCACGGCGTGGATCCACGGCGTGGATCCATGGAGGCTGCATGTACAATGACTGATGTATAATATTACGTATATAAGGAGTTTTGGCCGTGGCAGTTATACATGCATTGGTGACATAAGGGTAATTTTTTACGAGCCAGCTGTCAGCCCATGAAATCACGGACGTCGACGCTGGTTGGTCAATATAAGAAGGATCTTTCGATAAAAAACCGTATCTAATCTTTTTGAAGAATAGAGAAGTAGATAAAAATAGATGGTAAAGTTGCAATTGGATATGATGCAAGCCGCTGAAAGGAAAGGTCTCTATTTGGTTCTTGAAATACATCAACAGGTACTGTGTATGGCTGCCTTGCAATTGCTTATCGAAGGATGTATTCGAAATCTCCTGAGGGCTTGTAGCTGGTTTATGAGCGATGTAATTGAAATAAATATCTTGAGATTCCAATTGTGATATTGTATCCGAGGACATGTATTGTAAGTCTGATTTGGAATCTCTACTTTATATCTCTTACATGTTTCATGTTAACGCTCTCCCAAATCGATAGACGCACGGCCGGGATGTCCCGCGATCCATAGATAAGTGCTAAAGCATGCATTAGTCGGGTTCTAATGAGTAAAAATGCCTTTCTACCGAGGTCCTAGATGTACATCGAGATAGGTGCATTGGCTGCACAGAACACGTGGAAGTTGGTTCTTCCATATCAATATCATCGCCTATCATGATAAGGAAATATTCAGGATCCCGAACTTGTGAAACAAGATCTAGATGTACTTATACTACTGGATCATTGCATTTAAAGTCTATTACCACGAGTTTTTGCAAGAGAACGTTTGACATCCAAATTCGCTAATAGGATCGTTTCGACTGCACCATGGTTGTCCTGACGACGTCGGTATGTTTTGCCGTAATAAGCCATCGATGTCCAAGTGTGTATTCCTTTTATTTCTATCAATAAAACATCGCTACAAATCGCCATTGATCATGCCATGAATGCGGGCGATATGGTCGAGCTCGCGTCAAGTTAAGGCTCAATCTCATTGATCATTGAAGCGCCTAGTAAAAAAAAAATTAAAAAGATGAATCAGAAAAGAACTAGAAGCTAAAGAAGGTAAAAAAGGAAATAACAAGAGCCCGCAGTAAGATCGTGGGGATCTCACGAGGCAAAACAGGCATATATCACAAAAGCACTCTGTATCTCACCTATAATTGAAAATGGTTCTGGAAGGAGCCCATTGTCATATTCAGGCTACTGCAGCTGGTAGACCTCGAAATGACCAAATTGAAATAACCCATTGCCCGAGAAAGTACCTACCAAGTACATTTCAAATGACGGCTTGCGCATGTAAATGATCATTAACATGATTGCCACGGGGCCTTGACTGAGTGGATTGCAAGTACTAGTACATATGCTGCAAAAGGGAAAGTGCAGAGCTAGGACGACACACACCTAAGCAAAAACAAACATGAAGAATCTGGGGCGAAGGATTGGAGAAAAATGCCCTTCATGCGGCAGCAATCGCATCTGTATCGCACGCCCGTGTGGGATTTTCTTTGTTAGCTAGCTGTAGCTGGTCCGCCAACTGACAGGCGGCAACAGAAGTACATCTGGAGATAAAGTGACGTTTGAATCGATCGATGTGTTGGAATGATGGGATCAGTTCTATCAAAAACAGTCCACACCACTTCATTGGCTCAAGTTAAAAGTTGCCCGCAATTATCACCTGAGGAAGGCGGCAGACTCTCAGCTCAGATTCCAAACGCATCCATGTATCTTTTTTTTAACTTAGTTCCAGATGCTTTTGTTTGTATTTTCACATATAGCGTTAATATCTTAGGATAGGACGTCATGCCTCGCAGTGTGATCAGAAGTTGAACTCAAAAGAAAGAAAATAATAACCTCAGTAAACCAAAACCTAGCAGTTATTGATCAATGAATTCTAAGCCTAGACATAATCCGTGAGCTTCCATCATCTCCGTGAACCGATACCTGGCCATAATGGTCAAACTGACTGAATTCCCTGTAGAACGTAACGATTCCTTTTAGTTCCAGCTGAGACCATACCTCTAGTTACGGAGGCATGCATCGACCATAGGATAAGTCTGCACTTGTGATTGCCTTGAACAGAAACATTTACTTTGAGAATTTAGCTGGATTGCAGTTAGCGTTGGCAGATGACACACATGATGATCATAATCTTGTTCGAAAGGTTAACCTGCCTTTCAAATTTTGCACTTCATCCAGATCTAGATCTTGCAATATCATAAATCGCCCATTGCCCATTTTTCTGCATATATATATGAAGCCGATTTAAGCATATATAGATCGCGATCAGTATAAGCACAAAATCGCTGTAAGCATACGCACTATGACAGACACAGAACTAGAAATGCGACCAGCTAGCTGCCGGTAACTTTGGCTCTGAACAGATATTCTGTAGAAGCACGAAAACGTACCAGTCGAGCTCGACGGTACCCTTAGTACAACGTGAGTAATCTGACCGAGCTCTTATGAGGAAACGATGAATTCGAAGGTGTTGGAAATAGCAAGGCAACCACATGCATCGCAAGTCTCATACTTGGGAGCCATATGGCATATTTGAAAAGCTGAATTTCAGCTGCTTAGCACGTCCTGATAGAAATATACAATACAATACAACTACTAGCCCTAATATCACAACCTATGGTAAATTTGTTTCCAGTTATAAGCATAAATTCGCTAACAACACTAGCTAGGGTTAGACATACAAACCAGTATCTCGCGCGGATATTGCTAATAACTTTGACTAGAGAAATCTGTCTACTTAGCATATACTTGTAAATTTATACAGTTCCGGGCCCCAGAAGCAAGTTCTACACCAAAAACATTGCCCGTTATAAGCAATATCTCGTTATAAGCAGGCAATTAGTGGCCATGACTTCAAAGGTATGTTTATAACAGGCCAGTTATCTGTAATATATATGCAGCAAAATTCGAATTATAAGCATAGGTAATTCCAGTAGAAATATAAATATGTTATAAACATACGGTTCTGAAGCTGTTTACACCAAACCTACCTCTCGCTGTACGCAGAGTGAATTATAAGGATTTCAAGTTGGCTCCCATTTGATATGCTTATAACTAGAGTCTGTATTGGGATTCACCTGTAATAGATATCGATATTGGGAATGTGGAAAAAAAATGGCGTGTATATGTGTACAATTGATGTGTGAGATGTGCATGTGTATTGATGTATGCATGTGTATTTGTGTGCGAAACTTGAAGGACATCGACCATGCATGGTCATTCATTGAAGAATAGAACTGTACTAGGAGTGTAAATATATAAGCTAGAATTATGCTTCTAATCAACTAATGAGGACAGTTTTATTATCCAATATCCAATAAAGTATACTGATGGTCACTACATACATAACTGGATTGACTGATACAATAATTACAGTGATGGAATCAGATGCCTTTCAGGATCTGGAGCGAGCGAGTCAAAGTCGAGCTTCCATGAGCCTAGAGAAGTTAACGAAGCAATACACAATATGTGAGCTCCAATACTGTGACGACGACAGTTTTATATTATTATTTGTTTTACACGTTGCTCAGAATGCAGCATGTATTAAAGTACAAATCCATGGATTGATGCAAAGGGCTGCGCTGCCCGGCTGTGCCAGTATCATCACGATCCGCCTTATATACTCCTCAGTCTCGGTCGTGGAAATATACTATGACTTTGTTCAAACAACAAGTCCTCGTGTTCGATAGACACATCCTCTGAAAGCTCTAATACAAGGATTCCCTTCATATATCATTTGAGGAGACAAAAAAGCAATAAAATGATGATACATAATCATGATGGATGTATTTCATTTGGAATGCCTGACTGGGCACTATTAGCAGACAACACTTGGAGCAGCCAGTTCCAAATGGTTTACAAACGGCGCTCGCTTTAAGAATAGTCGATATAAGCGTAGTTTAAATATAACGAGCATACATCAGGGGGAAATAAATTCGCTTATCGAGTGGATCCTGTGCTCCAGAGCACGAGTTTCTCTATTTTTGATGGAGCGACTTTTTTCTAACGAACTTCCTTTGGAGACATCTAAGGCTGCAGGTTTTTGGATTTCTAAAATCATTTTCAGCTAGTATTCCTATATAAAATTTGAGAGAAAACCCCTCTAAGACAGGCTGTGATCACCCAGAGCACAGCCTGATGTACAGACTTGCCGCCCAAATATCACTCGATATAAGGATTATGAACTTGATGTATAAGCATACAAACCCACCGCCAGACTTTATACAGACATTCTCCCATTATAAGCATCTCCGGGTCCAGGTACAAGTTCGCATGCTTATAACGAATTTATGCTTATAACAGGAGCCGTCTGATTGACCATGCTCGAGCTGTACAGTCTAATAATGCGTTTATACTTAGAAAGAATGGCTTCTTTGTAGCACGGTGTGAAATGCAACCGCCATATGTATGCTAACAGGAATTACTATGTATAAACTACCTTCAAGTCCCAGAAACAGCATACACATCAAATTCTGCCCCCAATGCAAGCACAATTAGTTATAAGTAGCCAAACCTCGACTTAACTAAACTTCTATAACGAGGCTATCACATAAAATATGATACGGGGGCAAGCTGAGCCCCGCCGAGTCCTCCTTTCCAATCTACTCCCACTCCCGTCAGTGGTTGAACACGATTAAAGCAGGAAAATTCAGGGTAATGAATGCTATGTTCTCAGAAATTATTTTTAGGATATTCTTGACTGACATATCATGACTTAAACTTGCTTTTTAAACAACATCAATCATAACTTACGGATTTGATAAGCAATTATGCCGATTTTTTTCTGCGGTTTTTCGCAAGTTAGAAAGGACGTTTTCTGACATTTGTGGCGGCGAAGATCTATCTACCTAGGTTCTAAGTACATTTCTACTGATGTTCATACAATTCGAATGCTGTTTCACAACACAATAGACACCCATTGATTACTGGTTCTTTAGGTCAGAGCTTCCTATACACAGATTACACCCGCTATAAGCATACTCTCGGGACCAGCCATATGCATTGTATGCTTCTTGCAAATTCATGCTTATATCAAGAGGTTATTTTGGTGTGAATGAGAGGTATGGGGCTATGAGGTGAGAGGTATGCTTATAACGGGAATCCAGATCATATACAGTACTTTGGAGCTCTTCATTGTTCATTGCAAACTCTCGCATGAGATGTCCTCCGATTTATTGATATCATGTAGTCTTACAAGGGCATAACCGTAAGGCGCACTTTCTACAACTACAAGCTTGCATACAAGGTCATTTAAATTAGCAAATGTTACATCAGTCCCTTTTCTCGAGTTTATCAGATTCACAACTTAGGTTATCCCAACATCTTCTACGTGAACCGAGGCATATCAAACAATTACACGGTCTAATCTCTTCCAATATAAAAGTAATTCAATTCAAGAAGGTCAATAGTAAGCCCCTTCCGTATGAGGTAATGAAACAAATATAGGGCGTCGCATTTTGTGGCATTAAGAAAATACTTGAGAAAGAATCTACTATTTATTGCGAGTTGGGGAATAGTCATTTCTTGGCCAATCAAATACGATCGATCTATAGTAACTTGCAGGCAAATCGGAATTTTGATGCCTGAAAAACTAGAGATCTTCACCCCTGCCTTTCTAGGTCCTGCTCATTGCCGGTTCCGCGGTTCCATCGATATTCTTTGATCCCTTTCCAAATGGGAACATAATTTGGATAGCGCGAGATCTAGATGAATTGAGTTGTGGCAATCAGCAATCGCGAAATATGCATAAGGCAGTAGCCAAATTGCCTTGCGATGCCTTGTAATATGTAACTTCTAGTGTAACTTTGAAAATGTGCTCAAGGATCTGGCGCTTCAAGATTATGAACATACTCCACATACGCAAATGTCGGTAAACACTTCCGAGATCATCAATAATTCTTGCATAAACCTGATTGGAATTCTTGCGGATCTATGTAAGGCCTATAAGGTTGTAAATATGGTCTTGTCTCGGTAGTTACCTACGCCGTAAGCCACTGGAGCATATGTTAATTAATTAATGTTAAAAGTGGTGATACTTTAAGCCTGATAACTTCATAAGCCACAATTGCAATGGAACGATTTCTTTCTTAAGGAAAGATAACATGCCACGTGCACATGACGTGGACAAGCAATATCGTGTGGGCCGTGGAATCACACGCACATGCGGCGTTCCAAATGCCGTGCAACACCTGCAATTCATGTTTCCAAAAGAAAAACTCTCGCCTTGGTATTCGCGCTTAAGCTTGTTGTTCCCACAACGACCTAGCTCGGTCCAACGGGAACACGCGACTTTTACCCTCAGCTCGCGTGGCATGATTCACGGGTGCATTTAGCCGATGAGTTTCGATACAACATACGTTAACTTTAGGATCTCGGGTTCGCCTAATTAGGGTATCCGGGGCACCCGAGTAGTATGATCTGTAGCTGGATCTTGCTGACATCGTGCCTTTTTCAGCTATACACATCCAATCTAAATTCACACGGCGTCTCCGAATTCTTGATTCATATCCATGTTTGGAAGTGATTCATCGAGTTTCTTCCTCGAGATTCCTGGATTTCAATCAGATTCTGACATATTTCTACATGAAATACATCCGAAGTTTCTCCTTTTGGCCGGGCTATGGTCTCGCACATGTAATCACAAGTAAAGTAGAGCAGTATCATCAGCTAGTCCGGGTACAACAGACCATCTTGACGAAGGACTGCAGCTGAGAATACCTAGATGATATCATTATTCGTGTACTCTTACTAACTTGAGCTTACAAAGGAGTTGCCACTTTGAAATGGCATGTTTGCAATTGCATTCTCATTGGAAGTTACGGGAAATGGTTCGTATAACGCCACAATATGCAATTTCCTTCAGGGTGCCTCTTCAGAAAGAGGGGAACGACAAAGCTTAACTGAATCTGGATGGACCCTCTGTTTACCGAGTTCAATATCTAGGGCTCCAACATGATGAGGAAGTTTTACGTAATTAGATTCCCATAATAGTCTTTCTCCCATCTCATCCCACGAGAAGACTCATATCTGCATTCAGAAATTCAAGAATGCAACTCTAGATTATACTTGTGTCCATATTGATTAAGACAATTGGAGCCCCAATCGTCACCATTTCTGGCAAAAACACATTATATATGGGAAGTTTCAGTTACGGCAAGAACACCAATAGTTCTAACTTTCGTGTCCATCAATATATACTCGCTTGCACCTTCACATGGTCATCACACTTATGTTCTTATACAAAAACATGTGCTTAACTAGTAGAATGTGCTCGCGTTCCAGCTTTCACAGTACAGTAGTATGTATGTATTACCGTAAACATCGCCAAATAAGCATGTATGCGTTCAGTCATAACTGCAGAGCCCGGATGTCCAATTTTATGCTTGTAATAGAGGTAAGATTATAGAAAGAACTCTGTCTGCTTGTAAAAAGTTCATTCTCTCGAGTATATAATTAAATACATGAATAAAAAAATCTAGAATTTCCATGCCCCATTGAATCCTCCCATCGATAGGTAGACTAATACCACATTTTCAAAATGTTTCAACTATTGTAGCTTTGTGAACATCAAGAACACGATGTGTTGAGTTTAGCTGCTAGTAGATCAATCGTATTCCCACGTAAAGCTAGTAACTAAATATATATGCTTATAGCCCAGGCTATGCTTGTAAGATTGTACCTACTTAATTGGCGATGTTTACGGTAGTATATTGACTACAGTTACATGGCGCTCTCACAGGCTACTCCTCCCATACTAAGCAAGCACGACAATTCCTGAATAAAATCGATATAAGCATACATCTGCCAGTGGGAACCCTCTGAAGCGATGCTAGGAGAAAGGGCCTCGTTTAAGAATGAAAAGTCGGCCCTGGAAATGGGAGTACCCTTTGGACTTATGAACGTATAACTTCAAATCAACGCATGATGCATTAGAGCAATGGAGTCAACAGAGCCAACGTACAGGCTTTCTACGTTATAAGCATACCTTCGGGGTCAAGGTTCGTATGGTAATAATGAGTTTATGCCCAGGAGCATATCAGGGGAACGAGTTTTTCGTGATCCTGTGATCGGGTGCTCTGGGTTCTCTCTTGAATTTTATATGCGAATACTTGCTGAAAATAGTTTTAGAAATTCAGGAAAAATCATGTTTAGGGCAGTGTAGCGTTGGAATTCCCAAAAGACAAAATGTTTCTGAAGATTTTGTTGGCAAAAAAGTCGCCCGATCACAAAAAAGAAACTCCTGCTCTGGAGCACCCGATCACAAAAAACTCGCTAAACTATTTCCCCTGATGTAAGCGAGGCGGAGGCGGATGGGATATGGTCGAACCGAAATGGGGACTATAATGTGTAAACAAAAGGCGTTTCAAGTATTTTTACATATTACAAATTTTATAATTGTATTTCCACAATTCTTTTACATATGCATGCTTTTATACATAAGGTACATCCTAATGAAAGCAAAGGTTGTTAAGGAAGTAGTCTCATTCAAGGAAGCAAGGTTGTTCAATAGTCTTACCAAATTACACCGTACAAATTTAAAGAATTGTCTAGAGCTCCTGGGGGGCTTTCGCGACGCAGTTGCGTGATACCTGTGCTTATACGTATACAGATGGCTCCCATCATAAGAATTTCGGTATAAGAATTACCCTGTTACTAAAAGCCTACGCTTTCAGATCCCAAAAAGAATTTTACAAGAAGCTAATCTGCACCCGATGTCCGAATATTCCCGTTATAAGTATATTTTCCATGACCCCAAGGGTACTATCACAGTGGTCAGCTGTATCAGGAACAAAAGCTTGTGCGGAGAATTCTTCGGGGATGGAACTGAATGCTTATAGCGAGAGTCATAGTTCATGCCATTACAAGCATTCCTTCTTGACGAAAGACTGAGATCCATGATCTATGTTATAAGTTGCATCGGCACGTTTTCCCCGTCATACATGTAAACCTCGCAATTCCGTGATTCAAAGCTAACGACCGTGACTAAACGTTCGAGTTTCAAAATTTGACATACAAAGTCCCAGGCAGGTAGATAGCGCTTAAAACTTGCTGTTTATACACTCATTAGATCCGAGCCATGATCAGAATAAGTTTGCACTCGAGAAATTTTATTATTTCACTGGGCCTCAACCTTAGGCGCCTCACCGTGATACCTCCATGAGCAGTTTTGGTAGATGAGAACCTCATACGTATTTGTCTCTCAGCTTGTAGTCCATTAACCAATTTAATCATCAATAATCCGGCAGATACAGCGTTGTTTGCAGTATTCCTTTGACACACTTTGTATCATGTCATGGCTCTAATTTAATAGGATGTCCACACGATGCACGTGTCTGTTGATAAGAAATCGAGCACAGAATGCACACTGCACCTATGAGTGGTCATTCAGGTGATAGAAGTATAATACTTATCTCAATAACCCACAGCCACCGAGCGTTACGAGAAACACCTCAAGTGGGCATGCTTCATTGCGTGAGTGACGGACGAAATTGAAATAGGGCTGCATGTTGCGTACATGTATATCAAAAGCAGGCACTAATCACAATTCCTGATCGAGCATTGATTCACGTGCATGCACGAGAATAGGAGAACATGTCAATTCCAAAGTCATATTCACATATTGTGGAAGTTCTGCCTGTGATATTGATAATCGCCTGCTGCATGGGAACAAGTGGGAATTCCATAGGTTTTGAGAGCATTACATGTTTGCATTCGCCCCAGTTGCCTTCGAGAAAATAAATCTACAGTCTGACTCGATATTTTCTAAAAATAGTATGTATTGCATTAAAAGATACACATAAATTAAGAAAGAATTCGTATTTTCACAGGCGAACCATTTGGTAAGTCAGAAACTCCAAATTGGCGTTCTCTTGAACTCCTTGCTGAGCTGTATGATAACGATAGCGATGTATTTAACTATTCACATGATCTGTAATCAGTTGCTACGTCACGACGTTGACATGAGCACAACCGAGCGTCCCCGATCCAGATTTGACATAGCCACTACATATAAGTTTGGTGCTCAACTTTACCCAATGGGTATACGGAAACCAAAGCACTCTAGATCAACACTTCAACATGTTCCAATCCATTGGTCCAAACTGAAGATCACTAACTTTCTTTATGCCAGCCCATGGCCAAACTCAGCCAAGCTTGCCGATAGAATGAATGCCTCCTGAAGATGGGCCAAACGAAACCAACCAACAAACAGATGCGATTCACAAATGACGTTTACATTGAAACAAAACAAACATCACCTAAGCTTGTGAACATGCATGCGGCGCATATAAACGGAAGCGTAAAGTAGTTTACAGCTGGCTGCCAATTGATTTGCAAGGGCGACCTGGTATATATTGAGAGAGCTTGTAAATGGAATGAATCCCGCCAAGATCTGAAACAACAACAGCACTCGGCTCAGCTGTCCCGTTTAGGGTGTTTCGGGTATCGGAAGGCTAGTTGTTTTTCGGCTATTGATCGAAATGGCACAGAAGCTGTTATGGAATTGTTGGACTGGAAATCGACAACAACCGGGGTTGGCTACACTGTGCTACTCGAGTAGGTTCATCCATCTTGCCAAACCAATGCATAAAGTGTTTTAACGGCGATACTCGAGTAGGCAACCTGCCAATGCCAACATGTGCGCGTTTGTCGCATTTAGCTTCATTGGGAATCAAAACAAAGCTACTTAAAGTAATCTGGTTGAAATTGCTTTTCTAACATCGCTTCTCACTTCAACTGTCGAGCAAGCTACCCGTTTGTGATAATTTCTTTTTTGATGTCAAGAAAGCTGGACTCATATTACTTCATGATCAACGCTCTTTCGCCTTGTGTTCGGCAAGATGATCCATTGTTGGCCTAAAAATCAGCATGGAGTCCAGTCTTATGGGCGACAATGATTATGGCATAGATGACCCTTCTATCCGAATTCCAAGTTACTGGAAGCAACTCAATACTACATATGTGCCTCGCCTCAAAACTTTTTATCTATGACGGGATTTTGATTTACTTGAAGAGAAAAGGGCTCTCTTACATAGAGCTGATATAGTTGATATACATGATTCAGCGCAATCTTGAAGGAAATCTTGAAATCTACTTACCGCTGGCACTCCAAGGTCCCGAGATTGTGGATTTGAAGGCCTCGGCAGAAATATGCTTTCATCTGTAATAAGGTCCACAATCCACCAACTGAAGTACAGTTGCGTTGCAAATGTGAGTGATAAGCAGTAACCGCCGATCCCACTTAAACACCGAGTTATTGTAAATGAAAAAGATTTAATAGACAGAGCTGAGAGCCCTAAACTCATGAAAATTCTGGCAATTACTTCAAAATAGTTAACAAAGCTTAAGCCAAATGCCCTGAAGCTGCATTTGAAGCTTGGTTTTTAGGGAGGTCATCGAGGATGTTACCAGTTAGCCGACTGGTTATGACTGGCCACTCACTTTTGCGACCCAACTGTGCTCGAGTTCATGTATCCATGGCCAGTTGCAAACTTTGAGTACTTATAATTACACACGTTACCGAGTCAAGAATAACTTAGCGAATGTGCCTTGTGGTTTCTGCTTAGATGCTTAGATGCACATGTCGTTTTGTATGTTTTACCTAATTGTCTCAGCCCATTCGCATGGACTACTTGCAAGCAAGCATCGCGTGCGAAAACATGTACAACATGTGTACATCAATGCCACTCAATATTGCCCTGAGGAAAGCCCGGTGGCTTGTCTTCATCCATGTTGCGCGAGGACAACAAGCAAAGTTCTACAAAGTCCCCATAGGAGATACGGCGCGGCAGGGCCAACTTCTGGGTCCACTACGTTATATGTATTAACATTGTTGCAGCCTATTGGAAGCAATCACGTCATGATGGGGTCCACCACCCTAGCTGCCCTGGAGCACAGCCAATAATGTTACAGTATACTTCTGCCACTTCAGAAGACAGTGTCGCCTAATATGCGCAGAGTGTGAACTCCAATTGCCAGGCTACATTGATACGTAGCCTCAGGTCTATGGACTCTGGAAATCGTGCCATTGAATCATATAACGGCATGTTCAGAGATGCTGTGAAGTCGTGCGTAATGCAAAGCATACCTGCCAGATTGTGCTCTGACAATCAAGTAGATCTTTTATTGCCAGCAACGAGATACCTAGATGGGTGCGTGATACGTGGACACCAACGTCTATTACTAGTAGGTTGACCAAGTAATCGCTACATGCACTCGACCTCACTTAATGTCTTCAAATGAGCGTCTACGAATGAATGCATTTCGATACCAAAGCCTTGATGGCGTACCAGGCTGCATTTGGCAAGGCCTGTATGAGCATTCACCTGATTGGGTAATCCAGAGTACTAGCTTGACGAGCCTTTGGGTAACGGCACGATGACTTACATATTACCTTTCTAGCCATACATATTTTGCTTCAAGCTCAAATGAAAGAGGGTCTAACATGAACAGATGTGATTATGTAAAGGTGGTATACATATTTTTTTTTTTAAATCCAGTTTCCGCGTGCGTGTGGTATACTGTATGTGTTCATCAATGCCCGACTAACTTATTGTATATGCAGCCTTAAGGTGTTGGCTGGATTTGCGGCGTACGCACTTAAATTTGGAATTATTCCAGATCAGAGCTCGCCCTCAGAGCTGTAAATCATACATAACGTTCACTGGCCATGATGACAAGAAAAATTTGATATCAGTGGCGTGGGGACGAATTGTGTTGGCATTTCTCAGTTCTTCGTGATTACTACATACTAGGAGTTGAATGCTTGCTATGGATGATCGTTAGCTATAGTATACTGTGAGTGTTCAGCATATTGTGGAATATGAGCTTCACCAAATGTATTATTGCCGTCAAGGGGTGCTTCTTTATCATATAGCTTCATTACTTCGGACAGATTAAGAGAAATCACCGACTCGCTTTGATGCATCACATCTAGGAACACGGACATTGGTTTTCCGAACATTTGCACATGTGTCAGGAAGCAGTTTGATAAGACGATGAAGTGGAGTTGGGCCCCCAAGCTGCCCCCTTGCACATAATGGACACCAGACCTTAATCAATTTCATTGGTGTAAGATATAAATCAAAAACGGTCAGACATATGGATATGGAAGCTGCTTTGATGCATGTCCTATAAAATTCGAATTATGATACATATCTTCAATTGCTTATAAGATGTTCATGAAGGGCTAGCCAGGCTGATAGAATTAGTATAGGTTTAACGGAGTACTGAGTACGTTGTAGGGATCCTTAATTTATTAATTTGGTGATTATCATTTGAATATCCTTGCCCTTCCACACCAAGCTTGCTGCCCCCCACATGAACCCAAGTTTACATTTAACATGCTACGATTGCCAATTGATCGTCGATCAACCGAGGCTATTATTTCTACAATTAGAACCGTAGGCTCATATAATCCATGGCAAGATACCACAGCTGCACCAGATTTGTATTAGGGAGCACTATATCTCCTCCACCGGACCCAGAGAAAACGTACGATTGACATTTATCAGACCTTCACATATCTTACAGATACTAGACGGTAGGCATATAACCTGGGGCATTCCTCCACCACATGCCATGGGACCTTCTTTTTGGTTTACATATTTTACTAAACTCACCGATATTATATTCCAATAACTAAATTCTGTTGAGGCCCTACAGTCCTCATGGGAATTAGTTTGCTGACAGACTTAACCCATACATGTACACATGCATGAGTGCTCCAAGGTCCTGAACCATGGGCCGGCAATGCATGCATGGACGCACGCATGCCCACATGCACATGTATGAGGGTACATGTGCATGCGTGCGTGTGTGTGTGTGTTGCTAAACTGGCAATAATCGCCGTCACCAGCCTGTGAGAATCCACAATTAATTCAGACCAGGCAACAGGCATCAAGTCATCATCACTTCGGTGATAAATAAATTCATATCTATTACATGAGCAGGCATGTTGGCATGTATACAAATCGTGCATGACTTTCGACCGCTCAAGATAAGACGTGCTTGCCACCTCAAGTTACGTTACTACTCGAGTAATAGATACTTGTATGTACTCGAGTTAGTAAAGTATTCTACATGAAATTGTTCTAAATTTAAAGTACGTATACTTCAAGTACTTGCGTGGGATGATAATCCCTTTCAGCCAATGATAACTTATGAATCTTCCCAAAAATCTGCACAGCTTGTACAGATCTCCGGGTAATTAAATTGGCAAAGAAAGGTCACGGTCACCCTCTCCATTCAACTGGTCGACCACCGCATTTGTACATGTAGTTTGTGGCAAATGGCTGGGCAGCCAGCGTACGAATCAGCAATACCCTGGTACTGGGTCCTGCTTCTGGGATAGGGGCCTGTATCACAATTTTTACCCACATCCAGAGATACCAAAAAATATGGAGTAGACAAAAGTTCGGTACTAGTATACTGCTGCGCACGTGGGTTTGATTATCATCTAATGATCCTGGCTGCGGCGGGGCGGCCCGCAGAGGGCATGCGATCCGGGAGGGTTTGAGAAGTAAGAAGTAACATGAGCTGGGGGTTGACTTTTCGAAATACAGTACGTACAACCCTACAGATATGGATAGATGCAGCGAGCCATGAAAATAATGGAGAAAACCCATGCCATGTATACATGTATCGCGAGCCGGTGAGCTGAATACCTGGTAGAATAGCAGTCTTAAGACGACGTAGGAAGTGAAGCACTTACCTTTTGAAACTGTGGTCATTCGTTGCCACCCTTGGGATCCTAGTGTGTTACTGCAATAAGTTTCAACATAATGTGCGGTATTTTCTATGGAAAGTCAATACTCAATGGGGGATACCAGAGCTAGAGATTTTATATTATGAGCAGGCATTAAATGAAATATATACCATCATCCTCATCATCCCTACATTCCAATGGTAATATCATGCAAATCCAACCTAATGCACAAGACGACAATATTCAGTACCTGCCAGTGATGCCGAATAATGCTCGCATATCTCCAGGATCGTGTTTGAGAGTAAGTGGCGTGATTTCGCCTCGTGGGGTCAATTGAATGGCAAACCCCGAAAAAAAATACCCAAGGTGGTTAGGTTGGGTATATGCAGGACTTCGTATGCATGGACCATATTCCTAATTGTTCGTGGACCTGCATGCAGAGTCGTTTGGGCATCATATCGAAGTTAATTAGAAGTACGAGTAGACCGCCTCATTTTGAGCAGAACAGCATTGTTCATTAATCTAGCATGGCTAGGCTTATTACGAGAAAGATACTCGAGTACATTATGTAGAGCCCTTGAGGGTCCAAGTCAGAAAGTGTCTGACAGTGGCAGCAACGAGGGTCAACCATATCTTTATATTAATTGCTATCTCGCCCACGTAGTGTTGCTTGCTTCAATCCTTGTCGAAGTGAAACTTGCAAGGGTGGGCTTCACAAGCAGGCTAGCTGCATGTGTGTGTGTGTGTGGGTCACCTGACCAATAGGGCTAACCCCCATTGGTCCTATGCATCTAATCTAATCTAAGCGAGTACGAGATCTATATACAACACTCCTCCTTCTCGTATCTCTCGCCGTTAGTTAGACACACACGTCTCTTAAACAATTGATGAGCAAATACAAATGACAATGATTATAAGAATAAATGAAAGAAAAAACAAGTAAATCAAGACAAGATGAATTGGTTGAAACAGAATCGGAAAAACTTATGCAAGGACTTATTGAACTAATCATCCTCTGAAACTTCTGAAGTATCCTTTAAACCAATCATTCCGATACAGTGATTGAACTTTGTGGCTCCCAAGGGTTTTGTGAGACAATCGGCCGCCATATCGTTGGTTTTGATGTATGACAGCTTGATTTGTTGTTTCTCAATTCGATCTCGTAAAAAGTGAAAACCGATATCGATATGCTTTGCTCTAGGATGATCTCCTGGATTTAGTGCCACTTTGAGAGCTGCTTGCGAGTCTGTAAAGATGTGTACACAGGTTTTATCCTTTTCTTTCGTGTTTCCGATGAGCTCATCATGAAAGGATGACAACCAGATTCCTTCCTTTCCTGCATGTGCAGCTGCCATATATTCGGACTCCATCGTGGATGTGGCTACAAACGTTTGTCGCTTTGAGCACCATGATACTGGATTATCTCCGTGGAAATAGATATATCCACTGACTGACTTCCTATCGATGGCGCTTGATGCCCAATCCGCGTCTGTGAAACCGTAGATCTCCGAAACACGTCTTCCTTCCTTTGGCTGATTCATTTCCTCTCTGGCATAGCTAGGCAAGGCTTCCTTTCTTTCTCCACTGTAGCATAAACCATAATCGCTAGTTCCTTTCAGATAGCGAAATAGACTCTTGACACCTTGCCAATGAACTTTTGATGGATTCGCACAGAATCGACTTAGATGCGACACAGCGAATGCGATATCTGGTTGAGTACCTAGCATTAAGTACATCAAACTTCCAATAGCTCGTTGATATTCTCGTTGATCGCAAACATCGTGATTTTTGTCATCCGCAGTTGAGGGTAACAGCTTAACAAGCGGAGTTTCTCGAGACAAACAATCTTGCATTCCAAATGACTCGAGAATTCGTTTGGTGTAATGGCCTTGAGTGATATAAATTTCACTGCTTTTTAGCATTATTTGAAGTCCAAGGAAAAACTTAACTTCTCCCATGTTTGTCATTTCAAACTCTATTGATAACAGTCCCTTAATATCATAGAGAGCTGCATTATCAGGCCCAACGATAAGCAAGTCGTCAACGTATATTGCAATGATGTGTTCATTTGCTTTGAAGACCGTGTAATCGTACTCAGATCTGACGCATTCCAGCTTTGTAACCAGGTATTCGGTCAGACGCTGATACCAGAGTCGCGGACTTTGTTTCAAGCCGTATAGTGCCTTTTGAAGCTTCATGACTGGATTGGTAGTTGTTTGTATTTGCGATTTAAGCTCCGGAAATCTTTCCAAGAGAGCGGAATTCTCTTTCAAGCCATCAGGTAGCTCAAGATAGACATCGTAGTCGATTTCAGAACACAGGAATGCAGTCTTCACGTCCATTTGGTGTATCGTCCAGTTTTCTCCTTCAGCCCTCTTTTGTGCCGTCATGCTCACTAATAACCGGATTGAGTTAAATTTGGCCACGGGTGCAAAAGTCTCTTGGTAGTCGATTCCATGGGTTTGTGTAAACCCTCGAGCAACAAGCCGAGTTTTATATCTGCTTATCGAACCATCAGGTGCCAACTTGTGTTTAAACACCCATTTCGTGGTTACCGCCTTGGTTTCCGGTGATTTGACTATGTCGAAAACTTTCATCTGTAAAAGCGATTCAACCTCACTAGCAATAGATTCACGCCATTGCTTTGAATCTGTTTTGTGGTTGTAGGCATGATCGAACTGATATCTGTCTGGATCATCAAGTTCTACCTGACGTTGTTTCCTAGTCGTGGTTCCAGTATCTTCAGTTTGATCTGCTCCAAAGAGAGATGTGATTTGATCGTTGAAAAATATTTTCTCCTCATCTTGTGTCATGTAGTTCTTAAACTCAAGCCACTGAGGACATCGTCTAATGCGTCCGGAACGACGAGGGTGTGGACCAGGAGGTGGATTGCCGTCTTCACCGTCACTTTCGGACGGTACTTCCAAAGCTTGTTCATCGTTGTCGTTGAAGCCTGGTTGATCATCAAAATCTTCATTGCCATGGCGGGGTTCGTCGTGGTCTGAGGGATCAGAATCACTACTTAAATCTGAATCTTCTCCTTCGTCAAGTTTCATAGAAAGATTGTCTTTCCCGTATTTTTCACCAATGACGAGTTCTTCTCGTTTATACTTTCCTCCTGAGACCACAGAGAAATCGCCTTTGTCAATGATGAAATCAGCGGTAATGAAGGTACTTTGTGTTTTGGGGTTCCACAACACTAAATTTGTCACACTATCGCCATCAAAACCCATAAAAGCAGCCGAGATAGCGTTCTTATCCATCTTGCCATCTCGCTTCTCTTTGGGAATGATGGCGTACACGGTACAGCCCCAAACCAACAAATGGTCTAGATTTGGCGGGAATCCATTCCAAATTTCGTAAGGTCTTCTTGAATTGTTCGGTTGCGATGGAATTCGGTTGTGTATATACGCTGAATAGCATATAGCATATCCCCATAGGTGTGACGGTGCTTCTGCTTGATGCATAAGACATTTTGCCTTTTTAATCAGGATACGTATCGCTCTCTCTGAGCTTCCATTTTGGGAGGCTGTGTATGGAGCAGATTTCTCTCGTATGATACCTTTTTCCCTCAGCTCGGGTTCCACGGTAGAGTACTCGGTTCCGTTGTCTGTTTTAAAGCGCTTTACTAGTTTTCCGGTAGATCTTTCGACTGTTGCGATATACATCAGAACGTAATGTCCGGTATCGGACTTCTTTCGAAGTAGCACCACTGTGATATATCTTGATTTATCATCGACATACACTTGAAAGTAGCGAAAGTGTTTATTGGTGGTAGGTGGACTAATGGGTCCTGCTGTGTCAGAATGGATCAATTCAAGAATCTCTTGTGCACGAATCCCTTTGCGTGACCGGCGTGACACTCTTTTCCCTTTTCCTTCTGCACATGCTCGACAATGACCAATGTTCCCGGTAATGTGGTGATCACTGATGTGTCCCCTCTTGCATGCAAGCATTATTACTCGAGCATGGGCATGTCCAAGTCTGTTGTGCCACAACTTGTTGTGGGCTTCTTCCTCGGTAATGGGTAATTTAGCCGGATACGCTGCTTCAGTTTTGCTCATCTCCGTGTCTGACTCCCAGTCATCCTCTGGAGTGGGCGTCGTATCTATGGTGGCAAAGGTTTCTTCTCTGGTAGATCCGAATCGTGACTTAAATCCAAGATCGATGCACGACTGCTTGTTCCGGGTGGTAAAGGTCATGAGCACAGATCCATTGATATGATGATAAATCCTGCCTCCTCCTGGCCTCGTGCACCCTTCTGGCACGCCATCAAAGGTGACACTGTATCCTTTTGTATTTAATTGATATACAGATATTAAGTTTGCCATCATTCCCGGGACATAGAGTGCATCTGTGAGCTCAATTTCGTATACCTCTTCAGTGCTTCGATTATACACCACAATGAGTGCATCGCATTCCGCTACCGCTTCGAGGGTCTGTCCGTTACCCACCATTACTCGGTGAGCCCGATTCAATGGACGTTTTCGCAAAACGTAGGTACTGTTTGCACATACATGTCTTGTGCAGCCTGAATCAGTGAACCACTCGATGGATGAGTGTCTTTTGAGATCCCTTGGTATTACCACAATAGCATCCGTTGAATCTGTAGTTGAATCTTCCATTTCAATGTCGCTACTGACCATAATGTAATCAATAGCTGTATTTCGCTTCCTGATGACTTTGGTTGGCTCATTTCTAGAGTCCTCGACTTCAACATGAGTCTAGAGATTTTTTAAAAGAAATCATCGAGTCAGTGACGTATTCATTATAATTTGATCATATCTGGTTTTATCTCTTGGGCACAACTGATCCTCTTGAGATGAGAGCTATTCTCTCGTACAATATGCAAATATGGCAGCACAAAAAGGCTGAAACGCAGGAATGGAGACCTGTTATGTAGAAAACAAACGGTGGCATAAAGCCTCAGTGTTAAAGACACATCAAGGCACACAGCCAGTAAGACATAGTATCTGATTGGCACAAAGCCAGAGAAACAAGAAGTATGTGGCACAAAGCCTGAAATCAGTTGCTATGTGGCACTAAGCCATAAAAAACGTTTGTTGGCACAAAGCCAGTGACGTCAGAATAGCACTAAGCCTTCTGCAAGTGATTCCGCAGCAATACACAGTTAGTAATTTTCTTCACTTCGAGGAAGAGAGGCATAAAGAAAGCGAGAAAACGGGAAAAACTGGGAATTTCCTTTTTATAGGAGTTTATCATGCAAGCTTTTTCTTCAAATCAAAAGCAGATAAAAATGGCACTAGGGGTATAGGTAATGCGTTCATCACACGGTTTTTCTTGCCTTTTTCTTAGTCTCCTCAGCATTGTCCTCGGGACTGACCCTCTTTCCTCCTTTTGAGACTCCCGCCCCATCTTTCTCACTGTTCTTGTCGTTTTTCTCGGTCTTCTTGCCATCAACATCCTTTGCCTTTTCCTTTTCCTTTTCTCTAAGCTTTTTGAGCTTGCTCTCAAGCTTTTCGATAGTTTCTGGGCAGTCGTTTGAGTAGTGACCAGTTTTGTTGCAGGTGTAACACTTTCGTCGATTTCTGTCTCCGTTATCGTTGTTTCGGCCACTGCCTCTTCCTCTACCCCTTCGATTTCCACGGGAATAGGATTGAGCTTGATAACTGGTGTCAATATCCATTTCGTCTTGCTTGCGTCGTATAAAGGTCTTGAACTGATTTACCACATCGGAGTAAGTGGTTTTGTCATCGATGCGAGGCATGAGAGAGTCTTTGAAGTTTGTGAATTCCTTATTCTTGAAAATGCTGAGCAAGGTGGAGATTTTGGCCTTGGTGGACATGCTGGCTCCCAACTCGTTGTGATGACCAGGTCCCAGTGGACAGGAACCAGGAGCGGGTGTTGTAGCCGTGGAGGTGGTGGGTACGGTTGGTAGGCTGAATGGAGGCGGGGTATGAGGAGTTGAGGGCGCGGACGACGTACTCGTTGGTTTGGTCTAATAGGTGGCGGGCCTCGGCGATGGGTTCTGAGCCTGGGAGGATGAAGGTACGGCGGGTGGGGAGAGTGAATCCTGGGGCGAGGCGAGGAGTCGAGACACGGGGCATGGGACGTGGTCAAGGCGGGGTCAAGAGGGGCTGTCTAGGCCACGGAAGAGGAGAGTATAAAGTATATTCGAATAACAACTTGTTAAGATACAACTGAGGGAAAGAGACAAGTTGTTGCGTGAAGAGGAAAGGAAAAGAAGACAAGACGAGAGGGAGAAAGGACTCCTTATATAGAGATCCTTCTCGAGCTATGGAACTAGAAAGACATGAATAGAATTGCAGCGCCGCGGCTGCGCAGTGGCTGCGCGGCGGCTGCGCAAGGTACATGAGTCAAAGGGAATTACAAATCAACTGCGCAATAGAAACAACTAGAACTTAATGGAAACCGATGGAAACATATGGAAACCTATTGCGTAGTGAAGGTTCGTGATGCTAGAACCTTCTGGTGGTTTCTTCTGGATTCCGAACTAGGAAGTCGAGCAGTGACAGGGATGCGGGCTGTCGTGTTGCAACGGTTACCAGGAACGGACTAGGACGTGGACTAGGTACATGGCGAGGTGGAGTATTGCTAGTAGTAAGCTGAACTCGGCTGGGGTCAGGATCAGGTGAACATGGATCCATTGTGGCTGATAGCGAGGCTGGTGCCGGCGGTGGCTAGGTGCGGGGTAGTCTTGGGTAAGGCTGGAAACTCGGTTCATGACAGTAGCCCCCCTTCTAGAGGAGAGCTCCAGCGATCTTTCTTGGATTGGTTCAAGGTCGTCGTCGATGATGATCGGGTCGTACCAAGATCCACTCATGGTGCGGGAAGGTTTTCTGGTCTGGGTTTTCGTGGGTAAGCTGTGTGGAAGCGCCTAACAATTGCTGGGGCGTTTTCGAGGTCGCTTGCTGGTTGCCAGGTAGGATGATCGTATCCAACCCAACGGACAAGATACTTGAGTTGACGTCGGACAAGTTTGGAGTCAAGAATATCTTCAACTTCCCACTCTAGGTCTTCGTTAACAATAACAGGAGGAGGAGGAGGTTGAACTTGGCCGGCGAGGGGGTCTGTTGCAACAGGTTCCAGGAGGGAGACGTGGAAGACTGGGTGAACTTTCATAGAAGCAGGAAGCTCGAGCTTATATGCGTGGCTGGAGATTTTCTGGAGGATTCGAAATTTTCCCAGGCGCTTAAAGTCCAACTTGGTTGATGGGCGAGTGGTGTGGATGTGTCGTCTGAGTAACCACACCTCATCGCCAACTTGGTATGCTGGTGGGGGAAGGCGATGTCGATCGGCTTGTTCTGCATGAATCGCCTGGGACCAGGATATTTCAGCCTGCAGATGCTTGTCCAACAGGCTGAGTTTGGTGGCATAATCCTTGAGTGCTTCCGGGGTTGGCAATGGAACTGCAGGATTGGCAAGGATTTCGTATCGGGGTTGTTGTCCGTAGACGGCAAAGAAGGGCGTAATTCCGGTGGTTGCCGAAAGGGTGTTGTTGTATGCAAACTCGGCCATAGTCAAGAGTTCTGACCAGTTGTCCTGCTGGTAGTTGCAGTAGGCACGAAGGTATTGTTCAAGGATTGCATTAACTCTTTCGGTTTGGCCGTCGGTCTGGGGATGGAAGCTGGTGGAAAGCTTCTGTTGAATTCCTAGGAGCTTGCAGAGGAACCTGGAGAACTCAGATGTAAACTGGGTACCGCGGTCGGTAACAATAGAGTCAGGGAGGCCGTGAAGGCGAAAGATGTTGTCCATGAAGAGTCTGGCAAGGGTCTCAGAGTTGCACTCGGTTGTAGTTGGAATATAATGAGCCATCTTGGAGAGTCGGTCAACTACTACCAGTACAGCATCGAAGCCGTTAGACAAAGGTAAGCCAGTGATGAAATCCATTGAAACTGAACTCCATCTGCGAACTGGGATTTCCAAGGGTTTCAGGAGTCCATAGGGTGCGTGTCGTGCGGGCTTGATCCTCATGCAAGTATCACAGTTTTGAATGTAACGTGCAATGGTCTTGCGCATCTTGGGCCACCAGTAGTTCCGGGAGACAAGTTCATATGTAGCAGCTCGACCTGGGTGGCCAGCGGCGGGGTGTTCGTGGCACGAGCTAAGGACTTTGGCTTGAAGTTCTTCGTTATCAGGGATGTACAAGAGTTTGTTGACATAGAGGAGGCCATCATTGTAAGTACATTCTCCGAGGGGGACTGTTGGGTGCTTGGTTTCAAAGTTTTCAAGGGCAAGAAGGATTGATTTTCCCAAGGCGTCGGTTCCAAGGAGGTTGCGGATCTCGTTGTTGAATCCGATTGAGGCTGCTGAGAGGGAGTAATCAGAAAATTTGGAGGACGGGATTAGAGCGCGTACAGGTCGTGCGCGTTCATCCCCCTCTTCAGGGAGGTCTCCAGACCTTCGTGTCAATGCATCGGCTTTTCCGTTCTTTTCGCCAGGTCGGAACACAATAGTAAAGTCATATTGCGCTAATTCCCCAGCCCACCGTGCTTGCCGCCGATTCAGGAGTGTTTTGGTCTTAAAGGATTTGAGGTTGTGGTGATCCGTGAGGATGGTAAATGGCTTGGGGAGTGCGTGAAGGTACATGTGCCATTTTTCCAAACAAACAACAATTGCAAGGAGTTCCTTATCACCGATTCCGTAGTTGCATTCGGCTGGTGACATTTTCTCGGACAGGAAGGCAACAGGGTGGAGGACAGATTTGCCGTTCTCAGGAACCTTTTGAGAGAGGATGCCGGAGACCACATAGTCAGAGGCATCAGTCTCGAGGATTGTTTCAAGGTTTGGGTCAAAGTGCCGGAGGATTGGAGCAGAGGTGAATGCGGTTTTCAAGCGAGAGAATACTGCATCGCATTCTGAAGACCATGCAAAGGGGGTATCCTTTTGCAATAGTCGGAAGAAGGGTTGACAGATCCGGGAATAACCTTCAATGAAGCGGCGATAGAAGTTGGCGAAACCAAGGAAGCATTGGATGTCTTTGACTGATTTTGGCGTTTCCCATTCCACTACCGCTTTAACTTTTTCTGGGTCCATTTCAATACCTTCTGAGGAGATAACAAAACCGAGGAAGGTGGTCTTTGTAACACTAAATTCGCATTTCTCTGGTTTGACGTAGAGACCAGCTTCCGAGAGCTTTGCAAGAACTTTCCTGACTTGGTCTTTGTGTTCGGCTCGGGTTTTGGAGTATATCAATATGTCATCAAGGTAGACAACACAAAAGACATCAAGGAATTCCCGGAGGGTGTCGTTCACAAATCTTTGACAGGTGGCAGGGGCATTGGTAAGTCCAAAAGGCATGACAAGAAACTCGAAGAGGCCATATCGGGTGCGGAATGCAGTTTTCCACTCATCGCCTTCCTTGATTCTGATGAGGTTGAAGGCAGCTCGGAGATCAAGGCGAGTAAAGTACTTTGAGCCTCGAATCTGGTTCAATGTTTCCTCAATCCTTGGTAGTGGGTAGCGGTCTTTGTGGGTGATGTCGTTAAGGGCACGATAATCCACACAAAGTCTTAGGGAACCATCTTTTTTCTTGACAAAGAGGATTGGTGAGGCGCTAGATGAGGAGCTAGGGCGAATGAATGCTTTGGCAAGATTCTCATCAAGCCATTCTCGGACCTCCTTGAGTTCTGAATCGGACATTGAGTACATGCGTCCAAGAGGAGGTTTGGCGCCTGGAAGAAGAGGAATTTCATGATCAACATATCGGTGGGGAGGAAGCGATGAAGCTTCCTTCTTAGAGAACAAGGGCAAGAAGTCGTGATATTCTGAAGGGACAAGAGCTGAGGCTGGTTCGGGAGTGCTGGGTGTTTCTGGAAGGGAGGCGAGTACACAAATCATTGAACCGGGTTGTTTGACAGCGACTCGCATGGCAGCACGAGAGATCACAGCAATCTTATGGTTAGTTGGTGATGGCGGATTGCTGGTAATAGTGGTTTGTCGAACTGGGAGACAGTGGGCTTGACAATATCCTGAAGCGAAGGTCAAGGTGTTCTTTTCCCAATCGATTATTGGGTTATGGCGTCGAAGCCATGTTTTTCCAAGGATAAGGTTCCATCCGGCCAGTTTTGTCACTTGGAAGGTTAATACTTCTTCGTGCTGGTCGACGGTGAGTTTCAAGGTACAAGAGTGGGTTATCTGTCCGGCAACTGAGCGCCTTCCGTCAACGACGACAAGGTCCTCTGGTTTCAGTTTCAGATCAAGGTTTAGGTTCAAGGACAAGGCAAAGTCAAGGTCGATAAACTGGGAGGTAGCTCCACAGTCGATCATGCAGGTTCCAGACAAGGAGTTATTGATTGAAGCATTGAGAGTCATGGGTGACTCGGAGCCGAGATCACCAGAAAGAGAAACAGAAGATAGACGCAAAGCAGCAGAAACTCGATACCTTCGCAACCTACTCTTGCGAGCAGATCGCGACTCAACAGGAATAACAAAGCCTGAACCAGGCAAATCAACAGATGGTAAAACAGAAAAAGAATTGACAGAAAACATAGGGGAACAAGAGGCGCACAAAGGCGAAAAACAAACACAAGAGGGTTCAAGAGAGAAGACACCAGGTTGCATCCTGGCACTCCTTGAAGGGTCTTCGGTCTTCAAAGAGGCGGTTAGTTTTTTGCCTGAGTGGCAGTCTCGGAGGTGGTGTAGAGGACCACAGTTGCTGGTGCTGCGGGGGCAGCGGTTTCGAGGGTGCTGTTGGCTTTCTGGCTCTTGTTGGGGCAGACACTGGCGAAGTGTCCCTTTGCGCCGCAATAGAGGCAGAGGCCGTTGGCACGGCGGTAATCTTTGTCGGCCTGGGTGAGAGGCCCACGCTTTCTTTTGACTTCAACAGCGGAGAGGTCCATAGGTCCTGCGTGTGATCCTGTAGCAGTGGAGGAGCTGGCAGGAGCACTGGTGCGAGGGGCAGGAGTGTTATGATGTTGAGTGGGCGTGTGGTGTTGATTTTGTACACGCCGGATGTTGTTGTCAAGCTGGATGCACATTTGTGCAACAGCGGCAAGAGTGTCTGGGACATTGAGTTGATAGGACAGTGCTGTAGCAGTATCCTTGTTGAGACCCGAGCGGAATCTCGCAATCTGTTCTCTCTGATTCATGGAGAGCTTGGTGGAGATAGTGACGAACTCTGCGGCATAGGTAGAGCAGTCTCGCTTGCCTTGACGGAGTTTGTCAAGTTTCTCTCTTGCCGTTGCTTCGGCATCTGGGTCATCGAATGCTGCTTGGAGAGCGTTGATAAATCCTTCATAGGATTGGAATTGAACTTGGCCAGTGACAGGGTCCATGTGAGGGTTGAACCATGCTTGAGCACCTCCAGAGAGGTGAGAGGCAGCATAGGCAATCCTAGCTGCGTCGGAGGCATAACGGGTGGGGTCGGAGGAGAAAACCAGTTGGAGTTGGGTAATGAACTGGCGATATTTGTCCCTGGTACCATCGAAAGCAGTAGGGTCTGCAATTTTTGGGGCCAGGTTTCGTGGCGCGGGTGGTGGTGGTGCTAGGGCTTGGAGTCTGGTCTGTACACCAGCGTGGAATCCGGATTGGAAGTGAGCATAGAGTGACTGTGTAGCAGCACTCAGCTCATCGACGTCAGTGAGGTTGGGAATTACTGGTGATTGCCAGGTTCCGGTGGTGCCACACATAACACCTTGAAGGTGCGCATTGGTGAGGCTTGTCCTAATGTCAGGACGGAGGTTATTGGGGAGGCTTGGGTTGTCGCTAGCGACAAACTGTGTAGTTGAGAGGAGGGCAAGGTAATCGGTCCAAGGGGTTGCAGGCGGGGGGAGAGGAGTTTGAGAACGAGACATCGTGATGTTGCTTTGGTGTGGCGGAGACAGTTATGTCGACGCAACAAAGTGTGATGACCAGGTCCCAGTGGACAGGAACCAGGAGCGGGTGTTGTAGCCGTGGAGGTGGTGGGTACGGTTGGTAGGCTGAATGGAGGCGGGGTATGAGGAGTTGAGGGCGCGGACGACGTACTCGTTGGTTTGGTCTAATAGGTGGCGGGCCTCGGCGATGGGTTCTGAGCCTGGGAGGATGAAGGTACGGCGGGTGGGGAGAGTGAATCCTGGGGCGAGGCGAGGGGTCGAGACACGGGGCATGGGACGTGGTCAAGGCGGGGTCAAGAGGGGCTGTCTAGGCCACGGAAGAGGAGAGTATAAAGTATATTCGAATAACAACTTGTTAAGATACAACTGAGGGAAAGAGACAAGTTGTTGCGTGAAGAGGAAAGGAAAAGAAGACAAGACGAGAGGGAGAAAGGACTCCTTATATAGAGATCCTTCTCGAGCTATGGAACTAGAAAGACATGAATAGAATTGCAGCGCCGCGGCTGCGCAGTAGCTGCGCGGCGGCTGCGCAAGGTACATGAGTCAAAGGGAATTACAAATCAACTGCGCAATAGAAACAACTAGAACTTAATGGAAACCGACGGAAACATATGGAAACCTATTGCGCAGTGAAGGTTCGTGATGCTAGAACCTTCTGGTGGTTTCTTCTGGATTCCAAACTAGGAAGTCGAGCAGTGACAGGGATGCGGGCTGTCGTGTTGCAACGGTTACCAGGAACGGACTAGGACGTGGACTAGGTACATGGCGAGGTGGAGTATTGCTAGTAGTAAGCTGAACTCGGCTGGGGTCAGGATCAGGTGAACATGGATCCATTGTGGCTGATAGCGAGGCTGGTGCCGGCGGTGGCTAGGTGCGGGGTAGTCTTGGGTAAGGCTGGAAACTCGGTTCATGACACTCGTTGAGGCGATTCAGGATTCTTTGAATTTTAGCGAAAAAGTCGTCAGCGGAGGTATGGAAATCGAATTTGAGGTTGGATAGCTGTTCCCTGAGATCCACTTCAGTTGAGATCTCCTCTTGCTTGTATAGCTTCCCAAGCTCGATCAGGATTTGAGCTGGATCGTCAAAGGCATCGATTTCTCCCTGAATGTTCGGATGAATTGCACCTAGGATTACAGAGGTTGCTCGGTAGAAGCGTTTGTTCCACTTGGCCAAATCTTGGGTGTATTTAGCCTGAACTACTGCATCGACAAGTGGTGCTGGTGCCGGTTCTCCTTCAACAACGATGGCCGCAGCTCTGGGTTGATCGGGTTTGGGGTCATTTCGCAGTCTTCTATTGTAGTCGTCTTCGGCAATTCGATCCTCCTCGGGACTCTTCTGGTAAGTGCTGATTTCGAGAAGTCCTTTTCCGGCTAACTTGATCTTAATCAATCTGATCCATACGTGATAGTTCTCAGCACCTTTGAGCTTGAGAACCTTGTCCTTCTCAGTGTGTGAGTCGCTGTCGGACATTATGTAAAGTAGTGAATATTAAAGACTGAGTGTCTATATCTTTCTAGTGATGTGAATGGGCAGGGGTTATGGCGAGAGTACTGGGGTGTATCTAGGCGCTGTCCGGGCTCATAACCTATTAATTGCTATCTCGCCCACGTAGTGTTGCTTGCTTCAATCCTTGTCGAAGTGAAACTTGCAAGGGTGGGCTTCACAAGCAGGCTAGCTGCATGTGTGTGTGTGTGTGGGTCACCTGACCAATAGGGCTAACCCCCATTGGTCCTATGCATCTAATCTAATCTAAGCGAGTACGAGATCTATATACAACACTTTATAAGGATCTTCATGGTAGTACTAGATAACCAATTACTCTTTACTCTCGTCCATTTTTAGACCGTGATTCTATTACCCTGAGAGCCAAAGGCATTCCTTACCTTTTGCTCGAAGTCCTTTATTAAACCCTCAAAACTACGCGCAGGATGGATTAGATTTCAAGGCTCAAGTAATTCAAGTTTTTTTATGATAAAGTGTGGACACAATTTCAAAATGGAATATGTACATGTTCCAAGCTCCTGAGTAAAATCTGCAATTGGTACCGAACCTTTTCTCGTGCCCAGGCATTGCCTCTACCGAAACCATGGGAACGTTGAATCATGATGGAAACGATGAAACACTACGCCCAATTGAGTTGATTTCTCAGCCACCAATTTCAAAGCTTATCTTGCTTCCATATTGCTTCCATACTTATTTCATGGATTTTGTGCATTCAAATATTTACAAACAACTTGCAAACAAACACTAGCTTCGGAGTCAAAGTAGGTAACTCCTCGTCAAATCAATAAGTCTCCGGACGATGCACAGACAGTGCACAGGCATTTCCTCACTCAGGTATCCGGAAGCTGGTTGATTTGACGAGTATGTAATTGCTTCGTCACGCATGAAAAGGAGAAAATTCCATGAAAATCTAGAAACAAAATATTATGGGGAGATTGAAAGCGGCCATCGAGCTGCCATCCATGTCTGTTTCCTTCGGCACAAGGAAAAAAAGCCAGAAGTTCCACACAAGCCACGCCCAGTCATTGGACCAGCCACTCGCTTAAACTCTTGGGCCGGCTAGTATCTTGATCAAGTTGTCTTTCAATTTCATACGGCCGATAGACGTCCTTTTCTGCATGCTAGACTAGACTTTTCGTACGTTTACAATCGAAAACCGGTCAGCGCAGCGCCCCGCGGCCTCGGACGTGACGGACGGACCGACGGAGTTGTATATCTTTTCGGGCGCTTGCCTCGATCTTAGAGTGGCCTAGCAGGAAGGAGGAACTCTCCTCTAGGAGGCAGGCAGTGCAATGCCGGCCGGAAAGCGGCTTCTCATATACGAGTAGGAGGTGTTTGCATGGAACTCGCGAGATGGTCAAACCATTCCCAGACCCGATTGCAATTGCTCTCCCACCGTAAAAAAGAAAGTAGAGTACGGGATGTATACGCGATCGCACGCAGGATCATCTTTCACCGATGTGACAGAAAGCGGTTCGGACAGGCGTTGCAAGATAATTGCGCGCGAGCGCTCAAGCAACATGCGGACTTTTACGGCCTTGGCTCGAGCTCGACATGGCCACATTGTTGATCATTAACCTATTTTGGGTTTGGGGCGGCGAGCCTTCCGGTTTCATGAAGGGCCCCAAGTCATAAAAACATGTAGGCGGTACAGTTAAGTAAGGAGTGAGGATTTAATCTGTACGAGGACGTGCAGTACTCGTAAAGTTTGGTACAAAGTCATCAAAAGGGACCCCAAATTAATGATTATAAAAAAGAAAGATCATGGTCCAAAATGCCGATAGTAGCACCTATCAAACTATATCGTTATACGTTAAAAAGGTCATTCTGGATAATGGGGTAGAGTTCTCATGCATACGTATACTTAGGAGGTTTCATATGTTGTCTAAAAAAGGGTGTGCATTCTCACATTGTGATCCACCAGTTGGCCCATGGGATCGGCCAGCATCTATCCTTATTTTCACTTCCGAGCATGTCTAGCCCTTACCCTGACATGAACCACTTTTAGCGTAGGTAGTGAAATAGGTTGAAGTACAACCTAGAGTAGAGTGCACTCACAGAGAAGTCGCTTTTCGGGGGGTTGAACGTGCTGAACCCTCTGCAAGAGCTGCACTCCACACTTTCTGATTCAACGCCACGTAGATCGATCAACAAGTAAGCTACCTATCTTGACCCTCTCTAGCTGAGTAGTACTCTACCTAGGTGCTGTACCTAGCTTCGACAACACTTTGAACCATCGCCAGATATCGAGGCTATCCAGTACATACACAGGCCCACATAGGAATCATATTGCAGCTAACTTTAACAAATATTCTCTCGCGCAATGTAATCATGGTGCATTTATATAATTGCCACCCATTCACTTTGAAAAAAAAAAACTTTCCATTAGTTACCCCTAAAAGCATCGCCTGAAATAATTTGGGCATTTGTTTCCCTGTATTTGGGGAAAACATTATGTGTGACTCAAGTACGAGTAACAATTGATCATTGCGTGGTACTCCAGTACCTAGGTACTCGACAAAAGTTGGCCCCCGTGCCTCACCCATGTGTATCCTGGGGCTGGGTGTGGTTGAAAAAAAATAAAAATGGAGCACCGAGCACACACCAAGAGAAAGACATTTCCCAACCCAACCCAACCCCGACCCCAACCCAGCTCAAGCCCCACGCTTATTCTGCAGGGGGTGGAAGCCGGGATTGGAGGTGGGGGGAGAAATAGTATGGTAACCCTAGCTGCCTAATCCTCACAAATCACACAAGTAGAGTAAGTAGGTACTAGTAATCTCATTGCGTTTCCGAACGACGTGGTGGAGGCAGGGGTGTTCAAGCTTGGACTGCGCAAGGGTAAATACTGCAAATTTGTATGAATTTGTGTACAGTGGAGTGAACAGTATGTCAAAGCTCAAAAAGTGTGTGGGCCACGATTTGGGGCGCATGCGAACAGATTTTGGGCTGGTAAGCAATGGCTTTTAACTGTGTTGAGATGTTTCATTGAGCCCTCTAGCTGGTTGAAGTGAAGAGCAGCCATAAGATTCACTTGGCAAGCTCTCAGACTCCAGAAGGGGTCACGACTGCTCTATGACCTCCACTGTACAGAAAATTGTAAGTACTCACCCTTGTCCAGGCCGAGTCCTCACCCCCTGCCTCCACTGTCTCGTTCGGAAACGTCATGAGTTGACGAGTACTCTACACTCAAAGCCTCGTTCTTTAGCTACAAGTTGCTACGATGGAAGTTTTCTCCTAGGAAGCCTACCTAGAGTAAACAAGGGCTGGTGCAGATGACAAACGGGATTGACAAACGAACGCCATCAGAACGTTTACAAACGAATGAGAGTAATGAGAAAGGAAAAAGAGAGAAAAGAAAAGAAATGAAAGGTCATCAACCACAGAAACGATATTGTACGATGGAATCGAAAAAAGATTGGGAAAAGTCACATCAGATTTGTTCCTCGCGAGAGGGCTCCCTCTGAATCCCCTCCCCGGGCCTTCTGTACTCGAGTAGATTAGAGTAACTAGGGCACAAGTAGGTTTATAACCTTGGTCTGCCCTCCCATTACCGCATAATTTGGCGAAGAAGAGCCCATGTAAAAATACAACGCTTCACCCAAATTGAATGGATTTCCGCCGTGCTCTGACCGTGCCCTGGCCTTCACTGACTTAGAAAACGACAAGGGCTCTTGTTCGCCAGATTATGCGGTAGAGCAGATGGAGATGAGAAACATCCCGGTGATAAAATGGGGCCCCGTACTAAACACCAACGCGGCTAGGGCGGATCCATGGAGCTGGTACCTGATTCCTTGTCAAAAGCCAATCGGGAATAGATAGATACCTACTCACCTCGAGATGAATTATCCAAGCAGCCATGTCTGAAGAGGTGGGGGATCGGTCATCAGCGCCTGCTTCCTATTCGATGGACCAGCCACGGTTAATGGGGAGAGAAGGTGCTTCCGAGCTGGTCGAGGGGGCGCACGCGCTCACATGAGCAGGGGAAGGATAAGCCATCCATGGCCCTTTGGCCCCCTCTTGCCAATTCTGTTTATGTTCGATCCCTCATCGCCCCATGAGATGGGGTTAATTATGCATTTGTGACAGAGACAAGAGGCCTAGGCAATTCGGGTACCTGTCTTGCTCAGAGGGGAGAGGCAACATCCATTGTCTCGTACATGCCGAAACAGTACATACCCAGCTTGATGATTATAATTAGGCGTGCATACACTGCAACTGGAAAGTACGTTGAGTGAGAGAGGCTGATGACCATGGAAGCAGATGGAATCGCAAAAAAAAAATGTTACAGAGCCGTACTTGCATCAAAAGAAGTCATATGGCCTGCAAAACCAAGTATGTGCCGGATGAGTCTCAAGACATACAAACCACGTGCACCTCACTGCATCAAATAATTAATTGTTGACAGAATATTTAGGGATGATGCATGTAGAGTGCGATCTGAGCAACAACCCTCTACATAGGTAGGTACTCTATTCTAGGTATGTTCCCTCTTCTTCATTGAACAAGCAGTGATTAATTTATTTTGATTGCTGATCACGGAAGGCTTTATTATGTGAGTTGCCAGACGGCACATCATCACCGATTGTTGATGAATTACATCAGACTGCATCCGCGGGACTCCATTCAGTGGAGTTGGCAATCCAACTGGGATGAAAACGAAACCTTAGTTGGGCATGCAAACCTAGTTATTATGAACCACGAGCAGAATAATAAAGCGCCCTTTCCACCAAATAACAGCTGTATGGTGATTGTACATACATACATACCTACATACATACATACATGAGCTGTGAACTGGAAGTCCAACGTCATTGATGTCAGGTTATGCCTCGATGTCGGCCGCGTCGTGCGGGGGAAACGAAAGAACATCACCACTTTATGCTTCCACTGTTTACCAGGTAATACTTTGCACAAGCCTGTTCTGGGTAAATGGGTATCTTTCTGCTAGAGGTCCACATACCTGGTGAATCTCCATTACCCAGCGGGATGTTTTTGGGACATAATCTGAGTCGTTTGCGCCCCGACACTTGGGCTCCCGCTGGGTTGGTTCTGTTGCTTTAGAGCCCCCCCACCACCACCACCACCGACCACCCCCCCTCCAACACATCCCTTGTAACCCACCACACATTTGAGGCCCTGCATATCCCGATCTTACTGCTTTTTCCTTTCTTTGGCCGATTCGGATTTCTTAGTTTAATGGGCTCTGCGAAACTAACAATGTAACTTGTGGGAGGGGTCGTTTCCTTTAGGCAACAACAGGCGGGGTGGATTGGGATGCGAGTCTGAATTCCAAAGAGTGGTCAATTATGTGGGCCTAAGTTTGCGATCACCAGTGCTCGATCAATTCATGTGAGGGGCTGGATCGTTGACGTCGACGTCTGAAATTCAAATATACCCACAATATCCAACTATTTTTTAGATGAATTACTCTAATTAGAATACTATCTCGCCCGTTACTTAAGCCTCAGTCCTGCCTTGTTGTCAGCCAACCGATGGCCTCGTGCTTATGGTTTTATGATCTCGATGACCCCGTGGGGATCTGCATGCACTCCAAGTTACTTCCTACATGGGTAACAGCGTGCCTTGAGAAATCCCCCAAAATTAGGGCATAATTGCTGTTACTTACAAGGTTTCCGAATCCATGACCAGCAATAACAATATCATAACAATGATGCATGCATTGTATCAGAATCGACGCTTCTTGTGAGGGTTTCTCGAATGAAAGATTGCCAAATATCTCATGTGATTTTGCCATAGGTAGCAGCTGAGGTGGTAATGGATTTGCATTCGAGTTCAAAGAAAATATATAAAAGACAAAAATATATAATCTTTTTTGCAATGGCAAACGCACGGTTGCAAATTCTCATCTGATCTGATCAACGATAACCCCCTCTCTAGATCCCCAGCCCTTTAATTTTTTTCTGTTTTATCAACAGCCCCTCATTGATTACAGCCTTGTCCTTTTACTAAACAATCACAGGAAGGATTCGAAGCTATTCCGCCCCTCTTCTTGGGAATACTCGTATGAAAGGTATATCCCTGTTACCACTCTCGATTCCGAGTTTTAAGCTGGCCACCAGCAGAGATAGGGCAAATCATGGCTTGGGATGGATCCATCCCTCCCCCTTGGGAAAGATGGGATCGACTTGCATTAGGCGTGTTCAAACACTCGGGTAGGGGAAGGGGGTTCCGGTTCGATAAGAGGGAGATAATTTCCTATGAAAGTTAAAGTTGGCTTTGGAGGCGTTCCCCAACAGCCAAGTACTTGGGCTGCCCACCCGAGAAATCATTTCTGGGGAGTTGAACTAGATTAGTCGTTGGAGGGGGCATGAACACAGTCACCATAGCCCCAACGACACGGAATCCCAGCCCCAATTCGATGGGCTTTCCCTCTTTTTTCCCTTTTTTCTTTTTTTCCGCCGTGGACGTCTCCTTGCTTGGGATAACGCTGCGTAAAGCTTCGAAACAGAACTCCACTCTAAATCTAGAGCTAGCTGGGTACTCGAGAGAGGCGAATAAGTAGGGAACGAGCAATGGAGATGATAGTTATCTTGGACTCCTCCCCCACTACCCGCCCCTCGTACCGACTTGAATACCTATCAGATGGGGCTAGCACGTTCCACTGAATCAGTGCTCAGGCCAACATTTAGACAGCCAGGCGCCTCGTCGATCGGGATACGAGGGGCCGTGTGGTCGGGCGAGCATCTTCTCTAGCGGTGAAGCAACCTGACAGACCTGGCTGTAAGTGTAAGTTTTGATCCATATTTTCATGATTTTCCGCGCTGGGCTGTTTCCGATAGCCCGTCCACAGGCTTCCTTGGCACCAGGCTAGAGGGCCGGTGGGTGCCTTCGCAGTGGCTAGCTCCAACATTTTGCCTTTTTGGGACGGAAAAACACCGTTCTGGGAGGATAATTGCTCCCAGGCTGGAAGTCCTGATCTGAGACTTACCAGATGTTATCATCGTCCAAGCGACCGGTTCTGCACCTACCTTCTGAGCTCAGGGCTCTGCACATCTGATCATCATTGGCTCAACGTCCATTCGCTAAGATGGATATGCATGCAGCGCATGCATCAGTAGGTATGTGCAGATAAACGCTCGAGAAAATCACGCTCGCCTATTGAAACATTCGTTCGATACACAGCGAGAACGTATACGTATGCATGTGGTGGTATGTGGTGGTATGCGGTCGGGCGGCCGAAGTTATACAAACAGCATTGAGTGAGATGAAGAGTACAAAGAAGCACCTGATGCATCTATGCCATTGTTACTCAAAGGGGTCTGAAGCTTCTTACCTCGTACCCATACTCGTATAACGTCCCTATATGTGGCGGTTTGGCGGACACGCTAAATAATACATGGTTCTCTGCCACAAGTAATTGCAATGAAGCCGTATTGAGGTCTGACCATCATACTTTTTGGGGGGGCACGAGACTATTTTGGGGGTTAAAGAAGGGGGGAAAGCATGCATTCAAGCCGTCAGAATTACAAACCTTTGGTGATCATTCCCTTATTCTTCCAAATCAGTAGATATCTACCTAGATACCTTAAGCTTTATCATAGCTATCTATCTCCGGATCCCCATCCATATGCATATGCATGCCGGTTTCTCTAGAGTTGTAGACGCTCGAGTGCCCTAGGCCTCCATAAATATAAAGAATTGTATAAGTCACTCTACACCTAATTAATGCATCTGCCTCTCAGCACGCGTTATTGGGGGGGGGGATGTCAGGCAGCTGAGGATGTCGTGCACGGCTGGCATTGCAGTGCGTGCACACTTATCGCTCGCAGCGCTATTCCCAGAGTAGAAATGCGGAATTCGAAGGGAGGTGGGGGGGAGGGTCGACTATTAAGTGGGCTAGCTGGGGGCCCGGTCGTCAAGCATGGGTGCTGCGCTCTGACGACATGATTGATTTTCGCCCCGGACATTTGGATATCGCAAATTCCCATGGGTGATGGGTGGCTTGAAAGGTGGATGGATGGCCATGGCCTCCTCCTCCCCGGACAAAAAAAAAATAATGGTACTATGTGAGTAGAAAGAGTACTGTGGGTACAGATTACAGGAGAGGAAGAGGAGAGAGAGGAGTGAAGTGTCTGCAGAGCGCCGAGTGTCTCGATTGATTACGTAGATATTCTTCTCTGAGCACCTTGCCCCCCCCCCCCCCCCGCCCCCCCCCCCACTCACACCACACCCTCTCACGCATCCCAGGGCCCTTCCTACCCCTCCTGTGCTTCATCTGTGCCTTTTCTACTCTGCCCCGACCTTCCTCTCACATTTTCCACCGTTTCCTTCAAATTAAACCACGTTTCTTTCAAACCTGACAGCAACACGCAGCTGCAACAATCACCGAATTTGAGTTGCAAAACCTACATACCGAACTTACATATATCACCGGTGGCACGGCAGCTTAGGTATCCCTCGTACATACATATAGACCCATCCCGACCTCAGTAACCATCCAGACACGCCACAGCGCGCTCATTGGCCTTCCGGTCTACGCACCTTATCTCGATCAGTTATCAATTTGCTTACATCACAGCAGCGGGTCCGAAATACGTATACTTGCACCTGCCTTCAGCATTAACCGTGGTCCAAATATTGCCGGCACACGCACCTACAGCGGCCGACATATTGCCCCCAGGCCCACCTCTTAGCTAACGTATACGTATACTTACGTCGACCAACGCATCCATCTGTCGGACCGTCCATCAACAGCAAGCAGCAAGCAGAAGCAGCCTCTTTGCTGTACAAATCTGCCTCTCAACATATCCCGCTAAACCCGGCAGGTTCCATACATCCAAGAATAAGAAAAAGTAGAAAAAAGGTCCGACAAATATTATTTATCCAACCCCCTAGGGCCTTCGTTCAGCTCGAATCGAATCCCAGCTCAGCTCGACTACGGTCAACGACGCACGCTTCACGTGGAGACGATTGGCAGCTTCATTTTCATTTGATTTCCTCAAACAGATCAGATCATCTTTTTTTTTATTGAATCGTGTCTACCTATACATCTGGTCACAAAAAAAAAAGAATATCATATCGACAATCAAACCATTGCTACAGTTGGCTGCATTCCTCAAATAGGAAGAAAAGGGAATTAAAAAGGAAGGAAAAAAAAGAAAATAAAGGGACATAAACGGGTGGGGGGGATCACAGAAAGAAAAGAGCGAGGTTACAAGAACTAGTGGCAACGATCGAGATATCGACGTGGGAATCGAACAGCTGAACAACAAATATGGTCCGGGTTTTACTTCCAGCACCGCGGAAACTGGCGCCTGCTCCTCCAGCGGGAGCTGCAGGGCATGGATATAGGGATTATGGAGGTTGTGGCAACACGTCGTACGTCTCTTTCCACATCAATCCTTAGCTGGGGCGTTACGTATCTGTTGCATGCAGAAGAGGCTTGCTGACGATTTTGATCTGACATGCTACAGTAGCGGCAGTAGCAATGCAAGCGTGCATTACACACCTTCCACATCATCAACTTCACCCGAAAGCAGTGTTGTAAGTTAGAGTCCTCAATTTTCTGGTGCTATCCTCGGCGGATGATGTAGTAGGAGAGAGCTGGAGTGAGAGAAGACTATGCGGGGCGCAAAACCTTGATTGTATTTGATCTACAAGTTGATCAATTTCATGCTAACGGCAGAATGTCTATATATATAGAGCCCCACCAGAAGACAAGAGGTCAAGAAAGAACGCAAGAGACGTGGAAAATTCAAGTCAGAACAACTCAGAAAAGAAACCTGTATGACGCGAACAACGGGAGCGTGTATACGCTGCCAAAAGAATAAGATCCGAGTATGTTGTTCCCTCAGCCCCTTAACATTGCATGATACATGTGGATAGGCGATGGATTACTGACATATTTTATTTCTTTTTCTTTTTTTACAGTGCATGCCAGGGCCAGATCCATCAAGCTGGTGCATGAACTGCCTAGCTCTATCTTCTAGAGTACTACGCATGCCATGTTTCAGAGCCAGAGTCACAGAAGCGGACCTATTCAGACGAGGTATGTTTGGTTTATTTAGGGGTGAATGGAAACAAATTCTAACTTGACGATTACAGGCCCGACATCTGACTTTGCATGGACTCGGCGATGGATCCTATTGACCTCTATCAAAGAGATCGATACATGGTCCTCACCGGCACATCGTTCGGTCGAAATGACACAAGACATGGGAAAAATACTGGAACTCAGATGCAAGGAGTACATCCCACTGGAGGGTGACAAGCAACAATACAGTTGGCCCGATCCCATCACTGGACAAAATAAAACATTGAGAACCCCACCTTTTGCGATTGCCGACGTCGAACATGCCCAGGCTACCATCGAGAAATACATTGATCAGAACCTCGAGACGTATTTGGAGGGTCTGCTTGATAGTGAGAATACTATCATCTGGGAGTCTTTTCGAATTGCCTTGAGCATGGCAGGCCCTGTAAACATGAATGGCGTAAGTTAGAATTCAAAGCATCTTTAGTTGTAATGCATCAACTAACATTCATTTACAGTCTGTGATGCTCAGACGGGCACTCAAGCTATGGGTTGGCAGTCGATTGATCGAGCAGCCGTGGAGGATATGTGGCCAGGAAACATTGGGAATGAATGTCTGCACGGACCCAACTAGCCCTTACCATGGCCGCATTCCTGTTACACCAATCATGGACTTCCAGCTCGACAACATCACCATTCACTACCTATTGATGCCATGGAAAGCGAAGCTTCTCAAGGAACTTCAAAAGAAGATTCTTGGCAACAGGAAAGAGGATTGGCTAGAGATTCACCTAACAATGTTTGTGTTGTTGAACAATGTTGAGAGACAGGTCAAGCACGATAATTGGTTCGCCCGTAGGTACGGCATGAAGGTATGGTTCATTCTCTTTCGCTTGTATTTCTGGCAATGTGCAACAAGGCTAATTTTGTGACCACATCTAGAATCGTTTCTCCAACTATGGACTCATCGATGCCATCTTCGCAGGTGCAAAGATTCTGCTTGCTCATTTCCATCACGTCAATAAAGGCCACATGCCTTTCAGTCTTACCTGGGAAGGAAATCAGGGTTATGGTAGCCCTTCAAGCTCAAGCGGCAGCGAACGAAGCAGTGCAAGTCCTACGATTTCGTACAACAGAAGTGGTATTCCAACATCAGATGCGAGCACAAGCCCTCCAAAGTCACCAATTCAGTCACTCAGCCCTGATCAGATAAAGTACATGCTCAGTGTGACCACAGCTGCTAGAGCTCAAGGTGCGTTTTTCCTCAGTACAATCCCTTCAGCTTCACGCGAAGCCTTATAACGCACAGTCTACTAACGTTAGAACACAAAATTATAGAGCCAAAACTACGAAGCATCCAGGAAAACCGAATGTATGAAGAACCAATGTTTTGGTGTTCGCAACTCTTCCTGCCCGGCTGGACCCCACCGGCAACCCCAAGTCCAGATGACCCCTACTTTGGCTCACCCAGCGATAGTACCGTGAACACTACAAGCTTCGAGGCAGCTGCAAACATCCCAGACATCCAGACTTACGAGATGAACCGCCTTAACGAAATGAATTCCCTTCAAGTTGTGCCATTTTCCATGGCTACAAGCCATGAGATGGTTCCCATGACGGCATCGACTGACCTTGGCCATATGGATCTTACGACTGTGGCACCACCATCGCACGACCCATTACTCGACGTCGGCTATGGATATCATCTTTATCCAAGTCCGGAGGTACCGATGCCAATGACGATGATGAACTGGGGCCTAGATCTTTAGCCATGGCTACTCTCACCCTTACGACAGCTATTACCAAGTCCCATTTCCCATTTTTCCTTAGGGAGGAGTTCTTGTTCTTCATTGTCATTGTCTTTTGCTTGCATGCCGGTGTTTTCGAATGGTCCCCTCCATAACAACAAGTCAGGTCATCTCGCCACCATGGAGCCCACAGGATTTTCAGCCCGGCCAGTTTATTTCAAATATTTCATTTCCATTTAGGAAATATCGCAACATCCTTATCAAGTATCTCGACATCGATCCTTACCAGCATTTTATGGAGTAATCGCGCTTCCATTAACAACGCTGCTATCTACACTCTATTATTATCCTTATCTTTATCTCCTGAACCCCTTTCCTATTTCACACTTGGACTTCTCACCGACAACCACCTTGTCGAATCACACTACACTCACCTCAATCACAATTATTTCCCTTTTATCCGTTTCCTTTGTCTTTCTTCTCTTAATCTCAATATGCATACTTTCTTTTTAATCCATGCTTCTGAACGCCTCTACTAACCAACATACTTCCCTTTGTTAACCTTTCTTTGAAACAGTCATATATCATTTTTCCTATTTGTTTTCTTTTGTTTTTCCTTTATATCATTTTTTTTGCTCGTTTGTCCTTTTTGCAAACTTGGAGATTGGCCATAGCCTCGACTTTCCATTACATCACCTCGAACAATCAAACAAACGAACTCGAAAAGCCAGCTATATATATATATATGTATTTGGAATACGAGCTCAGTGCACCCCGAGGAATTCAGTAAAACGGGAATCAACAACAACAATCGACCACATCATCATTCTTTTGCAAAAAACGACATCCGGAAACAGGAGTCTTCTATCTATCATACATTAGCACTATACGATACTATACAGGGTACTGCCGCGAGGCTGGATTTTATAACGGGGAAACAATTACTCAGGTGGCGGGGCCGGGGTTACTGGGGGCCTGGGGACGCTGGGGACGGGATCACGGTGGCATCATTTTCAGGGGAAATATATTATATTCGGAGTCTTTTAAGCTTTGTGTGTGGAAATTCGAATTGGTAACGGGAGAGGGGTCCTGGGTTGCGCGCATGCTACTCTTGTTTTTTGTTTTGTTTTTTGCTTTTGTGTTTTTTCTTTACTGTCATTAGGAGGGAGTGGAGGATTCTTGCGTTACTTTGGGGAACCAATTTGGAATTTCCGGAGGAAGAAGGCTTAAGGCCGGAAGAGCCATATGGGGAAGTTGCTTTTCGGTTCACTAGGTACTTGGTAGTATTTCTTATCAGTTAACGTTGGTTGTTGTGAGGTTCGCAGTTGCGTATAGCTATAGCATATTGGATGGAGGTTTCAATCTTTTTTTTTTTGTTTGCTTGTTTTTTTTTCTTCTTGTTTTCTCGTTTCGTTTTCCTTCTCATATATATAATTTATTATAGTGCTGTTCTCGTTCCCAGCATGTGTGCTATCTATAGTGTGATCATGATCATGAATTCAGAAATTCTGAGCTCTGTTTGATTGATATACTGCCTTGTAATTTATTGACTTCCACGTTCTTCATTCTTTTTTTTTTTTTATATTAATATTAATATTTTCGTTTGCTGTTTATCGTTAAATTGTTTAATTGGGGGGGGTTAGTTATGGGAGATGTTTCGGGGCTGCTTAATATCAATCATGTACCCTAATATATCGTTACTTTGGACATTTGCAATTTATTTCTTGCTCGTGCATCCTTTGCCAACATCATTTCACGGAGAGTATACAGCTGGCTAGCTTGCTGCAGCCTTACATCGTCGAACAAACAAAAATATCGATCTAAACATCCAACATAGAATCTTGTGATTACAGGATGTTGGACTTGCCACCATTTCCGTTTCGTTTGGCGAATGATAGACCCTTGAGGTCTTACGATCAACATGTTAACAAGGCACCGGCCGTATTCCTCCGATCCTCACAGACCCCCTTCGCCTCCAAGCTCCACTTCTCGGGGCCCCGGAACCTCCTCCCTTTTCGATCAACACATGTATCTAGGTAGCTATTCGGACCCCGCGCTTCATCTAGAATAGAGGCAGAATAATCACCTCTCACTCGCACTCATGAGTAGGAACGTGTGGGGACGGGCTTCTTAGCGCTGTAGCGTGCGCGCCACCACTTGATCACACAAAAACAAAGAAAAACACAAAAAGAGAGGAAAGGTTAATTATAATCAATTTTTAGGCAGCAGGCCCGCCGCCCGCAGCCTGCAGCCCACAACCCACAATTGAAGCCCCTCCCCTCTCGACCTGCATGGCTGAAAAAAAAGAAGCTTGCACGCTGCATGTGCCGCTGACGCCTCCAACCCACATCCACGAATCTGGGACCCCCCCTCCCGTGTTGTGTGCCAACTGTGGGGCCCTTAGCGGGAAAACCCCCATGCATGTCCCTCCATCCCCCTGGTAACAATCTAAAGTTTCTCCCAAAGCCGATATCCCTGTAGGTACAGAGGGTTGGAGGTTGTGTGGATTATGTGAGTTCCAGTAAGTAGAGGATGTGTGTGTGTGTGTGTGTGTGTGTGTGTGTGGCTGCATGCATTTCTTTTGTGGGTGTGTGGGGGAAGGATGGATGTTCAACCCGGGGCTGGCTGGTTGGGCCTGGATCTAAAGCACTACTTCAAAAGTACCTAATCGAGGTAATTGATGAAAAATAACCCATACCCGGGGTTTAGCCACGTAAAATAGAGTGGAGAAAAGTAGGCTGATAATTTAAGTAAGGTATTGTCTTTACTACCTACATGTGGTCATGCGTTGCAGGTCTAGAAAAAAAAATACTTATGATCACTCTACATACGGAGTACCTACTAATCACGAACTTACCCCGCCATTTTTTATTTTGGATATTAATCGATATCTACTCGAGTAGCTGTACTTGATATATTTCAGGATAGCCGTGCGGCCGGCCGTGGGGTCGATTCTGGCTAGCTGAATAATTGTGCTATATATTAATATGCACATGATGATGATATCAGTGATTGTGGTGTGATAGTCTACGCCTCTCTGTCTGTCTGTCGATGTGTGGAGGTGGTCATCATGGGCTCTGGAATCGACAGCTAACGTCTCTCCTAGGGTCATGAATACTCGAGTGTGGTGTTTGCATCGACCCTAATTCTTATGAGACAATTGGAATGGTACATTTATAAACTTCGGTTACGTATGCTCTAACCATCTATTCGTGTATACGGAATACAGCAACCCTAATCATGAATGATGAAAGCTGATATATGACTCAAATAATTACTGAAGCCTTACCTGGATATGCGGGGAATTAGCACACTGCACCCCGCACAGCTGCGCTGGATCTGTAATCGACACACATACATTATGTAGGTAGCTTGTAAAAGGGCACTTTAGGACATCCTCGGAAGATTTCTATATTTGATCACACTCTACTTGAAATTTGTGAATCAAGACCGCCTCAAGGCTGGAAAGATAGGTAGCACAAAAAATTCCTTGATTTCATTCCTGTCCATAGTGCCGGTTGATGTTTAGATCTAATGTTCAGAAACAGGTGGTAACCCGGTTAGGTACTTAACTAACTAGCACGGTGGATGAACAAACCATCGGGGATTTTATTACCGTTAATGCTGACCCGTGCCATTCATGTGCATGTAAGAATCCAAGTACGTCATGTAATTGAGTGGACTAAGTACGAGTAGGGAGCGAGTACAGATTAGGCACCTACTCATTCTACTCTATGTCCCTGGGATATTCCGTGCCACCCATCCCTTAGCTTAGTACTTTGATTCAGATACAGAGATAGAGTCTTTAAAAATTTATGGGGAGCAACATATTAGCATACCCATTGTATATACTTTACGTCGATATCTAATCTAACCAATATTTTGATTCGAACCATCGATATCTCTTCTACTCATACACCAGTCACGGGCTACCTAGGATTATATTTCGAATATGTAACCATGTTTTAAATCTCAAATCTCAAAATTGCCTATAATTCTGCTCACAGAATAGGTATTAAAACGTAAACGTCACATGGTGCAATGTTTTACAAGTTTCTTTTGCAACACATGTTATATAACTAACATACATGTAACATGTCTAAATACACCGATTGGGGTATGTACTCGAGTACATCACATGAGCCAAAGACGTGTGGGGGGCACATGTTTTACAGTAACTAGAGTAATTTTGTGACTCGGAAACATACATACCAAATGCAAACCTACTTTAGTATCTCTACCAATAACCGCGTCAAGATTAAGGAATTTAGATGTTTGATTTCCTCTCACATTGTGAAAGTGATGTGATATCGGTATCAGCCGCATGCCTAAAGCCACTTGGTATCTTATAATTACCCCTCTTCGAGTTGTGGTTTAACAAATGAAACTGATGGGATTATAGCACATTGGTATTGGTGGATAATATATTCGTCGATTAGTATTTTAAGGGAATAAAATGTTATGGTGATTTTTAGGCTAATTCGTGCACCTGATCGAGTACTCTTCAAATCAATTAGTCTCCGGACACCCGAGTGAGGAAATGCCTGTGTACTGTCTGTGCATTGTCCGGAGACTTATTGATTTGACGAGTAGTACGAGTACATCATGCTGCAAAAAGATATCATACTCTAGAGTGGGTACCTACATGGCATGACGATCAGCCTAGGTCTGGTAATTATTTAATTGTACTGTACTCTACGATTGTTTCCACCCATGGTACGGAGCTTCAGTTCCGTCCTTTCATCATATGTTGGGTTTACAATCGAGTCATGCGCACATATATCAGGACTCACAATTGGTAATAGGTACGTATACTCTAGATACAACTGATGTCATTGATTTGAGATAAGCGGATCCAGTCTAGACCCTTACTTCGATCCTCTTGTATCCTTTACAACGAGCCTAGGCGTTCAATTTACATAATTTTGACAAAGCCTTACTTACTTACTCCTTGCATACAGTATACGTAAGGGTACAAGTACATGGAGTACCTACTACGTTATGTGGGCTGATCTGTTGTACAGGCTAGGCAAGTATATACTACTTAGTAGGCAGAGTACTCAACTCGAGTAGTCTCGGTCACAGCCTTTCGAAGCTCTTGATATTTTCTCTTTTCTCTTTTTTCTTTTTTCTTTTTTCTTTTTTTGCCCTGCATTTATAGGTAATTCCCCCCCCAATATCTCGTATGTGCTCGAGTGCGTATGCCAATTCACTTACTAACGTTAACATTGCAATGGTGACCATGGTACTTCCTGTCTTCTCAAACCTAGATGTAATGTAATGTACTTTGGCATAAAACTTACTACTCTGCGTAGGATCCCGTGCCAGTACCTTTAGGTACCAGAGAACAAGGGATTGAATCACTTTAAGGGTAATACCCAGTTTATAGGCATATATGCCGACTCTTTGAGTTTTGAAAAGATCATCTCACGGCATTGTCTGGTCTACGCTGTTGACTGCAGATTACGGTTACAATATACGTACAATACACCCCCACCCCATGATTCGAACCACGGAGGCGCTCGTTAACTTGATTATGAGTCTAGTGAGTACTCACAGCATGTATTTATACGCCTTAAGTTGAGTAAACGCATGTAGCTTAAATGGCTATAGCTACACATGATCCACGATCTTATAAGCCGCTGCACTCATTATAATTAACATTCAAGACGAACTGGTACTGTACACATACCTACCTACGTAGGTACGTAAAGAATATCGTAACACTCAATATAACTTTGCAGTTTGTCAGCACCTAGAGCTGGATTATATGCGTTCTATGGCTTGATATTGCAAACACAAACGTGTATGTTCAACGACGAGGGCGAGAAATGATACGTGCAGGTAGGGAATCAAACACCAAGTCCATATAGCTACTTATTCATTCAACACTCTTAATTAGCCTCGTGATCTTTCTAATAGCTAATTTTTGCATATTATAATTACAACATTTTTATATACGGTAAGTATGTACTTGAGCACTTACTTACCTACCAACACCACCGCCACGCCACGCCAAGCCCCCCGCAACCTTCCATCCCTTCCACATTCGGAAGTTCCGTATTGGGAAGTGGAATTCTAAATTAACCTTCCTCCAGCTGCTGGATGTATTTGATTTTTTTATATTTATATTTTGCTTGTAGTTTATAATTAGGTAGGTACTTTATAAACCAGGCCCTACTTACTTATAAATAAATATACGCCTGGACGGGCCCAACTCGATCTCGCACCAAGAAAAAAATGTTTCTTTTCGAAATATGTTGTGAAGAAGCCAACTAAACTTTAATATATATGAGTACTCGCGATCGCTCGTCATAAGCTAATGATCATGATCAAAGCTTACATATAATCCTTCGGCAAAAAAATTGATCTAGAATTGTAAGTAGCTTAGGCTTAGCTACCCCGATTACGAGCGAGGCAGGTATTAATATTCATACGTTTACCTTTATAATTAATCCACGTATGTGATTCGAACCTTATCCCAACTGCGGGCTACTAGGTACCTAATTATAAGCTATAGCTAAAGTGCCCTAAAGAAATATATCTCAGGCCAGTACGTTTACCATGAATACTTGTGACCTCAGATACTTGTGATCTAGAGCGGCCCTGCACTAGCTATGCATGTGGATATATACTCCTATATTACGGAACGAGAACACTCTATAGCCACCGCACGGGGAACAACTGCACCACTTATTTTTATATATATAGCTGAATCATGATCAGAGGTATGCGTATACGTATACGTATACCCATATGTTTATGTTTCCAATGTTCATGTTCATGTTCGAGGAGTGCCACCCACCCACCTACCCCTACCCCCTTTTTCAGATCACTCCAGATCTCGATCGCGATATCATGATCATATAGAGAACAAAAATAAAAGCAAATTGCAAGGAGGAGTATGCATATGGTTATAATTAAAAGAAAAGAAAAAGTAGTAGCAATGCAATGTGATCATGAGAGCATATATATATTATTCGTATAGCAGAAAAGATAAAACATGTATAGATGAAGAGCCACATATAGGGATCGATATCCATAAAAAAAAAATTTAAGCCATCAAGAAAATCCACATAAAAAAAAACCTACCCACTTAGGTAGCTACCTAACTTACGTAGTTATACTTCGCAAGACGTTATCAATTTTTTCCCCTCCTTGAGGGCTCCGCAAATTCAAGCTCATGGTATCTGAGGGGGAAAACCTTCTCATCACCGCCCTCCGACCCGATCTCAACCCAACCTTTTCTCACGCAAAAACAAACCTAATACTCATACTCCCGCTTGACCTTGACCCTCTTCCCACGAGGGTCGCCGCGGCCACCATGGCCACTCCTCTCATATGAATAGTCATACTCATCCTCCTCCCTCTCCCACTCCCTCCCCTTCCCCTTCCCGTTCCCCATCTCCCTCCCCCCCTCTCTCTCCCTCCTCTCCCCCTCCCTCAAAACCGCCTCATAAAACTCCATAAAATACCCCTCGTGCTGGTTCACCACGGCATGGATGCCCCCCTGCTTACTCACACTCTCCCACTCCCTCTTCACACTCTCCCTCTCACGCCCACCGCCACCGCCGCCACCACCATCACCGCCACTCCCACTCCCACCACTCCCACTCCCGCCAGCGGTATAGCTGTACGCACACTTGAGGTAGTCCTTGTCCCGTGAGACCTCGCGCTCGAGTTCGTCCTCGCGCTGGCGGGTCTGGACTCTTTCCTCGCGGGCTTTGCGGAGCCGGCGTTGCGTGCGGGTTAGGGTGCCGCGGATTCTGGTTCTCTCTGCGGTGGAGGTGGGGGAGGGTGGGGTTGGTTGTTGTGATGGTGGTGGTGGTGGTGGGGGAGGTGGGGGAGGTGGTGCTGGAATTGCGGGAGCAGAGGGAGTAGTGTAAGAAGGGCGGTAAAAGTCCCCTTCGGAGGCGCGGGTGCGCTTACTACCACTGCTGCTGCTGCTGCTGCTGCTGCTGGTAGTGGTGGTGGTGCTTGAGCGATGGCGATCACGATCACGATCACGATCACGATCGCGGGAGGAACTCGCTCTCGCTCTCGATGTCGATGTCGATGCCGATGCATTCACCTTCGATATCCTCGCGCTCAGGCTCAATCTCACGCCACTCAAAGCCGACAACGACGACGACGACGGCGCAGAGGTGGGCCGTGCGCGGATAGGCCGGACAGACGCAGACCCCGACCCGCGGCCTCCGCGGCCTCTCCCGCCGCGGGGGCGCTTGATGATGGCGGGGGTTGTGGTGGCCGAGGTTGAGGAGGTGGCAGATCTTGGGCCTGTGGGGGGGAAGATGGATGATCGAGGCCCGGTGGGGATGGGGGTTGATGGGCGTCTGTCGGCGGCGGCTCTGGATGGAGGTCTGCTGCTACTGCTGCTGCTACTGCTGTTACTGCTGCTACTGCTGCTGCTGCTGGACCTGGGGCCGGTGGGGATCGGGGTCGTCACGACGGGCACGTCTTTTGCCCTCTCTGTACTCTTCCTCCCCCCCGGGAGCTTTTCCTTTTCCTTACCGATACGCTTACCCTCATGCTTGCCTCCGCCATCGGGATCCGCGGCCTTGGGGTTAGGATCCTTCCTGGCGCCCTCGCGCTGGCTATACGACTTGATAAACTCCTCGATCGCCGCTGAGTTTGCGATTGATTTTGTTGGTTTGGCAGGAAGATTCGTCGATGCACTTGTGCGAGCGGAGGAGGGCGAGGAGCGCAGCTCCATCTCGTCAATCTCCGTCTTGAGGGTGCTGAGCCTCGCCTTCCAGCTCGAGGCGGAGGCAGGGGCTGCTGCGTCTCTGGGGCTTTCCTTCTTTGCAGGAAGAGGTGGTGGGGGCATTGTATTTGCAGCTGCACCACTTTTCTGCTCGCAGTTGAGGGTAAATGGGCTGTCTTCCCTGGCGAGAGGAGTGGAAGTGGAAGTGGTACTCTTCTCGGAAGAAAAAGACGAAGATCCAGACCCAGAGACGGCCTGTCCGACGACAGCTGGGCGGGTAAAGAAGTCTCCACATCCGATATTCTTCAACTTCTCGATGAGAGACATGAAGACTTTGTCAGGCTCCTGCTGTTCTGCCTCCAGTTCCAGCTCTGCGTCCTTCTTGATGCCCGCCGCACCATCCGCCATAGCAATCTCCCCGCGGGCCAACAGACCACGCTCACGCTGCTGCTGCCCCGCAAGATCGTTACCCTCGAGAGGATCACAGCAATCCTCTAGAATCCCGGGAATCTTGGCTTGGCCTGCACACGGTCCCGAGTAAGCCACCCAACAACTCGCCGACGAAACATCAGCATCAGCATCAGGATCAGCATCCACATCCATATCCTGATCGTTGCCGCAGGATAAATCTTCCTCAAACTCATCGTCACCCTCTACTCCCTCCTCATCCTCCTCCACCTCCTCTTCAGAGACCCCACCTCTACCGAGAGGCTTAGAGCCGCCATCATCTTCAAAGCGGTAGATCTCTGCGTCGTCCCACGACAACGGATCCGAGGTATCAGCATCCGCATCCGCATCGGCATCCACATCCACATCACTGATAATACCACCATAGAGCGTATCCGCACTAGTGTCCATCTCACTGGCGGGCCAGGAGAGCCTGAACCTGCTCGTCACGGCGGGCGAGGCCTCGTCGTCGCCGAGGTAGGTGGTGTCATCGCCGCCGACGACAGTCTCCCAAAACCATGCTCTTTCTCCTCGCTTGATAGGAGTGCTGGTGGTGGTGATGGGATTGGGTGGGGCGGCGTTCGAGATGCTCGAGACGTCCGATGAGAGCGAGGACTGGTGGGGGTCGTATTCGTCGTCCGCGTGCGAGGAGGAGCCGTCGAGGAAGAAGGCTGTTGCGGTGGGGTCGTAGAGGGTGGGTGTGGGTGTGGTTGTGGTTGTGGTGGGGATAGTCGTAATAGGAACGAAGAGGGAGGTGGCTTCTTGCTTCTTTGCCAATGCGGGTTTCGCCTTTGGGACGTATCTATCGAGGATGGGGTCGTAGAAGAGTTGCTGTGGGGTGGGGCCTGTGTTAGAAAATGTTCTCGATTGAGAATGAAAGGAAAAGGAATATATATGTACATACCACTTCCGCTTCCTCTTGATTATCAATGTCACCCAGCCTCGATCTCGTCTGGGTAGGCTCAGACTCGTTGTGCTGGTGATGTGATTGCTGGCCTTCCTATGGCCAGCTAGTACCTCCACCAGTATCTGCAGATACAATCCCCTTCCCATCTCCTGCTAGACTCAGCTCGACTTGCCCAGTCCCAGAGCTAGAGCCGGCTCCATGGCCAGCTAGCCCCGAACCCGATTCCGAGAGGACTTTGCCCGCAGCAGCTGCAGGGCCACCACCACCACCACGCTCAGCAGTGATTGTAGCACCTGATCTAGCACTGGTATTGGTTTTGGTATTGGCCGAGGCCTTCTTCGAGGAGGTCGAGGAATAGGAGGACCCAGGCCTGGTCTTGCGCACGCTGCGCCGGCCAGAGTTGTATATCACGATGACACGTTCTTCGGCCATTGTGGTGTTGTGGGGGGGGTTAGATATCACCTCGTCCCCAGAGAGTAGAAGGAAAGCACTCGAGGGTGCTGTGTTGTGTTGTGTTGTGTTGTGTTGTGTTGTATTGTATTGTATTGTATTGTGTTGTGCCGTTGCTTCCCTCCTGAATCTGATTTGTTGTGGTGGTGGGGATGAAAGTGGGAGGGAATGGGAAGGACGGATCCCCCTCCCCCTCCCCCCCCAGCTTTTATTGCCCAGCCTCGCCCTCCCTCAGGTACCTACATATGTAGGTATGCAGCCCACGAATTTTTTTACCTTTTTCACTCGTCTTTTTTTTTTTTTTTTTTTTTTTGCCCGCGTCATTTTTTCTGCCTCGAAATTGCTCGCTCGTACGTACGCGTGGGTACTTTGCAGAACGAGACGAGACGGCGATCGCGAGGCGAGGGGGGTGGGAGCTCAGTACCTAACCTACATGGTGCGACAAACCTTAAGCGCTCTTGCAAGTAAACCCCGTACGTTGATTTCCTCCCCGTATACGTACCCGGATAGCAAGTCGGAATTATGATCAGATACATATACATATGTATATTTTAGGCCCTTTATAATTAATATTTCAAGTCGGAATGCATGTGTAATTTTGCAAATTAAGGGTCTATCTATTTTTGCACGAAAAAAAAAAAAAACCCCCCGCTAAAAACGGGGGTTCTATACCTACATATACTTGACACATCTAGATCTGCCTCACCATACCCAAGTACCTAGGTAGGGGAGGGCGATAGCTATAGGGTGCGCGTATACGTACCTCGTCCGTGGTTGCAATTGGTTTCCACGGTGATGGTGAATAAAATTTGTGTTTTGTGTGTGGAATGTGGAGTAATGTGGAGTAATGTGGAGAGTGGAGGGGAGTTACTACTTTGGGAAGTCGAGGGTGGGGGGGGGGGGGGGAATGCATGTTGGCGCCAAGGATTATGGTGGGGTGGGTGGGTGTGGAGGTCTGGTATATACACTTTTTGCCGATTTACACTACACCATCAGGACTTTCAACTTTCGCACGCAAGCGTCGGTAACGGCTGCGCATATGCTTTGCTACAAAATTTTGGTAGGTAATCCTGTAATATAACTACACCACCACCACACCACCACAAATTACTACATGTAGTTACAATTTAGTCTCATGTTACAATTAGTTGACAGCTGAACTCTACTCTACTCTTACTAAACATTAAACTATGCTCTTCAATCTCACCATGACTCTTTGACACCCTGACGAGTCATGATCACATGACTTGCCCCATTTTCTTGCGATTTTCCACCTAGGTACATATGTAGGTATTACCAAAACCCTATTATCCCAGCCGGCAATCTCACTGCAGTACTCACTCACCTCACTTGAGATAATGCGAATTATATTTGTATGAGCATGCAATCTCTTAAAAGCCATATGCATGCATCGTTTTTTGAGTTCTAGAGTTCCATTCATTCATGTTGCGCAGTGAAATATACCTAGGTACCTAGGTAGGTAAGTTAAGTAGGTATACATAACCAAAACCCAGGTTTTTATGAGCTCCCGTCACCAGGCCTAGCTATCTGCAGAGTCTTGATAAAAGTCCTGGTGGGGAATATAAACCGCGAGAACTGTACTGGTGGGTGAAGGTATACGTATATATTCTTTGCATGCCCAGATTGGACCTGCGGCGGTAATCTGGGATTAGGCAACTAAAATAAACCAAACCAAATTGTTGTGGTCCACTGAAAATCGCTTCAGTTTGAAATGCGGACATGTACATTGCGGAGCTTGATACCCCCCCCCCCCAATGGCCATGGCCATATCTACATATCGGATCCGGAGCTCATTTGCAATTGTCCCAGACTACCCAGACTATAGCTACCGCAGGTCACATGGTACCGTACCTACCTAAGGTACCGCCGGGGAAGTCTGGGAATGAGAGGAGGGTGAAGGTACCGTTATAGTTTCGTGTGTGGGTGATTTTCGAGAGTAATTACCGAATTATTTGAATATCCCAAATACCTAGGTAAATTTTAAATATAAGTGGGCGCCGGCCTATAGCTATAGATAGAGCTAGAATTATCCAGCAAAATATTGTGAGGCAGATATATACGGGTATATACAAGGTGTAAGCCGCTCGTACTGGGTTGCAATACAAACTTGTAGCCTTGAGCAAAACCCACAGTGTGAATGGCTGCACCGTTGGGCTTGAACTTTATGGTCAATTTTAAAATGTATGTACAATGTAATTGATAGCTCTACAATGGAGTGTATGTAATGTACAGTCTCATCTCATACATCATTCAAATCGCTGTTTCTTGTGCACAGATCAATTTGCCTGATCTTCCTCTACAACTTAAGCTTCCTATACTTTTTGATTTACAAATCCATGTTTTGCGATTTCGCCCCTACCCTCGACCTTAAAACCTTCAAAGCGATCTCGGAGAGGCTGCAGCATGAGCTTAAGCTATGAACTTGAGTGACGGGTCTGCACTAGGTAGCTACGGTACGAGGGTATGAGAGGCCAAAGTATCATTACCCTCAATACTTTCATATATATGCTATTCCAGCCAAACCAAACAACATGTCCAGTAGAACCTTTTGGTGCAACGGCTAGTATGTGTGTGATCTGGAACGCAATATCGATATATATATCTATCACCCATCAGGCCTCGCATTCCTCCTTCAACCTCTGAAAAATATCTATATATTTGGTTCCACATCTACCTCCTACAGACCCGGGCCCTGGTACCTATCTTACATTCCGACTTTTACGGGGTACGGCCCCGGGTGGGGGGGGGGGGGGGGGAGGGGGGAATTCAACGGGGTTTCTATAACTCTATGGCCCAAAATAACGGCAAAATATTATTTCTGTAAACGGTTGCAAGATGGATGGTTTGGTCAGTTGATTATAAATTTCATCATTACTTCATAGCTACGTAGGTACATGTCCATAAACATAAAAAGGAAAAATCCGCTCGCTCTCTCCGGATCCCAATCATACATCATACCAAACAATTTGATAACACACACACACTGAACCCAACCCAACCCAACCCAACCCAAAAAACCCAAAAACCCAAAAAACCACACTAAATCAAAACCCCTCATCACAACCTCCACGAGACTACTTACAACCTCCTCGTCTCCGGCGGCCCCAAATACGACGCCCTCACCCCCCCCAAATCCACCACAATCTTCTGCACCACAACCCCCGGCTCCACCGCCCACACCCTCAACACCCTCCTCCCCCCGCCCGCCACCTTGTGCGTCGTCGTACTCGTCCACGTATTCCCATCCGCAACGCTCCGCTCCCACCCCGCAGGCATATACATCGGAAACACATACGGCACGAACGCCACCGTCTGGATCGGGCTATCGTCCAGCTGGATCGCGTACCTGAGCGGCCGCGACGGGTCCTGGTTCAGCGCGCCCCCGAGGGAAAGCGTGATGTTTGCGCCGTAGGCCGGGGTCGTGAAGAGGTACAGGTCGTACTCTAGCGCCGCCGCGGTAGGCCCGGGGGTTTGCGACGCGGCGAGGCGCGGGTAGAGGGTTACCCCACTCAGTGTCCGCCCCAGGCGATTGATGACCTCGTAGTGCACCGCCCCCCCCTCCGCGGTGGTGCGGCGCGAGGTGTGCTCCGCCTCGATGGAGATGTACTTTCCCGTCTCGACGAAGCCGTTCGTGAAGGACGCCGGCACGGAGGTCTTGTTGATGGGGAGGTTGACGCTGGGCCTCCCAAAGTTTCCGTAGGGGGTGGAGCTCACAATGTCGATGAAGCCGATGTTGTATCCCTCTGGCGCGGAGGCCCAGTCCACGGACACCTCCACGCGCACTTGCTGGAGGGCGCTGGTGGTGTCGCTGGAGTTGATGAAGCCCTTGCTAGGGACGACGTGCACCCAGGGGTTGTGCGGCTTGAGCTCGAAGGAGAAGCTGTCTGCGCCCTTGCTGAAGATCTCGATCCAGCGGGAGGGTGGGCCGTAGGGGTCGAGGGCGGGGAGCACGAGCGTGTCGTTGCCGTAGGCGACGGTGTTGTATCTGTCGTCGCCGGGGATGCTGCCGTTGCTGCTCTCGATGCTGACGCCGAGCGAGCCCGCGAGCGAGGTCTGCAGGGTCTGGGTGTAGGCGAGCGGGGGGAGGGTGTTGCGCATCGGCTGCTGCCAGTACTGGTAGCCAAAGTGCGTCTGGTCCATCATGTGGTTCCATTTCCCGCCGAGGAGGGCGTGGTACTCGTCCGTGAGGTCCGCGTCGGCTTGGAATTGCTCGCGTACCAGGTCCGCGAGCTGGTTGGCGCTGTTGCGGCGCTGGTTGGCGTAGAGGTTGTTGCGCGCGCTGTTGATCATGACGTGGTAGAAGATGCGGCCCGCGCGCGCGGGGTGCAGGACCAGCTGGAAGAAGGCGGGCTGGGTGGCCTCGTCGATGGCCTCGTGGACGGCCTCGGCGCGGGAGACGAGGGCGTCCCACTCTGCGAGCCGCTCCTCGGCCTCGCGGTAGTTGATGACGCTGTATGTGTCTGGCTGGACGAGCTCGAAGCGCCTTCTCGCGGCATAGGTCCCGTAGAGGTCGACAATGTCCGCGGTCTCCTTGGCCACCTCCGCGCCAAACTCGCGCTCTGCCCAGGCCTCCGTCCAGGCGCCGACCTTGTTGATGGGCCCCCAGGTGTCGATATCATAGGCCAGGCTCATAAAGTAGTCGATGGGCAGCTCGAGCGGCTTGAGGTCGCCGACGTTGACGATCCAGATCTGGCGCGCGTGGCGCTCGTAGGCCAGCGTCATCTGCTCCCACGTCTTTTGCAGCTGGTTTGTGTTGATCCACTTGTAGTCGCGCGGGTCGCCGACGTAGTCAAAGTGGTAGTACACGCCCGCGCCGCCCTTCCTGCTGGTCTCGTTTGCCATGGGCAGCCGCCGGATGTTGCCCCAGTTGTCGTCGGCCCAGAGCAACGTAATGTCCTCGGGCACCACCAGCCCGGACTCGTAGTACGCTTGTATCTGGAGGAGAGTCAGCGATGTTTACATTCGTCTCGGAAATATCCCCATACTCACATCCTTGTAGAGACACCACACCTGCGGCACCTTCTCGATGCCCGCGTCGTCCACCTCGAGCACCTCCTTGAGGATCGCGCGCTGGTCAGCCACAACCCCCTCGAGCAGCTCCGTGACCAGCTCCTCGCTCAGCACATTATCGCCATTACCACGCATGCCCATCGTCCACAGATGCTCGTACTTCTTCCCCCGCTGCACGCCCTCCTTCCAGTACTCCTTAATCGCCGCCGAGTTTGTACTATAATCCCACGTGCCATTCCCGAGCGTATTCCACTCCTTTGTGCTCCTCGACAGCGGCTCCGTGTGCGACGTGCTCATCACAACCCCGTACATGTCCGCATTCCACTGATTCATCTCGTCGTCGACGGCAAACATGCCGTCCCACATTGTCGGCCACAGCAGATTCGCGCGCAGCCGCAGCAGCAGCTCAAACACGCGGCTGTAGAACTCGACGCCGTACCCGAGCCCGTACTTTCCGCTCTCAAAGTTCTCCTTGACCCAGCCCGACAGCGCGGGCTGCTCGTCGTTGAGGAAGATGCCGCGGTACTTGACGCTGGGCGAGGCCTGGATCTTGCGTGTGGGGAGGGCGTAGACGGCGGATTGTGCGCGTGTGGGGACGTCGGCCCAGTAGTGCCATGGGGACACGCCGAGCTGCTCGCTGAGGTCGTAGATGCCGTAGATTGCGCCGCGCTTGTCGCTGCCGGCGATGACGAGGATGCTCGTGACGTCCTCCGCGCCGGGGAAGAGTGCATCATCGGTGGTGGTGAGGAGGTGCGACTCGTATGCCTCCCATTTTCCCTGGGTGGCCTCGAGGGAGAGTAAGTTTCGCGAGACGAGGTCGTCGACGAGCGCGGACTTGCCGATGGTGCCGATGACGATGAGGGTTTTCTTGTCGAGTGTTGTTGCCGCGGTGAGGGTCGTTGTGTTTTGGAGGGTCAGCACGCTCAGGGCGGTGCCCGTCACGCGCTTAAAGTCCAGCGAGAGGTCTTTAGCCGCGCGGATGACGCCGGGCCAGTCTAGAAAAAGAAAAAAAAAAAACGAGATGTCAGTGTTTAGCTTCCTAAGATGCAACGGTGCTTAAATCAGGTGCGGCATACCATTCCCATCAACCACAATCCCCGCCGTCGCCTCGTCCAGCCCCCCCTCCGCAAACAGCGCCACGGCGCCCTCGACGCTGGCAAACGCGATTGTCTTCTTCTGGCCCAGCGCTGCGACGTTGCCGAGGAGGAGCGAGAGCAGGAGCGTGCCGGCGAGGAACAGCATGTTCCAGCGCCGGAGCCCTGTGCTGCCGCATAGTGATGCCATCGTTTATCCTTCTTCTTCTTCTTCTTCTTCTTCTTCTTCTGTGGTGGTGGAGAGAGGAAGACACCGAGGAGGAGGAGGGAGGGAGGGGGGGGGGGGTTATATCCCGAATTTGAATCCATGATGAATCGATGAATCTATTTTGCCATGCGCCGAAGCTTCATTAAGCCTGCAATTACACTATAGCTATGTATTTGGTAATTACTCTATAATAATTGCGGAATATATTGCGTTGAAAGAGCTCACCTGTAAACAGCATCATGGCATCAATTACCCATTCCCCATTACCCATTACCCATTACCCCATCCCAATTCCTGCCATGGCCATGGCATGGCATGGCATGGCATGGTCATCGTATACTATACCCGGCACTAGCTATTGTTCCCCACAAGCACAAGGTGGAGTGGAGTTCCCGGGATATCGATGCATGGTCGTGGTGATCAATTACTCTACTCTACTCAAAGCATGGCTATAGAGTAGGAACATGGACAGCCGAGGAGGGAGGGGGGATAAAAACGTGATATACATCGGGGTTTCCCCGCAGCGGGGGGGGGGGGGGGGGGGGGTGGGGGAGTTAGGCCCGAGGGGACCGGCTATATATACTCTAGGTTGGGGTGGGGTGGGGTGGGGTATATATATACCGGTATGGGGTCCACGTCTTGGTCGATATACGAGTAGAGTATCGCGGAGGTATACCGAGGGGGGGTGATATAGCGGTCGCTAGTACGAACTAGTACTTACAGTACTAACAGGGAAATTCGAATGAAGGTTTCAATTTCTTGCGGACAGCACCGAGTATACCTATAGCTAGTACTCGAGTACATGATCTGTTTTTTTTTTTTTTTTTTGGCGGCAGGGGGGGGGGGAGGGGGGGGGGGGGGGGGGGGGGGGGGGGGGGAATTTGCAATTGCGTTAACCTTATTAAATATCGTATATACATGTATGTACACATACCTATAATATCTATATATATTGGGACGTCGGTTGCAATTGTTTTATGGATTTATACTTCATGCATATGTCCGTTATGACTACATCTACGTACCTACCTATACAGCTACAATCATCTCCCTTTATGGTCCTCGCGGTGCACTGTAAGTATGCACGAAACACTGAAAAAAAAAAAAAAAAGAAAAAATCCACTCAATCCGCAGGGCCCTAGCTAGGGTTGAGCACGTACATACATACGTACGTACAGGGCTTCCACAGCGTGAAAATATTGTCGAATGTGATGTGTAGATGTGTAGATGTGGTTTGTCCTCGCCGACCAATTGACTACCTACTCGAGTCTAGAAAGACTTCAGACCGGCCGGCTTGGGATTATTCACTATATATATGTATACGTACTGGAGTAAGTAGTACCTAAACTCAAATGTAAGTGGCGACTTGTGGATCCTGCAGTTGTCAGTATATTCCTGCACCTCGCGAGTACTACCTACCTACTTACTGGTCCTAGTATTTCACAATGCCCGTGACTCCCCACCTCATATAGCCTATACAGCCTAATATATAGGTAGATCTTAGTGAGATCTAGAGGCCTGGTAGGTAGGTATCCCTTTGTCGGGCAAGACATCAAAAATTGAGTGCCGACTGATCAGGGTTAAAAAGCTGCTCGCTTTACTGTATTTGTTAATCACCTTACTCTCAAAGGTTTAACGACTGGCCCAAGCTCAACCAAGTATTCAAAGTACTCTGTCCATTCCTGAGTTTACTCTCATCTTTGCCCCCCCTGGTCGGTCGGCACTCAATTTTTGATGTCTTGCCCGACAAAGGGATTCGAGAAACATGGAATACAAAAATCAAGTGGCGCAGGTACCGGGTTAGGTGGCTATGGGTAGGTAGGTGACTTATTTGGGGTGGCTAGAGTAGTGGGTAGATATAGTGGGTAGTATGTAAGTTTGTATGCACTCAAATTTAAAGCTATCTACTCGAGTATGAGGTACCTACCTAGGCTTAAGTAGGTAGCTACCATCAATCAGAATTCGATCCCCAGAATACAGAATACCATGCATTGGATGGTCTCGTGGCATTGGAAAGAAAAAAAAAATAAAGTCCAGAAAAGGAAGTATATGGTAAGTACCCACCCATGCATGGCCAGGTGGGTACCTACTTGGTACATACTTGGTCAATCAAGTATATTGTGTGGTATCGTGCCCAGACCCTCGTAGAGATATAGTATGCGTCTTTTCCCTCAAACCATGAGCATGATCATGATCATGATCGATACCTGCGCATGCCCAACCATGGCTAGAGATGTATACAGCTCGATCGAGAGAGAGAGAGAGAGAGAGAGAGAGATCTTCCATGGCCAGGCCAGGGTGAATAACCCGGGTAGTGGGGTCGAGGATGGAGAGGGAATGGGTATACCTACTCTAGAGTACCCCCCCCCCCACCCACAAGGAAAATGACCAAGTTTGCAGCCCATGGGGTACGTATGTACATACAAAGCTGGTACCTACCTAACGTATAATAAGTAAAATCACCACACACATCATGATCACATCACATCACATCCGTTCATCACAGTGCGTTAACATCACTGTTTACCATCACATGCATCGCGGAGCTCAGTTCGAATTCCTAGGTAGAGTAGGTTATAGCAACTCTAGATCTAGATCTAGAGACAGCATGCCATGCCATGATATCACTCAATTGCATTGCATTGTGATTGCCTGATCGATCATGATCATGAAGCAGGGATGAATACCTAATCGATCGAGCTCGCGAGGAGAAGCTACATATACTAGAGCTTATACTATAGCTAGCTGCCGGGGAGCTCCGGAGATCTCGGGGGATGGATTAATATTATTGTTGTGGAGTAATTAAGCTTAAGTTCAATCGATAGAGCTCGAGGCTATATTAATTTAACTCTTTGAAAAAAATTTAAAGTTTTACTCGGGGGGGGTTTTTTTTTTTTGAGGATGGTAATTATAATTATAATCATGGATTGCAATTGGCTCGACTATATATAGAAGTTATAGGTGATAGGAAATAGGGAATAGGGAATAGGGAATAGGGGGCTGGAATTATTGAAGTTCGAATATCTAACTAGGAATGAAAGGATCAGGTATGAGGTATGGTATACTACATAGGTAGTATATTATTATTGCCACTGGCCATGGAGCCGTTACCTACGTATACAGAGCTCGATCCCGCAAAAACACCATGTACAGGAGCTCCAAACTTTAACGTTGAACATCGTCGACCGTCACTACCTCTCGCGGGTCTAGCTGTATCAACGCTATCTACAGCTACCTATGTACCTACTTACTTAAATATACTAAATCCCATGACCATTAGGGGGGGGAAAGGGGCCGAAGCTGGAATGCGGGGCAAACTCCACCTCTCGAGCTCTCTCTCTTGCAAGTACTCTACTAGTACTAAGTAGTGGCTTGTATGATCTTACTTACGTATATGTATATACCTAGAGTACGTACATGTGGGGTGGAGCTTGCTATAGCTATAGCTACCTACTCGTACAGTATACGTACTCTAGCTCTAGCTCTAGATCTAGCACATGTATGTACATACATCCCGTACTCTATGGGTCGATGGGGCAGGTGGTTCGGAGCTCGAGGAACGGCTGGAATTCCCCATTCTCATACAAAACAGAGTGACGGTCAAGCATCTGGCAGCACTTGCTTGCACTTGCAAAATTTAGCGTTGCCCCATCGACCCATCGGGCACGGCATGTGCACATATGTGTATACTCGATATATACTTGAAGTAAGTAATTTGCTCGAGTAGGTGGGTACATTACCTACCTAGGTAAGCTTGGATGTACCTTACTTTGCTCGTGAGGATCCACTCTCGAACCTTGATACGTGGGGTATCCGTAATATACAAGTCGGTTTTGAAGTGCGGGGGAATTCGAAATGGATAGATGTGTGTGTGTGGGGCACCTAGGTATGTACCTACTCAATCGAGTATTATTAGCAATAGTTTAAGCGTATATCGTGAGCTCTAGAGTTAGCCTTGGTCTATCGAGTCAATCATGATCGATCGGGTATCTTTCACGCTTTCTCGGTACGCACCTAAGCTATAGTCCATAAATTTCAATTGCATATATATACGGCCATGGTCGATATCTAGGATCTTGGGCATGTATGTAATGTACATTCAGAGTATGCATCAGTGGCCATGTGGAGCACAGCACTCAACTGTTTCCCGGGTCTGGATGTTTGGAGTACTACGTATACTATGATCGATCTTGATCGGCCAATAGAATACAGGATTTGGTAGGCCTATAGGATCATGCATATGTTCCTTACTTACAATTGCAGTCGATATAGTACTCTATGCATATATAACGTGTTGTGTTGTGTTGCCTCCATGCATCTTAAGCGTCAATTATATTAGATGGGCTTGAGAGTATTCTGAATTCGGCTCGGGATCTCTAGGTAGGTAGTTGGTACTCGATCGAGGACAGTACCAAGCCCATCACTATCCACAGTATGTGTTTACGAGTACGTCTTATTGCCTCAATTCAATTAATACAACAAAGACCAAGCCCCTTGGGTAAATATCCGTGCCTTACTGCCTCAATGCAATGCCTCGAGCTCCTACTCTAACCTTGGAAGTACATACAATTAGGTAGGTACATCACTTGCGGCGACGTCGAGTCGAGGTATGTACATATGTATGTACTCGAGTAGGTGTACCGGGTTTAGTAGAGTACATGCATGTGTACTTTATTCCAGCTTGCCTTTCAGGCTAATAAAACAATATACTTTAGAGTATATCCGTCCCCGCCGCCCCAACAACCCCACCCCACCCCACCACACCACACCACACCCAACTCAACCCTACCCGGCTGGCCCCCATGTCGGATATATGATATATAGTTATAGCCGACGGGTGGAAAAAGGTGGAAAAGGTGCGTGGAAAACATGTTCGAATAAAACTTAAGCCTAAGACATGTCAACTAACGTTCGTTGTTAACCGTTATATCCAAGAACGTTTTATAGCCGGTGGCCATGCATGTGTTGGTGGTGTAGGTAGTTACCGGCTGTAAGAGCTCGAGCTCGAGCTTGGCAATGAAGTATACGTAGTCTTGGCTGGCCATGCATGGCCCATCATCATAAGTTTAAGAGTTTAACTTAGTTACTTTTTGCAAGCGTCGAGCTCGATCTCGAGTAGAATTTTAGTCGTCTCATCGAAGTCGAAGTGTGTGAGTACCTACCTACTCTGGTAAATACCTACATACATACTTAAGATCGATGGTGGCTGAAATGTATTATCAATTGAAATTGCGGGCGAATAAAAGACAAAAAAAAACCTGGAATGGGTGGCCGTGAAGCTCTATCCACATTTGGAAGGTACATGTGTAGTTGGCAATAGTCAAGCTGTGCGAGATCGCGAGATATCATAATATTTTCGGTTTTATTCCTCAAAGCAAGCTTCATGAGTCTTGTCGAAAGCATGCATGCAGCTAACTCGATCGATCGAGTTATCAGCGCCCGCCCACCTTTTAAGTATGCTTCGAAATTCTCTATATAGGCTTCTCTCCATCATGATCAGATATAGAATGCATTAATGATCATCTCCCGCTGCAGCTGGCCATGGCCATGGTAGAAGCATATAATATAGTTATGAGAATTGGAATTCATCTAGAATATATACCGACCAACATACATAGGTACTTTGAGAAACCTGGGATGCATAATTGATATTTGTCCCATATATACCGAAGATCTACCTAGATCGAATAGGTACGGATCAGATTTTCTGGCTGTTCCTGGTAAATGTAAAGGAGTACCCGAGCTCGTTCATTAACATGTCGCTTATTAATTGGCAGCATCTGATCTGGTGTCCTCTACTTGCTCGAACGTTCTCTCTCTTTTAACTTTATTGGCCTCGCTTGTTAGTTCCAGATCTAGATTTGGCGCTCCGGGGACATCGGATATTGGGGTTCGAGCCTAGTTATGTATTAGCCTAATACCAGGTACATTTAAGCTCTAAGCTTAAGCTCACCTTTCATCGATCTTGACGATCAATCGCTCGTTGAAATAACTTGATCTTGAGGGGGAGAAGACGACTTGGGCGCTTATCTACCTAAGCACGTGGGGGACTAGTTATAGTGTATATATCATATGATCCCGAGACATGCCAATGCCCATTGTAGCTTGCAAGCTAAGTGAGTTCAGGGTAACGGTTTCTTTAATCGTGGCAAGATTGTTTGGTGTGGAGAGCGACTTGAGTATATGATTTACTATATTCCCCTCAATGGTTCATACATACCTTAGTATATTTTTCTACTTGAAGTCATCGATATCTTGCAATTGGAACCACGGTTCACAGCATATGTGCTCACATGTATAATATTATGTACGTAGAGCGTTGGCGAATTCGGAGAGGAAGCACCAACTAACTACTTATGTACCTAAAGTGTTCCAGGCGATTCACGGGCCGGCCAGTCACCATGGTACCACTGGCCCTGGACAACTCGTCTAATTCTCGAAATTCCAGCAAGTAGTTTATATTTTTAATTGTAATCATGGTCTTGTGATGATTATGAATACGTCCCTTCGGAGCATGCTGTGCAACTGATTGATAAGACCATATGTACATGCCACTGTGACTGATTTCTTAGTACATGTGTTCATAAGTGTGCACATTACCCTGAACGATAGCTAAGTGTTACATCAATCCAAAGACGTTGCGAATAATTGTGAAGTAGAGTAATGAATTTTATCAATTTTTTTTTGAATATATTTTAATATTTATAATAATTCTAATGTAGAAATAGGAAAGTGGTGATATGTAGATATGTATGTGCGAATGTGATGCATATGTGCTGTGATGTGTTCTAGACTACTCAATTAAGAGGTCCAGGCTGAGTGAAGAAGATCGGTAAAGGACAAATGAACAGAAGGAAATGAGAAAAAAATCGAAAAATCGAAAAAAGCAAACGCTAATCTAATGTAAAAGAAGAAAAACGAAAAAGGAAAAACGAAAAAGGAAACACCTTCCCCCAATGTAAGAACACCGTGATATATACAAAACAAAAGGAAAGAAACAGAACCCAAAACAAAAACCCAAACCGCTCAAGAAAGAAGAGAAAGAAATACAGAAGTAGAAGAAGAAGAAGAAGTAAAAAGGAAGAAAGGAGAAAGTATCAAAGCTTAGTACCAAGATACCTAAACCCTGGCCCTACTCTTCATCACCTTTGCCAACCCCTCCAACATCCCCTCGCTCCTCTTGGAGAACTTCAACGCATCAGGCTGCTTCCCATCGCTCTTGACTGGGCTCTTTCCCTTCAACAGATTCTTTCCATCCTTATCCCACGCCATGTTCGCTGCCTCGATCCAAAGCTTTGTGCGATCAGCAATCATCTCCTTGGTGTAGTACATGTGTCCCTCGGCAGGCTGGTACTTGAACTCCAGAGGCACGGTGAGATCGTGGATCTCGTAGCTGTTGCGGAGGTTCATTTGTGAGGTGAATTGCACGGGGAGCGCCTTGGGGAAGTACTCGGCGATATCCTTGAACTCGGGGATTAGGCCCCAGGTCTGGAAGGTGCTGTAGGAGGCGACTTCGTAGCCCTTGACACCGCCGACGGCTTGCATTGTCTTGTTGACTTTGGAGTCTACGGGGCGGCCGCCGACTGCCACGGAGGCGACGCCGAGCTCGGAGAGGGCTTCGTGGACAATCACGCAGGTGGATCCACAGGCTCCGTCAGTGACCTGTTGAGGAGAAGAATGTTAGTAAATGTGAATTGTCATCAATAGCGGTGAAAGGGGGAGTAACTTACAAAGATGATGTCATCGACGGAAAACATTCCATTGCCAGTCTGGTTGAACTCGACGTTTGGAAGCTCACCCTTGATGGAATCCTTGACGCTGGGCCTCGTGATGTTTGTAAAGGAATCACCATACTTGTTTACTGGTCCCAGGATTTCGTCGAAAGATGGGAACCTCTCCCCGTCAATCTTGGTGAAGCTGTCGAGCGTATCCAAGTAATCAACATAGGTATCCACGGCTGGTGTCCTCCTAAAGTCCATACCAAAGAAGGGCTTTGCGCTGGGGAAGAATGCGCGGATCGTCTCGTAGCCAAGAGTAACTCTTCCACCACCATTGTTGCTGAAATCGAGAATGAGCTTCTTGATACCGCGGGCCTTGAGGATGGCAAAGGTCTCCTCCATGTGCTGGCGCCAGTAGAGGAAGAAGGCGTTCTTCTCGTCGGGGGTTCCACCGGACACACCGTGGGAGCGAGAGTAGAAGGTGCTGAAGCTCCAGACGGCGATGCTGCTGTTGTTGAGGATGTGGAGGGTCTGCTCGCTGGCCTTTGTGCGGTGGACGACTGGTGGGTATGCAGCGGGGGGGATGTTCTTCAGAATCACACCTGGGACGGTGGCAAGCTTGCGGCGCTGGATGAGCTCCGTCTTGCTGACGTCGTATGGGTATGGCAGACCAGTGGAGGATGTCGCTGTTCCATTGGTCCCATTCTTTGCAACTGGGGGAGCGAGGAAGTACTTCTTGTAGGTCTCGGTGGTGTTGTAGGTTCCAGCATAATCCTTGACTGCAGAGCCGGCGGCGTGAAGGGCGTACCACTCCACAGTGACGTCCGTCTTGTTGGCAAGCTTCATGCTGAAGCTGCGGCCTGGGTAAAAGTCCCTGTTGGCAAAGTTGCCAGAGTAGATGCCGTCAATCTGGCGGTCAACAAACAACTTGTTCCATCTGGTGTCTGCATCGACCCAGCTGGCGTCAGTGTGGCCATTGAGGCTGGTGGTGAGCCCCATCAGGTGCTGGAGCGCAGGCTTGCCCGCAATCTCGATAACCTCCTGGCCGATGGTACCGTTCTCTGGGTTTGCGATGTAAATCCTTGGCTGGCGTTCACCTGGCTGGACGACTGCGGCGAGGGGGTAGTCGTGGACAAAGGAGCCCAAGGCCACCAACGAGTGGACGAGAAAGACAGTGTGTCCGTCGTGGTACCGTCCAAACAACTCTGCCAACGCGCGGTTGAAGCTGTACTCGCTATCGTACCCATCGGACCTCTTTGCCCTTGCCTCGATGCTGTTGAGCGTCGTGTTCAAGTCGACCCTGTCGATGGCCAAGCCCAGGTTCTCTGGCTTGTTGTAGAAAGCTTGGTATGAGAGCACTCTCGAAAACGTCCTTGCTTGCTGTGTAATGAAAACCGCCTGTGTCGAGTTGAATGGAACATTCTTGAGACACTCGTATGCCAATTCAGCAGGCACCTTTGGGTTCCCTGTTGCGTAAATCTTTCCAACTTTAGTGCATGGGTCTTCCTTTGTCGTCTGTCTTCGTTCTAGGGGAGCTTGGCTCGACACCTGGAGAAGTGAGAGGGCTGCGAGGGCCGATGAGAAGAACTTTGATGAGAAATGCATCTTTCCTTTCCTGTGGAGGGGGTGTTTTTTTTTCCTTTTTGTCGAAGATGGGATATTCGAGAATATATTCTATTTCTTCAAGAAATATTGCCGTGGAGAGAAATGAATGATTTTCCAAATGAATACCTACAAGGTACTTCTTACAGTGAAAGAATCGGGATGAAGAAGAAAAAAAAAGAATAAGAGGAAAAGAGGAAGAAGAATAGAATTTAAAGACCAGAAGCTAGCTTGCTGGGTCTGTTGGTGGAGAAGGAAGAGGATGAGCTGTGAGTGGCGGACTGGAGAAGCAAATCCAATCTAGTGGTGGGAACGTTCTCGGATATATATAAGAAATAAAAGTATGTCTCCGCTAGATCTCACCGCTTACACCGAATACTAGCTAAAGCCGAGACATGCGATAGGTAGTCCCAAGATCCAAATGTAGATGCCAAAAAGATCTTGGCCATGGGCCATCAATGCCATCCGATGACATGGCATGGGGGGGAAGCCACAATTGGTTCAATCTCACCGACCCGCGGGTTCGCAATTGCTTCCATCTATGGAAGCATTCTGGAGCGGTGTGTTTGGTCCAGGGGGGCAAGCCTTGCTGCATGCAAGCGGTGGTAAGCGAGCAAAATGGCCCCGGGGCTTACCTTCTGGAAGCCAGATGGAATTCGAAGGGCTCCGCATGTTGTGTGAGCCGTGGGAAACACTTGTGGGCGGTGAACAACACTACAATACCCCCCCAGGCTCATTGGCGCTTGCGGGTTTCCTGAATTGTGCTAGCGTTTCCGTTGCTTACCTGTGCTATTGTTAGATACCTACTTCTTACTTCTCATGTTAGAGTACTCTTGGCTCTTGGCTCTTGGCTGTGGGGAGTCGGATTACCCCTGCCACATGAACGAGAAGGCAACAACACAATAATAGGAAAAGCTAGTAAGGCGGTGTAGAGTATCCCCTTGGAAAAGTATCCGTAAAATTACTTATTTTACAATCTTCCTTTAAGGAAACAAGTAAACATTCATGGTCGCGTTTGCGCTGCAGCTATTGTTGGTATGAAGTGCATATTTTTTTACATGTACGAGTATATGTAAATTTTGATTACTTCTCTGTCCCCCAAGGAAATTAGGTAGATTTGCAGTAAGCACAGCTCTCTCTCAAATTTCAGTAATTAAAATAAAATTTATCCCCATCGATACCTCGTTTGCCTTAACTGGAGATCCAGACTTGAGCCAATTATCGAAGAACTCGAGTACTCACCGGTAGGTGGCTACTCTACATACAGCTAAAAAAAAGTAAGCACGGAGCAACCTCCTTCTGACCACTACACATGGAGGTACCGCAAGTAGAGTACTGGTATTTGTGCAACAACATCACCATGTTCCATAAGCTCAAGATACTGTATTTCGTGCCACTTGCAGCTAGGTACTCGAATTGGCTTTTGCGCGAGCTTAGAAAAACTTTAAATTAGAGTTGAGACTTATCCTTAGCTCTTCCACATTCAGATGGTCTAGATCTGAATATAGATTTTCGGCCGGTATCACCTCTTTTGGGTTGGTCTAGAGTACTTTACGACAGCTAAGCTCGCAATTGCAATGGTCCGTGTGTTTTCGGACGTTTCTTGTGGCGTGAACTGGTGGATGTGGGCTATGTATGGGTGTTTCATGTTTAGAGTAATTCAGGCTCCGGAGTTGAAATAAGGTATTGGCAGGTGCCGTGGCGCGGGTTTTGTTAGCCGAGGGTTTAGCTACTCGAGTACAGTAGGTAGACGAGGGAAGAGCATGCACTGGGATAGAGTACCTACTCGAGCACCTTGTAGCCTAATGATCGTTTATATCTCGTTTACTCTGCAATGTTGAGGGACTTATTGACGTAGTGTTGATATGGTATTGACATTAAAGTAGTCGCTAGAGCAATTACCTACTCATTTAGAAACGGTATACTAGCATCCTTCAACTGATTTAAAAAGTACGTTCATGTAGTTCATGCACCCGCAAACGCTCCGATAGATGTAAACAAGTATGTATGTATTAAGAGTAGATCTACATTGGCAATTGTATCGCTTGCTTCGCGTTATTTTGATTACATGCTGAAGCGGTGTCGAGAGTGCTAGCTATAGTGCTATCGCTACCTTCAGGTTTATTGTACAAGTACTTGGTTACCAATGCATTTAGACCGAGAAATCTCCGGATTCAAACCCATCAGCTGGATCACCAACTTCTCAACATAAATTATGATTCAAATCAGCCCGATATATATATTCATGGCTCTGGAGAGTTTCCGGCAATAATTTATAGCTATAGATACACATAAATTGCAGGCAAATCAGCACGATTCGGAGGATTTAATTCGGTAGCAAAAGCCTGATCGTTGTCGGGTAACATCTATTTCACATCAAGTTGATCTGATGCGTCCTGTAAGAATTACTCAATTCGGTAAATATGGATCCAGATCCGTTGGCCAAGAAGCCTGTCGCGCGGTTCACTCTCGAATCCTGGCCTCTAAGTTATAGGCGAGCTCGAAGTCTCGGCTTTTACTCGATCCACTTTTATCGCCGAAGCTACTTAAGCTTGAGTGTACATACATCTATTAAAAGTTGTAAATCTAAGCGTACCAAGCAAACACCAAGCAATCACAACAATTCAATGTAACGTCGTTTTTGTACAATTACCTGTTCTCGTAATTACCTAATTCGGCTGCATTGGCCATTACCTACCTAAGTAGGTACAGTGCTCTAGGAACCAGAACCTCCTCTACCCTTAATTAAGCTTAATTAACATCCCACTTTTATTACCAGTACAACCATGAACCAACCCCCACAAGCTTAAGTAAGAGCTCTCAAGTGAAGTATCTATTCATAGCACCACAGGGTACCTGATCCATGCACAAAGAAAATGCGGAGGAAAACCCCGTGGCTTGGTTCGTTTTGGAGCTAGTGTGCTTTGAGAATTTCGGGATGTATTCGGCCAAGATGTTTTGAAAAGGGAGATTATACGGTACCTAGACTTGCAAGTGAGAGTGAATCTCTTTTTTTTGTTTTTGAATCATTATTTGATTGGAGGCTTGAAAAGTTATGTGGAGTCCCCCGAAGGACCTTTATTGCCTGGGAAACACGGCCTAACTAAATCAACTACCTAACCACAAGTATCTCCGTCATCCTCCTACAAGTATGATAACACCAACAAAATTTCCATCAACCCTCAATCTCTAACAAGTGGGGGTCAATCGAAGTGAGAGATTGTGGGTTTTCGCCGACGTTACCTGAGCAAGTGAGAAGAAGGTAGGTAGGTAGGAAGCTGTGGGGTGATCGATCTTTTGTTCTATAATTCATATCAATAGGTTTTGGGAATTCTCTTGGTTGTGTGTTCAAGAGAGGCGATAGCCTACAAAAGTTCATTAAGGTGTGTTCAAGAGAGGCGATAGCCTACAAAAGTTCATTAAGTATGGTGCATGTAGTGTCGGGATTTTAATAACATAAGCTAATTTCAAAAGTACCCAACTTCTCGATAATAGGGAGATAGTTTGGCTCTTGGTACTGTACTTCGCAAATGCATGATGAGTTTGGATGCATTGATCTTGAGTGCAATCGCCTTTTTTTCGGTTTCAAGTAGATCTGTTGGTTTCTTTTTGGGAGGACATGGCGAGTGTGAATAGTAGAATAAATTTTTGGGGATGCCTCGCCTTTCTGAATCTTACTTTATTAGATGTGGGTGGTATCAAGTAGCTAATTGTAGATTCTCAAAACATCGATATCTTGTATGCATAGCTCATTCTATCTCACGATAATGGGGGTACTCAAACCTAAAAAATCCGGTTTTTATTTTTCTTCTTTTTTTGAACCAGATTTTTTATTCGACTGCGATCTTTCGATTTGCTCGACCTGATTTTCTAACATTGAATACCCCTAATGTGAAAGAAGTACCTAGGACGAACCTACTTAAGTAGTATAGAATTGCAATTGTTGTTAAAGAGTACCCTATCGTAGATGCATGGAGGAATCTCTCGTTATGCCAATCTTGAATAAGTAGAAATACATACTTCCTACCTAGTAAACAGGTGATATCCATCCATTACACTAATATAATAAAGTTTAGCTCAAGCTTCCCAACAAGGAGACTGAGGGGATTACAAAGTATGGTGAACTGTATGAGTAGAAGTGCACGTGGGAAGGTCACAACTTACTCGAATTTTTAATACTGGAGCGATTCAGATATTATCTTATATTAAAAGATCAGAATAGTTGGATCAATGTACATATTTGTATTTCTCGATCCTCATAAACTGAGTATCTCCAAATAAAGTGCTTGAAAACAATACTGTCTGTTTCCAACTCCAACCTCTCTGAGACTGTCTTCCGGCGCATAACTTCGCTAATTGATTGGGTAAGTAGAATGCCGTTCGTTGTGGTGTTTTGGCGACGTTGCAGGGGTTTATTCTTTGCACGCAGTTGTCTCTCTGCGCGCCCCTCAGGCCTTACGCAAGACTTGCTGTAAATGGTTGACTTCTGGCGAGGTTGAGGCAAAGAGTACCTTAAAGTTTTCAGAAGTCAAAGTTGTCTACTACCTCATGCATGCAATAGAGTACAAACACTCTCGAAGTCTCTCAAAATATTAGAACTTTGTCCCAGCATCGAGTTCTTAGCATCCAGTTCCCCCCCCCCACCAATTCATGCCAGTTCGACCTCTCGATCCTTTCAGGCCCGCTCGTCTCCATCCATTTGTAACCTTGCACCCACTACATGTCCAGAACGCCGGAATCTTAGCTACCATATATAGCTCACATTGAGCTCATCCATACATTACCAGCATGGCAAGGTGTGTTCGAAAGTTCTCGTATCCAGTGGCAGAAGGTGATCCGAGATGTGATTATGTATACGTAGTGGATTCGAGGCAGGCCAAGGTACCATGCCTTGATGTTTGAGGCGAGCCTAGCCTTTATGTGGCGAAAATTGCGAGGAACTCCTATTGATGACTACAGCAAGCCAGATCGATTGCGGCTTTACTGCTTACCTTACCCTTGAACCACTCAAGTTTTTACCGAGACTCGCTGTGTTCGAGCCAAACCTCTGTTTGTTTAGATGTGACGTCTGTTTGTTAAGCCCCCGAGCACTCAACGGGGTTACCAGGGCAATTACGCACTGCCGGTCCTCGATCCGCCCTTCCCCGCGGCGTGCGCAAACCTTGAGTACATGTATAGCGTAACAACGGCTTTATTTGTTGTGGTGTTGTGCTGAAGGCAACTACCGTATTTAGCGTAGCTGCGTTTTCGGAACCCGATTGGGAATAGTCAAATTTTGTATTGATTTAGTCTCGTGGGTGTATTAGACTCGAAAGGCATGAAGGGGATTGGATGTTCACGATATTAACATCGATCAAGAATGGGACTGGATTCAAGCGCCAGGTAGCCAGGTTCAGATCTAATGATCATGATAAGAATTAAACACATATGGCTATAGACTATCATGCATATGATGCATGCCTTGCAGTCCAGGCTTAATAAGAATACACGAGCTCGAGGCAAATATTGACACCAAGATTGCAGCGTTATAACTAGATCATTGTATTTTTCATATATCATTGGCACCTTAAGATCCTTCGAATTCGGTATCTCTGGTTTTTAGAATTGCTAAGCCTGTGTCATGATCATGGGTTTTATTTTCGCTGTCAAGTTACCCTCAAGTTTTGGATGCTTGGCAATGAACGTTTTAGTGGCCACGTTCGGATTGTTGGATCATAGTGGATAAAGGCTAGATTAAGTAAGTAAGTGTAGCTACTCAGGAGAAATTTTCAATGGGAAGTTCGGTACTGTAAAGACAGTAAAGGCAATTTGAAATCATAATATACGTTATAAATGGTGTAGTCTTTATAAGCAGAATGAAAGCGGAAGCGGATGCACTTAAGATGGCAAGCTCATAGCTCGCCGTCAGGCTTGCACTGTATTCCTAAACGCTCTCCTCCACTATGCGCATGCGCTTGGTGGACTTGTAACTATGATATATATACTTCACGAACATATATCTAGATACATGGGTATACGCCTCCAGGCATTCTGATGACGATCGTCTTACGGAAATGTGTATATGTAATCACTAAATTCTCAACTGCTGGTAATACAAAGTCCCTACCAGCGTTCTGGGAGGTACACAATCGATCCACCTCTATCAGTGTGGATAGATGGACATGAAATATTATCATAGGTAATCGTACCCCCAAAGCCAAACGTTTCAACCTAATAGCAGAAGTATACGCACTCAAATGTAAACTTGAATATCAAACGTGGAGTTCGAGTTGAAGAATTCCGCGCTGAAACATATTCAGCCTTTGGTATATTTGGGGACTCAACATTTCATAGATACAAGTTATATGAGGGAACTGTCAAGGGGGGTGGTCATGGAGGTCGACGTAACATACTGAGGCGGAGTATATATTAGTATCCATCTTCAGTAGGTGGCTTCAGGCCTGATGGTTACCATGTTTTACAATATTTAGAACATACAGTATACTGTGAGTGAATGTATTGGCTGGCTTAACTGGGGTAGGTACTCGCCGAGCATGTGTTCTCCCTGATGACAATATCAAGGTGCACGTATATGTTTGCTCAAGGCGGAATCCATATCAGCTACCTACCTACTTAAGTAGTAACGATAAATCAATATAAGCATTGTAGGCACGCGAACGAGCTATAGCATAGTATCATGTTAACAATGCTGGCCATGGCTTCCCACTTTGAACCTTAGAAACAAGAATTCGGTTTTCATCAAATGGACGCCACCATATCCTTAGCTTGAGGCCATGCCCCCATACATTTTGCTATGATTCAAAGTTTCCAAAACGGTGATTGGGTATCGAGTACGTACTACTGACCTAACCTTTTTGATTTGTTGGTTGAGGTATTCCTCTCTCGTAACCCCTTCAGCTGTATACCTCCACCTCGGAGTATAACTAAGATCATACTTTGAAACCAATTACAAAACTTACGACTACTTTCTGCAAAGGAGGATGGTTTGTGTCCTAACTTTTGGGGCGGATGCTCTCAAACTAATCACAGATTCCAATTCGACTTTCCTGACCTTTTTCGAGGTATATCACGAATCAATCCTCAGATGGAAACGAGTGTACGTAATGCATTTGAGATGAATGGCCACGGGCTGATCTCCAGGGGGCTAGGATATTTTGAGTAATGCTGCTAGTGTCTACATCATCCAGATTTGGATACGGCGAGACCTCCGATCGAGCCTCGTCGACCCCACTGAAATATTGGCCGGCTATGGGTACTGTTTCCAGAGCCTTATTTAAGACACTTCTATCACGAGCCCTAAAGAGTGTGTATCTCTGTGCGCAAACGACGTACCTCAGCCATCGAATTCAGGAGTCACTACTCCGTAGATCATACCGATCTTCATCAAAGCTCTGTTAATCCCTTTCTTCAACCGTTTTATTTTTCATTTCGGTTCCGTTATAAGCACCTACTTCCTCACTGCAACCTTAAAATCAGACTCGTACGTAAAAGCGCTAACTTTTCCATCAGAATGCTTTTAGAACATTCCATGATCAAACCCCGGATTCTGGAATCGGTAGTCGAAGGCATACTGGTTAGTGTAACTAGGGATGTGCCGAGTGCTCTGTAAGTGTGAGTCTTCCCGCACTCAGATAACCCAGGGTTGGTTGCCTAGCAGACAATTATCCCAATTGGGTCTTCGGATAATGACCTTGCACAAATGTGCATCAATTTACTCATCCACTGTAATATATACGCATAGGATTAGAATACTTGTCGATAGTTTACTACTGGAGTATATACTTACTTTTCTTTGGAGTTGACTCATCGATTAGGTAGGCTCGGCTTGCGGTATTGCACGATTATAGACACTAATTATCTCAAGAATTACCACTTTGGGTTAAGAGGATATCGCTACATTTAATGCAGAGCTCTTTTCATCTCTCTTCCAAATGGCTGCAATATAGAGCCTGTCATATCGGTAGGCAACGTCTTCACCGGTTAGCAGTCGATCGAGAGTGTCAGTCTAACTCTTTGAGGGGAAATGCATCGTTTGCAACATGTTTTTGGGCGTCGGCTATCCCTTTGTCGGGCGAGACATTGTACAATTCAGTGCCGACCGACCAGGGGGGTGAAGCTGAGAGTAAACTCAGGAATAGAAGAAGTATACCTAATACTGGGTCGAGCTTGGGCCACAAGTTAAACCTTTGAGAGTAAGGTGATTAACAAATTCAGTAAAGTGAACAGCTTTTTTTACCCTGGTCGGTCGGCACTGAATTGTATGTACAATGTCTCGCCCGACAAAGGGATACCTACTCGAGTATTGAACCAGAACGCTTTGATATATTCCTCATCACATAGAAAGCAATGTATGTTCTGCGAACACTCTCATTGGTCCCTTGATCCAATCCTGTGCTGCAAGGCCTCCATGAAGGTCTCTCTTTGGAGCATCCAATTGCAATTGGCCTCTGCACATATTTTTTTTTTTTTTTTTTTTTTTTGAATTCGATTTCGCCTCTGCACATATGCATGCTTCCAGTCGTATCTCCTACACGTACTCGAGCCTCAGTGCCACGCCCTTGGCTGGACTACCGAATTATCTGGCGAAACCGCCCCCCCCCCCCTGCCTGTCTTAAGAACTCCCACGCAATTTTCTCACAGTAACAAATTCTGTGCACGGGACTCGAGCTCCCAAACAAAATATTTGGTGTGGGAATTCTTCTGAGTGACCAGGGGGGGGGGCGGTTTCGCCAGATAATTCGGTAAGCCAATGTACTTGATTATGGCTGGGTGCTTCGAAGGCGCCTATTTCAGCTCGCAAAAGGGTACTTCCTGAATGTGCCTTTGTAGGCAATGCAGAAGCTGCAGCCACACAGGGCATTGGTAAAAAACTGCAGCGAATTGGATGGTCGAAATCGACGTCCGTCGTATTCCGTTCGGTTAACGTTAACTACAAAGCCTCATCCATGATCATTGACACCGCTTTACTCACATTTTCTCTCTCTCAGCTTTGAACCAGATTTCAGTTCACTTCCGTGAAGCAGACTAAAATGTCTCTGAATATCAGTGGTCACAATTTGGTACTTACTCTTCTCGAGTAAGCAATGGAGGGAGCTCTCCCATGAAACTTGGCCGTGCCGGAAAATCCTCCTATCTAGCTTGCTGTGCTGTGCGGCACGCGGCCAAAATAAACTCCGCCATACTGGTTGTGCACGGGATGGGCAGCTGATCGTGAGCGGCGCAGTGAATGGAGGCAGGAGGCCTGGTTTCAGCAGGTGTCGGTTGGGAATCAACAATTAGGCGCGTCTAATAGGCGCATAATGAATTGACGACTTGTGGCAGATACATCTCATCCGAATGAATTCAGATTGCGTTCATGTGGGGCTCTGCAATTGTTGTAGAGGAGATTTGAGATGACCGTGAATTCGAAAGCTATATTTTTGCAACAAAACTTTGTTGGTGGACGATAATACGTTCAATTGCATGTGCAATTTGCGTATTTCAATTCGTACCACATGTACATACACACGAAGCTTTGTTCTTTGAGGTAACTACGTTCTTAACTTTCAAAGCTCCAGAAGAACGAGAGCCTCAATCCCTCTTGCAGAGGCAAATCTGGGTACAAATAAAAGTCAGTATTACAGAGTGCTCTTGGCTGGCATGCTTGATCGGCCGAGGGGACTGATCCCAGGTTACTGCGAAATGCGCGACCTCAACTCGAGCTCCCGTCAACCGTGTCGGGCACTTGGATGATTCATTCATTATGTCAAACTTGTGTCCATAATGAAGAACTTTAGGTTTGAGCCTCTATTGACGTAACAATTAGGTATGTTTAAATTCAATCTCACAAGGCTGATTCTGAACTCATTGCGACAGTGGCACCAATTTGGTCAACGTCTTGGTAGTTGGCTGTGTGTAGCCGTAGATTTCAAGATTTCGTTCCCCAGATTTATGAAAGTGATCCCTGGACCCATAAGATGTATTACACCCCAATCATGACACTTGGAAAGCTAACGACGGACAACTCACCACCCCCCCACCTTCTCCAGGGACGAAATCCGAACAGCAACAAAGGCGTAGCAACACAACATTTCAAGTGCAGGGGTCATTCCCAATGTATCCAGCCTAGTTGTAGTGCATTTTGCGCACCTTCACCCTACGGGAATCTCCAACAGTAGGTAACTATTTAGGCCATTTTTATGAAATCTTGGGGCTGTCAATAACAGCAGAGAGGAAACTATCACTGGAGTAGTGTAGTTAGTTGGCAAGGCTGACATCCTCTGACCCCGCATGGCGCCAAACCCAAACGAACACAAATCCCCGTCCCTCACCCAGATGAGCCAGGATTTCTACGCGGTTGCAATGGCATGGTGCCCAAGCGTGGAACCGACCTAGGGGAATTTGTGATGCATTCATACGTATTTACGGTACACGTGCCAGCAGACACTGGTGGGATTGAGCGGTCAGTTTGCACGCCGACATCGAAGCCTTCTGTACGCCCCATCTAAGGTTGGCGTACAAGACCGGAACTTGACAGCCCCCCGCCTCGCGGGAAGGAGGATCATAGGATACAATGAAGTGATATTCGTGAGGGTTGCTGGAATTATTCATACTCGCGGTGTGGTGTCTGGTCATTTCTGGAATATTATAAATGAATTGGATTCCCACGCCAGTGCTCTTCAGACAAATAGGAAAAATCCATCTTCTTCATCACTGTTCATCAGCCTGAGTCTAGACCCCAATATTTCGATTGGCCTTGTCTTGAATCCGCTTCAATCCCTGGTCCAGTCCTAGGGGATACCAACCAGACAGCCAGTTTTCCTCACAGTTAGGTTCAGTCCATGAGTGAAGGGATCACCGACATATAGCCAATTGCAACAACGGGCCCAGTGAATCACCGGCATAGGTTCTAGCTGCCTACCTTGCACTCGACCCATTCCCTCCCATTGGTACGTCCCCCACAAGGGTATCCAGGTCCTCCCTTCCAAAGTATGGCTATGCCCCATGTGCTTTATAATTATAAAGACTCCAGACTAACCTCCCGCATGAAGAAAAATGGCATACCCTTCTTTTTATAATTTATCGTCTGGATCCTCAGCAAAATCCAGGCAGATTCCATCGATGGCCGGTGTTCCCCATGCCCAGGAACAGGCCCACTTGCTGCTAACGGTCTCCGCCCTCTCTGGAGAGCCGAGGAGCATTCATCCCCTCACCGCACTCTCGTCCCGCGTATGCGATTCGGCATACTACACCAGCTCCGGAGACCCGGACATCGCCTATGCCGAGAACCTTTTCCGAGACTTTTCAGCGGCATGGTATGATGCTCGGGATGCAATCGAATATGTCCGTTCATATGTTATTCCGCAACTTAGACAAGGAGGCACTGAGGCAATGCTCATTGAGTCGGTGGAGGAAGGCCGAGGAGCATGGCGATCTGCCACCAATTCGCTGGCGAGGGTGGTGAGCAACATTGTTTCCCAGGGCAGAACCGTCGATGAGGATTCCATACTGGACGAGATGGCGGGGCGGGGAGGCCGGGATATGAAGCTGTGGGCAGCAAGAATGTGGCGGATTCGAGAACGGCTTGAGAAGGTTCTCCGTTCTATGGAGGATCAACTCAATAGGCCTCAATACGACAGTGGATACAACAGCTACGAATCTATACAGCCAGAGCCGGAGTACTATGAAGCAAGCTCATCAACATACTCAACGCAGCAGGCATACCTTCCCCCAACCCCATCTCCTCCACCAGTACCCATGGGATACCAACCTCCACATCCAAGCCATGGTTATGCAACACCAGAGTACCGATATGGAAGCCCAACAACCTCAACCCCACGGATCACGATACATCCTGCCAATTACGACAACTACTCATATCCCTCACCACAGCAATCACATCGACGCAACCATAGCCAAACTTCTCCCCCGCCCCAGAGCCAGCATTACGGACATCGTGTATCATACTCAGGAGGCACCAGCATGTCAAACGGCCCATCAAGCTATAGTCGGTACAATAGCCCTTCGGCCTCTGGATCGCCAACATCGTATCACCTGCCAGAGATCAACAGGCATGGCCGTGTGTTGCAACATTACGAGGAGCGGCAACCATTCACACGGTACTCGTGATCAAATCTTGGGATTGAACATTGTTAACGTTGGCATATTTTCTTTTTATTTCATGTTCTATATATTTAACGAATTTCCTTTACTTTTATTGCATTCAAAGTCAGCCGCATAAACAGAAGCATGAGCTGAGGGATATATACTTTGGGGGTTTGGATAGTTCCCGGGAGGAAACCTACGTGGGCAGGATCACGGTGATGGGCTTAGAGTTTGTTTCAAGTTCATTGTATTGTTGGATTACGATTCGGGTGGTATATTTTCATAAAAGGGTGGACCTGCTGGTTGAAAATTAGTTTATATTTCTTGAAAAACTCTCGATTCTCTACCTTCACTTCATCTATATACTTCTTTTCTTCTTTCTCAACTCATGTATCCTATCAAGACATTGAGTTAAATCACGTTTAAAAATACTTTCGATTACATTCAATTGAAAAACAAATATGTTTTGAAAGACATTTGCAAAGCGCAAGCTCACTTTGCATTCTTCAAATTCTATAAACATCAAGCTCATTCCTCTTCACATGCAGTTGTATATAAATATTCCGAATGAAGCTAGCTTCTAGGTCGTTGTCAGTCCCGAGTTTTGGTCACACACCCACCCCAATTGATGATGAACCACACCACTACACTACACCACCACCCCAAATATACAAATTCGAGTGCACCTACCGAAAACATTGTGAAAGGTGTAATTTAATTTCGGCTGCCACATTTACCCCGCAGTCGCTCCGAATGGAGGTGTGATTGTGTGTGAGAAACAACGGGAATGTCCATGAGGCCCGATGTGATCTTGCACCGACCGGTTGCACTCGTTCCGATGCAGATTTTTGGCAAGCAATGATGACTGGTGATCCCCAGCTGCACAACAACGTAACTCGGCACCCCCAATTCTCCTGTCACTGCCTTGAAATTCAGATATTTATTGCTAGCGTAGCAAATATATATTGCGACCTATATTTTCAGAACCCTTAATTTCAAGGAAGTAATCATCTGCTCTGCTCAAGCTTAAGTGCCAATCCTATAGCAGTAGATCTCCGCGCCGTGCACTGGGAGCCGATAGTGGAAGTTCGTATACTAGCAGTTGATATTAATTCCGGCCGACTCGGCTCCCGAAAGCAGGAACGAACGCCATCAAAATCCAAATGCAAAATGCGTTCATCGTAAGAAAACTGCATACTAGAATTAAGTATACGTACGTCTTAAGCTTTTTAAGTACTCTACTTTATAAGACTCATAGTTAAGTCAGAATTGAGCGTACACTAGAAGCGTTCTATAGCTACAATACAGCTAGCTTTCCTTATTTCCAATCCATTCCCAATAAAGGTTTCGGATGCGGGGTTTGACAAATGTCCGGCGGAGCATGATCATGATCATCGCCAACCTGCATGAAAGAAGATGTTTATGCGTCTAGCTCACTTATAATAGAGAACATCTATCCATTGGGTTTGGTTTGTCGTTTTTCGTTTTTTGTTTTTCCCTTTCTTTCCTAGTGTTTGACGACTCTATTCTGCTTCGAGTACATTACATAGACTAAACTCTTGGTTCTTTTATTTTGTACCTCATGATCGATGTATCAAGGGTTCATACATATGTGCAGGGACTAATTAGTGGGCGCCAGCCTAGGTGGAAGATAATATACGTTTCTGTCAGGTAATCTTTGTGCATGCTAGCAGTCTTGCTTCTGCTTTAAATACATACAGAAAAGGTACATACATACAATAAGTGAGATCACCCACGTGCTGGTAAGGTTGCTAAGGAGTGGAAATAGGTAATTATTTTTGTAGGATTGAAGGGAAGGAGGTTGAGATATCCGCTGAATGATCAGATTGATCGGCTGAGCTTCATGGATTTCGAGAATCCTTTCTTTTAAGGTTTGGCAGGGGAGATGCGGTGGCTTGATATCGTTTTGGGAAACGAGTGCATGTATATGTTGGTCATTATGGTCATTTGGTTCTATGTCGGTGGCGATCACTACTGGCGATACTCGAGAAGATATAGGAACTGATGAAGGTCGGATTATTGAGGGAGATATTGAGCACTAGATATCTAAACTAGTCTTGATTGCAAGTTCTTCTCTATTTTTTTGTTCACTGGTGTATGAAGCTGTTTGACGCTACTAACGGGTTTGATAAACTCACACCTGCAGGATCTAGACATCTTCGAACCCTACTAAACAGAGTACTGTGACATAAGCCTAATAGAGAATTCAGCGCAGCGTAAACACGCCGTCTCTAAGATATTAGAATCTGCTTTCATCATAGGCGTACATCAAGTATAATGCAATTATAATATGGTTGCCTTAATAAGCTACGAAGTTAAGCTGTCGATCTAGCCCTAAGTGCCCCATCATATGACAAGAAATTACTATTCCCCCACCTCTTAGCCCCGGAGAACACCACCCAGTTGCAAAATCGATGCATATCTTCAAACATCCCGCGGTCGCATCATGCGTTATCGAACGGGTAAATCAAGATCTAGTCTAGCTCTGACTGTGCCCTACAGATTTGACGGATGGAAACACACATCCGACATCTCATTTTTTGATTCTATTAACTCTTGAAAATAAGGGCTCGACGTCATTTATTACACAAATAAGCTTGTCTGGGCAATACATATCAAAAAGCATGTATATCAAGACCTCAAAGACTGTCACGGACGTCACAAATACGTGGGTAAGAAAGGATATGTCATATATGATACCTTTCCGATATTTATTGCCGGTGGGTTCCACAAATGGTTCTTTACAAAGTTGACGAGTCCTGAATATCATCTGCCAATTCACCTTCCTACCACAGATCCGAACTTACGGGAACGGGTAAAATCGCTCGGATATCTCGGTTGTGTGAACTGTCAACTTAAAAGCATCCAAGCGCACCATTTTGCCTTGCGCATGCTGGTGTTTCTAATGCTACGAGTGATATATAGTTATCTTCTAACAACAATCAATTAACCATCGTGTATCTTTGTGATATGTGTTGAAGTGTGCAGTAGAAGTTCAGATTGAAATGACGAATTGAGATCTTAAACATTTGTCTACATATGCGGATCTGAGATCCGGGAGTGCAGTAGCCTCGAGCACATGAACATATATTAGTGAGGGAAATTTATGAACTGAGATGTAAAGGCGGATTTTAGTTTTCTGGATGGAAACAACAATACCAAAAGCCGACCGTGACTGATGATATACGATGGAGCAGATATACTCTGAGCACGTTCAAGTTATGTGGTTTTAGAGGTGCGATCCGTACTACTATAAACTCACGTGAGGCGTTCCTGTGATTACCGAAGGAGATTACCCCGGATCTGCTAAACGCCAGAGGCGTAAAACATTCGCTTAACGTTTATGCCAACGTTACTTGTTTTCCTGGCCATATTGGTCTCATTACAAGACACAAGGGCCACGTGCTACCACACTATATATAATAAGGAACCAAGGCCGCACATACACACTGGCCGTGATCTGAGGAGAATAGATGTGATTGAGTCCCACATTTCGGATTTCCGTTTTGGCTACTTCAACATAACCCTTATTGTAGTCGTGAGCTCGAGACGATGAGTGGTTTAGTTAATATTAGGATATACTATACTCATGTATGCTTGTCACATATTCATCTCTCATATGGGGGGGGGTACTTCTCTATTCCAAGTAGCTAAATACCTGCTTATTTCTAGGCCAACATGATACCAGTACTAGGGAATGAAAATTTTAAGATTGTGCACGTTGGGCCTGAGACGTGGAGGCTAAAACCCTTCTGGCGTTTTCAAGGTAAGCTGAAAGTCATCACAAACTGAAAACAATCGCAACCTGCTGGTATATGATTACGTTTCAATTTTCTGTTTTATGATTCCAGCTTGCGATATTTGGGGGTCTCGGATGATAAACTGAGCGTTACCCTGAACTCAAGGGACAACAAAGTTCAATTACAAGGTAATTCGTAAGTTCTAACGCTCCTGTTTCTAGTGTTGTTAGAATACGACCAATTACCTAATACAATCACACCCTCTTCTCAAACCGAGAAGGAGTTGCGTGGCGCGTCATGACATGATGTAACTATGGAATTGCGGCAAAGTTTCTGTAAACAAAATACTGATGTTTGTTGAGTCCTGCCATATAGACAGTGCATGTATCTTCTTGTTTACTTCATTACGAGTGGCTTAGTGTCCATTATTATTCGACTACAATTTACATATACATATGACTCCCGTTATAAGCATACTCAGCTGGCACCCTGATAGCCATGCTTATGACGGAATTATACTTACAACGAGAGGCACTTTTTTGCGAAAATATGGCATTTTGGGACTGCCAAACGTATGCCTATATATATAACGAATTCATTCCTATAAAGGGTATGCTTATGGCGAGAGTCATCTGTACGATATTTGTGACTTTCGAAAGGATGTGGAAGTAAATTCTGGTTTATACAGTGCCAATGCACCCACTCATACGTAGGAGAAGTGAATTGATCATATAATGGACATTATCATTATGTTGGAGTCGACGCGCGCCCATAACATCGTCCCATACTCAAGTTGCATAGACGATTCAGAGGCAAATGAGGGCAATGTACAGCATATGCCACTATATATAAGTGGTTAAGAATGCATTGAGGCTGCTAGCTGGCCATGGGCATGAGACTACTGTTAGCTGAAGCTTGACACCCATACTAGGCATCTTAATATTTCAAGAAAGACCAAAGTTTAGCTGGTCGCGTAACTATTATAAGTACTCGAGCGGCACACCTTTCCGAGTTCGTTAGAAAAGCTTATCTTAAGAATCCATCTAATTGATCAAAGCTTAATCAACCAAGTCACCTACTCATACCATGCCATAAAAGGAACTTGAAATGTAGGCGGCCGGAATTACGAGTACCAGTATTCAAAGTTCAATTGGATTTTCATCGATTCTGATATCTGCCTAGTGCAAATTTTAATGTGGGAGGCGGGCGAGAGTCTCGGTATTTTTAACGTTTACACGATTCTAGAAGCGTTTTTTATATTCCACGATAACTGAATTGGGCGAGTGAGAGGAGCCAGGACTATGTGACTTAAGTGAAAGGATTGCATATATATGTGTAGGCTGGAAGGGGATTTCGGGGGGTATGGCGCCTCGAATGCATGTACGAGCAGAGTATAGCACCTCGCCGAACAATGAACAGTGGGTAAGTAAGGATATGAGTCCGCCATTTGGATATGCATTATTTTTTGGGTTATGGTATATTCTATCATAGACTATAGATATTCTGGCGAGAGAGGTATATCAACTGGAACATGAGGAGCAGGCCTCTCATTTGGGAATATAAACATATAGAAGCATTGTTTTTGTATGTAGGTCTCTTTGGGAGTATGGAGACGGTCCTTGCGTTTCACCGCTGTGTGTAGCTCGAGTATCATTGCATCGAGAATGCCTCCCAATATTAGGGCATTTTTACGGTGTCAATAACTATATCAATATGGAGATAGTTATATATCATAAGATGAACATGAACATTTTGTCGTCTTTACTGCCTTCTGAATTGGTAGTAACTCACGTCGAAGAAATAATTCGTATGAAGATAATGATTAAGGTTCAGATGTTTTCGAATGCTTTCGGTATCTACTATCTATACTCTACACAGAGCTCGCCTATAGGCTTCTGAGGTTCTGTAATTCGTTAGCACCATTCTTTCATGATGGAAAACGTTCCCGCATTATTTGTGGAAGCGTGGTTGAAGGACCGAATTCAAATTTTCCTTTCTGGTTTTATGAATTAAATTCGAACTCGCTGCCTTATGCCATCAGGACAAGTTCATCAAGTCAATTTGCACTTATTATATGAAGCCCAGGTGCCAAAATCTTCTTGACTGATCATGAACACAGCTCAAGTACTCGAGTAGGTAGCTATAGGTAACGTCTACTCGGATAAGCAATAATTACAACAGTTCCCTCGTTACCAGTAAATGCTGACAACTCGAATTTTGCCGCTACCCGAGTTTGAGCCTCCATTCATGCACAACAACTCGCAACACCGGTTGAGGGCGGCAACCCAGCAAACTCAATTCCTAAGCTTAAGCCTCCTAGTCCCTATTGATGGCTGGGCATTGTCTGAGACATTTTAATATAAATTTTCCTTCTTTATGCTCTCTGGCTGCATCGATCATGAAGGCGCAGCGTAGGAGCGAAGAGGTGGGAGGGGCTGTTGCCAGGCTGAATTGTCAAATCCGAAGCTTTTCGCGAATATGGTCTGTTTGTGTAGATGCTATGCTATTAAATCTCGCGTAAATGTGGAAAGTATGAGTGCGGCGTTCAGATTTGCTAGATAATGCTGCGGTGGTGAAGAAATTTAGAATATAGTTCCAGAGTATCTGTATGGAGAAGCTTTTGTGAAGTCGCTAGCAGGTTGGCGGGGGTTGTGGCCGGAAGCTTAAAGCCGCACTATTAGAAGTATCTACTAATAGCAGAAAGCTACGCAATACTGGGATAGTGAATTGGTTAACGTTCATTCAGATCATTATATCTGTGTATACGTATACAGTGCCTATTCAATCATACTCGAGTACAAAGGATCCTGGGGCTCAACTGCACGAAGTGCGCGGACTTGTCGGGATACCTCGGTATTGGTAGGGGTTGATGCTGAGTAAACGTACCAGGGGAAATGTTCTCTAATCATGGTGCTGGGTTGAATAGATTGATACTCTCATAACATACCTACATATACATGTATAGGACTGCCCATTGCCTAGGGCTGATAAATACTACTTTAATAGCTAAAATCTTCACCTATGTATTCGATATTAACCAAATTACAAAACGACCAGAACCCCATGAACGCCGAGTCCGCGGGAACATTAAATTTTTGGACTGACTTATGTAATTTATGTAGCTAGAAAGTCTGCCTTCCTACATTAAAATCTCTATTCCGCGCTCATACTCTTATCGATTCCGTAAACGGCCCTGGCTCCCGTAAATTGTCATTGCTTGTCATACATTCCTGTGCCCCCAGGGATGGGTTCATGGTTGCACAAAATTTGGTTGGCGGATGGCCGCAAGCCAATCATGATCAGGGCTGATGGAAGCCCAATTACACACAAGTCCTCGGATGTTTCTTTGTCGATTGGAGTATCTTTCGGTTCCTCAAGCCCAGGCGCATTGTCGCGGAAGAATGGTCCCCATGTTGTGGCGCTAAAGACTATCTTGCATAATATCCTTTAACGGCATTACGATTAAAAAGACAAAGGATGAACGGTGAGAGTTACAAACCACAAGAAGCAAAATTCATATTGGGATGGATTTGCAATATTGCTGAAGGCGCTGCAAAGCCTCCGAGGGGCAACCAAATCCATTGCAACAGCCCCCCTGTAATCGTGATCCACTAAACTCATGTTGGCCTCGTAAGGTTAGCCCCAAGTGAGAAGGCACAGTCATCTCCACTCCTCATTTTCCCAAAAAAAGAAACGCAGAAAACCGAAGAACTTTGTATCTTTGGATTCAGCTCTAGGTACTCGTAGACAATCTGGTGTGGCTTCAAGGGATCAAGGGAATAGCTATCGAAAAGAGGAATATGAAAAGGTCACCATCATATGCCTCTCCTGACAGTCATTATCAGCCTTGATTTATGTACAAAAGTCTTCTCCTCGATAAAGTGACGCGGTGGGATTGTTGTCACACACACACACCCGTTCACCGCACTGTGAATATTTCTATTCTCTCAGCCGCACGGCACACACCACTCACGAACGCCTTCGCCATGCAGCTGCAGCACGACAACCCTTCACCCCCCCTAGCCAATACAGTGCTGGTGTGGAGTAAGCTGGCTCATTCCGCCGCCGCAGTGTTGGGTGAGTGGAGAGTGGGTGAGAGGTAGGTAGAGTATTGTAGGTAGGGCATCCGTATTGTTCGGGAGAAATCTGCAACCAACTGGATTAGCCTTGTCGTGGCCTTCGTTCCTCTCCGTACATGGGCCGCAGTTTCTTGACCCTTCAACACCTCCACCTCACGTCCTCCTCCGATCACGAAGCGCTCTGCGTTTATTCGACGCAGCGTTCAAAAATCCCTTTACCGCGCGCCGAGCAGCTGAAGGAGCTGTCTTTGGTCCGATAATTCACCGGGTTCCTTTTTCTCCGTCTTTTACTCCTCGTCGCTATCTTCGTCGCCAGATAAACGCCCGCAGAATAACCGCCCCCGATCGCCATTCACACATTTGGACATCAGAGTTATAGGTAGGTTTTCATAATTCGCATTTCTTTTTGAAAGCATTGAGTCGCGATCGGTGGATTCGAGCCGTTGGCTTCTGGGAAGATCTTGATGGAGGACGATTCTATACCTCATCCTGTCGATTTCAGCTTCGATATTCAAGATGAATCTATAGGCTTGAAGATCTAGAGATGGTGGAGGGATCAATCTTTGGATGGACTTTTCGGCCGGTTTAAGCGAATGAGGGATTCGTACATGAGGAGGTGGCCGAGATGGGCACAGTCTGGCAAAGGGAAAAAGGAGATTCTGCTCCATCAAGCATCTTGAATAACAATCGAAGTCTCGGCAATCATAATTCAATATATACATCGTCTCATCAGTCCATCTATACCATCGATATTCCTCCCTCTGCCGAATCAAAGCTCAATCAAGGAAACTCGTCGTATAAGCGACGGCAAAAGGAATCGGGTTAAAGCTGGAGCTGGTCATGAGGGCCAATATCAGTGTGTCGAGCCTTTTGTCATGAGGGCTGGCATTCTGAAATGTTTTAAATGTGAATTTTATGAGGGCGACTGGCTAATCATTCTTCTTGTGCTTTAAGCAGAAGTCACGGCTAGATTTCAACTCCATCACCAACTTTCAATAAATACTCGCCATTCGAATCAGCCGCCTTTTGCGTTATAACGCCTGATTGTCGAGCGCAGACTAGGCTTTTGGACTGAATCGAGACGGAGGGCAAAGGCCACATCGCACACCCGCGCCATCACGATTCCGAAATGGCAATCATAGCAGGAGATAGCCCCAATGCGGCAAATGCTGTCAGTGACCTGAGCCTGCTAGCGCCGCCCGCGCCGGAAGTCGTGGCCGACGGGACCGATCCACTGGATCCCCCAACGCCACCGGCGGGCACGCTGACACAAGCACAGCCTGGGCCCACCGGATTGCCCCTCCCCGGCCCGGACTCGGCGCCGGCGCCTGGCGGTGGTGGCGGTGGGACGACAAGCACGCACACGCAGCTGGCCACGCGCACCGCCACGCCGACAGCAAACGCCTCCAAAGGCGATTCCTCGTCGGGCGGGATCAACAGCCTCGGCGCGAAGGTCGGCCTCGGCGTCGGCATCCCGATCCTCCTGATCCTCATCGGCGCCGCCATCTTCTTCATCTTGCGGCGGAGAAAGATGCGCGCGCACGAGTCTGGCGACACGACAGAGAAGATGATCACCCCGTCGATGGACAAGCAAGCCGCGGCAGGAAGCATCCTCCTCTCGAACAACGAGCACGACCACCAGCACCAGTACGGCGGGCCCGGCGACGGCTCGATGGCCTCGGCCGGATCGCCGTATCCCGGGGCCGGACAGGCTCCGCTGGCGGGAGTTGCCCCGGGGATGACGCAGCACAACAGGGAGGACGAGATTGACCGCCCAGTGTCTCCCGTGCAAGAGGACGACCTACTTCAGGACGGGGGCGAGCGAGACGTCCGCTCGGCGGCTTCCAACCTCCGACCCACAGACAGGAATGTTGAGGATGATGGCGAGATGCAATGGATTCTGGAGGAGGAGCGGAAGCAAGCGGAACGAAGGGAACAGCAAGGAAGGTTGCCAACGCAGCGGTAAATCTGTTGGAGATAATTCGATGATAATCGAGTCGTGTCCTATCCATGTATTTATTCGAAGGCTGGTGTGCGTGCACGTAGTGGAAGTGTCTGCTCATTCTATTCGTCCGTAATCAAGTATCTGGCAATTGGAATTATTATTCTTCATTTTGGGGGTTTTTCTTTAATTTACAACTTTGGTCTTTTTTTTAGGGGGGGGGTTGATATTATATCCACTTTGGAACAGTTTGCACAATAATGGTTGTTTTATTCTTCTTTTTTACTCTTCATCAGCACGTATGTCTACTAGTACTTATGCAGTGTTATTTATTCTCAGTTCTCTGGTTCTTTCTTCTTTTTATGCCCGATTCTTGCAAATCATTATAACTATATCCCGGTTCAAGCCGGTGGCTCTAGATCCAGCTGCGAGTATTCTGAACTTTGGAACCTGGAATTGTAGTACCGACCCACCTTCGACATAATTACCCTGAAACATATTTTAAGCCGCATCCTGAAGTTATGGGATGCCGCCATCATCCCCTTGCACAGACAGGTGTGCACATGTGTGTGCCGGCAGTATGAGACTCCATCCAGCTGATACGACAAGTGTCATTCTAAGTTCTCCATTTCTTGTCGTTAACGCTTTGCACCATATCCCTTTAATACCAATACCAGTGTTTTGTGTTTGCATGTCAAACCGATTCATATTTCATGAATGACACCAATGACAACCTTGGTCCCTTTGCTTGCACCAGTCTATCCATCTTCTATGAGGACACTTCCAATCTCCTCCCAGAATGTTTCCATGTATGGCGGCCAATTGATTTGAGGCAAAGTAGTATCCATAGTTTGGCATTTAGGGAAATTGTAGGTTTGAATCAAGAATATATCACATTTCCTCGGCACTACACAGTGGAGCTATGTACAGCACTAGCCCAAGTAGAGACTGTCATAGAGAAGAGATTCAAAACCTTTGATATGATCGGTGATCAGTGATATCGCCAAAATATAGTCGATAGATTATGATTTCTGGAGATATTTACCGAACGAATCAGTGCTTCAGTAAAGGAGGTCCTCATCTCAGATATACCTATATAAAGAGGCGCGCACGTGAGCAGCTTCATATTCCGAGAAGGCAACGCGTTATCTTTATTTAGATTTTAACCCCGCGCCCTCTTACGATCCATATCATTTTGGATACCCCTCATAGAGGTCCCAAGCTCGCCCATATTTCCCTGGACAGTTGAATAAGAATCGAGTATTGATGAGAACAATGACCCTCCATAATATTGTTTACAATACAGTTACTTTCAAACTAAAGACGCAAATCATAAATCACGCAATAATGGACACACTTGTCTGTCATGATAATGTCTTCCAAATTTTCTAATAGGTATATGGTATGTGTTGAATTCATGGCAGCTGGTGACTAACCCCCTATTCCCATACATCTACTGCTTCTCTCCTCTTTCATGTAAAGCTCACTCTCGTTATAAGCACACCACTGGGACTCCGGTGTCGTTGCTGATAATGAGTCCAAGCTTATAACAGAAGCCATTTTGGAGGAAAAAAAGGTTTTGGGATTGCAACATGTATGCTTATATCCTGTTCATGCCTCTATCTGGTATATGATTCTTATAACAGGGGTTATCTGTACCCCAGAATAGGAAAAATGTTGTAGGTTGTCTAGCATTAGCGTCACATAACGTCACATCCCATCAAACTACTGTGAATATTGAGATTGTGGCCACGAGTTCTATGCTAGCTAACGGTCTGAGTTCAGTATATTCTTCTCGCTCGAATCGATGGGCCGTATGCTCTATATTCTCGCGATTGCTGGCATACTTTGACATATTTGACGACCTACTTTGGTATAAAAGCTGTGAATGGAATGCATCTTCACATGTAGATCGATCACTTAAAGTAAGTTAGCTAAAAATATCAGATCGATATATAAGTAAGTACGTGGCACATTCATTAGGCCTGGAATACATCCATGTGGAATTCAACAGCTACTTATCCAAAGATTCAAGCGAGTCTTCAGTATTCATGTAGACTAATCGGTACTGCAGGGCATCTTTTAGCCCATCAAATGAGATACCTACCTAACCACGGAATATGCATTTCAGACACTCCACTTAAAAAATTGCGTGATTGGTTACCCTGAAGCTCACCAGCTACATCCCATAGAGTCTCCCCTTACAAGACGTCGACAACTCTTATCTAAGCTTAATTGAATGATGATAACGAAGGGTTATTCAAAAACAATGTTCCCTAGAGACGATGCACTAAAACCATGCTTGATCAGGGATTTAAATGTTTAAGCATGTCATGGACGCCGCCGGAGTAGAATATATTATGGATTGCCAAGTGAGTATATTGGCAGATTGTGGACTCGAGACTTGTAGATGGCGGGATTTAAAGGATGAGAGACCGGTCGAGATAGAAACCACCTGCTAGAAACAAATCCTACGACCCTAAAGAGAAGATATGCGAAGCCGTTATTCTTATTCTAGCTTCATTGAAATCTTTTGAAACCTAGAGGAAGACTTTTCGAGTGGGTGGTAAGGACTTCAGGGTAATCGTTATTTCTATTATATACGTTTTGGAAATATTGCATCAAGGAACACCGAGGTACTTTCAGAGACTTATTTGGCTGCACGGATGCCCTTCGTGGATACTGCTAGAAGAATAGGATGTGTCTATTACATTACTTCACATTTTGAACTCATGGGGGCTAAATATTTTCAGTGCAGAATGAACGGATAGCGTGATAGCTATCAATTGGCGAGGAGTTTGGCGTTTGAATATGCTCACTTATTCTAGGTCATATGGATGTGAACTATTTGAATCATCACATTCATTCTCGACTGTAACGGAGTTGAAAGATTTCTAGGAGTCCATCAATTGCATATTATCATAACAATAATGGGCAATTTTTCGCCCGTAAGCCGTGATCAGTGGCAATATCAGCACGACCCATACAAGCACAGGGTTCAAAGAGAATCATCCGCCCAGCTGCTACCATCATCATATCGAAAGAGCTAGACAATCGACAAGCATACATTTCGGGGCCTCAAAGGTCAATTTGCTCCTAAAGTACATTTTGTTATCAAAATAATTTGTTGTGATTTGCATCAGCATCTGGTTCCCTACGGTAAGCTTTAAAACGGATAATATTTATTAAATTGGAACGAATTGTGCTACACAATTGCTAGTATAGATGATTGCCATTATAAGCATACTCATATCAGCATATATTCGATGGATACTGGCAAACACTTGCTGGTCCCCGAGGGTATGCTAACGGAAGTCAAATGCTAGTTACATCAAACCCTTTTCATCAATATTTGTTCAAAGCACACACAAATTCCTTCAAAAGCAATCGCCGTGATATGCATATATTCACATAATCACGTGAATGTGCAAACGTCATGAAATTTGCTAAACCCAAAAGATTTACTTTCCCCAAATGAAATGAACTTTATCTTGATCTTTGAAGATATGCTAGGTGGTGCATGCATAACTATGTACAAATAGACTCTAAAAATACGCAAGCTGATGGCGCATTCAACAATCATCATGCATCTTTCCCCGCGTGCTTCCGTGGTGCACATCACATGACACCCTCCACTCAAATTCATTCATTCCAGCACCAGTGAGGATCTATGCGGCATTTGCAACTATTGAAAGATCATTCTTCACTCCCAATCAGCCGTATGCCCGCGGAGGACATAGCTCTCACTCATCTTAAAGTTTCAGGATAATGCCCTCCTTCCAAATAAAGCAAATCATAGAAGGTGAGCCCTTCAGTGAGATAATTTGACATGCACGTAAAACTTCAAAACCGGTCATCATGATCGCCATTTCCAACAGAACCGTTCCTCGATCACCCATCGGCCTATGAAAATCGTCGTTCTCCTCCCGTATCTCGCCGTTCACCCGATTTGCAAATCACGAGCTTGGGCTGACTCTAACTGTTATCTCTTCCGACGACTGCTACTCGTCAGGACCTCTGCTCACCTTCTCACTTGAAACCTTGAATTGCATACTAGGCGTTTCATGTATACCGTTATATTGCATCCTTTTTCTTTTGCCGGTTGAAATATATCTACCTGTTAAGCACCATTCGTCCAAACCTCCGGTTTTGACATGACAGGGGGAACAGCGGGGGCCTACTTTTTGATCTTACCAGCTGTAGAAGCTATCATGTGTAACTAAAGCTGAGGGTGTGTTCAAGGCAGCCACATCTCCAGGCATACCGTAGAATGTGAGCACTCAGGCCCTCGTGATTTAATGGACACATGCCCAAACCCGAAGGTGCAAGGCTGACAATGACCCCGCCCATGGGCTTCAATCGGGATGATTGCCTTCAGTCTAGACGAATTGGCATCAAGGCCGATGTTGCACAAGAGGGGTAGCTAATAGTCTCGGCCCATAGCTATAGCATGCTCAATAATACATCATTATATCAGTCTCGATGTTGAACTCACCCGTGCGAGAACGCACGCTAGGTATAAGCCCTTCGGCCTAGTAGGGTAATGTACAGGCCTTATGGATGCACATATTTGACAGTTAACAAGAAAGCATGTGGGCTGTGGGGCTGGCTGGAATTTCTCTCTATACTGGATTCATGTATACAGCTGTATCAGAAAAGTTCTAGTCAACTCAACGTTCCAGAAGAAGCATCGTTGAAAGTTCGCCCTGAAAGCTGGCCGTGGCGCAGTGGTTGCGCACAAACATGGCAGTGTGGCTGGTTACGTACTGGTGTCATCCCGATTAGGACATAGTGCAAGATCGCCCCTCGGTACTCCCGACAAACCGTTCCGAGACGACCGCTCTACTCGAGTAGAGAACTGCAATGTCATTTGCCACCGGGTCGCTCCAATGAGTTGTCCCGAGATGTTCAGCTGGGAACGGACTCCTTGCAAAAGCCCGGTTGCAATTGTATGTATGTATTTAACTAGCTGGTGATATAATCAGAGCATAGTATCTCCCGATATATAGAAATGATGCCATCAGAGGCCTTTTACCCATTGTACTAGATACCTACATAGGTACTTACTTATCCTATGCATATTTAGCAATTCATTCTCCGCCCTCCAATAGGTAAATTCCACCGGGGTCATTTGATTTGAATCGACCAAACTAAGAATTCGTGATTTCGAAGAGTTATTTCGTATGCTAAAAATATCTTGACTATATCAATCAAGTACAGCATACGACGGCAGAATAAAAAAAATTGAATGGCGGCGCAGCGCCACAAGAGCTTAAAATATACCCGTCACCGCTGCACTGCACATTTCCACAGCACTGCCCGCAGACGATTATTGGGAGTTTTAACTATCCAAGCAGTAGAGTACGAGCCGAGACGGTACCGATCGTTTTTCGGAACAGCTAATCATGGAACCCGACCCACTCATGAGGTAGACTAACGTCTCTGATGTGTAACCGGCAGATCTAGACCAATGACAGATATTCTCGAAAATTAAACGAGGGTTGTTCATAAACAATCAAAAACAGGAAACAAAGCCCTCTATAAAATTAAATAAAACTTAATATAAACTGACAGGCGCAGCCATTACCAACCTACACAGCAGTACTTGCCTACTATGCTTGCAGGGTGTCATAACACAAATGCAATCACGGATCAGCGTCCCCACCTGCAAGTCATGTGAACAAAAACATCTGCATGCACGGTCCAGCTTGGAGGCACTTTCTGCAAGCGGTGAATTTTATTTCATTAATTTACGGAATACTTTAGCTTGCTAGCTCGGTCTATAGTGTGTTACCTAGCATACACATAACTGTATAAAGGGCCTCGGTCAGTCTTTTCTCACCACCACGACATATGTGGTGCATGCCTGTATAGTCATAATAAGGCCTTTCCTGTGGTATCATAGTCTCATGTCTAGCTCTGAGTAGTCCATAATCAACATATGTCGGGAACGCTTGCTTTTTGAATCGTCCAACAAGCTGTATACACAGACCATTGATATCTGCGATATTGGTGGGCGAACCCATCTGCATCTCGAACTTACCATCGAGCTGTCTTCTGATCAAGATTTGTTATAAGGTTTGTCGATATCTGTACCATTCCCCTCAAAGCGGTTTCGAAACCGAAATCAATTCAGCCTGCATATTCTTGACGTAGAAGATATGTTCACTTGCATGTTTGAGCTCATGTTTATACATGGTGATACAAGAATTTGTTGAGGTACGACGTATTCGAATGGATGGTGTAGGTAGGACAATGGCATAGAACTTGTAACGTCAGGCCTCTGGATTGATCAATTCTTAGTTGTGTGGGGCACACAGGACTTTAGCGTCGAAGAAGATGAATATCGCACTATCAATGACATAGGTCGTACATTATCTGTGAAATTCAGCCAAAAGAACTTCGATTCAACGTCTCGGCATTTGGCGGTGCAGAATCCACCCAGCATCAGCGTCGGCTCCCATCAGGAGATGTGTGATATGTATCAATAGGTAGGACTAGCGATGGTGGTTCACTTGCAAGCACAATGTCGATACGAGCCGGTATAAGACTCCGCCATGTACCAAGATAATTCTCAGCAAAAGTAATAATGCCATTATATATCGCGCTACTCTACCGTACATTCCAAAGCAACCAATGAAATCATGATCATGGAGCTCTTCTTTCTTTTTTTTCCATTGTGCTCTCTCTCTCTTTCGCCAATAACCAATAGCCAGTGGGTAACACGAAATATATAGCCACTCGATCTCGAGCATGTCTCGCCTCTACCTAACGAATTATTATCACGGCATTTCCCCCCGATACTCGTTACTCACGAAATCTACCATCACCTCTTGGCCCTTTTACACTTTGCATGAACTAGTCGAGTGGGGTTATAATTGTGTCTGATTTGACCATGGACCAAGTCTCACGTCTCCACTTATGGTGCTCGAGTATGTATACTTCTTCCTTGGCTATAGCTGTGCAGGAAAGATAAGTAACATAACGAACGCCGATTATATCGATTGCTTGTAGCTCTGCATGAATTTTGCTTATCTGCCTGCAGAAAGTTGACGTCGGTTGGGTTGTCCGTTCAGGCAGTTGCAACACTAGTCAGATCTAGAGATGATTGCTCGTATTGTGGGTGAGCGGGGTACGTACAGTACTTGGCTTGATTCAATTTCTAATGCGGAACAGTAGTGGAAGTATTTGAGGTTGAGAAGGCTTTCGACCAGTTTTCGTACTGCTGAAGTACAGAGTGTGGTATAGTTAAACTTCTTACTATTAGCCGATTCGCATGGAACATACTCGCCTCCATACATCGGCTGCTTGAGACAGGCGAAGCGCTTATTTAGAAGCGACTTATTTAATAGACCTCAAGCGCAAGATATTTGCCGCGTTGTGGATATCTGTGACAGGTAGTCGCTTGGAACGGTGCTTCAAGTGATACTCCTGCTTTCGGTTGTATAAGCCCGGAATTCGACACACGAGTAAACAAGGTATCTCATAACTATATAAGTGTGAAAGATATTTACCGCAATTCACAAACATAAGAACAACTCTCGTTATAAGCTTGCATACCCGATATAAGCATAAATAATAGGCTTGCAATTTATGGCCCCAAGAGTATGCTTATAACGAGAGTCATCTGTATCCAGAATAATATCGGTTGCCTTCCTATTCCAACCGGGTATGAACGATATCTGCAAGATAAATTTCTAATACTATTGATCGCTGTATATAAATTATATATATATGTGAGTATTCACAAGATACATTGTATGCCTCACCATCGCCATCGCCACCTTCCATACTTGGCTATAGTTGGTGATGTATATAGATATTCTCTCGGTGGTATCATGGTTCTCATTAGGGATACCCCGGCGCCCACTCTTTGGAATGCAGTGTTAGAGTGCAGACAATGCATGATATCATGATAGGAACTTCTGGTGTTGAACAAAACACACCCTTTAACGCAGACCGAGTGATCATGGATGATTCTTTAATAATGTTCTTCAAAGTATCTTCTGTGAGATAAAGCAGAGCAATATGGTGTGAGGATATGGTGGGAGATTTATTATAATATATTATTCTCTTTCTATACAGACGAACCATCTACGAGCTATTCACACTACTGCTCTACAAATTCTCAACTCTTCATCACTGGGAACGAGAGTACTGGGAATGGGTCTCCATCCTTCCCTATTCCGGTAGTGGCTCTCTACCTATCACCTTTCTTGACAGCATCAGGCTAGGTTTAGAGGTACTTCATAGACGGAGCAATATGCGATTCATGGTGAAATTTTCGAGGAGTATTTCGATGGTGTATATCAGATAATATATATCCTGACTCGAACCCGCAAATCAACAATATAGAAAGCACCTGCCCAAGTTCCTTCTACGCCATTAAGATTCTTCGTACCTACAGATTATACTCGAGTATGCTCGGCGCCCAGCCAGCGATCGGAACCAGGCCCGTTTGTCCGAGCTATAAACTGCAAATATATAATTGAAATCATTCGCCATATCATGGTGGTTTGGCGGACGTCAACGTTTGGGGACTCGTATGGTATAAAGAATAACAGTAACCTATTCAAAATAACATGGAAGTTGACATATATTATCACCCCACCTCATGATCACCTTTCACTTCTACAACTATCGCACAGACGTACACTTGAAATCCGCGTACCGACAATCCAATACAACAGGCCAATCTAATCTGTACTTGATCGGTAATCTATAATCCAAACAGTACAACCCCATTCGCTTAAAAAGGAAACAATAGATTGCGTGCCTGAGGGGAATCCCCGGTCTGCGGGTAAACAAGGGCTGTGCCGCGTCTGCAATACAAACCTGCTGCCTTAGTGGCGGCTGCAATGCACGTAAGAAGCGAGCGGGGTACTTCTAATGCGACGGCAGCGGCTGTTGCGGATGGCGCAGCGGCATAATTATAAGCGAGCGTTGGCCATATGGCGGCTGTGCAGTTTCTGCATGCCATGTCAGGGAACGGCGCAAGAGACCCGAAAACCATTTGCCGCTCTCGCTCTCTTTTTCTTTTTAGCTCTTCAGTGCAGGGGCCAGTCCAAGCTCGTGTGATGATTGTGCACCATCCATGTGCCCCTCCACGCAGTTCCTGCCCACAACGAGCGCCAACCAAACCTGCCCTCTGCGGACACTAATCACGCTCCCGCAGCAAGTGGGCCCGGGCTTGGCAAAGATCGTGAAATGGGTGTGGAAAAGGTGAGACAGTGGCTGCAGAACCATGCACCAGTCATTGGTCGACCCAATGTGCGTTAATTCCGGGGCACGGCGTAATGGCAGGTGCCGTGCACCTCAAGATGCAGATAAACTAGAAATATTGCCATGACATGGGGTTTAGCGAGGGTAGTTGATGCCCCACATGTGGGCTGAAGAGTTTATGGGATTCATAATTCGTTTTGGGGGGGCCATTGATGCAGCCGTTCCCAAGGGCTTTTTGCTTGGAAGCGATACTCGAGTATGAGTGGATCAGAATTCCGTACCAGCAGTAGGGCAATTGTGGTACAATGTAGTGGACCCAGTATCTGCACCGCTAAATGCAGTAGGATCAAGTTGCAATTAAGTGGAAGCGAGGCCGGCTCAGGAACTCGGGGTAGCAAGCATACATGGATCCTCCATTGCACGCCTCCAACTTTGCCCCCCACGCAAAGTCAGCACAACGGCACAATAGTATTATCCTCATTGGAATCACAATGCCTACTCTTTCTCATACGAGCCGAAGCTCGATCGTCAACAACTCATTTTACCACCTTGGCCCACCTCGCATCGAAGTCCCCGGCCAGCTACTCACCAAGTTTTCACTCAAAACCCATCCTGCTTACCATAAAACATTGTAGATATAGACAGGCAATACCTTGAGAAGCACGCCAGTACTTACACAAAAAATGCCCCGCTACCACGCGAGATATCAACAGGAAGTGGCCTATCGTCAAGCTTACATGCTAGCGTGGGCGGTTAGAATGGGCGCCAACATATGTAGTCTCGTGCCGCAACCATGCCAGGCTAGCAACCATGCACAGAACATGATATCCGCTTTGGGTAACATGCAGCAGTAAACATTTAAATGCAGGCCTCATGATCATCGATATCGAATCATTGACCATGATCGATAAGACATGGCTCCGCGGCTCCACTCATGCAAGTTGATTCCGAAGATATTAGCGACCGTTTTGAATTGCATTCCTCCATAATTATAGTACAATGTCAATTCAGGTACCACTTTTCATCCCCATGTAGGTACCGTCCATAGGTATACCGGTACTTTGTTGTTGTTTTTTCTTTTTACATGTCGTTAACCGCCGCACTCCCATCTGGCGTTCGGGAGTTAAAAAAATGGGCGTTAACGTTTGTTTGGAGGTATCCCCGGAATCATTTGATCATATACATACATTCGAGATCTGCATCTATCGATCTATTCAGGTACTATTTACAAAAATCTGCTCCGGTACCTGCAGCAGGCCTAGGTATGGGGTACTAGTATGTAATTGGAGGTTTTAATTATGTATCTGAATGTAGCTTTAATTAGGTGGATCATGATCTGATGGGGATCAGTCACCTCACCGGAGGTGACAGCGGATAATGACGACGATGGGTTGATTTTGGTGGTGGTGGCCATGATTTGTGGCTAGAGGATGAGTGCGGCATTCAATTGCCGGCTTTTGGCACAGACAATGAAATCAGGTAGGTAGCAGCTTTGATCTAATAGAGCTTTGTACTATTTGAAATGTAAATTCAGTGTTTGTGTCAGGAACGAATATGTTATGTGTAAAATATGCAGCTGGGAGGTTCACTTTTTGGTATATCTATGCGTACGAATTTGACTAGCCTGGTGTATTTGACAGCATATCGAGCCAATGAATTCGAACCTTCGGAATGCATGTGCAGCTTTACTCCATTACTACGCATATGCATAGATACGAGAAACGCTGCATATATCACTCCATTCGTGAGTCCTTATCTTCAGATCAAACTCGAAACCTTATTGAAAAAATACATGTTCTTGGCCGACTGTAAGCATATGTAGGTCTGTCTTGGAAAAACGAACAGCGCTTTTGGTGTGACATTACGTTGATTAAAAACAAATAAAAGTAGACAGCAAAGATTCGCTCATGAATGGCATTGTTCTCGCCTCACTCTTGATCCACCTTTTCAGTGTAACGAAAAATGTGAAAATCCGTGGGGGGCAGTCACTACCTTGTATTTCCAACAAAACACAATAGGATTGTTACCGTCGGAGCCTCCCGACTCATGAATTTATCCTTCTTGTAGGTATCTCATGCTCAACCTCAGGCACTGCGGAGTGATGCCATTATTAGTGAACATCCTCTAACCCAAGAAGAGATCTTTTCTCTGAGAAACTTCCACTTTCGAGCACGACCTATGGTTCTTGCTCGCGCTTGCTTAAAAGCAAGCAAGTACTTTTACTTTCCACCAACCTCTCGTCGAGCGCTGTTGGATGTTTCAACCAAAACAAGACATACTTACCACACCACACCACACCACTTGCACACGCTAACCACACCACTCACTCTCTTGATGAGATCCCTTCCCACCAATTGTAATCCCTACCAGAGTACCTACTCGTAACATCCCCCTTGTCCCGCGGAGACACGGACGGACAATACCATTATGCTAGCAAGGTATTCTGGATATCCTTACTCGAAGTCGTTGAGCCATTGTTCATGCGTTTGAACGAATGAGAGAGAGAATGTGAGAAGTAACCTTGTCATGAATAGCAGCTAGCTAGTTGTCTGGGGATGCGAGGTATAAGTAATGCCTACGGCTTGTGGGATACATAGATAGAGTACAAGGTATTGTTGCACAATGAATGGCAGCCGAGTCTCCCGGGGATTTTCAATATTAATTGCTCGTGAGCTCGCCTCCACGCATATGCATTCTTGCATTGGCACTGAGGCCGGCCGGGGAGGTTACTTTACAGGCAAGTCAGTCTTAAGCGTGGTTCGAACGAGGCTAGGTTCGATGAGAGAAAGGCAAGCTCCTTGGGGAAAGCTCGCTTACTTGAGTTAGTGAAGTGTTGATATGGCGATCGATATTTTACTAAGAGTAACATCCCGGGATGATGATGGCTACGGCCGGGAAGGGAAGCTAGCTTCGTGGTTTGGTTGGTGATCATCATCATTTCAATGGCAAGTGGCTTTGGATGAGAATTTACCTTGTCTAGTACTTTAAAGCTTATGGACTGGAGAATCTTTCGCTTTCAAACTTTAAAGTGTAGTATCTTCAGATATGGCCTTCCTCTTCTGCCGTGACGACTGGTTTATTCGTCAAAATCTACTTATTTTCCTCTGTACAAAAAGGCCTAAAGGTCGTCCCCTCGGCCAAACCCTCGCGTAAAGTCCCACGCGCGCAGGGGGAGCCGCTGTCCAACATCCCAACCCAACCCTAGATCTCCCTAAGGATTCTGCTGGCGTCAACCAACCGTGCCCTTGAAAGCGGTGAATGTGCACAGACTCGCTTGCATCACATCACATCACAGCAACAGCACAAAAAAAAAAAAAAAAAAAAAAGAACTAACAAGGTCAAGGGTGGCGGGGAAGAAATCATGAAAAAAAATACCTAATGCAACCGCGGATTACGAATTTCATGTGAGTGTGGGGGATGAGGGCGCGCGCGTGGGCACGCGTGAGGGTGTGTGTCTCTGAGATGGCTGGGTATGGAGTAGGGATCTTGAGGTGGTCGGTGCGCTGCGTGGGTGGATTGTTAGGTTGAGTTTAGGAGTGGAATGTAAGGCATTGAGCCGACGTCCCATATCATGGCTACGAATTCGACGTCGTCTTTGGATGTATGGTGCGTTATTGAGATATTTATGACATTTGACGGAAACAATTGCAATTGTTAACTCAAAGGCAAGTCAACATGGCATGAATGAGTGCTTCACGCGAGTGGTAGGTACACGCGGGTTGTGTGTGTGACAGGCATGCCTATGTTTCCATGTTAGGAAATACCTAGGGTGCACAAAATCTCGATCCTTTGCCACTAAATTCTGACCGTTCTCAAGCTGAAGTCACTTTGGGTCCCGATATACGCGACCAACTTGACAGCTAGATGTAATTAGAGATATCCAAGATAACTACCTATATCTTCGGGGAATTTAGGAGGTAGCTACCATTAGTCTTGTACCCGCTACCATCCAAGTATGATATCCTCCAAGTCAGTCTCGTGCCTCCAAGAGGGACTCTCTAAGAGCACCTTACTCAAGAAAGGTAGGACGACGCATGTCACCCAAGAGCAATTTACACATCCCAGAGTCACGAGAGATGACATGCACTATGTGACCCTTCTGGCAGGTATGCATGCAATCTTTACCATGGTAATACCAAAATCTACTATATAATCCACCAATTGCAATAAATAAGCCGTCCCTCGATCGAAAGTGGGGTTGCTCACCTTGCATATGTACATACTTATGTATGCAAGTATGTATGGATGTGTTTATTTTATAACATGAGGCTACTGCCATAAAAGTATACAGATATGTCATGTCATGTTGCCTTATTTCTGGCATGACAATTATGTTTATCGGTACCGGTTAACGTTACCGAAGCCATGAGGCTATGGATATATTAAGGTACGGATCTAGAGAGAGGATACATGATTATGATTTGCCGAGGCTTACATTATAAACAAGTAGCTACGGTACCTGGTATCTCACGAGGGGATAAGTCTCGATCTCGAAGACGTTCTTTCAAAGCTGTAGTGCACGGCAAAGTTCTTTCCGAGGCTGCCGCAACAACTCCACAATAACACTGGCCAGGCTACCCAATGACAACTCATACATGTAGGAAATCCCAATTCATGGAAACGGTACGTACTCTCGCAATCGTTACACATGTAATCTGTCGAGCCGCGGCGCCGTTTCAACCACATGGCGCGGCCCATCAAAACTACTTATTTCTTTTGCAGGCCCACACATCTCACAAGCTGATGCCTATCCCGCATCAAATCAAAATCAAATGATAGGATAGGTATTCTGCATACATGTTCCTGCAGGATGGATGGATGGATGTGCGATGCATCCATGTGGCGATAAAACCGGCCGCCGGTGGACGGGTGGTAACCGTTCCGGAATTCCTGCCCTCGTAGGACTGCTTGCATATTCTCCCGTATCCAGCCAGAGGAGAGTTTAACTTAAGCGCCTGCGAACCAACATGAAGACATTAGGTATGTATGCTTAATTATTTATCGATATCGTGGTGTTTTTTCTTTTTTTTTTTGTGTTTGTGCTTTTGCCATACCCTGAGTCCTTGGAATCTAAAACGCTATCCTGATCATTTCACTTGCATGCGGCAGGATCATGAAGTTGAGGGACTGGGCCGCGGGGGATATCGATATCGATATCGGCCATGCATTTCCAATCTAACTGGCAATTTGCAATCGGAAGCGTTAAACGCCAGTAAAGAAAAGAAAAAATCATTACCAGCTGTACATGTGTGTATCGGAATATTCTAGAGTTCGGTTCGGCTACATGAAATGCAAGTGGAGCGGTAAAATACCGACGATCAGTTCCTGCTTTGTATCGATTCCTGACAAAGTTGTGAGAGATGTTTTAATGAAGGACTACAGATGTAGCGGCCGCGGTCGGCGGTATGTTGTCTCGAGTAGCAAATGATTGATTAATCCGGATCCAAATCTAATCGATATCTGTATGCGCGCGCTCGAGTTCGCACGCTAGCTACCTAGATATACGGTAGTCGTCGGTTTCGAATTTGCTTCCGGAGAAAAAAAGGTAGCTTTGGTTCGTTAGGACTGAAGCCAAAACAAGCCCGTTCGACTATAGCTAGGTACTACTTACATAGGGCTCGAAGGGGTGAATACATCGAAGCTCAAGTATATTAGAATTTCAGCCAATATTCGAGCCGACATATGCATATGATATGGGGGCGGATTCACGGCTTGGAACGCGGCATCATACTTCGGGAATTAATTATTAGTGCTTTTTGTGGAAATACGTTTCCATAATTAATTTGCAGTCTATCAATTTTCTTCATTTTTGCAGCTCTGTTACCTAGTTCGGTAGGGTAGGTACCGGTACTACGTCTGAGTCCTGATACTTATTGGATATTAAAAAAGCTAAAGTGGCCACCAATTGAAAGCTTGCAGAAGCTGGGCCTTGTCTATAAGCTAATCTATATTGCACGCGAAATCGAAGGGAAAAGCCCTTGTTAATAATTTGTGGTTTGTGTTTTCCCGTAACTCTACGAGGTACTTTACGCCAGGGTTCATGGTCAGATGGATGGATGGATGTGGTTGAGAGGCCAGGAACTTGCGAGTCGCCAAGACATTTTGGTGCTGTGCTTGCTTACGTCTGGATTCGTATGATGATGATGATGATGATGCTTGAGCTTACTGCAGCTGCTTCACATGAGCTTTTTGATCGGAGAAGAGAAACGCAAAACACCACTCCTGGGCACGAGAACACTCTATCCCCCCGCGAGGCATCAACAAGTCTACGCACTCAAAGTTTGCTCGAGAGCCGAGTAGGTACCACTCTATTCCATATCGACCTTGCAACCATGATCCTGCCCTTCGGTCGCTTATGCTTGCATGCGAACCTGGCAACATGGGAGGGGGAGGAGGGGTAGGGAACTGCAGGAACAAGAGCACCTTTTGGCCTCTGGCGAGCTGCGCGGGCTTTGCCATCCATCCGTCCCATCGATCCCACTTTCCACACGGATATCTCCTTACAGTGACTGGTACGGAGTCGGGTAGGATGTAGGTACGCTTAGGAGGTATACGTACTCTCCACTGGTAAGCGGTGTTCACCATCACCATCTCCTCGCTCACTCTCTCTAAAACTCTAGAGTGTCTGGCTGTTGCTGTTGGTTGGTCGGTTGGTTGGTTGTCGAGGCCTGCCTGCCGTGGATTGCGGTGATGTGAGCGCCGATCAATATGTCTGCCCTTTCCCACCCCATCCCCCTCCAGCCAACCATCCCTGTTCCCTGCTGCAGCTGGCGGCGGCGGCGGCGGGCAGTTTGATGGAGGGATGGATGGATGGAGGGAAGGGAAAACATGAGCTGGGGCGCTGATTGGCCAGGGCAGAGGCATCCCCCCAGGAGACACCAACTCCAGCCGGCGCCAGGGTCGCTTTGGCTTGGATAGATGGGATTGGATGCCATTGGACTGCCCGAAAGGCGAGAAAAAATGAAAAGGAAGCAAAAAGAAAAAAGGAAAATGCGCTGCGTTGCCTTTCAACGCGCGCGAGTGGGTTGCCTTTCGAGATGAAAGGGACCGCTGCAGTGCAGCGTCAGTCGGTGGGTCGGTCAGTCAGGTACCCTCCCCGCCCCACCTCCCAGCAGCAGAGGCGGCAGCTGTTGGTAAATACCTGCTGCAGCCAGCAAGATGGATAATATTCCAGTGCATTGCATTGCGTTTCCAGGCCGGCCGCAGTCACAGTAGAGTACAGTGGCGCCCTTTTCGGCAATAATTCAAGAGGCGATATTTAATTAAATTCCCAGAGGGGCGGATGGGGCGATGGATGGATGGATGGAATCTGGGGAGCAGAAGGCGCAGATGTTCTGAATACCTCGCTAGGCGAGCAGAGAAATCGCCTCTCCAGGGAACGAGACTACCTCTCCAGGCGCCCAGCGAGATGAGAGATATCACACACCACAGCTGCCTGCACTGCCGGCGACTGAATCATGCTGCCCCACCATGCAGTGCCCACCTCTCGATCACTTGTTCGGCTCATAGACACATTATTCTTCCCGCAAAACTGTCTCTCTGGATCACAGGTGCCATTCCAGAGCTCTTCAATGCTGCCATGCACCGCAGCCAAGTCGAAGTACATACAGACACAACAGCTCGGCGGAGACTAATCTGGAGTTACAACAGCTGCTAGGGCAAAAAAGTAATGAAAAGGCCGGCGGCGGGGAACAATCGCTATGTTGTGTGATAGACTGTGTGTGCGTGCTCTGATCAAGTGCGTGTGCATGTGTCCAATCGTGCCTGTGTCTCGGAGGTTGGCCGCGTTGCAAGCACGAAAAAGAAGCTACCGAGTCCAATGTCCGCAATGGGCTGTGTGTGTGTGGGCATAGCTCACACTCACCTCAACACACTTACTTGGTAATGAATCTGCTCGCTCACCTCGACAATGGCCTCTGACTGGCTGGAACTCCGAGATGGGGCCCTGTCCGTTCATCTTGTGCTTTTCTCTGCTTTCTCGATGGTAATGCCTGGGGGGTAGTTGACCTGACCAGGCACCCACAATGCCTACGATACCCACCCCCAGCTCCTCCTGCACTGCAATCATTGCCCCCCCTCCCCATCCCCCATCCCACCACCCCCTCCCCCCAGCCGAGGATTTTTCTTTTTGAGAGCTGCCTGCCTTAATTCTCAAGATCTCTCCTCCTGCGCAAGCAGCAGCTGTACGGTCTAGGTTCATATCATCTCCACCTCGCCCACTGCCCCCCCCGCCTCCCCTCCCCTCCCCTCCCCTCCCCCACACGTCTGCACCGTCGACGTTCGCTCGCTTTTTGCATTGCTTACCTCTTCACTCTTTATTCTCCTCACATCTCCCAGAAGCCTCTTGGTTTTTATCCCAAGTGACCTTCAATACCATCAGCAATCTACGGATTAGTAAGGGAATTTCAAAAGTCACCACTACAACCACCGACGAATTCAATACGACGGTGATCAATTCTGGTTTTGAATTCAGGGAACACTGGAATACAACAAGAGGAAAGGAACATATTGGATTCATAGGAAGGAAACGGACACCCCACGCAACTTGCACACACACGATCGGCGAATCATACTCACAACACACACGTTGGTACAGATTCAGGAACGGCAGCAAGTACAACATCGCCAATCAAGCAGCCGTAAACAGCACCGATTAAGCAAACACCCGTGTGCTGTTATCACCGCTCTCCCCCTCGTGCGCCTGCATCGACTCGGTACCTTTTATCACCTCTACGTAGCTGTTTAGTACATATTAATTGGGTGGAGAATCGCTCGTTGAAAAGGAACGCTCAAGAGAGGCGCAGTCTTTTTTGGGAGTTCTCAAACTATTGTGTGCAGCATTCCGTGGGATGGTGGTTCATCTGATCATCTAGATCTTCTTGCCTCCCACACACACTTCCCCATCGGAATAATATTTGATAGGAAAGTGCGCAGAGAAACGCATTCAACAATACCAAGGCCTAGGTTGACAGCAGCTGGGAAGAGGATCGCTCATTCGCTCAACGTTCGTCGCAGCGAAGCGCAGCACCAGCAGCATCGTTTTGGAAGGCTGTACCCAAATTGTATGTATTTCTGTGGGTGTGTGGTATAAACCTCGGCACGCCCACCCAACCCAACCACCCCCCCACGTTTTTCTGTCTTAAAGTGTGTCGGCGCTCATCTCATCTCGTCAGGCATCACAGAATCAGCATCTAGCGAATTTCACCTTTTGGATTATTGCATCTTCTTGCATCCGCTACCTGAGCAAGGACATCACGACGACTACAACAAACCATGGATGCGGTACGGAGTTTCGTGCTGCCGCGCCATCTCCTCATTGAGGATCTCGACCCAAACGAAGTCTTTGTCAACAAGGACCTTTACGATAACAACGACATTGAGGTCCGGTATGCACAGGCGCTCGACCCGTGGCGGTGGACGCGCGGGTGGACGCACGCGATGGGCATGGCCACCTTCCTCGCGGGCATCATCTTCATCTTTGTGCTTCTATACATCCAGGACCTGCGCATCGACCGCGCAAGGCTGCATGTGGCGATAGCGAACGCCGCGCGGAGCCCGACGGCGGAGCAGGAGACGGTGCACGTCCACCGGTCGTTTCTGGACAGGATGAGCACGCACCTGCGGAGCTTCACATACAAGCGCACGCCGAGCCGGTGGTGGTGGAGCGGGATGGGCAACATGTCGCTGGGGCTGGCGCTGATCATCATGGCCGGGTTCGCATACCCGATGCTCTACGTCTTCACGCAGCACCCGTACTACCTGCGGTACGCCCGGTACGGGCCGCCGGGGCTGTCCTCGCGGGCCGGCATGGTGGCCATCTCGACGACGCCGTTCATCATTGCGCTCAGCATGAAGGCGAACATCGTCACCGTAATCACGGGGGTAGGGCACGAGAGGCTCAATGCGCTGCACAGGTGGCTTGCTGGCCTCGCGGGAATTATGGCGGTCGTGCACACGGTGCCGTTCCTCGTCGAGCCGTATCGCCAGGGCGGGTGGGCTGCCATCGGCGAGAAGCTCACGCACGGCAAGGGCAATATATACTACTGGAACGGCTTCGCGGCGCTCGGCTGCCTGGCCTGGCTCAACTTTGCCAGCCTGCCGTTCCTGCGCAGATGGTGCTACGAGTTCTTTGTGCATCTGCACATCTTCTGCGGCGTGGGCTATATCGCCATGCTGTTCTGGCACTGCAACAACATGCTCTCGTCGTGGCACTATCTGTGGGCCACGGTCATCATCTGGGTCACCGGCCTCGCGTGGCGCTTCGGCTTCAAGACCAACTGGTTCTCGACGTCTGGAAAGTGGTTTTCCGGAGACACCGCCGTGATCTCGCGGCTGACCGACGACGGGGTCAAGATCACCATCGCCACAAAGATGAGGTGGAAGCCTGGCCAGCACATCTTCTTGCGCATTCCGGCAATTGGACTTCTCGACAACCATCCGTTCACGATTGCCAGCGTCATGAAGGACGACGACCCGCTCCCAAGCCCAACGTCAGACACCACGCACGACACGACCGTGCAGCTCAAGCACGAGAATGACGCCAGGCTCGACCGCGTGAGACGTCGCAACAAGTACGGCGACTCTGGCGCCGGTGCATCCGACGAGTACAACGACATGGTCCTGGTCTTCAAGCCATACGCCGGCTTCACCCGCAAGGCATTCAACATCTCGCGGGAGCAGACTGACGTCTCATTCCGTGCCCTTCTCGACGGGCCATACGGTGGAATGCCCCGGAAGCTGGAGAGTTTCGACACCGTGCTGATGATTGCCGGTGGAAGCGGAATCACCCCAGTGGTGGCGCATCTCCAGGACCTCTGCCGCAAGATCCAAAAGGGCCAGGCAGTCACACAGGACGTCCGCATTGTGTGGACCGTCAAACGCTTCGGTAAGCTCCCTTACATGATGACACCCCTGGAATAAAAAGCAATTGCTAACGTACCCGCGTGCAGAGTCCCTCGAGTGGTTCAAGGATGAAATCTCGGTTGCGTGCAGGAGCGTGCCTTTCGGCCTCGTCCACTGCCAGTACTTTGTCACGGAGGAGTCGCCGGTCGAGTTCTGCGACTACCCCGTCTCTGCGACACAGCAGTGGCCAAAATCACCAGTCATCCCAGACTGGTCGACGACAAAGCCACCCGACGCAGAGAACTTTGCCTCATGGCCACAGGGTTATGACAACAACACAAGGGAGGTTGCTGCCGGCCTCGGTCTCACCGTCCCAGACGGACGCTCCAGTCGGGGAAGCACCCGGGAGTACCCACTCCCAGGCACGGCCGTTACAACGCCAGAGGACCACCGCCGCATGGACTTTCCCACGGCATACCCGCAATACCCACGTTACCCTCAAGAGGCGCACACATATGATCACCACAGGCAGTCACTCCCAAGCCCAGTCAGCCCAATGGAGCCCGTCCTGCCCGCGGAATCGCCATACAACCCCCACCACACACCTCCCCAGCTCGAAATCACCACAACCACCGCCACCCCAGACACACATCCAAACCCCTTCAGCACACCCGCAAACGACCCCGCGGCAGCCCACGGCCTCGGCCTCACCACCACCGGCGGCTCCTCCACCGACCCATTCACCACCCCCGTCGCCGGCCCCGGCGAAACCACACACGGGCTCGACCTCCCCCAACCCCCGCAACCCGCCACAACAGCCGACCAAATCGCCTCAACCACAATCGAGATTGACTTTGGCCTGCCAAACCCCAACGGCCTCTCCGAGCCCACAGGCCCAAACAGCCAGCACCACCGCAAGAAGCCCTCCCTCCGCGTCTCCCTCCCCGCCTACAAGGGCGAGGAAGTCGACGGCATTGTCCGCTGCCCAAGCCCACACCACCCCGACGGCCCCGACGGCAAGAGGACGAGTTATGGGCCGGCAGACTTTGGTGATGAGGTGATGATTGAGTTTGGACGGCCCAGGCTACGGGAGGGTATCAGGCCGTGGGCAGAGACGTTTGGAAGGAGGACGTGTATCTATGGTAAGCCACCTCTTCCAATCCCCTTTGAATTTCTGTTGAATATTTGTAACTAACAATCACATCTATAGTCTGTGGCCCTGAACGCATGAAAATCGATGTATCGAATGCTGTGGCAAGCTTACAGCACGATATCTGGAGGAAGGAGAATGTGGATCGGGAGGAGGTGTATCTCCATACCGAGACTTTTGGTTGGTAAAATATTCATGAAGGAAAGAAACATCGAAGGAAATGAAAAGGGAAAAAAGGGAGGAAACATGCGCATGCATATGATCATGAACGCAAAGGTATAATCTGGTTTGAGAACAAATTTTGGGGAAAAAAAAAATAGTGGAGGGGATTGTAAATACATTTCGAGCACGTTCCGTTTTTTTTTTTTTTCTTTTGTTTTTATCTCCCTTTTTTTTTTTTTTTTCTTTTCCTTTTTCTGTATAACTTCTTCTTTTCCATCTTCTTCTTTTTCATACTTACTTGTTTACTTTACTTGCGAGGGGATATTTTTTTTTTTTCTTTTTTGGGTTTTCTCTGTAATTTGTATTTTTATTTTGTACATTTCTTGTTTTTTTTTTTTTTTTTTGCTATTGGGGTTAACGTTGGCCATATTTATTGGGTATTCTTTTTATTGTTCGCTTAGTTTTTCACCCCTGGATCTTCTCTTCTGTTTTTTTTTTTTGTCTTCATCTTTTCTTTTCTTTTTCCGTCATTTTCTTATTCTTATTTGGCCATTATGCAAATTGGGGGTTAACGTTTCCTACCGGTACCGGTGCGATGTATATTTTTTTTGTATTATTACAGTTTTCTATTTCCAGGTTCTCATGAAGTATCGATTTTTCTACTTTTCTTGGTTATGTATGTGTACTAGCTAGCCTTGGTAGTTTCTTCTTGATTGGGATCTTTTTCTGTGTTGCGGAGGATGGATGGAATTGAAGGGGGAAGCTAGGAGGAAAGGTTGGATATAGGAAGGAATATGGGATTTAGAGGATCCGGATATACACACAGCGTTCAGTTGAAATAGTATGTAATCTTTGTAAGTATACTTGAAATGATCAAAAAAAACAAAAAAAACAATCCAAATATTACTTCTTGTAATGTATGTAGACAGAGATAATTGCAAATTCATCGTTGTCATCAGAAATATTAATATTATTGTGAGGGCTGCTGATAATGATGATAAAAAAATAGATCTGGAATCCATAGGACGAGAGAAGCTTAAGGATAGGTTTATTGTATTCTAATATATCTTTCTTTCTACCTACTTACTTAAACTTCCTAGCTAGGGAATAGGATAGAGAGGGAGGGGGATGTCAACGTTGGGCAGATTTTGATATAAAGTAGGTAAGTTATTCCTCATTCCTACTCGTACAAAGTACTGTACGTACTTAAAAGCCAATTACAAGGTGATTGATTCTATCATGGAAAATCTTTAAAACTTTTCATTCTTGGAATAGGGTTCTGAATCTCATTTTACAAGACTACAAATACATATAACCACGATGTGAGTGTTCATGTAATATAATATCGCTTTACACAATTGCAAGATACAGACGAACGACTCCTGCGATGAGCATACCCCTCGAGCAAGTGTTACATTCTTACGACGGTTTGCTGAATTTAGCGTACATCCTCCTCTTCAGGGGGGCTGCGATACTTAGCTGTTAAGGAAAGTAGGGATGCTTAATTACATTGCGTATGCTATATTTAACGTTTAACGAGAGTGTGCTGCATGCAGTAAGTTATAACTATAACGGCCATAACATTTTGCTTTTCACTCTTTGTTTTCTTCGTCGGTCTTTAGATACATACATGATCTAATATATCTTGCTTAGGTATAGCACATTCAGGATTGAATCTCCGGTATCATTGGCGTGGAGAGGAATTATGTTATGAGCTACTTGTACGTGCACTTATTTAAATATAGACTTCCCCCGTTATGAGCTGAAGCATACCGTCAGGTCCAGGATTTTGCGTGCTGCTTAGGTATCTCTGGAGCAGAAACTGGCGGGGAAGCTGTTTTCAAAAGCTTGGAAACAAGATGTTCGGAATAGTACGACATCCCAATACCGTAACTACAAGCCGTAGAACCAAATGTCCATCCTGAGGTCCCATTCTACAAATTATATCCTAACCAAAAATCAATCAAACGCAAGTGCACACACAACTGAAAAACCGTAGATTTGTAGAGAAAGAAACCGATATAACTACTTGAAAAAACAGAATTTGACTAAAACCCAACCCAGTATTGCAACCCATTCCAAAATCCAGAACCCATAACCATAACCATAAGAAAAACCAAAACCAAACTAACATGCCGGATCCATTTCAACGCGAGTTGTTCCAACTTATAAATAAAAAACAAAATACTTTGGCCATGACAAGGGAATCCATCCACCCAAAAGATTGTTGCAAGAAAGATTTACCATCAGGATCCATAGAACGTATAAAGGACAAAAGGGTATAAAAAAGAAGTAAGTATATGACAAGAAACGAGAAAAGAAAACACCAGAAGAATTCCCATTTACGCAAAAAAAAAGAAAAAAAAGAAACCTGCTAAAAAAAAATCGGGGGTCCGCCCATCCATATGATCATGATCCCTACACATAATTTCACCCTAACTATACCGAGAATACTCTCGGTCCATTATTCCCACTACTCGCAGAGCCACTTACGGCTCGCCTCGCTCGTCGTCCAAGACTCCACACGGAGGATCTTATCCCGCCGCCACCTCCACCAGATGGATGTTGCTCTGCGGAGGGGGCCGCCGGTTGAGGCTGGTGGTATTGCTGCGGTGGTGGATAATTCTGCTGATACGTCTGAGCATTACCATGACCCTGACTTTGCTGAGCATGTTGTGGAAATGGCTGCTGCACCTGGCCATGGGTCTGCCCATATGCCGCCCCATACGCGGTAAACCCCCCAGCTGGCGTCGACGTGGCAACGGCGTTCGTTACGTCTACGGTCGGTTTACTCACAACAGACGTGCTCCCTCCAAACGTCAGTGTCCTGCGGATGTTCATCGTCGAGGACCTTTTTGTGGATTGTGGTGTCGGTGGTGCGGGCGGCGCAGGTGGGTGGATGAGCTGGATCCCTGCTGCTGCTGCGGGAGCGGCGGCTTGTGGGAATCCAAAGTTCGTACTTTCATTCTCGGATATTGTTGGTGTTGAGGGGGAGAACCAGCCTGTTGAGGTGGTGGTGGGTGATGCAAGGCTTGGGGAGGATGAGAGTGTGTTTGTGTATGAGGACGTGCTTTGGGATGGGGTGAGTGGTGGGAGTGGTGGTGGTGTCGATGGCGATAGTAATCCATCACTATTGCTTGTATGTGAGGAGGATGTGGTGAAGCTACTGAGCCGTCTATTTCCTATGTTTCTACTCTTTCGATATATCCCACCCCGGGGCGGACACTGCAGGATTTCGATTCCGTCTGCAGAGGCTGGGGATTGTGGGGGGTGTTCTGGGATTACGGGGAATGAAGAGATTGTAGTGGGGGTGTTTGCGGGTGGGAGTTCGGGAGTGTAGATATTGCTGCTGGTGGTGGTGGTGTTGTAGAGACTACGTTCCTCTTTTGAGGCGTATTCTTGGTCGTATTCTTCTTGCAAGCGGCGGGCGAGTTGTTCGTCCTCGGCGAGTTGGAGGGCGGGGGGGAGGGTGAATGATGAGGCAGAGAACCGTGATTGGGATTGGGGGGTGATTGAGGATGTACTGCTGTTTGGGCTCTCCGAGTGTTGCGGTGGCGGTGGGCTTCTGTGAGGAGGAGGGGCGGGAGGGGGAGTGCCTGGGGGTGGCAGGGGCGGGAGGGTCATTTGAGGTGGTGGTGGGGTTGAGGGTGTAGGCTTTCGTCTAATGCTACTTTTATACGTAATTCCTGCTGGTGTTGGAGTCGTCGGCGTTGGAGGCAGAGCGTGGTTCATTGAGATGCCCTGGTTTGGAGGAGTTCCATACTGGAAGCCTGGAGATACCGGCGGTGTGATTGTCAATGGCCCCAGATCATCGCCTTTCCGCCCTCGCCTGATGTTTAGTGGTGGAGGCGGCGGAGGCGGTGGGAGAGCGTCGCTGCCGCCCGCCCCCTCCGAGTCCTCTCCAAGCGTCAGAGCCATGATCATTGCACGAATCTTGCCGTCGCCGGTCTCCTCGTCCTCTTCCGACGTCGTCATGTCCTCGTCCTCCTCCTCAATCTCCTCGTCACTCGCAGCGTCCGAGAATATGACGCTTTGCCTGCCCCGGCCCCGGCCGGCCGTCGCGCAGCTGTACACGGACGTCCGGGATGCCGTGCTGTCCATCCTCCGGAGTCCCGATGGGGCAGTGTCTCGTCTGGCCAGCCGGCAGCTCGCCTGACGCTGCGGCCCGACCGTCTCCGGCAGAGCGTCATGCCCCGGAGGCAGCCCGACAATCTCCTCGAAGTGCCATCCAAAGTACACATCGTCGCCCCAGGCGCCGAGCCGCTCGACCGCCTGGCCGATGGCCCTCAGCTCCCGCTCCAGCCGCCGGACCTGCGACGAGAGCTCCTTTGTGCCGACAATCTCGGCGCCATGCACGCCCGAGGCCGTGGTGCCGTCCGCGAGCATCTCGCCCAGCTGCATTGCCGCGACGCCGACCGTCTCCCCGGCGGCGCGGACGTCGGCAGCGAACGCCGCGAGCGTGGACAGCTGCCTGAGCAGCCGCGCCTTGTGCGCCCGCACGACCGCGGGATCGAGCGCCGTGCCGGCGGGCACATTGATGGTGAGCGCAACAAAGGCGTTGTGGAATGTCCGCATCTCGTCGAACGTGCGAAACAGCGCTGCGTCGAGCTGTGCGACGTCAATCTCGAGCGAGAGCAGCGCCGTGAGCATCGTCGTCTTCAATGTCGACTGCAGCTGCTGTTGCTGCTCTTGCTCCACATTCCGAGATTCTGCCCCGCTGCCCCTCGGCGCTGCAGGGCTGCACTCGTCGTCGCTACAACCCTCACCGCCGCTCGTGGGAAATCCAGACAGGTCGAATGTGTAGCTATTCATCGATGTTTGCAGATTTCCTGGCTGTGCCGGTGCTTGTGCTTGTGGTGGTTGTGGTGTTGTCGTTGCAGCGACGGCCCCGCGCAGGTGCAGCTGGTGCTGGTGCTGATACTGCTGCTGATGGGAAGGCGGCGAGCTCGATCCCAACGGAGGACTGCTGCCGCGGCGGAGCTTCTGCGTGAATGTCTGCATTTTCCCACGCATGTGGCCATTTCCATCATCACCATACTGCTGTCGATTGGAGCCTCCTCCTCCTCCTCCACCGCCTCCGCCGCTGACAAGCCTCACCATCTTTGTCGTCGTCTTCATGCCTTTGCTGCTGCCTCACTGCAGGCAAGTACCCGGTATCGTCCTTCCGGTTTGCTATGTGAAAATTGTCGTCGAAGGTTGGCACAATACGTACAGAAGCGTCCAGATTCGAATATTTTTAAAGGTTAAAGCTGGGACACACAGAAACAAAAGGCATGACCGAGTCGACCTTTAATTCCAAGAGGCGAGCGTCTGCGAAAGGCCGCTCATGGTGGGACCAAAGCTGCATTAATATTTCACGTCTGATCATCATACGGGCAGCTGGTCTCGAGCCTCGACGAGGAAACTACAGGGTCCCCCCCCCCCCTCCAACCCCTCACCCTTCCGCCCCGAGAGTCAGCATAAAATATAGTACCGACAGGTACTACCAGTGCTGTGCACCACCACCACCACCAGCACTTCCTCGGCCTCCACATCATCTAAGCACTCAAAACCTTGCGTCCCAAATGAATTCTTTTTTCTCTCACCTCACATGTGCGCACCCCCCGACTATAATTGATCGATGATGCATGCGTATGTGCGTGCGTACCCAAGTTCTAGGTGCTTGCTAAAGGCCTGCTGCAGACATAGAGACCTACTCGAGTACATTTGGATTCCGTCTACCTACATGCTACTCTATCGGGGCACGAGGCTAACTTTTCATCCAAAGTCCAGTGTTGAGTTTTTTTCTTTTACTACAGCTGCGGCTGTTCTCGTGCAGAGTGGTAGTCCGAGTTATAAATTTAAAGTTGCGGCTGGACATGTGCATAAAATACAAATGTGCACGTTGCAACCAGCATTGGACGAAAGTGTTCATCTCAAATGGTTAAGAGAAACAGTAACTTACATTTCAATTGATTCTTTCTCAATTATGTAAGGAATTTCCCTATAGATATTCAAACGTTCCAACGGTCAAAGTGAGGGGGGGTGATCACTCCGCGCATTTCTCCGCTCCAAATCATGGATATCGATATCAAGTGTGGCGCAGATTCCGGCTCTAGGAGATGGCCAAAAAACTATGGCAACCATACCGAATGGAACTCGAGGTTATACTAAGCTGAAGCTCAATGTGTGTGGATGGTAGGATGGGCTAGGCGGCGGGGCAGTATTACTATCACTTCACTGCAACACATTCATTCAGCCTCCACATGCATCCATCATGATCACACACATAATCATTAGGTTGTTCGTTCATGCGTCTCGTAGCTCTCGGCCGCCCCATGGGCTGGCTAGCGTTAAACGTTAACTTTGAATTGGTAACAAACAGCCTTGCTCCGAATTCTTTCCGACTGACGGCATGCGTACGATGTTGTCGTGGAATGGGCGGATGACGGTGCCATCTCGATTGATTCCCAGATTGTCGGTATTATGATCAAGTACCTACATTGGAGGCATTTGGTAGTTTGAAACCCGAACCCCATTGCCAAAATCATTATAAGGCTAGCCGCATATGTGGAATATATAGTAGAAAAATCAGAAATCATGCAAAATGGAGATGCCCAATATATCGAATCAGGGTGCCTACCACACATAATCAGGATTGACCTCGAAAGTTAAATACTTAGGAGATCTTGATTATGATCATGATATATATCTTGGATAGTCATATGTATAAACGCATTGGGCATAATGCAGCGATAATAAATCTCAACACATGCACATTGATCAAGTAGGCTGCTCACCACTCTTCGAACTTGGAAACAGTACTCGGCCTTGGTCGACCGTGCGTTTTTGGCACGCATTCTTTGGGCATATAGGTACTACCTAATGCCATGGCATGGCATTGCATGGCAAGGCGTGGCGCATGGCACGTTTCCGACGTCGTTGCAATTTGCAGTTCGGAACAGGTAGCCACGCCTTGAAGTTGGGGTCGCGCTTGGAGCTCAGGCTGTCCCTGGATCTGAAACGGGGCGGTGTACATGTTGTGATGCATGTGCAGAGCTTTCGAGGGGAGGATATTGGGGGGAAGGCATGCGCTGTACTGGTACCGTTAAGGGTGTCACACATTTGTATGCATGGTAGGAAAGTGCAGATTACTTTCGTGACGAGGTTGGCCTTTGCATGGAGTTATTGGGTTTGGTGTTTAAAATATGAGATATATCGAATTTAATCTTTCCCGTTAATCAAATCTGTACAGAAAGGACGCGTTAGCCAAAGGCATACCTAAATGATCGCTAGAACGTCGACTACCACATTCGGTAGCTTAGGTAGCGGTAGACAGCTGGTGGTCTAAGGCGCGCCAATGTTGCTGCTTCTGCAAATTCGCCTCCAGAAGAACTATTAAGCATATACATTATCATGATCAAGTACGTATATCTTGATTCGTCTGATAAGTTTTTCATTCCTGGGTACATTTCATATCCATGGCAGTCTGCGCATGTAGCTACCTGGTAGATAAGCCCTCCACCGGTCAGTACGTACGTACCCGTCACTTAGTCTGACGACCATAACGTCGGTACTCCCTAGGCCTACTACATGGAGAAGCCTGCTATGCATGGGGGGGCTGTGCCGTTCAAAGTTTCTAGACTGAATCTTTATTAAAAAAAATGGGGATGTTTATCTCATGGGGATGTGTGGGGAACTGGCGTAAGCACATGCATTCGAGTACGTATATACATACTTAGTTCATATATATTCATAGTTGTGTGTGACTATAGGTTATGTGCCTTTAAAAAGTAAATGGAAAAATGTAAAAAAAAAAAAGTTTGCGGTAACAAGTGGATTGTGAGGTTTGTTTCGCTTGTCGAGCGCGGTAAAGAAGCCCTGCAGATAGTTGATGTGGGGAAGACGTGATAGGAAGGTGGTTGGCTTTTTGTGAAAGCGGAGGTCATCCTGGCCTTGCCACGCTCGAGTATTCACTCAAGGTAGGGTAGAATAAACAAATAAGCATGCGTAGTTCATAGTATATGTAGCAGCTCTCTCGTGTTTATCGACTTCATCAGGGCTATTAAAGTTGTTTGTACATACACAATCCCACTTTTGTACTGTTCAAGGATGTTTATTCCCATTACATCGATATCTCTGGTACATGTCCTCGTATGTACTCGAGTACACCATCCTTCACTATAAAACCGATCCCCACCCTGCCCCGCCTTACGCAGATACGTGGCTCAGGTACGTATACCGCTGTCCCCAATATTTGGACGTTACGCGGGTTATGGATTAGGATACTGTCAGCAATCTATCTGTTAACCTACCGAGAAAACACAACTCCGGTTTACCTCGCTCTGGAACGTACAGTAGACAATAATACATGTGGTTGTGTATAATACGCATCAATTGCGCGGAGGGTGGGGGCGAGGCGAGGAGATCCAAAAACTTCTATATTCGGACGCTGCAGGGAGGTTTCTAGCTACGGGGCCAATTAGAGATCAATTCATTCGATGTATATTCACAAGAGTGAACTCTTATTGTGGGGCTCGTGTATGCAGATGGAGGAATCTCATCGCTGGTAGCTCTATTGGTATGTAATTCTTCACCTGTCCCCCCAATTCGCGTGGCCTTAACGTAGGAAAATTGCGTTCATGCATATATTGCACCTTTACTTATGATTTGAGAATCAAAAGCCTTCTATTCATTAATAAGGGATGCATGTTAGTAGTTGCAGATTATTGTACATGTAAGTGTTCGCCTATCATGGGAGTAAGAAGGCAGTTGGAAAAGTTGAAGGGAATTTCTGCAACCCGGTGCCGGTTCGGATCACCAGACTCGGTGCACCTCTTCCGTGTTGTTGAATTCTTGATCAATAGGTCTAATCGCTGCAAAAAACCCGAAGGCCGTACAGTCACTTGGCAAAAAAAAAACCCCCGTCATGTGTGTTCGTAAAGTACTGCATTTGGCGTATTGGAGTAATTAGACTGGATAATATATTCGAAAAAGTGAGGTCCGTGAATTGTGAATTTTTCGTCCTCCTTTCCATCTTTTTTCGTCACATCGTATGCGTGTGCGTGAGCGTGTGCTTCAACATGCACTACCTAACCCACCTGCCTGACTGTATCTCCGACGAATCAATTAGAACCAAGAGATGAAAGAAAAACCTGCAATCTGGGTTAAACGGGAATAGAAAGCGGGGGGAGGATGGTTATATGACGCCGACGCAGTTAGCGATTGGAAAGCCAGCCGGATAGTTGCGATTGTTGGGCCCCCGAGAGTGAAGTACTTCATGTAGATTCCTGCTGTGTGGGCTGCGTGCATATATAAGTGCATTGGATCGGTGTTCTCAGAGTGTTTGCAAAATGTTCGTAAGAGTTATAATTAAGGAGGGCCTCGTGGATGTGTATGATTGATTGTGAATCGGTGCCAAAGTTTGGGAAAGGCGATGATGTGTCTGGGAGGTACATAGGTAGTATCTGACAGGAGATGTGGAATTTCTAGAATCGGATTGATGTTTCGAAGGACCTGCCTCTCTCGGCCGGATTAGAGAGTACTGGTACGACTGATATTCTTCTTTTTTTGACAAACTCCCAATGAGAGGGAGGCTTCATAATGCGTCACATTTCAACATTACATCGTGCTAGAACGCTACGGAAATATCGCATCCTAATGTGCAAAAGGATTGTTTGAATGGGTTTTTTTTGATTTACATACTGATCTACAAATATCTTCCATATAAACACCGGCACGTGTAAGATAAATATCACAAGTAAAGCTAACATTCACGGCATATGCCCTGTATAGGCAGGAACGCCGATTCACCATGTTACCCACAATGCCGGTATCATTTGAATAATTCAGGTTGTCCTATGCCTAGCGGAACTGGTACCCGCATTTACCTCTGGCGAGTGAAACTCATGTGAATCTCTAGACAAAAAGATCTACTGATTTCTGCCCTTCGGCTTAGCCGTTTAGATGTTGGTTTCGCAAGTTGCGTAGCTGCCTCATGGGGTGGGTGAGGTTCAAGCGATTGTCCTGAAGTTCACATCCCGGTAAATTTGATAACCGCCGTGCCGTGGGGGTGCATTCAGTTAAATGTCATAATTCATGGTATTAATTCCCTTGGTACACCAACTCTGAGAGCAAGCACATGCCTCGATCAGCGATGGATATCAGAGAGTATGATTTGGTGCTTAAAGGGAATTACTCCCGTCACCTCGATATTTGAAGATTGAATGACGAAAAAAAGCGATATAGATATTGGTTCGCTTGTCTTGCCATTTAAATTCAAAAGCATTCAAAGTGGTGTGTTCCATGGCAACAGTAGGAAAGACGGAGACGTGATTGTATACTTGCGATCAACTGTGTCTCATGTATACAAAGCATAATCTGCGGCGAAAGCAGGTGCCGCCTCGACATACCTCTGGCATTGATTATGCTATTCGAACTGACGCCTGTTATTATTATCCAGTGAGAGTAGATCGGACTAGTTTCGAACTACAGAAATGGCCTACCTTATTGTCGTCAAGGGAGACTTCAGCATCAGTGTGCCCATTTTTGGGGTATTCATCCACCGCGGAAACTGCCATAGCTTATATCTCGGCCTGGAGACATGATACTTGTCCTATCTTTTTCTGAATTACATTTTTCCATATCAGTGGGATATGTTGATTCATCAAGCCAAGGCTCAAGTGTTCTACAATTCACGGATCTAACCTGGCAAAAATAGGATGAATAGGGTGGCTATTTTTAGAACGGTGCGCAGCCCCCATGCCGATTCGTCACCAGATCAAAGCACAACAACAACTTGTCGCAACGAGTTGAACTTGATGAGGGAGGAACTGCTGGTTCAGCTTAAACGGCAGTTACTGTTGCCGGCACAGACTTTCAGGCTGTGTTTGTTGACATTGTGTAAATAACCAGTAACATATCACGGTTCAGCGGAGCATTGCTCGGAAGCCGTTGCCTTGAGGTGATGGAGGTAAATTCAAGAATCTGATTAATTATCAACGATGCAGAAGATTAGATTTTTGCGGCACATCTGAGTGGATCACATTGCAGCTTGTGCTAATATGGTTGGGGATTTTGCACTTTCACAAGTTCAGGGTAAAATGCAATCATAGCTTTAGCCGAGTTGTATATCTATAGAATTCCCGACATATGAACACACGATACGCATTAGAACTGTACAAAACCACGTCGTCTCTGATATCTCTTTTCATAACTCAGGCATTATTGAGGAAAGCTCAACACGGTCTCTGCCCATATCTGATTCAGGCTTTCGCCAACAAAGAATCGATACTCCTCAGCCAGAACCATTTTCCACTCTTGCGCTACCACATCCCACCAACTTAGATCCCGCCTCCGCAAGGAAAATTCCAGTTCTCCGACTTCTCCTGGTGCCAAACCGACCTTGTCAAACCCTCGGAGTACCCTTAAGGGACTCTCCGGAAGGTTACTGACACTCGACGGAAATCGGACATAGAGCTGCACGACAACCTTTCCGAAGATGGGCCCTGCGTTTCGTACTTTGAACGTTAACTTTACAATTTCCTCATGAAATCCCGCACCAACGGCGTTTGCGGTTACATATGCAACCTGAAGTGAACCTGCTACCGGAGCAAACTGTGTATATGATAGGCCGAATCCGAAAGGAAATCTCGGATCTTTGCCATTCTTTTCAAACCACATGTAGTCAATCAGGCCGCCTTCCGAAAACTCTTGAACTGGGGCAAAACCAGTCCAGGCAGACTGTACTCGGCAGCAGTAATCCGCCTCACGTCTTGCAATGGTATATGGCAATTTCCCAGAAGGATTCACGGCGCCCCACAGGACTGAAACGAGGGAGTTTCCAGACTCCTGTCCTGGAAGGTTTGCTAATAGGACGCTTGTAATGTTGGGATGATCGATCCAGGCTTCCATCAGAATTGGCCCAACAGAGTGGATTACGACAATCGTATTTGAGCAGGAATTTGCAACTGTTTTGACGAGCGTGTCGCCATCTCTCCAGGCCTACAACAATCAGTTTTTATCCAACATAATCCAACATGTGTATACGTACAGTGAGATTGTTCCTGTCTCCGACATTGCCTTCTACATTTTGAAGACCTTCCCCGGAGCGAGAGTTGATGAAGACTAGGCATGCGTCTTGCGTGGCAGCAGCACTGGAGATTGCAGAATAGGCATAATCGTCTAGGTTTGAGGTAACCGTTGCGCCTGTCAACGTGGCTTGTTCCGTTATGGCTTGGAGAGGCTAAATTGGAACTGTTAGCTCGGGAACGTTCTTTGCAAGTTCAGGGTAACCAACATCAATCAGGTAGACAAATGTTCCTGCACCGCTACCAGAACCAACCGTCGCGGTACCCGCGGAACAATAGTGAAATTGTCCACAGCTGTTGGGTCCTCCGGGAATAGGACCAGCATCTCCGCCAAACACGCCAATCTTGTTGTACAGTCCCGCTTTCAATGGGAGGCCCTTGTTTCCCGCATTCGCGTTCTTGAGTAGCACAATTCCGTCTTCTGCAATTCGTTTGGCAACCAAGCTGTGGAGTGGCGGATTGGCTGGCACATGGTGGTTGATGATCCCAATGTAGCCTCTGTCTGGGAATGCGCCATAGTCAGACTTGTACCATGTGCTGAAGTTTGGCTGAGGGTATCCTGGCTTGTTCTGCCCTGATTTGTACCAGGCAGCAAGAACTCGAATGGCCATTTCATCGAGTCTGCTCTCTCCTGGTATTCCGGCACCGTCACTTGCTGGAAGCGCTCCAGCCGCCAATGCCACCAATCCAGCATCCCCAGGCATCACCATGTCAATACCCGCCGTTGCGGCTGGTGCGGGCCCCGCAGCAGCAGACCAGTCTGTGACTACAAACCCCCGGAACCCCAGCCCTCCCTTTAGTTCCGTTTTCCCCTTGAGCCTCTTTCGAATCAACTCTGTGCTCTCGCAAGAGTACGTCCCATTGACCCGTTGGTATGCACACATGACGCCCCCCGCCCCCGCATGTATAGCATCCACAAAGGGCCATTCGTACAGCTCCTTCGAGGCTCGATCTCCGACCTCGCTGCTGAGCGAGTGTGTGATTGGTGGGGTCGTGGCGCTGAGCAGAGTCTCAATCACAAGTCTGTATCGCTCCTGCTCATTTGCAAGCCAATGCTTCACGCACGCAATCACGCCCTCATCTTGCAGCCCACGCACCGACGCTGCCGCCCCGATTCCCGCGAGATATGGATCTGGGCCAAAGCCCTCCCAATTGCGCCCCGCCGCGGGAGCACGGCCGAGGGCGCCTGCAGACGGGGCAAGCGCGACGTTCACCCCCTTCAGGCGGTTCTCCACGCCCATTGCGCGGCTGCGGAGATACATGAGCTCGCGGTCCCAGGTTGCTGCGGCCGTGACCCCGGCGGGATACACGGTGACGAGGTCCACGCCCCGAAGGCCCACGGGTCCATCCTGGAGACAGAGGCGGGGAAGGTTGATGGAGGGGATCGACGCTGCAAGATTCCCCGAGCATGGCCCTAGCGTAAGACCCGTGCCGGTGGTGAGGGACTGTTTTTGCAGAAACGATAGCCTCGAAGCTGCACTGCGTGCAAGAGCGTATGCTTCATCCCAGCTCAGTTGGTTTTGCGAGGCGGGGAAGACAATGTCCGGATGAAGCGTTGGTCGTGCCGATGCTGGTAAGGTCGCGGCACAGGCCAGGAGCAAAAGCGCAGAGAATCTCCTGAATGCCATTGCAGATATCCCGGAAAGGGTAGAAAAGTACACTTCATTATATTTATGTTCGAGTAAATCTCGATTTCCCCCCAACGCGAAATAATTGGGGAGGCTATCGATCGTGGAAAGGAGCCACCAATCGCGATGCAATGTCCCAAGGCGGAATAAAATTTCTCCACGTCGTATAGCCAGGCAGGTACCACTTTCAGCTTTCGTTTAACTTAGTGGCAGGACTTTGTGAGACATCTCGTAGGCCCATACCAGCAACGATCCGCGATGCTTGGTAAGATCCGCAGCAAATCATCTCCAGATCAGGGTAAACTTACCCGAATCTGCGTCAATGATTTCCATGGTAGCCACCAAGTTACCTATACGGGAAGTTAGTTTATCTTTCCATTTAGAGTCACAAAGGTGAAGTTTGCCGTGGTTCCGCAATTATTTCCGATGATCCAATATGCTTTTTGAGGGAAGGCAAGCGTCCGTTGTTGCCCAATGTCAATCGCGCACTCGACACAAATTCTAGAGTAGATATATTTATTTGCCCTTCCATCATAGTCGTCTGAGGAGTAACAGTAGATTGTGCCTCTGTTGAATATGAATTTGCCTTATAATTGTGCTATTAGGGGTATTCAAAGAAAAATTAGCGCAATGCAAAAAAAAATCCGAAAAATCCGTTTTTCTCCACACAAAAAAAAAGTCCGTACTTGAACCATGGATAAGTGCAGAAAGGCAGATATCTGCTTCCAAAAAATCCGTTTTATCTGCCAAGATCACCACTCTAAACAACTCAACACTGCCCCATTTGGCTGGATTTTATATGAAGATATCTGCTAGCCTCAAAAACCAGATATCTGCTCTGCGCCCCTCCCAAATATCCGCCAAAATCCCCAGGGTATTCAATTCTCACAGAAAATCCGGACCGGATTAAACGAATTCAGAAAAACAGATTTTTTTGACCTTTGAAAACCCCTATTGTCTGCATCTACTATAGGAGATGGTCGATGGGATAGATAACGTTCAATGGGCCAACGACAACTTTTGCTGTAACTTTTATCCCTTTGTCGGGCGAAACCTCAAAAATTGAGTGCCGACTGACCAGGGTTAAAAAACTGCTCGCTTTTCTGTATTTGTTAATCACCTTACTCTCAAAGGTTTAACTACTGGCCCAAGCTCAACCAAGTATTCAAAATACTTTGTCCATTCCTAAATTTACTCTCATCTTTGCCCCACCTGGTCGGTCGGCACTCAATTTTCGATGTCTTGCCCGACAAAGGGATTAGAATCAGGTCCGCTTTCCCGCTTGCCATCTTCCCATCAACCCACCAGTACAGCAGAAGACCTATATTTCCCACGACAGGCCTATTATCGGGGCCAGCTCTAATATGCCTCTATCGGGTTTCCTATGAAGCGAGCGGCCAGCAGAGTGTGCGTTGTTTAGAAGCCAGCCTAACTTCAACATTCTACCGGCAGGTCCATTCGTGATTGTCTAAATATGCAAAACCAGGTGCCGTATATTATTACTTTTGAGGAGATGGGGGCATTTCTCAGATTGATCGGGTGGTTTGGACAATGAGATGGGTTTCGGCGATCAATCCGGGTAGTCTTTGGAAATAATACATATTTTCAAGCACTAAAACCCGTAGTCTTTAAACAACGGGACAGGTACAGAGGACGCTACCAAAAGAGTTGGCACGCCAAGAAAATCGAGGGTCAAGGCGCCTGGCAACTGCCCTTCCGGTTGCCAAAAGTGACCGACTTCAAAAATTCATAACTTCATGAGTTTACATTCTAAAGGTGTCATGTTACAATATGTAATAGAAAAGACATGAGAGTGTTAATATAGCAACTTTAACTTTGGGGTATAAAGCTTGCAATTTCAAGATATTTGGACCTAAAGTCCACTTATTCCTGGCAAAAAACGACCCAAACGAGTGTTTTTAGAGAGTTTTGTGCAGGTTCAGTGCATCCACACTGCCCCATACGGTTTTCTTCCTAATTTCTCAAAATAACTCCAGAGTCTCCTCTATAACATATTTTAACATGGCGCTTATAGCATATAAAGTCATGCAGTTATGAATTTTCAAAGTTTCTCACTTTTGGCAACCGAACGGCCGTTGCCAGGCGCTTTGACCCTCAATTTTCTGTCGGAAAGTGCGCAAAGACTTTTGGTAGCGTCCTCCGTACACTCTAGAGCATGCTCGATAAAGGCATTTGCGTATACCCGGCAGCAGTGAATGGGTTTGAATCTATCGAATATAAATTTCCTACATTGAGCGAAACGATTTCCACAACCCTAAATTTGGGCGCTGATTACTAGCTACAATACGAACAAGATTATTTTAATGTAGAGGATACGCTCATTTCAGACTTAGTCCACTTATAGTTCATATCATTATTTAAAATGAAATTTACCCCCCGTCATATGCATCCCTCGGGGCCATTTGAAAGGCCCATCTCGGGGCTTGCAGCCGTGTGCTTATAACATTCGGATATAAGTATCACGAGTCATCTATACTGTAGTTTTACAGCAGGGCTTGGATGATCGGGTTTGCTCATGACAGGCTTCATCTAGAATACTGAATATCAAGAGGCACGATTTGGCGGTAGTATACAACGTTCACACATGATATCTCTCCAGTGCCACGCATCACGGTAAAGTGTAGCTACGATAGAGAATATTAGTGCTCAGTCAACTTAGGAGCAACTGTCTACCTCTAGGCTTTATCATTTCTAGTCATTAATCTCCGTGTCCTCGGGAGCGCGATCTTACATTCGGAAAACCACAGGGATTGAAAGGAATATCGTACAGATTTACTATACATTGTGTAGCTTCACAAGAAACTCCATCATAGGGGGCCTCTATCGACCTTCCCAAACATTAACGTTAATGAGTTATAATCGCGTTTGGGTGTCCCTACAAGGGGAATGAGTAATCTTAATCCAGTACTGAGTACATTCTATGCATCTAGAATTATTACGGGGTGTCTGCGCAAAAGAACCACCGGTTTGGGCGTCGAACGTCCCCACCGAATTTCGCCGCTGCAGTTGGCAATTTGCATCATGCATAATCCGCCCCATTTAAGAACACCGCGACGGTTTTGTTAGCGATCCCTAATGATTACTCCCGACCAAGATGAGGTGTCTAATTAAGATTTAGGATCGAAGCGAGGCTAAGGAGCCGCGATAGGGTTCCAAGAAATACAAGGCAGTGGTACTTGATGAAGTTGAATAAGGTCCACCGCGGGTTCGAGAATATGGTTCAACCCCATGAGGCCGTAAGTGTGATGTGAGTGATAGAGGTGATGGACCGGTGCCCATTGTCAATTGACTTTTGGCGTACCTGCACCCATCCTCATTTCGGGGGCTCCATCCGTGGTCTGCCTCCTCGCTCAAGTTCGATTCCGTTCACCGACGATGATAATATGCATATATGTAGTGGCCATGCTCCCCATGTAGAAGTGGGCTAAGTATCAAATCCAGGGGGTTGTTAAGGACTGATCGGGAAGACACACATAGGAGGAGTCGTGAAGCCAGTGATCCAGTCACAGTAATAACTACCAAGCATGGAGATCTCGCGGGGGCGCTCGACTTAACAGGGGGGACAGTAAGTAGCCACGGGAGAGACGCTTTTATCGCATTTATTGGAACGCTATTTAAGTAGTGCCTCAGGCTTCATGCTCGTGCTCCGACGCTAATAGATACATGCACCGGTGTGAATGTACTCGGGTATCATCGATAACTCGCAAGCCTGAAGCTAAACAAGTGTAAAGACTTGGGTTTGGGCGGCATAACATGCATAGCGTTGAGATATCCACCAATAATGTCACTTTGAGGCCCCAGAAAAAGTTCAAACAGGGCCTTTGGCCCTAAGTTTCTCTTATGTGGACTTGCGAGTTATCAATGTCATACCCGAGTATGTATGTGCAACTTTAAATCCACGGTATACTCTGTACTCCATACAAGGGATTCCGACTTAATGCTTACCGAGTCTCCTCTAGTCTACCACGGCGTCTACCCCATGGGGGCGATCCACTGTTCTACCGCATACTTTGGAAATCGTATAACGTCGCACTTAGCTCACCCATAAAGATATATTGATTGTTGTGCGGTAACTAGATGTCTCCCAATGGAGATGAATCAGAATTAAGCAAATTCTTCCCGAAAGTTGGCACCGCTATCTTGGCGAACTTGGCAAATCGTCAACTTTCCTAATCCGAATGCCTACCATTAGGCACCCTGTCTCGGTATATGAGGCATTCTGTACGGAGATAATCAGAAGCCAAGATAATGCGGGGTTAACAGGGCGACGCATGCTTTGTTTCAAGTAGTTCTGGTACGTATCTCGAAGTAGTCTGATCTCGAAGGATGTGTGCACGTTCCCTTTCGGCGTTAGCTGTCATGTACTCTACTCGGTGGGTTTCTCATGACTGACAGAAAGTCTTGCACAAGACATATCCGTGCGAAGGCCTGTGCCAGGGGGGAAAGACATTACATACGTACAAGTAGGGTATGAAAAGTGATCGGTCAACGCTAGAGGTGCATAGTCACATTCAGGGATTAAAAGTTCGTTTTCTTGGTGATTTTGGTAGTTAGATAAAATCCTTATTCACCGAGTCATGCAACTCTAGCGTTGACCGATCACTTTTCATACCCAACTGTACCTTAGAGTACAAAATCATCCTTCGCACAGACTTTTGATCCCCCGGTCTTGTGCAGGACTTTCTGTTAGTAACGAGTATCCATGTGCTATAGAGATGTGAATGAATTATGCCGTCTTTTGTTTCTGGCAACAGCGGAGCAATGTCCCTTGGAAATTCGGATATTGGATTGTATTTGGCCCATGGCTCCAAGCTAGCAAACTCGAAATTATCTTGATGAAGCGAGTAGGAAATATCTAGAAAGCGCAAATACATGGATCTTCGGAGATAAATATCTTTGGTAGACTAAGTAGGCTTTCGGTCATAAGGATTCTTTTGGAATGTTTTACTCTACACTTATCCTGGTTGTCGGTTTATCCAGGACTTCCTTACGATACTGATGTTTGGAAACGGAAAAGACGGCGGGGGCATGAGAAAGCGGTCTCTCAAACCGTGCTCACACATTTACCGGGTTATTTGGGGAATACGCCCCCACTCCCTGCTTGTCTTAAGAATTCCCACATCCTTTTTTTACGGTGAGAAAAGGTGAAATATTCGTGAATAAATCCAAAATTCACATAAAAAAGATTTGGTGTGGGAATTCCTTAGACATACTGGGGGGGGGGGAGGCGTATGATACCCCAAATAACCGGGCCCGGTACCTATTGTATGCATGCATGGTCATGCGCTCTACGGTCAATTCCAGCCACATCGTACCGTTGCAAACTCCCGTAGGAAATATTTACGTTACACTGAAATCCGAGGCACAGGTGATTGTGAGTACGAGTATAGTATGATACGGTATCCCCTGGACTGAGACGGTAGGCCAAGATGACCCCCGGCCCAGACCCCTGTCACAAGAGCATTCTTATCGATTTCTACTTCACAAGAACACATCTAGGTACCTGGACCAAGTACAATTCAATATGTAATATCTGCATGATAGTTACGGAGTACTCCAACACTCTCTAGTTTGACATAATGCAATATCGCATTTTTGAAATTTGCTCGTGTTTGTTGAATGGTTGCAATACCGCGATCCTCCCATGTCAAGGTCATGTAGAGTACTATAGCAGCAGGGTGGGGGGGGCCTCGTCTGGGCCTATCGTCTTAAGCTTACCAGTCCAGGGGATAAATCCATACAATAAGCCGAGGAAGGCTTGGGATAAAGCCCCTTTTGCAACTACCGATGTCCGCGTTCAGATAATAAGGGACAGAGTACCCAGTGATGTTGAAAATATATCATGTTCATCATTCGACAGATAGTGAGGGACGTCGGCGTAAGGCCGAGACACATCGGCCGGTGTAGGTACGGAAGAATGCCAGCTAAAAATCTCATTCCATGGCAAGTCTTTTTTGCTGAGAATCTTGGGCACTGACAATCTACTCGTAGATCATGTTCTTCTAGAGCACTTTCTTGGCCTCCACATCCCATCACATGGGGCCCTGGGGTAGTTGATTTTATCCGGAGAGAATTGCAAGGTATTTAGGCTTGGTATGCAGCCAACGGCATGGGCATACTAAAATGAGCAAGATACTTACCACAACCCAGGCATGCTGAATCTCGGCGAGGGGCAACGGAGCATATCGACAATGAATTTTCTGTAGCTAGTGAGATTTGGGCAACGCGCGATAACCTCATATCATTGATGTACTGAAGTAAGGTAGAGAGGTGTCCGGTTATGGAGTGCTTGGCCATGAAGTGACCTTCCCCGCTGGGGGTTAACTGGGATCGTTAACTGGGATCCTTAATAACAATTAGGAGGAGGCGTCCAAGCTTGGAGATACCTCCTACTCTACGAGTAGAGTATGCACCGGCGGCTTATATTTTAAATTCCATGCGGGAAGAAGCTTGGTTTGGGATCTTGCAGGGTATAGTGCTATACCTATCGATCTGCCGACCTAGCTCTTCAGCATCGCCAAGTTAGATTAAAACCGAAAGGGTTCCATCGCCTTCACTTTTCACTTGGTAAAGTCGATTACGCTATATATCCGCAGAAATTCTCACCAGTGACCGTTCCCATCGCATACTTCATTCACACACTCTTTTTTTGTGGATGACGGCCTAAGTTCATTTGGCCTTTCAAAAACACTTTAATAAGCCTTCACGCAAGGTGTCAACGCTGGCCGAAACTGTATAATTCTCGTCCAAACACGAAGGAACAATGTCGGAGCTCGAGGCTTCGAGCCCTCAAACTGGCGATCGGAGGGGCCAGCTGATTATCGCATGCTCGGTCTTGACAGGAATGGGCAGTATGTTTTCAAGGACTATTTATGCTACCACGTTCAATCTAATGAAGACACTGGAACACAGCATTGTTTGTCATGATGCGCATGTTTTCCAGAGGTGTCGTCATTCGGGCACTTGGGAAGGATGACTGGACAATGTTTGTTGCATGGGTAAGTCTTGGGAATCGTCAACCGAAGCTTGGTAGGCGTCTAACAGCTTTCTAGTGCGGTACAGTCACATATCTCGCATTTATCATTGCCTCTGCAGCGAATGGCTCGGGAATGCGCAAAGCGAACCAGAAACCGGAATGGCTGGAGCCGGTCCTGAAGGTACACAAAGGTTGATGATGCCCACTGATAGTACGTCCAATTAACAATGTGCTATTTCAGTATGTGCTTGCAATTGAAGCGGTATACTATGTCTGTGTCTACGCCATCAAGTGCTCTATTCTGCTGTTTTATCTTCGTCTAGGTATGCTTGCTGCCATGGAACGATGCTGGGACTTTACGAGGAACAATGCTAAAGTGGGTACACAGTTCACGGACGAGGGGCAAAGGACTTTTTCAAACGCGCCTCGCTTTACACAATCTACCTCTTGTCTGTGTTTCTCGTCATCTGCATCACCGTTGTCTTTACACAATGCACGCCGCTGAAGAAGGCGTGGATGCCGATTCAGTACCATAACCGCGGGCACTGCATGAACGGCACGGCTTTCTTCTACAGCACGTCTGCGTTCAACATTGTGACGGACATCTGGATCCTGGTGCTCCCGCTGAAGCTGGTCTGGGGCGTTCAGCGGGCCAAGTTCGAGAAGTTTGCGCTGCTTGCAGTCTTCGCCATGGGCGCCTTTGCGTGCATCGCCAGCTGCATCAGGCTGTACACGATCAAGGTGTTTACGCAGAGCAGCGAGCAGCTCTACGACTCGGTCCCCATCAACATCTGGTCGATGATCGAGATCAACGTGGCCATCATTTGTGCATCCGTGCCAGGTATGTGGCGGCCTCCAAGTGATGCGCAGATGCATATACTGACGATATATCGCGGCAAACAGCGCTCAAGGGCTTGGCCGGCGCGCGCGCACTGCGCAAGGGCATCCGCGGCCAAACCACCGGCGCGTCGGGCTTCGGCAGCGGCGCGGGCACCAACCTCAAGTCGGCCGCCTCGACCACGAGCGACGTCGGGCGGCTCAGCACCAGCGAGACGCCGCTGCCGCTGGCGACGCTCGGCGCCGAGCAACGCGGGTACGGATACGGCGTCGGTATTGTCTGCGGAAAACGTGCTGATCGAAATGCAGGTGAGCGAGCCAGCCCCGCCTCGGCATCAGCAAGCTCGACACGGTCCAGGGGAGGCATCGGGTACCAGCGGGACGTGGAGGTCAGGATCGAGAAGGGGGACATGGCCGAGGACGAGCTGAACCTGAGCGTGAATGTGGAGCAGGGCGAGTTCTACGGGACGAGGCCGGGGGGCAGATGAGTGTCTGAATGAGAGCGTGTGTGTGTCTGGCGGCATTCTTTGACGGCAGCATTTCTATTCTTTATTATACCCAATACAACTTGTCGTACTTTATCTTCTTGTAGTCATACTGGCCGCCTTTTATGTTATCGAGTATGTACCTTGGGTATACTACAGTCTCGGGCTAGGCGTTGATATCATATTTTACAAAACCACAATTGCGTGCTGTAGTGAATTTAAACATGCACCGCCGCTTCTATCACTCTTGATTACCCAGCTAGGTATGCGAATTCAGTAGCTTTAATTCCTCACAAAAGTGTTAGCCTCGACTCAGAAAAGTGTGTGAGTGATATGTGGCGACTACCCAACTTGCACACCAGACTAGCTAGAAGAATCGAATGTTGTCAACGGGGTTTTGTAGTCTCGTGCCCAGCCCCTCGTGGAGGGGGTTTTGAAATGCACTGTGGTTGAATATTCTGTGCGCCGTCAATATAATTTGACGCGCACGTGCACTAGTAGTCCTCTATTGTAAAATACATGCCAGTGCTCCGAGTGTCTCAACTTGACGATCTAAAAATGATAAACTGATGTACCGCAAAGTGATTCCAGAAGTAAAACAATAGAATAGTACAGCGGCGTTGAAAAAGTGAGTAGACAGTTTGTATATATGCGATCGATTCAAGACAGTATAGTATCTCGTACAATTCCTCACAGGTGAATAACCTTTGCGAGCCGAATGGATGCAGCTTAGGGCAAGCTCTATAGGCTACACAGGAGGGCTTGCGAGGGGGCATTTTGCTATTACCTGCCCAACACCACCCATGTCACGCATCACCCACTGAAACATTACGGCAGCCAATTTGATGGTTGGAACAGGGCGATCTGCATCGGCATGAGACTACTGAACTGCAGCCACACACTGACGGCAGCTATTGGTGGCCGCGAGAGCATCGGAGCTGGTACAATGGCATTTACATAGAACAAATTTGCATGCCGACTGCAGCGGATCGAGCGCCCGGATTTGCGGCCGCAATCAACTCAAACATCGCCCGCGTCATGCAATTCCACATTTCGGCTCGTCAAGACGGCCTCTTTGACCACCTCAAACAGGACTCCCCCATCCGCCGTGGCATGAGCATCCTCGCCCAGTCCGCGCCTGCAAATCGTTTGCATTTTCAATACGACTCCCGAGCCCACGTTGACGCCAGCTACCCCGTAATCGTCGCCCTCGGCGCACAGCAATTATCCGCCAAACACCCTGTTCCGCACGCCGTTCGCAACAGGCCTGCGGCGCCGAGTCTTCAATCGAGCGCGAAACACACACACACACACACCCACGCACACATTCATACCTCATTCTCGATTCATATCTATCCAAGCCAGATACACAACTGCAACTATGCCGATAACTGCACCTAGGACCCCCCCTCCACTCTCTCTACTGCAGCAAGAAGCCCCATCATTCACTTCACCGCCCAAATTCTTCCGGCTCGCAACGACCAACATACTGAACTCCCGCTCACTACCACCCACCGCCCCCTCACTGCAACATTCTGACTGGAAGCATTTCATATTTGAGCCGCAGCTGAAGTGGGGGCTGCAGCGCGTCGGGGGCATCAAAATCATGTTTTGTCCAGAATCGGGATCACTAAATGATTCCTTTCAGGATAATTGTCTCTCTGCATCACGGCCTTTGAGAGTTAGATCCTCTGATTCTTGTTGTGAGCTCCAATTGAAACAAGTCAAAAGGATTAAGGCAGATTGTATGAATTGTATTCTACATGTTGAAGAAACAATTCCTGATATATTTAGGGATAAAAAGGATGGTGCAGAAATTATTGAGGATGCATTCGTCTGGTTAACTTGCCATCGCATTTGATATACGGCCACCCCAAACGTGTGGAAACTATTCAATTGATTTACAATGATGATTGTAAGTGATCAAGCACAGGATGTGTAGGCGTAGCTATTTCAAAGTATGTACCCTGCAATTTCTGGAGAGTATTGAGGCCTACGCCAAGATCTACGAGCCAATCAATCTGGCAACGTTGCGCCAGAAAAAGGCTTCTGATTGGTAGGGATGAATGAGGCTATATTGCAAGAATACATTTTAAGAAGCATCGTGTGGTTATGTGGGGCAATACTAGTGGTATACCAGTGGAGCGCTGGTATGTCCAACAATATTTTGTTCACGAAACGGCATGTATTGATTATTGGGTTGAAAATACCTTTTGGCTGGTTCAAGTTGCCACTCTTGGCCTGATAGTGACTGTTCTTTACACTGGAACTCATCCCCTTTCTCTATTTCACAAAGGTAAAGGGCGGCGTTGCGCAACCATGCTAATATTTCACCACGGAACGAAGTCGACCTGTCCCCAAATACAATTATAGTCAAGCTCAGGGATAAACAGCTGATGGAATGAGAAAATGAGGTACAACCGCTTGTTATTTTAACCAATATCCTACTCATATCGAACAAAAGAAATTTGAAACCCAATTAGTACAAAGAAAGCTGCCCCTCCAAAAACACGGTAACGCTTGCATGTACTTTGTATTTTTTGCGAATGTAATTATCATAGTGAGGGACTACACTGCACAAACGCAAGTATGCAGGCCACACTCTTTCCCGCAGTTTCCTCCAAAGCCAAATACAAGTGAAATTGTAACGAAAAGTAAGAAAATTGTATATGAAAAGTGATGAGTGGCATATTACCTAGCGCAGCAGAACAAAGGCACGTACACGCCCCAAGACGGAATGTGGGTGTATGTAACAATTACAGAAAGGCATATTGAAAGAATTCGTCTGAACCATTGAAATGATTACCACAGAAGATGCATTGAGATGTTCCTGCGTCAATCATAAATATAGGCTTGACGCGCATTTGTGCCATATACATCAATAATCAGGGAAATGTCTACGTTAGTGTTGTGTTCGCGTCGCCTTAAATCTAACCTCCCATTTGGCAATCCTCACACGGTTGACGGGGAGTTGATTCGGCCTTGTAGTCCTGCTCTCCATTGCAAACCTGTTTTTGAGGGTCCCAGTTTTCGCATCTGGTAACATCCGACCATTTATTTCCACATTTACGGCATCGATATTTGTAATGAGTACACATTGTGGAGAATTATTGAGCAATAGAGAAGGATTAGGGTATTGTGGCTGAATTAAAATTGCAGTGATACTTGAGGTTGGTGATAACGCTAGTAATAAGGTTCGACACGTTGTACTGGAAACTTTACAAATTGATGAGAGAATTTCAGAATTGTCGATAGTCCGGGAACATGAGTCCAAGGTAACTTTGTTCTGAGCTTTGTCTGTAGAGGACGGACGGGCTTTACGTTGAACTTATGTGCAGAATCTGGCACTCGTGTTGGAGCATTGCATAGAATGCATCATCAGAGCGTGATTGCCCATGATGACGAGAACACGCAAGATGCCAACCCAATGCAACCCTAAGCGTCCATGAGACTATGACATCCCTAAGCACAGTCTTGACCATAGGCCTACGTCATTATTGTTGTTCCAATTATCCCTCAAGTCCCACGAAACCAATTATTGAATGATTCTGCATCATGTTCTGAAGGAGTTCAAATGAAGATCAGTCCATCTACTGCACCGTCTGACTCACGTAAGATGTTTGTAAGATGTTTCTAGTATCGACGCACTATAATCCATACAGCATAGATCTGGGGCCCGGGCAACACGGCGTATGTATGCTAACATATACCAATAATATGTGCGGCTGGGCTCAGGTACGTTATAGGCAGCATCGTTCTATATAAAAATTAGCTATAGCCATAATAGCAATATACGTACATGGGGATTTATTATAGCAGGATCAACTCGACTGCTGACGATGGGTTGTAATGCCTCTCTGATATATGTAATAACTTGGAATAAAATTCAAACAAGCCCTCCAGATCGCACCCGCGGTGGCCACGCATATCACAAAGACCCCAGCGCGCAAGCTTCCGTTGCATGTTACATGACATTTTAGGTTGTTATTCAACGGAATTCAGTCATTTTTGTCACACGTTACTGTTCTTACCCTACATCTCAATTAGGGGAATACGCCTGCATTTACATTGCAACATTCAATGCCGTATGATGAAAGGCTTGCGGCTGTGCCACAAGAATTTGGTTTGAAAACGTTCAAACATTTAATGTTACAGGCTGTTGACTTGCGCGTTTTACAGACGAAGAAGCATTGATTTCGGTTTTGGACCCGGACAAGGAATATCCATCATCGGGTTTCACCCAAGGCTTTCAACCCTGGCTACCGAAGCGGGTAACTTTGCAGCTGGGTCAATACATACATTGGAATTTAGTCCTCTCACTATCCATCATGGCGGGGTAAATTCCAGTTACACTTACAGGGGTCGAAGCAATTGGAAATTATAAGATTTATGCGCAAAGAGGGTATTTCAGGACGTTACAGTTAAAGATTATGTGACTGAGACGGTATTACAAGTTACACAACAATTGATTCCCTAGAATGTAGAGAAAATCATAAAAAGTTACATTCATTTAAGAACTAAAGGCAATTCCGATTTAAGCAAAAACTGGATTATCCGCGTACTCTCTCAAGCAAAGAAGCAGCCACCAAAAAAAACACGCCCTCAGTCATAATAGTAATATGAATCCACTCTTACGGCTATTGGGCCTGGTAGCCACAGGCTACTATACATACCTAGCCATACCACTCACGATTCAAAATATTTCGCCCACCAACAATCAAAACATGGATCCTCCGTCACATGTTCTGGCTCATATCGGTTATATCCCAAGCACATCAGTCGATGGTATTTGGGATTATAACTTTCACAACGTACGCCCTTATCTGCGTACTTACCTATCCACCTACCGGCCTTCACCATTACTCAATATAAATCAAGATATAACGTGATCTGATGTATTGATTTGAAAGAATCATATTTAGAACGTAAATGTGGTATGGTGCTTGTATTTCGTAATTAAATGCGTTGCCCGCGCCACACGTACGATAATTATCACCATATCCAACAACGTGTACAAGTCAAAATGTTGAATTTATATCCATTGCCTCATCATTATCGACAACATGACAACCATTCAAGGTTTATATGGGCCAAACTATGTAGGAATTCCACTCTCGTGTGGCTAGAAAAAGAGGGAGGCTTGGAAAGATATGTATGTAGGAAGAAATGTAACGCAGGAATTTGGTATAGCTTGCGGTCTTGGAAAAGGTTTCTCCAGGTGAGTAACGAGACCGTGCAGAAGAACCAGAGAACCGTCTTGACACCACATGAGCTTACAGCTCCGTCAACAGCCTCACTAATCCTCCCAAAGCTATTCTTATCATATGGTTTGGGTTGGACTTGTTTTTGTATGAAGGGGTCGTCAACGCAGGAGGCTATCAACAGTCAGGTGCAGCTGCGGTCAAAACGTATTGTTCCAGTTATATTGGCTTGGTTCATGGCAGGTTTGACGGACAACGATTGTTTACTGTAACTGTACTTCCTTTCTCTATTAGTATTTCATGATCAATTCACTGGATGTGGGAATAAAATTCGGGTTAGAATCAAAAACAAAAAAAAAGAGAAAAGGATTCTTTTTGCAGAGTTTCAGCACAGAGTACCAGGTTATTTCTTTTGTTTCTTTCTCAACGTGATGTACAAGACACATTTATAACTGTATCTATATATCTATATACATGTAGTACGAGTATTAATGTTGGGATATATCGCGAAAACCAATATTGATTTATTAAACAAAATCTGGGCCGAAACTAACGGCAAGCACGCTCTTGTCTATAGATACAGGAATGTTGACACCCAACAGGATGTCATTCGATATATTTACGGTATACCGATATATCCACATCAATCTCAAATCGAAAGTTGAATTTTTCAATTGTTTGTGACTTCAAAAATCAGTAATCTAGACATTGCCCCTATATTCGTGCGCAAACCTGGCCTCAAGAGTAATCCCACTCTCACCTCCTAAAACCTCCCTCGTTTCCGTTCAATGTACTACCTAAATTTTTTACAAATTGCATTCCTTACCCCCTGTTACAGGTATGCGTTATATAACCTTACAATTTGAATTCGAAATTCTACTACCCCCCTTGTAATGTAATTATAAAAATATACATAGCATTGGTGACGGTAGCGCACATGTTGTGACAGACATACAGGAGGTACTTGTGTATGAACTTTGGACTTCCATAACCTGTGCACGCACTGCGCCGGAGATTTCATACGGATTAACATTCCAAGATGTTTTTGAAATCATTTCTACCATCCGTTGCAGTGCATCAATTCAATAAAGGCAGGCGGGTGTAAACAGACATGCCAGGTAGTCTGTGGATCAAAAGACACTTGCAGATTGAGTTAAAAGCAAAGGCAAAGTGCAGAAAATATGGAAAGCAATTTGACCGGAAAAAATATTGATGATTGAAAACGTGGGTGGAACATAAACTAAGCGCAATCGAGAAGGGTTATGAGAGGAATCTGGGAATCAAATACAGCGACAAAAAAAAATATTAATCGGACATGCAGCTCGTTACGGATTGAGGCAATTGGCAATTGCCTTCCAACAGGCCACTGCCCCCTCCACCGGGACCACAATGGCTACAATTGTCACTGTCCCCCGGCCTGCCGTCGGCCACTCATAAGCAATGTGTTGTACTATTTTGCTATATTTATTGGTATTGTCATGCTTTGCCAACTTGTCTGCCATGAACGTCCACACATCAACCTCCCCTGGTGAATTAATAATTGTATTCATCCCACCGCAAACAGATTCCACGGTCATTGAATACAGGTAAGCTGGGTGTTCAGCAAGCCCAGCAAGTACGTTGGGCAATGTATCCTCAGTACTTTCATACCAATTGAATATGTCGGAGATCTGACTATAGTTAACCTTCTGTGTGCCGCCGGAGGCGCGGTGTGCATGCTCGCAGAGCTGTCTCCAAACTGTGTTCTTAGCTATATTCGTTGGCCCGAGAAGAATGATTACGTCCTCGTCGTCCTTGTATGAATGCTTTGTAGCCATGTGGTATATCTCCGGTGCACTCTGTTGGGTGGCATCGAAGGATACTGACCACCCCGCCATTGTGAGTTGTGTTGTGTCTCCGTTGCTGGTGAGTACATGTGGGATCAACGGCGTGGTAGTATGATCACCGGGGACCTGGCACATGCTTGCCTCAAGCTGGAGGACAAGTCTCACGTTTTGGGGCAGTTTCCGGTTGACGTTGAGTTGTTCAAGGGTTCTGTTTATTTCCACGAATGGCCTTTGGCATGTTGGTCCATCAGAAACACCGTTGGGAGGTTGGAATGGAACTCGTTCATTCTGGGGCGGGCTTGATTCATGGTTGGAGTTGGGGCCAGATGAAAGGCTGGGGGGGCATGGCTGAATCCTTGTTTGATGGGATATTTGCAAGTGATGGCGCAACTCCAAATGTCCCTGCTCAATTGAGCTTATACGAGCCTCAAGGCCCTGGATAGCTAGCCTCAATTCCTGCGTACTCTCCCTAACCACCTCCTCTACGGCAGCCCTAGACAGTTCTAACCACAGATGCGAGTTGCGCCGCAACACTTGAAGCGCCTTGTGCTTAAGCTCATCATCGCTAATGCCCTCATAGCCCGTGGTGTTGGAGGCGTGCGGTGCTTGCTCTGTCATAATGGATGAGGCTGGTGGTGTTGTAATAGTCATTTTTGCAGTCATTGAACTAGGTTGCTATGTGGGCGTCAGCACAGAACATAATATAGTAATTATGGATAGGAAACCCGACCGACTCACAAGAAGCGTGTTGATGATGCCTTGTAGGCCAAAAGTGCTGTGTGCAGTTCTCCCGGCTGTCAAAGATGTTGTTGATGGTGTTGTTATTGTTGTGGTCTGGTAGCGGGTTAGCTATTTCACTTGAATGCGGTGCCAAGTCCTTAGCGTATGCACACAACCTCCACCCGACATAATCTCGGCTAGCCTCCTCCCCAGATTCATGCCCATTTCGTCAACATATATGCTTGACGACTTGGTGGCTTGTCTAGGCAGCTTCACCGAAGTATACGTTTTCCGCTTCATTGTGAACACTGGTGAGTGGTTTGGACTGTGCTCTGAGTTTAAGGACTCGGTGACTACTTTCAATATTCTGCATTCCGGGATTCAACTCTCACGCCCGCCGCCAGCCATGCTGGAGCGCATAGTGAAAGGCAACCGCGTTGCAGAACCTCAACACTGTTGGGAGGAAATGAAAAATATATCTGCATCACACCTCATCATCCTACATTGCTGGATTCACATCTACGCCCCCAGCAGCACTTGCGCGCGTGGGGGGGACATGGAACTGAGTTGGAGGACATAAATTGACTACAAAAGAAGACCGATCGGCATTGAGCATCGATCGAGTGGTGCCCTCCATTATATCAAGGAAATAAAGTCGGGCCATTTCTCGTAGTGGAACACATGCACGCAACAGGCGCCTTATATACCAAGTACATATGGATCCTTGTCCACCGCCCCACAATAAACCAGTCGCTTACAATGGACGAAAGGCACAGAAGTATCAACGAAGGTCTGTTGGGGGGCGCGGCAGGCTGAGGTTAGTCTCAAGCCGGCTGACGCTATCTTTTCAAAAGCCATGATACCCACCTAGGGGAATCCAAGCAGCATATCATAGCCGTGGGGACAAGACTACCACCGCCGTAGTCTGGGCACCACGGCCTTCTACGAGGAATATAGGCTTTGCACGGATGCACGAAGACACGCACGCCGCTAGTGCGTGCGCAGTTTTGAATTGTGCGTGCACGCAAACTCAATCCCTCGCCTGGTCGGAGGCTTCTTGGCATGAAACTAGCAGCGGACAGAGCACCAACTACCTGGGAACGAGACTACAACTACCTCCTATGCCACTACACCTTCTACAATACAACAAAACCTATAACAACAACAACAACAACAACAACAACAACAACAACAACAACAACAACAACAACAACAACAACAACAACAACAACAACAACAACAACAACAACAACGACGACGGCTACAACAACATCGACATTGCCCACAGAATCACGACCAGTTGAATTTGTGTCCAACTTCGGCAGCGAACCTGTAATCACCCCATCACATGTCTTAGTCGGGGAAAAGGCTAACACATTGGGCCAGTTGCAATGGAAGAATCCAACACCCCCCCCAGCCTCGCGGCCACCATACCAACCAGCCGCGAGGCAACACGTCCACGGCCAATGAAGATCACCAAGTTTGTTGATTCGGGAGTCAGGGGAACCCTGTGCGTCGATACGCCCCCCAAGGCCCACCTCGTTGAATACAACCTCCTGGGCTCCACCGGCACCAGAGTAAGCGTCACGAAGAAGTGGCTTTGCAAGACTCTCCGCATCAACGAAACCGAATGGCTCGCACTGTGCGACATTGTCCACGCCCACCTGGAAAACGACGGTCAAAGCAGCCAGTCCCTCACCTCCCTTGACTCTCGGATCTGGTACTGGACGACCACAGTCAAGAGACTCGCTTTGGGGCTCTTGCGGCAGACTGGCAGATTCACGGCGCAGTTTGAAGCCGTTGCCCGCTGGAAGGAGTTTCTAGCGTTCGGGTGGGGGTTAAACGTTGATGAGGGCAATCACAACAGTGCGCAGCTTGCCGACGGCGAGGAGGAGACTGCCCTGAAAATACTGTCTGGAATGCTCTTCACGTCTCGCCCTCTCCGCCGCCAGTACCCCCTACATGTCACCGGCTGGCTTCTGTGGAGCACAATCTGCCTTGTGCGCCGAGCGGAGCGCAGAACATATACCGGTGTATTCAGGGGCATCCTGGCGCAGGAGGGATTTTTGAGGCACGACGCATTCGGTGACCTTTCCCAAGAGTATTTGAAGGCCGTGGGCACGATCAAACGCAGGAACGCTACCAATTACGTGAAAGGACTTGAAGAATTCCTGATTTTCAACAGGGAGCTCAAGCTCTACCAGAACGCGGCCGTCCGCAACGCCAACCGTAATCCATCGACAGAGATTCGGGAGGCAGAATCAAGCACCAGCAACGTGGAACCAAGTACCTAAGTATCAACGGGCACCAACAGTCTCCAAATATGTTTGCCACACGGAACAATATCTATTCAAGTCAAAGTCAGAGGCATCTTCCGCACAACCCTCTATCCGCAAATTGCGCATTACACTCCCTTTTCCCTTTACATTTTCTTTTGTCTTCAGCCTGCAGCCAACATGCAGACTGTTTTAGCAGTTGCCAGTGTTGATATTTACGTTTCTTCTATTGAATTGCTTTTTCTTTTATTTTCATTTCCAATTTTATATCTGATTTACTAGTCATTGATGTTTCCGCGTGCCTGGAAGTTGCTGATCCCAGCGGACAGATGCGATCTCGGCGGTTGATGCGGAGTTGAGGGAACGTGAACCGCACGGAGGTGTGATGCATCATGA